>CM048745.1:704750505-705950505 GCA_026315105.1 Locusta migratoria | reverse complement strand
TGGCAAATTAAGCTCATGATTCAGGGTAGTTTCAGGGGTAAGACAAGGCTGTGACCTGTCACCACTGTTGTTCATACTATTCATGGATCATATGTTGAAAACAGTAGACTGGCAGGGTGGGATTAAAATAGGTCAAAACAAAATAAGCAGTCTCGCGTATGCGGATGACCTAGTTGTAATGGCAGATTCGATTGAAAGGTTGCAAACTAATATTTCAGAGCTCGATCAGAGGTGCAAGGATTATGATATGAAGATCACCATCTCCAAAACGAAAGTAATGTCTGTGGGAGAGGGATTCAAACAGATTGAGTGCCAGATAGGAGGAACAAAGTTAGAACAGGTAGACAGTTTCAAGTACCTGGGATGTATTTTCTCACAGGATGGCAACATAGGGAAAGAACTGGTATCTAGGTGCAGCAAAGCTAATGCAGTGAGTGCTCAGCTAAGATCTACTCTCTTTTGCAAGAAGGAAGTAAGTACCAAGACTAAGTTAGGAGTCCACCGCTCTGTCTGTTGTATGAGAGTGAAAGTTGGGTGGATACAGTTTACCTTAATCATAAGGTAGAGGTTACAGATATGAAAGTAGCAAGAATGATTGCAGGTACCAATAGATGGAAACAATGGCAGAAGGGTGTGCATAATGAGGAAATGAAGGAAAAACTGGGATGAAGCAGTTAGAGCGAACAGACTGAGATGGTGGGGTCATGTTACACGCATGGAAGAAGCAAGTTTAGCTAAGAGACTCATGAGCTCGGCAGTGGAGGGAAAGAGGAGTCGAGGTAGACCAAGAAGAAAGTACTTAGATTCGGGGCTGAATGATTTTGAAGTAAAAGGCATAAAATCAGACCAGGCATCAATGTTAGCATTGAATAGTGGATCATGGAGGAATTTTATTATACTATGCTCCAGACTGAACGCTGAAATACATAATCAGTCTCTAATGATGATGATACATAACATTATTGACCATGTGGGAACTAAACGTACTTTTTACGACCTAAAAATTTGCGGTTTAGGGATAACCTTTAACAGAGTCGCTGTGAAACAGCCGTGATCTCTTAAGGCGCCTTGCTGCGGAGCTCGCTGTTGGTTCCCGTCGGAGGTTCGAGTCCTCCCTTTGGCATGGCTATGTGTGTTGTCGTTAGGTTAGTTTAAGCCTAGGGAGTGACAACAGTAGTATAGTCACATAAATTTTCCAATATTTTGAGCCTCGAACGTAATTTATCTTTGTAGCAATTTGTGCGTCTTCTCGTCGATAAAATCACATTGGCGCTGTTGCCTCTATTGGGCAGCACGACAAAGCCCGCAGACTGCAGCCAGAGTGCCCAGGAGACGCCGCCGCCCCCGAGGCCCCCGGCCGCACATGGCAGAGCGGTCTGCATTCACGCCCGTTCTGGTCGCTGCCTAACGAGAAACTTAAGCTGGCCGTATATCACGCCAGTACAATTGCAGCCGCTTTCACGCCCGCCCTGCTTTGTCTCGGGGCAATGAAAATTAATTCCGGGCACTGCTTTAATATTCGCTTAGCAGTAAATTTCAGGTGTCGGTAGGTGACCCCGGCGCGCTCGCGCTCAGATCGACCCGCCGCGCCGCTCGCCAAAGGATAAAGCACAAAGCCGGTGCCGCGGCCGCACCTGTTCCCGGCGCGCGCTATTGTTCCCGCTGCAAAGACGGAAATGTGACATCGCGTACGACACGAAAAGTTGGCGCGCTGAGTTCGCTCGCCTCGTCTCGAACTAACGCTGCTTTCCGGCCCTGCGTGACGGGGCCGGCCGACAGAGCGAGCCGCATTCTCTGCCCTGCCAGACACTTTGACAGCCGAGTTCCGCTCCTGTTTCACCGAGCTGCGAGGCACGAAATTCATTTGACTTTGACTCACGTATTCACCAACTGCCACGCTCGTTCTTATTCAAAGTTTCCAGAGTGACAAGTTAATAATAAGTCAGCGTAAGGTCACCGGAAATTTTATATTCAACTTGCTGAAAACCCGGCTTTACCCGGCTATTTATTTATTTATTCCTGCAATTTTTCAGGTATATAATTATATATATTTTAGACGAATTACAGCGTTCAAATGAATGAAATAGATAAAGCCGAGGCTGGGCTCCTGACGACAATTAATTGTAAAATTCTTGAATATCCGTCTCAAAAATGTTTCAAATGTTTGTATAGCTTATGGGACTTAACTACGGGGTCATCAGTCCCTAAACTTACAAAACACTTACCAACTAGCTTATCCTAAGGACGGCACAAATATCCATGCCCGAGGGAGGATTCGAACCCCCGATCGTAGTGGCCGTGCAGACCGTGACTGGAACACCTCAGTCCCCTCGGCCTCCGCGGCCGGCGATATCCGTCTCCAGATCGCTTTTATTTTCTAAAACATGACCGGTTTCGGGACAGCTGCCCATCTTCAGATCAAATTTTGAAGTTACAGAGTAACCTGTCCTGTGATGAACGAACGTTCACAATCGTTACATCACATTCGTTCATCACAGGACAGGTTACTATGTAACTTCAAAATTTTAACTGAAGATAGGCAGCTGTCCCGAAACCGGTAATGTTTCAGAAAATAAAAGCGATCTGGAGACGGATATTCAAGAATTTTATTCATATAACGATCGCAGAAATTCCCTGGAGACTAATAAGTCTTGCTTTGATACAATTAATTGTGTCTCGATACCTCATGGTCTGTTCTCTCTGATGCGGGAATACAGTATTGTGGCTACGAGCATTATAGAAGAAATAGGCTGTGGTATAGGAAAAAGAGACAGCGTGGCGAATGGAGATTTGTGTGGCGGGAGACGTGGAGGGAACAGTCCTCTGCAGTAGGGCTGGTCACTGTGTCCTCGGTGGCGGAGTGGTCAACGCGTCTGCCTAGTAAGTAGGAGATCCCGAGTTCGAATCCCGGCCGGGCACAAATTTTCATTCGCCACAGTTTGGTATTCCATCTAAACCGCATACAGTGAAGCCATAACATCGCAAATTGCGATTTATCTCTTTCAGGTATATATTTATTTGTATAAGGGCTGTATTTCTGTAAAATCGCTTGAGAATACAATTAATAATAAAGAAGTAATAGATTAAAACGTGGAGCGCGATGGGGCGGTTTTCCACGAACGTTACTGCTTATGTGCTCATATGTCATGAATTACGTGTCGTACTGTGATACAATTTAGAAGGTACATTCAACTATATGTGTGTATACTGTCTATAAATTTTACAGTGACTACAATTTGTAGTGTACGAATTATAAATTGTTACGTCATACCGAATGCCGTAGTTTTCGTCCATGAAGAGCGCAAAGTTACTGTTTACGTGCTCATATCTCATGAACAACGTGTCGTACTGTGATACAATTTAGAAGCTATATATGTGTAACTGTCTGTAAAATTTCCTGTCGCTACAATCTGTAGTGTTCAAATTGTAAATTGTAAAGTCGTACCGAGAGCCGTAGTTTTACTCCATGAACAGTGAAAAGTGGTAAGCGAAAAACTTTTTTCCTTTCATCATTTACTATGGTTGCCAGCGATAAAAAGTTTAATAAAGGTTTGATATTATGTTTAAAGTTGTTCCAAGTCGCTAAGTACTGTCATTCTGATACTGTGTATTTCGAAAGTCTCGCCGCATTATATGGCATTTTTTGCGATTTCTATTAGTTATGACGTAATATCTTTTAAGCCATGTGCCGTATGTGACTCTTAACCATGCATCAATTGTTACCTCACGGTAAGGAATGTGTGTACCAAATTTGGTTGAAATCGGTCCAATGGTTTAGGAGAAAATGAGCAGCATTGTCGCAAAATGGAGCAGTTTTTCACGCATCTCATTGTTTACTACGTCATATCTCGTAAACTATATATCGTATGTGATTCTTACACTTACGGCGACCGTCCTCATGGATTGAAGCTTACGTGTACAAAATTTCATAAAGATTGGAACAAAACTGTAGATTCGTATGCAACACGTACAGATATACGGGCACACTGCTTTATATATTAGATATGTCTGCAAGTCACAACAGACATCAGGCAGGTGATAAGTGCCTCAGAAAGTATAACTGTTCGGGAGTTTTCTGTTTCATTGCAGTCGAAAGGTGTAACCTCTCGATTGTATAATATATGATAAAGTCAATCAGTTACCCCAACTCAGGAGCACCAGGTTATCACCTTACCTATAGGACTTGTATCTCTTCTTGGAGCACACATTCTGACAGAACTTGTATTTACGATGGTACGTGTCTAATTTTTTTACCTTTACCGTTATTTTATTCCTCTCTTTCCAAATGGGTGGGTTTGGGCTGTCAGCAGTTTTGTATTCCACTCTTCAGCCATGATATGAATACAAGTATTGCGAACTGAAACAAATCATGAATAACAGCGACAAAATATGAGGTTTCCAAAGAAAACAACACCTAAGTTTGAATGATTACAGTTTTTGTAAATGAAATGAGCGTATGGCTGTCTTGGCCGGGAAATCCCTTGCGGGATTGTTCGGCCGCCTTAGTGTAAGTCTTTTTATTTCACGCCGCGTGGGCGACTTACGTGCCAATTATGATGAGATGATGGCGATTAGGACAACACACAAGACCCAGTCCCCTGCCGGGAATCGATCCCGGGCCCCCTGCGTAGTAGTCAGCGACGCTACCGCTTTTTTTTTTTTTTTTTTTTTTTTTTTTTTTTTACGTATTTGGCTTGCGGTCGTTATTTCAGTTCGTTCTTGGTTGATCGTGGAATGGTTGGCTCAGCTTTTTTATTTCAGAGGGCGTTTAGCGCTCTGACCGGGCGCGCTGAGCCACGGCGCCCGGTTTAAATATGAGAAACACTGTGTTATATGTGGTCCTTTGTCCAATTTAGAGGTACATAAAAAATAGTATAAAAATTATAATACGAGGGTTGGAACTTAAATAAAGGCAACTATTTATTCACAACCGATACAAATGCATTACATGATTGCACCTGTTACTGTCATTGAAAGTAGTTACCAGCGTTGTGTAGAACCCACTGCCAGCGATTTAGAAGGCATAGTATACCGTTAGTAGAGCCTGTTCTATTGAGGGTGCAAATGGAGTGGTCTAGCGCCTGTCGAATCTTAACGACTTAAGCTTTGCGAAAGAAGCGGCAACATTTTCTGCGCAACCCACCCATCATTTGGCACGACAATGCGCGGGCACATACAGCGCAAGATGTGGCTGCTCTGTTCTCTGTACTCCAGAGACATAAGTCTTTGTGACTTTAATTTGATTCCGAAGATGAAGGAACCATTTCGTGGCATTCGCTTCGTAACTGTTCCATGTTCCAGAGATTCGACTGGCAGTAGACCGCTCCATTCGCACCATCAACAGAGCAGCCTCTGATAACGGTATAATACGCCTTCCACATCGCTGGCATCGGGTTCTACACAAATACGATTACTACTCTGGAGGACAGTAACAGGTGAATAAATATTAGCCACTATTTAAGTTGCAATCCTCGTAATAATAAAATAAAATGAAAGGAAAATGGCATGTTAATGCTCGGAGACTAAGGCTGAGAAATGCTGATCAGATTGTAACGGAGAAATTGAGATCTTTGGATAGGAAATACAGATATGAAGGTAAAAGGAAGGTGAAGAATGAAGGAAGTGAGGGAAGCTGTTGATGAGGTTGGATGGAATGTATGGCGTGCGTTGTGGGAGCAAGAGTACGAATGTGAGGGAAGAGGTGAGACTGAACCCATGATGTCGCGTGAGACAGGTGGGAAGGATTACAGTTGACAGGATGGAAAAATATCAGAACATATTTCATTATCTAAGAAGCAAAGTTGGTTGACGTTCCGTTTCGATACAGTATGGTGATTGTGTAGACAGAGGGACACTGCGATGTAAGTGTATAGCCGTGCTAGTGTACCACAGTTTGCGATCAGACGAGAGACAATGGTATTATTGTGTTCTTCTTTTATATAAAATGAGGAGATGTTTGAAATGGTTGAAAAAGGGAATGTCAATGTGCGTCAACGAATCCTTCATTGAGTTTTATCGCTAAATTAAGTAAATTAAGAGAATGTGCTTCGATCACCGCACCAAAGCTGGCCTTAGCTAATACACTGGGAGAACTCGACACAAGACCAGCTCACATCCCTGGATTGCGGAAGTATCACGCTAACACGTGCCGTTATATTGATAGGTTAGCCCTTTTATTTCTGTAAATTTCCTTAATATTTTTTTTTCTTGTGCTCTTGGTTTAACTCGATCATTAAAGTATATGTTATGTATCACGATATTGCTTTTAATTTTGGATACACAGAGCTGTAAAACACTTTCGTGACAGTTATGTATCACTCCCGATTTTTATTTTCATTTTTTCACATTTAATGTTATTAATTAATTTCATTAAGTAATGACAATCTTCAGACTTAGTAAACACAGCTCTCCAAGAGTCGTTCGCTCTACATAAGTAAAAATTGTGATTCGATACCACAAGCAAACTGTGTATATTTAGTTCAGCACATGGTCGATAGTGTTGTGTATATAAACAAAATTTGAAAAAAATATTTTAAAAAATAAAATAAAAATGTCATGTTTTTTTCGTGAATTAGTGGAGAAATCTTAATGTGACAATGTCGCAACTCTAGAAAATTCACTTACTTGCAGCAGTTTCACCGTAATTATGGGATACTCACTAATAATAAATCTGTAAATGTAGGCCTGTTGCTCTTCACTTCAGTCTTCAAAACTACTGGAAACACGAGAAACGTTTGGTCAACATATAGGCATAATTTTATCAAAATCAGATCACAGAAAGGAAAGATATCGTAATTTTAAGTGTTTTCTGTACCCGTCGTGTCCCTTTGATCAACTATTAAAAATCTTTTATCTCCAAAACTACTTCACTAATTTGCATTTTTTTTATCTCCGACCGTCATGTCTGTCTGGTTCTTTGAACACGTTTATCTTCCAAACTAGTTGACGAATTTGCATGGAGTTTTCACATGTAACTTGACCATATCGTGCGGTTACATAAAGGCTTCAATAATTAAAATCGTATCAGAGGAAATAAAGATATCATAATTTAATGTATGAATATAAAGAACTCAAATGGAAAAGCAGTTCTCAGCAAAGAAGGGAAAGCTGAAAAGTGGAAAGAGTATATAGAGTGGCTCTACAAAGGAAATGAACTTAGAGACAACATTGTAGGAAGGGAAGAGGATGTAGATGAAATAGGAGATACTATACTGAGAGAATAATTTGACAGAGCAATGAAAGACCTAAGTCGAAACAAGCCCCTGGAGTGGTCGACATTCTCTCAGAACTACTGAAAAGCGCCAGCCATGAGAAAACTATTTCATTTAGTGTGTAAGATGTATGAGACAAGTGAAATACCCTCAGACTTTAAGAAAAATGTAATAATTTCCATTCCAAAGAAAGCAGATGAAGACGTGTGAAAATTACAGAACCATCAGTTTAATAAGTCATGGTGGTAAAATTTTAACACTAATTATTTACAGAAGGATGGAAAAGCTGGTAGAAGCAGACCTTTGGGAAGATCAGTTTGGATTCAGGAGAAATGTAGGAACATGAGAAGCAATCCTCACTTTACGGCTTATCTTAGAAGATAGATTAAGGAAAGGTAAACCTAAATTTCTAGCTTTTGTAGATTTGGAGAAACCTTTGCACAATGTTGATTGGAATACACTCTTTCAAATTCTGAAATCAGCAGGAGTAAAATATAGGGAAGGAAGGATATTTACAACCTGTACAAAACCCAGACAGCAGTTATCAGAGTTGAAGGGCATAAAGGGGATACAGAGGTAGTGAAGGATGTAAGATACGGTTATAGCCTTTCCCCAATGTTATTTAATTTTTACATGAGCTAGCTATAAAGGAAAGCAAGGAGAAATTTGGAGAAGGAATTAGAGTTCAGGGTAAAGAAATAAACTCCTTGCATTTTGCTGATGACATTTGTTGGGGATAATCTCCAAAAGTAGTACACGAACTTTCATACGTTTCCACAGGTAAATTTAGAATAGTAAGGAGAGTAACATAAGGATTCATTTCATCAAAATCGGATCAGGGGAAGGAAAGATATCGTAATTTTAAGTTTTATGTCTATACTATTCTTATAAGTATGGTGTAGTACAGCAAATCTCCAAGAGTACTATACGAACTCTCATGGGGTTTCATTCTATCAAAATCAGAGCAGTGGAAGAAAAGATATCGTAATTTGTAGTTTGCGGTGTATGATATGCTTGAATTGGAGCGTAGTATATATCAAAGATCCGACAGAGGAGCTGTTACTAACAAAGTATACCAGATAACTATTAGATGGTGATGTTACGTTTTTTATTCACATAAGTAAGGTGTAATACTGTAATAAGGACTACAATTTTCCTTACGGCAGTGGTTTAGTGTATTGATGTTGTCAACGGCCGTTGAATCCTTTTTGAAAAAATCAGTCACGTACCATAAGGGGAATAAGTTCTGATCAGTAAATGAATCATCCACCTAAAGAGAATAGTTCGTTGCCAAAGATAGCAAACTAAACCGCTGCCACTGAAAGTAAAATTTATCCCAGGCAGAACAGAAAAAAAGATTTATTTTCTTTTTACCTGTATCCCACATGCTTTTCAATATCATGAAAAGAAAAGAAGTGTATCTTTCGACGGGTAGAACCACTAAATTGTGCATACAGTAGAAATATCTATGTAGTAAACATTGCGTTCTGTGCATCTTCTCAACATTAAGCTGGAATTGCCACGAGATACTGAGAGAAATACACTCTTTTCCACACATTTATTTGCTCTTACGATTGGTTTGTATCGCAATGCCTGCAAAGAGGCCTCACCTCCTTTTCGCAGAGCAACCATATAACATGAAACATTATCAAAATAAACGTGTCACAGAAGCAATAAAAACGTTGAGCAACCGTCGCTAAAAGGGCCATTTACACTTAGTCATCCCATTAACTGAACAAAAAAGGACCAAGATAAACTCAGCGATTAGTAGATTTTTCCCAATATTACGTGACATTTCCATCTTAATGTTGAGGGCATAAAATCTGTTCTGCGTAGTGAATGCTCACTCCAGAGATATTTCTGCTCTGTGCCTGCCACTAGAGATAATATACACACGCAAGCGAAAGCCTCTCCGCTTTCGTAATTTCGGTACAGTATTCTGATTAAAAATTTGTACTTACTTTTGGTGCGAACTAAGTTAAGATAGAGAAATACAATTGTACTTAGAGATATAATCCGACTTCTGAATATACAGTTGTATTATACAAGATCGATTTCAACTTACTGCTGTACGAAGTAATCACTGCAGGATCTGGGGACATGTATTAGCTGAAAGAGTGGCTGATTCTGCCTACACAGTCAAGTCACTGGAAATATCATATTTAATGTAAATTTCTATACAGACGATTAGTTGGCACCATTCCTTCAACGATTACCCAGACTTACTTTATCGCACATTAATACCACCATGACGTCTTATTTAAACAGACTGAACTGCTCTGTTGATTGAATTACCAGAGTTTCAGCTTACAGAATAGCTACATTGTCCCTAGTGCAACACTGCAACATACCAATACTTCAGCATACACTTACTGTGAGAGATAAACAGTTTAGTACTGCACCATAGAACCAATATATGACACTGTTATTATTATTACTATATCCCATCTCAAAGCTAGAAGTGTTTTCAGAAGTTTACGCCAAACAGACAATTACACACCGCAGTCTGAACTTTATGAACACCAACTAAAATTGAATTTACATCGTTCCGGAGTAAGGAATTCACTTTTTGTTTGAAAAATTTATGAACATTCATCGTTTTCGACAATGACTTCTACTTAAATTTAACCTCTTGGCTAGAAGAACTGAGTTTAACATAAATTTATCCATGTTATGTGGATAACAAAACAGTAATGAAATGCACCTGATGATGGCAACTTGCTCTCGAAACGCGTCGTACTATGAACAATATTAGTAAAAAGTGACTGCTACAGTATAAATTATTTAAAAAAGAACTGAGTTTATTGACAGAGCGTTCCAATAAGGATTCTGTTTTTGATGACCTAAAAAACCATGATATACACAGGTCGCACTTTAACAACCGTTGCGAAGCACGGGCATATAAGCTAGTCCAATATAAATCTCTTCGTGTGTATCTAAAAATTAGTGTCTTGCGAGCATAATATTTGTATTGATGAGTTACTGGTCTTGAGTTATGAATTTCAGCCTTGTTGTGCAAATTGTATAATCGAATTGCCTTCAACAGTCTGCTCATGAGTGTCTTCTGAGCTA
The DNA here is from genome assembly GCA_026315105.1 of Locusta migratoria. Lineage (NCBI taxonomy): Eukaryota > Metazoa > Arthropoda > Insecta > Orthoptera > Acrididae > Locusta > Locusta migratoria. Next base: position 705,940,222 of record CM048745.1, on the reverse strand, counting down.
CATTAATTTTACTGCGTATTTTGCGACTCCCTAAAAGTCTTCTGTTTACAACCAACCCGGATTTTTATGGCAGAATCCCCATGAAGTTACTGAATTTATTGCCTCTTGTAAGAAACTTTGACATGGAGTATTATCCCACGGTATTCACTTCCCTTTCCATTTTTCTCTTTGGTTTGGTTTCATGGTTTTGGAATCCTTGCGTATGCATTATGAATGTGAAAGTTTATGTGTATTTTTTTACTCCTTCACGCGTAAATGGATAGACTGATTTGCATTAAATTTGGAAAAGAGACTGCTTATAGCCTGGATTAAAACATCGTTTGACATATGGCGGAGGCCACCTTCAAAGCCTTTTTGATCGTTACCTATTAAAAGTGACACATGTATGTATGTTTTCATGAGTAAGGATTTCGTACTCTGCAAGTCACCATATGGTGCTTGGCGGAAAGTACGTTTGAATTCACTTCTATAGCGTTTGACTGATCGCCATGAAAGTTGTCAGACACATGTAATTCTACACAGAGAGCAGGTGAGAGGAGATGGAACGAGAAAGGCGGAAGAATTGATGGAGGGATTTTAACACTATAGATCACCCTTATATTAATTCTTTCTATGTATATATGTATCGAGTGTAGGATATGATGTCCTTGCAATGTGTTATCTTCGATGTATTGCTTACACTGTATTTAATTTTGGTATGAAATCCTGCTTATTTTTGTAAAGACTTATGTAAATATTACGTTTGAAACTGATATAATTGTCAAGCAGATTTCGTAACTATTTCTGTTGTAATTCGATGGTTCATATACAGGCAATTCAAAGGTATTAGATAGATGGTATGTAAAACCTGTATAGTGTGGCCGGTTGAGGTCGAAACTGTATGTGTGTCAAGTAAAAGGTGAGGATTGGCGGGAGAATCGAGTAGCGTGGTCTGGAAGCGAACAAAGTAGTAGTCGAGTTCTGGGCAGCGTAGTAGTAACACCTCTGTGACGAGCTGCGAGCTGTTGAGACATATTTTTTAGAATTATATGCAATTTTGCCTCGTATGTGAATGGTGTTGCTCTTGTGAAGCTGGCAATTGTGTATGGAGCTCTATAAAGTATAATTTCTACGCCAAGAAGAGTTGTTAGCTCAAAGTTGTTGACACTAGGAACTACGATGTTTTCAACATCGCCACTACAGGACGCTCAAGTAAATCTGATTTTAGCATGTAATGTAATGAACCAGTAAAGTATGATTAATTGTGTTAATGATCACCAGCATCAGTTTCAATCTTATGCTAGATGCCGTGATGTTTCATAATCATTGTTCCTAGATAGGATCCCCACGTAGTAAATACTTTTCCGAGTGTACTGTTCATGAATGCAGTACAGCGGCAGTGTTAGTTTTTTCCTATAACAGTAGTATGTCGTTAAAGTAACTTAGTAAATTCCATACTGAAATCGTTAATCGCTCTAGACAGTACAGTCACAGAAAGGTTTTTTATAATATCTCTTGCAGAACAGTTAGTTAAAGTGCTATTGTCTAAACATAATAAAGCTACATTATTTAATGATCATAGTCCAGGGTCTGTTGATGTTGTTCATTATTCAAGTAATTTCAGAAGTAGTAACTGTGAAGTCAGATTCTGACTTTGCATAGTTAAAGGTTCTTGCTACCAAAGTAATGTTATGGGTACTGTTAAATTTCCAAAGAGAAGGTATGTTCTTTTATATAATTACTGATGAATGTGCATGATAATACGTGTGATCAGAGCTATACAACCACGGTAAGATTTCTGCGGGCTGTGTTTTTGTAACCAAGGAACTACTTTTTGGACACATGTATTTTTATAAACATTTATGCTCTTCAAAGTTAACTTACTCGATGCAGAAGTTTATAGTTCCAGGTTATAACTGTGCTTCCTTTAACTTTTTATATAAAATATTTAGCTTAACTTGCAACAAACCAAATTTACTTTATTTCCATATTTTGGTAGAAAGAACGGTTTGTGTTACATTTCCCATACCAGAAATAGGCTATAATTCTTAATGAAAGTAAATGTATTTAAAAGCAATCCATAGTGTCCATTATCAGTGAATGCTCCTTGTTTCCATATTTGTTGAATCACTTATGAGTATTAAAGGTGGTTTGAGGTAAAAATGTCGATTTTTATTTTTTATTTTTTAATGGAAAACTGTTGTTTGGAGTTTTTTGTATAATTTGGTGTATGTTTGGTTAATTTTGAATGACTGTAAGTATTATTAAATGATTTTTAAATAACTTACTGCACAAGTAATTTCGAAGGGTTCCAAGAGCACTTGCTCAGTTACAAGATATCTCGGGAACTATTTGCTATAGAAGGCGGTTAGTTATAGTAAACATTCTGCTGCATTGGTTGGTTACATTGTTTACTGTAATATCGCTGACTGTTTGTGGTATAACGCATATTGTTACTTGCGTTTTGTAAGACGCATTACACCTTTCGTTATGTGTATTTGGATTTGTTGCAGATCGGCTTGTGTTTCTCTCCAATGACTCCACCAAAGGAAAAATTCAAGAATAGAAGAAATATGGGAAATAGATTTTACAGAACATGTCCTGTTGGAAGTCTACATTCAGATATTGAGGTTAGGACAAACAACAGTGATCAAGGGGTTCTTCACCACTAAGTACTTCCAAGAAAAACCTTGTGAATAGTTATAAAGTGTACAGTGAAACCAGTGCAAGTGATGTCAATTTTTTACTGGAGTTAGGTGTACTTAAAAACAATGTTCCAAACTGTATCCTGTAATTTCTGTGGTGGAGAGATTATAATTTCTGAAAATTCCTTGAAGAGAAACGATTTGGTTCATTGTTTGAAAGTCTCTTGTTCAAGTTGTGAGAGTAAGAATGAATTTTGGACATCTGATACATGTCAAAACAGTAACCTTTATAAGACAAATATCAAATGTTTCTATGGGCTCAGATTATCGGTATAGCCCCTAAGGCTGGAAAAACTTTCTTTACTCTTAGGAATCTGTCACGCCCCTCTACTAATGTTTCAAGATACACAGATGCTTTAGGGCAAACAGTAAAAGTAATTGTAGAAGAATCCATGAAATCTGCAACAATGGAAGCAGTTGAAGAAAATAATGATAACAAAGACATTTTCATAGCATTCGACGGATTATAGCAGAAAAGGGGCCATCAGACTAAACATTCTTGTGCAGCTCCCATGAGTATTGATACGGGGAAGGTGCTTGATGTTGAAGTATTGGGAAAATATTGTCATGGATGCACAAAAGTTGGAATCAATAATGAAAACAAACAATTGCATGAACACAGCTGTCAGAAAACACATGAGGAATCCAGTGGAGGAATGGAAAGTGCCTCAGCTGTGAAGATCTTTCAGCACTCTCAAGAACAACATTAGTTATGATAAATTCATTGGTGATGGTGATTCCAGCTCCTTTAAATTAATAATTCACAGCAGACCGTACGATGACGCAACATTGCAAAAGTTAAATTGTGTCAGTAAATGTACAGAAACGAATAGATACCCGACTGCGTAAAATCAAGCAGAACTTTTCTAGCAAAAAGCTGTAGATGGCAAGCCTATTAGAGGACGTTTAACTGATAAAACAATTGATCAGCTAAGTGAATACTACGGTCAAGCAATTAGAAAGAATAAAAACAACCTGGAAGGACTAAGAAAAGCAGTATGGGCAACGTTTTTCCACAAGAGGTCAAGTGATGAAAAGCTACTCCATAACTTGTATTTAATAGACTGGTGTAAATATTGAGGTATCAGGAACCAAATATACCCATAGAAACAACATCCCTGAAGCTTTTTGACCACTAATAAAGCCAGTATGTGGAGATCTAGTACATCCAGATCTTCTGAAGAAATGCCTCACAGGTAAAATTCAAAATGTAAATGAGTCTTTCAACAATGTTGTATTTTACCAGAATACCCAAAAACGTATTTGTGGGCTTGAAACCACTGACGATTCGGCTTAATGATGCTGTGGTCACCTTAAATTATGCAAATGCAGCCAGAATAAAGGTTCTGACGCAACTTGGGAGTTCGTAAATTGGGCCATAATATGGAAGCAGTGCGTAACTACTACACCAAGGGCCCCGGGGCAAAAATGACGTTGGGGCCCTCTCCAAACTAAAACTATACCTCATTAGTAACTACTGAAGTCATTTTCAGAGTTTTCGTCTTCTTAGACATGCATATCAGATAGTGATGTGCCTGTATTGTGAATACTGTGTTCATTATCGCAAAAAATCGAATGATCTTTCTGTTTTCTTTCTTCTGCGGATTTATTTTCTATACAGTATTACGAAAATAGTCCATAACCACTTCTGCTGTCATACCATGTCTGTCGATACCAATAGGTTCACAACCCATTGTTACATCACACATCAATTCAGTAAACAGGATGAAAAATGTCACGACTTAACACTAACACGATTCCTTTAAGACAATTGACTTCTAAGAGAATACATAAACGTTAAATTAGTAGTATACCCATTTTCATCGTATTGTACCAAACCCACTTCATTTTTTAGTTATTTGATACGACAATGAAAGGTTACCGCCTTAGTTTACGATATTGAACTTACAAGCAGCATTCCGTTAACATTCGGACTATTTAGAAAATGATCACTTCACCCACATGTCAACATGGATTTTAATGCCTACGAATTCAATTACCAGTTTGTTTTAGATAATCTTTTACAGCGGTGTATTACAAAAGCCAGCAGCCCATCAATGGCATGAGAGAGTCTAATTTAATTACAATCAAGTAATATAACGTAAAGAAAAAATTAATACCAAAATTTTCAGTGGGGTATGCCGAGCATACACACTCAAATTTTGGGGTATGTTTGAGCGACCGAGCATACCCGTATTTGGCGCCTATGAACTATACAGATGCAATACTACTTCGGCAGGTCGTTACCGCTTACTGGAAGACATAATAAGGCAAACCTACTCTTAAGTAAATTACTGTGTGTCACGCAGCAGATAATATTTAATCGTACTCTCTGATATAGTTATAACTGGGAAAGTTAATTGTGCTTTCAAGCAGAAACTACTGAATGGATTTTGATGAAATTTTGGAGAGGGATAGAGTTGCTCCTGGGTAGGATATACAGATAAAACTACCATGGAATAGTTTTCGAAGTTGCTCCATACTCGGTGAATGAAGTCGCAGGCAGAAGCTAGAAAATAAACAATGAAGTTTTACTCAACCACGAAAATATGGCCCCCTGCCGCTAATCAAACCATGAATGGTATTGTCACACACTGCTAGTAATTCAGCAGGTGGCAGGGTGCACGTCTTAGCGGACAAGCAATACCTTTTTATGTTTATATTCTGAGATGGGAATAATTTTTGGATTTCACTTCGTGCGTTTGAAGTTTGTTGGCCGTGTTCAAAAAGTTAAAAGTCGAAAATCGTTCATTCAGCTAAAATATTATATACAGTAGAACGTCGATTATCGAAGTGTAATTGGGGGACATGGATGTTCCGAAAACCGATTATTCGTATAATCGAACTGTAAACTTCTACTTGCCAATAAGAAGTGCTGTACAGTAAATGTATTTATACAGTATTTGGAGTTGCGCGATCCTTCACATTGCGCCGAGCGGCACGCCGCAACTCTTGGAAGGCGCAGCTGTTGCTGTGAACAGCTTTGATGCTGCCGCTACTTCTGCAGACTGGAGTGTGCCGATTGTTGTACTCAGCGGCTGTCGGCTTGGCCTGTCAGCAGGCCTCACTAGAAGCAATGTTCCGTCACCCTGTGGTCCAGTGCGGCTACTGGGCTTAGTTTGACGGGAGGAGGAATTGATGGACGGTAGGGTGGGAAGGTAAGAAATAAATAAACAAAAATAAAAAAACGACACTCTATTGTAAGTTTTTCCGAACTTCGCACACGGAGACCGAGGGGCCCCTTGATCTCGGGGGCCCCGGGGCATTCCCCGCCTAGCCCTATGATAGCTACGCCACTGTATGGAAGCAATCCTACAAGAACTGGATAGGCAGCGAGTTTCCAAAGCAGAAATTACGGTAAAAAAATACAACAGAAGTTGAAAGATCCCTCAGAATGAGAAAGAGAATGAACTTTACTGAACCCCAAGAAGATAAAGATATAAAGATTACAAAGCTGGAGAGTTTTAGGCTGTGTTTTCATTCAATAGGGAGTTTTTCTTTATTTAAACTTAAAAGTGCTATTTCTGAATAACTACTTTTTTTGGTCAATGTTTCCAGTCATCTCAGAATGTACTTACGCTAAAGCACTGAAATTTTTACCTCTTATCGACAGTGGTGTTAAGTTTGTGTGTATCTACAAAGGTAGAGATAACTCTCTTAGTTTGATAATAAAAATATATTCTTTAAAAATTTCATAATTTTTATTATAACTTCATTAAAAAATTTGTATCTTGACTCCTGACAAAATTGGATTCTTGACTGTAGATCAGTGAATGTATAAGATATAACTCTGTAACCTGGGCACAGTTTTGTTATGTTACCTGGGATAGTTCCTGAGAAAATCGGCTGTAAATATGTTAAATTTAACATTGTAAGGATAGGGCATTGATACCTCCCTTAATCATTATAGTACTGATATAGTGTTTGTGTGCTTAATAATCTACTTAACTAAAGATATTGTCAATGTTCAAAATTTCATTTACTTCAGTACCATGTGTAGGCTTAAAAAGAGATTGTTTGTTACGGTTAGTTGCTGGTACACATTAACCTAATAAGGCTAGCGACGTTTTCTCATTAATGACTGCAATTTATACACTTCAGTTTACACTGTGTCTAGTGACATAGATTCTGTATGTGTTTCTTCCTATAAAAATTCAATATCTCCGAAAAGGTTGTCATTCTGACGATTCCTACCAATTAGAGCACACTTCACGATCAGACGAAAATCATGTAAAGGGGTGTAACATTAGCGGTTGCCTTTCGTGATTTGATGGGTAGGTAGAAATTCGTTATTTATCTGTCTGAAAGTCAGGGATCGTAGCAGTAGTGATATAAGATGGATAGAGAAAGAAAGAGGAGGTGAACATAGTGGGGCAGGAGATGCGCAGAAAGAGGCGGAGAAGGAGATGAACAGAAAGAAAGGAGAAGACGAGATTTGCATAATGTAGGAAATGAGCTACGCGTACCATTTCTTATGTATGAAGGAGAGTAGAATGAGGCAGGAGGAAGGCAGGAAGACGGATAGAGGGCGGAGCAGATAAAAGGAGGCAAAGTGGACAAACAGAAGAATGGAATAAATAAATGACTGGGAAGCTCGAGTTTTGAGTATTGAAATGCTGAAGTTCTTAGACGCTTTATGGCAGAGTGTAATATTATACGTGTTACGAGACCATTATTTAGTCACATTTTCTCAATAATTTTATAGAGTAGTCTAATAGGTGCCGGCGCGGTAACTGGATAACTGAGCATGTTTGGTCAGAGTTCTGCACCCCCTTTTTTTAATTAATTTTTTTTTTCTTTTTTGGAGCACACAGCTATCAACACGAACCCACATCCGATAAAGACCGATCTTACCGAAGGAAAAAAAAAATTGGAATAAGGGGATCGCTGTGCCAAAGCGCAAAATGCAGTTTCGAATGCCGGTCCAGCAAAAACGTTCTCTTTGCTGTTGAATTTATTTCAGTGTCCTGTAACAATCTCCAAGTTGGAATATTTCGAATTCGTAAATTTACTGCTGTTAATATAACCAATGGTGTCTATAATTAAAGCAAATGATATTGTAGATTAAAGAAGCAGCTATTAATAACGGACGATGTAACAAACTAAAATTTATGACTTTATTTCACATTGTTTCCTATTAATAATTGTTACGAAAATGAATAAAATACATTTCTCTGTACATAGTTTAAAAATGCTACATGTAACGTAGGTAAGACAGTTCCGCCACGGCAGTTGCATCACTTACCGAGTAAACTCAGAACTGAATAAAGCAGCTGGAGTGAATATATTGAACGACTTAGGATTAACCATGCGGTCGTTCATGTAGAAGCTCTAATAAGCTCTTTCTGCCTACGGCTGTACACAGTTTAACACTTCGTAATTTTGCTACAAAGCAGGAACACAGTTTGGCGTGAAGACACCGCTGGGGCGCGGCAGTGTGCCGCTGCTGCGTCACACGTAGGAGGTGCGCGAGCGGCGGTGCCTGGCGGGCTGCGCGTCGCCGCCGCGGCCGGGAGACGAACCCAGGACTTCGGTGGCGGCCTGCACCTGCGCGTCCGCCCGCCGCAAAAGCTCCTCCTGCAGCTCGCGCAGCTGCACCGAGTACTGCCGCAGCCGCCAGCACAGGAACTGCCAACACCACACCACTCTCTCCAGGCACCTTCACTATAATAACAATTTAAAGGCATTAGTGCCGCGCGGAATGGCCGCGTGGTCTAAGGCGTCATGCTGCGGAATGGGCGACAGTTCCCGCCAGAGGTTCGAGGCCTCCTTCTGACATGGATATATGTGTGTGTTGTCCTTAGTGTAAGTTAGTTGAAGTAGTTTGTAAGTGTAGGGTCTGATGACCATAACAGTTTGGTCCAAGCATTAGTTTCCATTGGGAATGGAATGACGTTTGTGAAGAAAGATGAAAATTCGTGACCGTCCGGGCTATGAACTGTGGTCTCCTTCACAGTAGATGTTCACATGTTTGTGATCCTAGTGGACCAAACAAAATGTTCTAATTTCTGTACATCTATCTGACTCAACTACTTAGGCTATTAGTCCCTAGTATCTTGTGTAGTTCGCGAACGAACTAGTTCGGAAGAGCGCTCCCACAGGCGAACTACGCGAACTAGTTCACAGATCCCTCGCCTCTTAGTTCGTCCGCTCCTTTTCCGAAGACTGACGGGGAACAGCGAGAGGACGCGAGAGCGCGCAGAATCGCGTGATTCCCTTCTGCCAGTTACCTTCATTTCGACCTGAGATGCACCTCAGCTGTAGTTTCATAGTTCACCGCCACAAGAAATCTATTTTAAAAATAAAGTACTACGAGTACTCTGTATGCAAAGTAGTTGAATATCATTGTATCACCCATTCGTGTAAATAACTGGTTTAAAAAAGAGCGGACGAACTAGAAGGAGCGGATGAACTAGGGGCAGCACGCGAACTAGGAGCAGCGTGCGATCTAGGAACAGCGGACGATTATGCCAAACGTATCTCGCTTCATAGTTCGTTGGATTCTTTTCCGAAGGCCGACGGGCAATAGCGAGAAGTCGCGTAGCAGAATTAAAAATCACGTGTTTGCCTTCTGCTGATAAGTCATTTCAAGTTGAGCGTCTGCCTGCTAGATTACATAGTTCAGTGCTACAAAATTTCTGTTTTCATGTGTTCTCCACTCTGCAATATCTGACTAATAAATTCCATAATGCCAAGATACAGAGATAACTCTAAACTTAAAAGCGAGAAATTATCCACAAACTGTTTCTTTGGTTTGCGTGATGTCGTTAGCAGCTCAAGCAGCAAACGCATAAAGCAGCTAGGTGGGGGAACTTCTCCCACCACCTGCACGCGCAGACCACGCCGCTCAGCCATCAATGGGAGCGGACGAACTAAAAGAGCGAACTAGTTGGCGGCTCTGCCGCGAACTAAAGTGAGCGCTCCCGATCACGAACTACTATGCGCAAGTCTAGTCCCTAGACTTACAACTACTTAAACTAACCTACGGACAACACACACACACACACACACACACACACACACACACACACACACACATGTCCGAGGGAGGAGTCGAACCTCCAACGCGGAGCAACCGCGTACTCAGCAGCAAGGCGCCTTACAGCGCTCGGCCATTCCACTGCGGCATGGACCAAAAGAGGTCAGGCCATAGATCACTGCACTACTTAAACAATCTTATACTAAGGACAAAACTACACACACACACACTTCCATGCCAGAAGGAGCACTCGAACCTCCGGAGGGAGGTCACACGCAATCCGTAATATGACGCACCAGACAGCTCGGCTACTACGCACGGCTCTATCACAGTAGGCATATGTGGTAACCACTATAAGATCGATAAAACTGCAGTCACTACGCTAACACACCTCCTGTCACTCCCATATTCTCAACTTATTCACACCTATCTATACTCCTAAGAATTCGAGCGTGGTGAATATCTCCAATGAAACGACCATTGGCCTGGCAACGCCTTAATTATCAATTATCGAAAAAAAAAAACAGGAAAAGAAAAATAAAAACACCATTTTGATCCTGAGACCACTATCAGTCAACACAGAGACATTATCTGTCAACGGACAGTTAATTACATTGATGTGAAAGGAAAAAATTTGTGTCTCACCGATCTGTGCACCCGGATCTTATATATTTACAAAAAAAGGCAATGAACTACATCAACGCAGAAAGTTCATAAAATTTTCTCCGGACCGAAATATGAACCCGAGGCTCCAACTCACCAGGCAGGTGTCGTTACCACCCTCTCACGTCTCTCAGCAGAGCCAAGTGCCTATCGTTTTCAAAACCAAGAAGAAATTACCTACTCGCGACAGAGCGGAGACCTTTTGTACTTACTTAAAATCTCATCTGGTTTCGGACTGTTTCACAGTAGGCAGATGTGGTAACACTATGTGATCAATACAACTGCAGTCACTATGCTAACACACCTCCTGTCATTCCCATATTCCCTCGGCGGAGCGGCCGAGCGCATTGAGGCGCTATGCTATGATGTGCGAGGCCATTTCCCGTCGGGGGTTCGATTCCTCCCTCGAGCATGGATGTTTGTGCCGTCCTTAGTATAAGGTAATTCATAAGTGGTTTGTAAGTTTAGAGACTGATGACCCCGTAGTTAAGTCCCATAAATTTTACAAACATTTGATTTTTGTAAATTATTTAGAATAACTCAGTCTGTTGATCTACATGTTGCTCGCAGCTTCACAAATTTGTCAGCAATCTAACTAATTATCATAACTTGATAGCAATTTAGTGATAGGGGATATCCAAATTTTTATTATCAGTACAATGATTTTCTGCGTTGCACTGTAACAATTACTAGTGTGTGGTACACAGTGACGCCTCCCAAACAGTACTACCGGTATTTGCTGAACTGGAATTCAATATGACATTCCAGGCGACATCAGTTGTGATTAAATAACCACAAATCCAATATATATATATATATATATATATATATATATATATATATATACTGTATATTTGTTCCATAATAACTTTTCTTTTGTTGTAAACTAGCTTTCGACATTTTAGGCAATTTTCAGACATTTTAATACTGCAGATTATCCACATCACACCAGCTACTGAGTTTGGAATACAAAGATTTTACAAAGATATATATGACAGTCATCGACTACGTAACCTTTAAGTAATTTTTAGAAACAAAGAGACGCTCTCATCCAATTAAAGCAAAACTGTAACTAGGAAATAAATATAACTTAATTTTTAATAAATAAGCTGAAACAAACAAATGGCCCAGTGAGTGTTCCTATTGCCAACTTGCTCTTCAATAGCAAAGAAAAGATTCCAGGTTTGGAAAGTAGTGGCGTATATAGGTTCTCTTGTAATCTTTGTAGCAAATCATGTGTAGTCAATCAGGTAGGGCTGTAACTACTAGACCGGCTGACTAAAAAAGAGAGATTCCACTTTGTAAAACATGCCTTCAATGAATATCATGTTTTTGACATTAAATGTGATGTTCTTCACAGGGGGAATAAAGGCAGAAAGCTAACATTGCTTGAAATTCTCTCCATCAACAAACACCAAGCTCGGAAACCAAACCTAATCATCAATGATCAAACGCAGTTTCAGTATTCGCTCTTATTAAAGTAACAGCTATTAGGTATAATTCGGCCACCATTCTTATTGAAATTGTGTAATGTTTTTCACGCACATTCCAATGTGTTTTCTTCCTTGTGCTACTCTCACCATTCTTCAGAAAACCAGCGAATTTTAATATAGGTTCCATACTTTAATAAGCTCCTTTGTTCCATATTCACATATTCCACACATATGTAACTCTCCCCCATCCGCATTTCATGTTTTATGTCTTCTTGACTCACCTGTTCCCCCTCATACCTTTGTTAATGTAATATCCAATTGTACGTACTGGTACACTCACTGGGGCATATGTTTGTTTCAGCTTATTTATTCAAAATTAATTTATATTTATTTCTTACAGTTTTGCTTTAATTGGATGAGAGTGTCCCTTTCTTTTTAGAAAATACTCAAAGGTTACATAGTCGATGAATGACATATAACTTAGTTAAATCTTTATACTCCAAACACAGTAGCTGGTGTGTTGTGGATAATCTGCAGTATTAAGTTTTCTGAAGATGGTCTAAAAGACCGAAAGGTAGTTCACAACAAAATAAATATTATTGTGGAACAAATATATATTGTACACAGTTATTTAATATGTCTACGTTCCATGAAGAACCGACGGAAGAGTCCATAAATATCATCACAAATACCTTTATATAGCATCAAACTTTATAATATTAATGAATGGGCTGCATGATAACTCTTCAACATTTTATGGTAACAGTTAGAGTTAATTTTAAGTTGTGCTGTTACAATAATACAAACTGAGAAGAGAAACGATTATAAGGACTAAACGCAGCACTATGTCTTCTGTCAATCGGTATTTTCTTATAGATATGGGTAGATATTAGGTACAGCACAGCCATAATAGAGCTTAAATGCGTAAGAATCAAACACTTGAAATGTTTATATAAAAAAAGTTGAACAGCTTGAAGATACGTGACAAGCCGAACGTATCGGTTTAGTGATTCATCTACATGATGGTCAGAAAGAGTATGTAACGCAAACGAAGGTTTGTAGGATAGCCTGATAGTGCTAGGAAATAATTGTTAGCCAAAACTCCATACGTTGCACCTTTTCTAATGAGCATCATGTCGTTGAGTACGCAGAAATCAGAAGACAGACGGAAGTGCTGCTTATAAATGTGTTCAGCATTTGGATAACCAAAGACTCCCCACACAAAATATAAAAATAATAAATAAATAGAATAAAATTAATTAAGAAATGAAAACTCAAATTTTATACTCCTTTCTTATTTTATTTGAAGAAATCAAACGAAGAACACCTTTGGGAACATCATCACTGGCATTTCGTTTGAATTAGTAGCGCAACGACCTGATTGGCTGACTTTAAAGCTAATTAAATCGGAAACGGTGTAACGTATCTAATATTCTTCTCAACAATTATTTCTCAGCCCATTCTGCCCTGTAAGATCTGTCCAAAGTTTACAGACTGTTTCTGACCACAATGTAGAACCAGAAAGCTAATACATTCATATGTTGTTAAAATGACTTCAACATGTCCATAGCTCAATTTGCACTGGGACTAGTGTTTTCAAAAACACACAATTCTACTTACCATTTGGTTTCAAAATGTTATGGATAGGTTACGGTCGTTTTAATAATGATGTGCATATACAAGCTTTCTGGAACTACATGACTCATTAGAATTTAATCTGGTGAAGTGATATGGTTTTTAGAGTTTTTCATTCAAACGATTAGATTCAAATCCTTATTACAATATACAAGGAACTAAAAAGCTACAGTTCAGGTTGAAGGATGTAGGTGGGTTTGTTGTTCTGCTCCCATTCTCAAATGATGTGTACTGAAGGGAAAAATGGTGTTTTTAGAAGGAAGATTGAAAAAGTCCAGTTGTCGACGAGGTCTTTCCGACAGAGCACCAGATTTAACTGCAGAAGGATCGGACACCACCATCGGTTGTGCCCTTTCCAAGAAATCATGCCGATATTTACCTTAAACAATTAAAGGTAATCACAGAAGGTATAAACTGGAACGTTCTGATGGAGATTCCAGTTACCGTCCTCCTATGGATAGCTACTGTCACCCATAAAATTCCATATTTCTTTACGAACATATAAGACCATGAATGGCAGCAAGAGGTCTCCATGCAGCCGAATGTAACCATTTACTGTCATTGATCCAATCAGTAGGGCGATAGAGCCCAGTCCATTACGTATAAGGACCGCCTACACCATTATGGAATCATCACCAGCTTGCAAACTGCCTGATTAACAATTAGAGAGGGGGGGACGGTTCTCCACATTCTCGAACCCTGCCAACAGCTCTTATGAACTGAAATCTGGGTACACCTGACCAAGCCACAGTTTTCCAGTGGTTTAGGGTAGAATCAACATAGGCACGAGCCCAGGATAGCCGCTGTAGACGATGTCGTACCGATAGTGGAGACACTCGAATCAGAATATTTTTATGTCACCATAAACATGGGAATCTTTTCACATTACTTGTCGAACAAATGACAACTCTGTTCATGCATCGCAATTTTTTACCTAGTGGCCACGTTCATCTACGCATTATTGCTAACCCATGACTTTCGTTACTGCAAAATATTTCGATAAATGTGTTAGATTTTCTTTCCTATTTTTCAGTTAGTCTTTGACACGTTCAGTCAAAAATGCTGAAATGAGTCTCTGGTCAAGTGGCGTTCACGAAATACAGCTTATTTTTCGGGACACTTGAAACTATCGTCGGTGGCTTTCACATACGCGCTCTGTGTCCCAGTCTTGATACAAGGAGTTGGTTGGAGGTTTGCCTAAATGTTGAAATAGCGAAATTACGCCAGTGGGTACATGTACGTTGACCAAAATCCACATACATTATAAAAATTCTTAAAAGTAAGAAAGTATGCGAAAATTCAGGCAGATCAGCAGAAGCACATAATGATATATCAGTGGAATACTTGAAACTTTCGAAATTCTGAAGATTAAAATTTCCTAAAGATGCCCCATGTCATGAACCTGGGAGAAAGTATCTCTCAGGCGTAAACAACATTGTCACGATTTCTTTCTTTTAACTTAAAAGAGCTGAGGGGTTCTTATAATTTCACAGCATAGCCTGATCAGTGCAAGACGTAAGGTGTATTTATTTACTACACATTACAGATGTGTGTGTGTATGTGTGTGTGTGTTTGTTTGTTTGCACTGTGTACGGACGTTCAAATAAAACGAATGTCGTTAAAATAGCTAAAATAACTAGAAGTATGACTAAACAGGCAAGGGTAAGGTCTACAGAATGACACGCATTCGTTCCCACGCTTATTCATGGTCTCTTGCATAGTATACTATTTAAAATCCATTAAAATAGCATAATACACGTGAAATGTTCTGTGAGAAGAAACTCGTCTGCATGCCTGGAAGTATTTTATAGCCTCCCGAATTAAATAACTTCTGAATATTTCAAGAGGAATGGGTAGAGGGTAAATCTCTAATTACCCATTAGTGACATTATGTTATGATACGTTACGAATTTATTGTTAGTACATTGACAGTGCATGTTCCCACATGCTACGCTATGGACTGGAAACACCGCAGATCACATTTTTTCTAACAATACAACATTTAAAACTTTTAAATGCCCAGATACATTCCTTAATGGCTACACTGTTAACAGCATCTAACACATGCTTAAAAACTTTCTCATAGGTAAACATGACAAGGAACAATTTAATTAGGTGTATGTTCATGAACAGAACGGTTTCCGTGATATTCGGTCTGGTGCTTTATATCACAGACATACGTTAACTAGACTGGCAATGCCTCATGCAATATCATTGATGTGAATGAAGCAGTCGTCGCCATATTACTACCATTACTTACCACTACTAAGATAAAATAGTCTTAAGAAATAGGGCTAAAGTTATAAAAAGCACGACACTTTTCGATAATGGTAATAAGTAACTTCAGTGGTCTTACTGTGTTTATTAATGTTCTTACGACAACTACAATCTGCTTTAAACGTGAGGTTATGTATCTTAATGTTCGACTTATAACACGATTCTACAATATGTGTGATAAATTAAGCTAGGACGCAAATACCAGCTCAACTTCAAAACTTTTTTAAACCATCGCGAAAAGTTTAAAACGTCATTTTTGTTAACAGTTGTTTAAGTAACATACACAACCTTTTTGACGTTTGTGTATCTAAAATGGTGGCGTCAGGCTTCACAAAAACCAGCGAAGTTGCCAGTCTAGTTAAGGTATGTCTGTGCTTTATACTTGTCAGTTACACCACTGTTCCCCTTTCAGTTGTTATTCCTTTCCTTTGGACACCTGATGATCAGCGAATCTGAATTCCACTAACAAGGAATGTACATGGGCTCCAACAAACATATCTGTATCAACGTTTGCTTACATGATCTCTATGTACACGGTACACCTCAATGTGCCGGTGGGTGTCGTTTTTCTGCAAAACTCTGCAATCATGCACTGTAGATGTAATTGTAGACGCCATACATAATGCAGATATCTTAACTATAACTTATGTAATAATATTCGTACATGTTCTCTAGCGTTTTGTCATCAAAAGCCGTGATGATAGTTAGAACTTTAACCTTCTTCTCGGAAGACTGTTGGTATTCACTGCCACTGCTTCCATCGCCTCTTCCCACACTTACCGTAGCATTACCGCTTGCAATGAGTTGTTCGTCATTATCATCCCTATTATCATCATTATGTGTTAGTGTTACAACGGTATCTAACTTATGATCATATTTCTGTCCCATAACAGATACGAGAAAGCAGGCGAATGATTCATCTTCTACACTAATACCATCTTCATGAAGAATGATTCTTCGTAACTTCATCTCAACCAATCGCATTACATTAGCAGGACTGATTACCAATCGCCGCCCCATCTGACGCTTCACCACACAAATAACGTCACAAAACGCAACTTCGGAGGCACATTGCACCGTCCCTACTGGCGAATGACAGGTCACAGTGCAATGTGGCAAGGAACACGCAGAGGCCTCTAACGGATGACTGCAGAGTTTTGCAGATGCAGGAGTATCACTAACACAATAAGGAATCTTTACATTATCTCTCAAACGATTTTGGTGTATATGTGTTTGTTCGAGTCCAAGTACTTTCCTTGTTAGACAAATATAGTAGAGTGTAGGTTTTTCCAGTAAGCCAGATTGAAATTATCTTTTTTACGACAAATTATTTATTTACAAAGAAGAAACAAGAAAAGGAAATAGCTTAAAAAATCGCTTAAATGTACTTTAGAAGTCTACGGATTATGTTATGCTTGACGCTTAAATCTTTGTAGCGCCGCTATGAATGATGGGTAATAAAGGTAACCAATCAGAAGTGGCGTTCAGACAGCCAACAAGAATGTATTTTTCGTGTAAAAAAGTATATCGAGATCCAGTCAGTATATGGGTGAAACAGTCTTTGGTTAAATTGAACGACACTTCTCGCAGGGATCCAGTGGTTATGTTGGCACCAATGGTAATGACGGCAACTCGCATGACCAATAAATGTTTTGTCTTGACAACTTCAATTAAAACCAAAATTATTTTTTTCTGAACGGACGAGGGTACATACAAGAACCTGTCAACCATAGAGCAGGTACGGTATTAATTTTGCTGCGAATGAAACGAGCAGCAATAAAATTTACCCTGTAGCTCGTGAAAAATATTAACGCAATTCTACTCATCATTGTTCATCTGTTGCCAACTTAAACACTGGAGCCCGGTGAGAAGCGTCCTAAAGTTTTACCCGGTCTTTTTAATTAACGGAAATTAAGTGTTTTCCTTTCAGCAACAACTTTTACTGGGCAGCATATAAAATACTGTTTCCTGTCAATACGCATTTAGCGATTGGGTCGCGATGTCTGAATTAAAAAAATAAAAATAAAAATAAAATACTGTAATCTTCTGGAGCAGCGATTTATTCTACAACGAAACTGCAATCCATGATGTTTTTCTCTATACATTTCGAACTGTTGGTCTTTTAACGTCGCTCTTGTTCAATATTTGAAGGCGACGCCTTCGATAGACAGTGCTTCCTCTAAATCATGTCACACTATAGCTCGCCGGAAACATTAAGCTATTAGCTGTTGTATACCAATATGTCACGACTTTCAAGTTTTTGTTTGGTAGTTACCTAATGCAGTAGCTTTAATATCATTTACACTATAGCTCGTCAAAAACATTAAGGTATATTCTATAAATATATCACGATTTTACAAAATGTAACTCGTAAAAAGTACAACGACAAATTAGTTACTAACCACAAAAACATAAAACATTCATAGTGGTTGTTTGAACGCCTCTTCTGATTGGGTGCATTCAAGCACAAGCCGAGCGTGCCAAAAATTGCATTTTAAATCTAGAACATAAGACGGTGGAATGAACACTTGTATAAAACGGATCTTTAAAGTGTAAAACGTAAAAATAAGAAGAGGAAGAGTCGCAACGCAGATTATCTGCAAGGTACTGCACCAAAGGAAACTATCAAAGTCTGGTTATAATGAAATGTTAGCCATCAATGAAATACATGTTTTAACTGAAACTGAAATATTACATGCGTGCAATCTTTCTTCATGAAACCGAAAAGAGACTACAGAACTCTTCATTTGAGTAAGGAATTTGATACGGTACTTTGGTTCTGAGTTAGCGATGACAAGAATGTGAAAACGTAATAAATTATGTATGTGTGTCAGCAAAATAGCGTAGTCCATTTATCACTGGTAGACAGAGTTACCTATTTAATATATATATATATGTGTGTGTGAAACTCATTTCTGATAATGCCCAACGTTTTAAATTCGGAAACAATCTATCATTGTCAAAAATCAGTCCACATTTAACGCCTTTTTCTCAATAAATAATTAAAATGTAAGAAAACCTCAGAAACGTTGTATGGCCTGGTGCAGATACACAGCATATTAATACGAAAACAGCAAGGATTGAGTTGAAGGAGGATTGCTAATATAATTAATCCACCCGAATAATTTATTCCTACTGAGACTGTATACTGACTACGACACAAATTCTGTTTGAGTTCTTAGCATAAATTTAAAGTTATTCGGTAACAAATCGGTCGATTGAATTCATACTTCTAAAGGAAACTGACGAAAATAATTCTTGAAACGCAATCAATCAAATGAGTCGATTTCATATCTCTAAAGGAAGCCGATGAGAAGAAAAAAATCCAATAACAATATAACATTGCAAAGACAACTCTTACCTCTTACCTACGACATTTACTTGTTTAATAGCTGTCGTTTCGATATATAACACTTCAATTTAGGTGGTTTGGAGGCTTCACCTGTGTTATGGAACACATATACGAAATTAACGATTTTTTTCATTCTTCTGTGTTACCTTTGGCATTTTGTTGAACGTATCTTTCATGAGGTTATTTGTTACACTTCAAACAACAATCTAGAGATTCCTGAGATAATATAAAATGAAAAGAGATTATCAGTAAAATGACCTGTTAAAATGACTATAACTTTATCTCCCAGCAGTTGATGTGTATCTACGTTTATCGTAGTACTTCCTTTGAAATCAGTTGGTGACTGAAGTAATTTCTAAAATACATGAAAATCATAACTTTTTGCAGTGCATCATTACACCACTCACAACCATTAAGTAAGTTTGATTATGACAACACCCAAAACATACCTTAAGAAAGAGGATGGGTACCATGAGGACAAAAGCTTCGATGAGCAGCAGAAGTACCCAGTTGTCAAATGATAGCACCATCCACTGCTGCAAAGAACAACCTGCCGCTGATCCATTCTCGTTTGTCGACATGGACCTGTCTGCCTGGCACTGAATTGTAGTTCGCTTGTAGGTTTGTTTTCATCCCGGTGCTTGTTTGCTTTTTACTCTCTGAGTATCGCGGTCCCCTTGTAGCCACCGACTAACTATACTTAGAGGCATGATATCTTTCTTCGATCCTGTCTCTTTGTTGAAACCAATTAATACTGGAGTTTCCAGTAGATTTAAGTACAACGATGCTTGCGGTAACGGATTTAAAAAGATATCAGTATGGGAAACGAAAAATTTAGATCACATTAATTATGCATTTAGTTTTCATGTTTTCTCAATTAAACAATTTTTTATATGCCGACGGGTGACTCAAGGGATGGATCGATGGTAAGGCAATACTGATTCGATGGAGAAAAACAGGGCACTTAACTTACAAAGAAGCAATTTATTTTTGGTTGTGTATGCTCTTCAGTGTTGTGAACGAAAGACAAGCCTAGAAAATATCAGATACCAAACACTAATGTTCGTTGATTAAGATAAAGTGTTTCAGTAGCTGAGTATCGTGGAGGCAACTTCCTGTGTGTATCTCTAGTTTCTTTCACATAAGACGCATTTTTTTTTTTTATTTTTTTTTTTTTTTTTTTTTTTTTTTTTTTTCTGTGAAGACAATATTTACTTAAACGAACTTTTTTCTGTAGTTTTTTTGACGTCGAATGAGGGATTCGATATTGACATTTAACATACGTATTACAATCGTTAGACCTGGAGTGCTAATCACAGAACACTAAGCTGCGCGGGATGGCCGCGTGGTCTAAGTCATCAAGCTGCCGAGCGAATCAAGACGCTATACTGTGATGCGCGAGGCCGTTGCCCGTCGGGGGTTCGAATCCCCCCTCGTGCATGGATGTCTGTGCTGTCTTTAGTATAAGGTAGTTCATAAGTAGATTGAACGTTTAGGGACTGATGACCCCGCAGTTAAGTCCCATAAGCTTCACAAACATTTGAACATTTTAACGCATCAAGGTAAGGAATAGGCGGCCGTTCCCGCTGAATGGTTCGAGTCCACACTCCGCCTTTGGTGTGTATCTTGTTCATAGTGTCAGTTACTTAAAGTACTTTGTAAGTCTAGAGACTAATCACTATAGTAATTTGGTCCAATTAATTTACAAAAATTTGATTGAACAGAACGTTAAAATGTCCATAAATCCGTTCGTAATCGATGCAATGGGAGAAGGAACTGATCCTTAAATTCTACTAAAGCAACTGAAATTCTAATAAGCTTACGTTCATGATACCCTTAGAGTACGAATCTCTATGGACTGAGGCCGATAGGAATATCTGTGGAATGCTCATAGCGTACGGCATACGAACGTTTACGTAATCTTTGGTGAATCGTATCGTGTGCATTGTAAATCTGATGAAGTGTAGCTTACGATGTAGTTACATCAAGAAGCACATCAAAAATTGTACAATGGAGTCTGTAAATTCACAATTATACCATCTCATTTTCAATACCGAATCCTATCTTTCACAACATGCTCTTTAGAAACCAATAAGTCTAAACATGCCTCAAGTTCTCTAGTCGACGACGTGCTTCCAAAAAACGGTATGACAACATGACCGTGAAATATATTACAGTTTTCATCATCCTGGCTTTATTATCAAAAACAGCATTTAATGAAGAGGTAAGCAGTATCTTCAGTTTAATTCTAAATTTTTTTCTCCGTTTTATAATTCTCTTACTCGCTTTACAACTAGCAACGGCCAAATTGCACTTACGGCATCAGTAGCATAGTGTTCTGATGTTGGCAACGATCGTTGAACACACTTTGAAAGTCCAATCATATAGAATGAGGGTAATAATATTTAGTTGTTGCCGTTGAAATAAATAAATAATGCTATTCCTACTCTACAGATGACAGGATTTTCAGCATTGTACTATTGTTCAGTCAATAAGCTAAGTTATCCCCGTACAGCGAACATTTCGCCGCCAACATTACCACATTAAGCTGACACTGCCGTAACATTTAGTCCCATTAGCATAGCTGTAGACTATTTTTTAACTATTTCATAGAAATGGCTTCTTATTAATCAAATAGTTACATAATATTATTTTAGGATAGTATTCTCTCTCCTGTGAAAACATAAACGTATAATTTAGGCAGACAAGCAACAGTGTCAACATTAAACTCCTAAAATGTTGTAAGCGCCAACTATACCTTCCAACTAGAAGTGTGGGTGACAATGTTCACTCGAACATGGTGGAAGGACAAATTTCTTACACACGACGTATTTATTTATACAGACAGTGTTTGCTTAAAATAATTATTATTCGTAGTCTGTAGTTTCTTAGGCGGCGGATAATGAGTTCGATACGAATATTCTCGTTTTTAGACCTCTTTTTTCGACTGAATTGCAGTCATATTGCTTTCTTCTACGTAAGTGAGTATTCTGAAATATCTTACTTGATTTGGCTTACGTGGAAGGAATTAATTCCTTGTCTGAATGACCCGGACAAGTGAATATAGCAAATTAGGGTAACATGGAAGAATCCGTGTACATCGAAGGAAACGGCATTGAGATCGATATATATCGAACGTTCAACTCTCGCTTCGGTACCAATGACGGAAAACTGACATGGCGGAACAGCTGATTTATATAGCTAATTACGATGTGTTTTTTTTTGACGTGATGATTGTATGAAATTTTGGATTATCTGAAGACTGGGATATCACCAGTTAGATTTGACCCATGGCATTGGCATGTTGTTGTGCTCGTGCTTATTTGTAGGTTGCGTGAGTAATTATGTTCTGACTGAGTTGTAGACGAAGGTATGTCATGGATGGTGCATTCTGTTGTAATATGTAGTTTACGTGCATAACCACAGATTATTTATTATTACAATACCTAAGTATTTAGATATTATCCAGTATCAGTGTTTTCCGAGATTGTGATTACATCATGGGTTAAAGCTGACTAGTGGTATCCCTGACTTCAGTTATGCCGATATTTCGGTAATTTCCAATAATGCTTGCAATCGAAGACCCTCGGCCTGAAATGATATATATCTAACGTAAAACTGTTAATCGCAATGCCTTTTCCTTCGATGTACACGGATTCTTCCAAATTACCCAAATTAGTGACAATATCAAAAAATATGTATCATTCCACTTTCGTCGAAAAATAAATCACTGCAGAAGTAGTTAAAAAAGGTTTACCGAGAACCAATCACTACATGGGTGTAATAGTTCGATTTAATTACATAGCTTTGGCTGAAAAGTGTTCTCATAGACAACAATTAAAAGTTGTCTACTGAGTAAATGCGGTCAAATTACATTACGTAAAGCAAACTGTTACACCAATGTAGTGCCTGGTTCTCGATGTACTTTTCCGACTCAAGAACTGGTTGCAATTTGCATTGGCCAAGAAATTTTATAGAATTATCATAAAGTGAAGAATCAACATTGGTATTAGCTACATAAATCAACTGTTCCGCCATCGCAGTTTCCCGTCATCGTTAGCGGAGCATTGCATTTACTCTGATGTACACTGTTCCAAACAAATTACCGGCTTCTTATTGCCATTATGAGCATAATAAGTCAGTTAGTCCAATGTTAAGTAGGTTATTGCACCTATCATGTCACTGCCATTTTAACCAGTATGGTTGATTACAACTATGTTTCATTAAGGTTCAGCACACTTGTCGAACAATTAATGTCATCGCTCCATGATTAAATCAGTATAATTGTGTTAAAATAACTCGTTCGTGTTCTCGTGGTTTTATTCATCAGTGCGGCACACGTAAACCTTGGAATCGGTCCCTGAAGAACAGTAGAGCAATTAATTTTCTGCATCTCAGTCGATGTGATTACAGAAGAAAGGTACGCTTTTAAAACAATGACCAATTAAGATTTTTCTGTATTTTTTTTTTTTCAAACAAATAGGATCATGTCTAGAAATATGACTACCGTGGCGTCAATAGGTTTTATCTTTCTCTTCTTGTATAGAATCAATAAACAGGGAATTAGTATTTGTAGGGGCGTTACAGTGCTGAAGTAGTCTTGGTATACTACGCCACAAATTTCGGTGTTGTGAAGTTGATCTTTTAAGTAGTCACACATATGGATTGTACGACCATGTGGTAAAAATTTACCGTACATTACTCTGATAACATCGAATATTATGTGTGCATAACCATCACAATTGATCACACTTGTCGATATTTTTTCAGTTCTAAATTATTTTCAACTTACATGGTTGAGCCTTTGTTTCTATGTTACAGCTGCACTCTCACCTGCCTATTACGACAGCGGCATTGCTGACATAATGTAGCGACTACTGAATAACTAGTCTTAGAGCCCATTTTGGTTCGAAATTCAACAATATTAGCACAAAATTTTCATCCATGACTTACGTAATCAAAGCGATGCAAAAAGTCATAGCATGAGCTAGTTGATGTGCCAACATCGTAGTAACTCTCTGAGTCGGCAATGACTGATAATCGTTTCTATCATTTTTACCGCGACCTCGTCATGTAATGAGCCGCTGGGACGTTGAGATCTCTTCGAAAGGCTTATCCCACTCGTAAAAACTTTTTTGTCGTTCCACTAACGGTGGGAAATATTCGCAAGGGTCCTATCGTTTAATATTAAGCCTGCACTGTGGGCCAGATGTTTGTTTATTTCTAAGCCCTATAGTAGATTGAGTTTATGGCCTTTGTTGGCTAAGTGGAGAATGTGGGACTGTTGTTGGTATCTGTGGCCCGCAATCAGAGCATGTTCGACAATAGTGAAGTCATGATTTTGCAACCTCCAACTGTGTTCATGCTCTCTTAGCCTAGTTGCTACGCCCCTTCCTGATTGACCAATGTAAAACTTACCACAATCTATACCCCGCTATTGGCTAATAGCTGGAGCGTGTCTTTACTATTGAAAATAAATCGGACAGTTGTTTTACTGGCATATTAGGAAACCCTGTAGTTAGAGGATTTCAGAGTTTTGGCTACAGTCTGTGATACCTGTCCTAGATATAGAATAGTAGCCTACACCACTTACAAATAGTGGAAAGGCCAGCAGGTGGAGCATAGAGGAGGGGTAAAAGTTTTAGTTTTCGGTTCCTGTGCAAGGACTGGATAATAGCCATTGGTTGAGGCAATAAACTTTGTGTCCAACTTTGCTTTGAAATGTTCTTTGGACATTGGAATAGACAGGAGACGGTGTACCATTGATTGGAAAGCTGCATGTTTATGTGCTACTGGGTGTTGTGAGGTGAAAGGTATTACCGTGTCTGTGGTTGTGGTTTTTCTGTAAATTTTGAAACAGTGTGTGTTTGTACTGTTGTCAATATTGAGATATAAGAAGTTAATGGATTTATTGCCAATCTCCATAGTGAATCGAATGTTTTATATTGACTGTTCAGGTTATGGAAAAATGTGTTGAGATACCTAGTAGTACCTGCCCACAAACATAGTATATCATCAACATATCTGAAGCATTATTTATTTAGTATTTGCACTCAAGGGTTCTTTTTCCAAAAAAAAGTTTTCAAAATTGTCCATGCATATTTCAGCTACGAGTGGACTAAGAGGGGACCCCATAGCTAAGCTATCTAACTGCTTCTACAGATCCCCCTGGAACTGGAAATTGTTTTGTGCTAAGAATGTCTGGGTGGCCGCTCTCAAGTACTCCACTTCCACAGGATTAACATTATATCTGTACATCAATTCTGTCAGAATACAAATACATTGATTTACAGCTATGTTGGAAAACAAACTGCATACATCAAATGATACTAATTTAGCACTGTTTGGGATGGATAACTATTATTTTGTTTATAAGGTCCAACGAGTTTGAAATACCACGTTTGTGTTTGAATTTAGTCTTGCTTTTAAGTAAGATATCGAATTTTCTCTCTTGTTTGTAGGATGGAGCTGTGAAACAGGATACATTTTAGGAGGACGTGGGTTCATGATAGTTAATAACGTCACATCAAAGTCACAATATAAACTTTTGCATGAGCTGATAACACATTTGATACCATCCTTGAAAGCGTTAGTAGCGTCTTTCGGAAGTATTTTAAAATTTGTGAGAACCAGGAAATCGCTGACTTTTTTCAAATAATCGCACTTCTATAAGAGAACAATAGTGTTATCTTTGTCGGATTTTGTGGCTATAATATCATGTTGATTTAGTTTGTTTCTGAGGTTCTAGAGGCTGTAGTAATCTGTTGACTGCGAGATGTAGCGTGGAAATGAGGTGGCTTTCATTAGTGTATTAGCAAATAAATGTTTCACAGTACTGTCTTTTGTTCAAGCTTATTCAGCATCTACCTTCATAACATCTAATTGTTTCTCGGATGGAGGATGTGGTGGAACGTATTTAAAACCTTTCTCAAGGATCTTATGTTCAGTAGTCGAAAGGACGATGTCAGACAGGTTGATAACACTATGTTAAAAAGTTTGTTTACACTTTGGAGTTGGGGGTTCGCTTGCATTACTTAGCGTAGCTATTTGTTTGTTCTGTCTCAAGAATAAATTGTGAATCAGCTCACTCACACACAGACTAACTTCGCTGTCCAGGACATCGAACTCACACTGATCTTAATGGGTAGTTAGGATTGTGTGTACCACTTTTATATGAGTACTTAGTTGGAGGTTGCAAAATCCGGACTCCATTCTTGCTTAACATGTACTGATTGAGGCCACAGATACCAGCCACAGTTCCACTTAACTCCACTTAACTAGCAAAGGCCAGAAACTCAATCTACTAGAGGCCTTAGTAATAAACAAAACTCTGGCTCAAGTCCAGTCTTAATATTAAATGAGCAAACAGTCCGCAATACATCACCACTTCTGAACCCACCCTAATCCTCAGAATTTCCAATACAACTCACCAAGCCTGTTCCATTTTATTCCTTCAATTCTCGTATCTTCTTAATGAACCTCAATCTGACTTTGAGTCACCATATTTTTTTAGTTACTTTCAGTACTTTTGTCTTAAAGTTAGTTTACTGATATGAAGTTGTAAATCTAATTTAAATTTGGTACAGCCACTGTTTGTCTACTTTCCGTTTAATACCAATCTCGCTTTCCACTGCGTCACACCTGTTTTGTATCTTTCTTTGTTAGTACTAATATTCCACATTATTCTGTAATCTGTTCTTACATCAATTCTTTATTTAACAGTGATCACTATTATTGAATATGTTTATTTTTACCGTTTTTTAGTTCGAGTGCATACCTCCGATTTGTTAAGCTTCACAATTCTTTAATGCACCCCACCCTTGAATTTTTGTATATTTGTTTATTTAGTGGTAACAGTGTCCCAGGTTTCTAATACTTATTGTATATTTCTTAGGTTTTGTGTCACTTGGTGTTTTGAACAACGCTTCGAACTTTAGATTCTTGTTTCATTTAATTTTATTCTCTATAGTCATTGTTGTTAAGAAATTGTTATGTTTGCACTGTTTCTCGATGTGTAGTATCAATGTTTCCTTTTTTTACAGTATTATTAATTTACAAATTTCAGTGAAATATTTATTTACATTGTAACTGCCCCATCAAAAAAGATAATGTATTTTTCTGTAAGTGACATCTCTTATGGTTTGTTGACAACGCAAGTTCTTTCAGTAAATATCTGATGATGGTCTAAGAAGCTGAAAGTCGTTTCACAAAATAAACAAAGCTGTAGAACAAACACAAAATTCTGCATTTTAATTTTCATACTTACCCTGACTGTTATGTGGACTTTAGTCCTTACCAGACAGTGGTTACTAAAGAACCAGCAAGAGGCAGACCCTATACTAAGAAGGAGGAGTAGATGAATAAAACATCCGTTCCGACGTGGCCGAAAATAACTGAAATATCAGAGTTCATCTCATTTACACACTCGTATAGCAATAGTTTACATTCCTCTTTCTCTACTTTTACTATCTAAAGAATCGCAACACGGGGACTGTGATACAAGTCGGAAGCCTATGTATGAATTTGCAACGATTTTCGCTTGTTTCCACTGCCTGAAAATCCAGACATTGATATTGTCGTAGGTTATTTCGCTTTCTCGGTGATATGTGATTTGCTGTATCGTTTATCACTTTCAAAATGATGAATCTTTTTTGGTTTACGATCATTAAAAGCATTACAAATCCGTAATTGTAACTACTGACAAATTTGGAAAAAACGTTTATAAACCCATGGGACCAAACTACTAAGGTTACCGGCTTCTAGACCTACGAACTACTTAAACTAACTTACGCTAAGGACAAGACACACCCCATTCCCGAAGGACGACGTGCTGCTACAAGACAACAGTCGATATTTCCAGGTGTAAGTGGTATCATACGAAAATTCAACAGCCTTTTTTTTTCTTTTTTGTGAAAACGAGACCAGTATGGCAAACACAAAAGAATCTACAAGAGGAGCAAATTTTCTATTAAGTCCTTTAATAACATAATACATTTCATTTCCGAAATAACTGCTACGTGTTTTAAGTCAACACATCTGATTTTCAACGAATTGAAATACATTTAACGTTCCAGTGATGATTTCACATTCTGTGTGTTATTGGGTGTCTGCTGTTG
This sequence comes from Locusta migratoria, assembly GCA_026315105.1. Classification (NCBI taxonomy): domain Eukaryota; kingdom Metazoa; phylum Arthropoda; class Insecta; order Orthoptera; family Acrididae; genus Locusta; species Locusta migratoria. The sequence continues at coordinate 705,912,083 of CM048745.1, read as the reverse complement.
TTTATGTATACTAACACATGCTGTCGTCTGTTATTTTTGATAGGTTGCGTACACATAAACAGCTGTTGATACCGTCTTGGCCAAGGAGATTAAAGTAAGGGGAGCTGTGGCTACTATCTAAAGCTTCGCTGTCTATTGAAGCCATTCCGCCATCTTGCGGAGCCAAGGAAATAAGTTTTCAGATTAAAGTACTGTGTGCTTCTTGCCCTGTTAACTTGCAAACACTTAAATTCAAATGTTCAAATGTTTGTTCAGCTTATGGGACTTAACTACGGGGTCATCAGTCCCTAAACTTACAAACTACTTATGAACTACTTACGAACTAGGACGGCACAAATATCCATGCCCGAGGGGGGATTCGAACCCTCGACCGTAATGGCCGTGCAGACCGTGACTGGAGCGCCTGTCCCTTCGGCCACCTCGGCCGGCTCAAACACTTAAATGAGTAATTATTTTTAGAGCATTATGGACAACAGCGACCTTCCAAGTAATTATTAATTGAAGTAACGACGCAATCTAGATAATAATTTCTTTTATTTCACTGGTAACCAATGTAGTTGTGATCTTATGAAGGTCATGTAGGTGACCGAAACAAGTTACCACAGAAATAAAAGAAATTGCGATCTAGACTGCCTAGTTACTTGAATGAATACTTAAATGAGTCTCATTCCTGAGTACATATTTGATACAACATACTTTTGTGGTCAAATACAGACCTTCCAGATAGTGTACTGTGATTTTATTAAAGTAAAATCTCATTCGATAAGTATGACTTACATATCGGGATAATACCCAATTTACAAAAATTGAAACTGTCAGGTGTAGTAGTTTACAGTAAATGCAGAACAAGATGTTCCCAATATTGTCAGAACCAGGCTGTACCATTTTCGTAAGTTCAGTGCTGAAGAAATACTTTTTATGTTGATTACATACGAAATTTCTTTCTAAAAGTTATACGTCATTAAATAGTTATACTAAAATTCTGTACCAAACGTCTTTGAAATTTCAAGGGAATTCTGTCTCATAAAAGTGGAAATTAGAAGTCGTTGAGGGAAAAACACTGAAGCAAATAGGAAATATTAATTTAACAACAACATTTTTATGTATAAAATAGTAGACGATTCTCTTGTTCTGCTAACACATCAATAGGTAATGCAGGTAAGGTGTTTAAAAAAACGATAAAGTACTACCTTCAACTCAGAATGCAATGAATACACACTCGTCACCACGGATATTGTTGGCTCCGCTATATAACGACAATGGCTTCAGTTCTGTATCGAAAGGGCATCTGGTTTCGGACTGTTATTGAAACAGCGACGCTCAACTGTCGCCGCGCAATCGCTCTTTATAAATTGGACAAAATGTAACAGTAATGCTAAGAGAAGTGCTAGTAATTATAAACTGACTTTGATTTCTTAATTGGTAAATTATAACGTTTTCAAAGTTCCTGTTATGATTCTTAAATTAACCCTGTGAAACTCGACCCTCTCAAAACCAACAAGTTCCTGTTATGATTCTTAAATTAACCCTGTGAAACTCGACCCCCTCAAAACCAACATTTTTCTGATCAGCAATTTGTTGGTAATTATGATGAAGAAATCAACTATTCACTGGCGTAAACAAATATGACGTGAAACTTCCAGGCAGATTAAAATTGTGTGCCGGTACCGTAACTCGAACCTGGGACCTTTGCATTCGCTGTCAAGCGCTCCACTGAGCTATCCCGACACGACATACGGTCCGTCCCCACAACTTTACTTCCGCCAGTAACTCGCCTCCTACTTTCCAAACTTACGCTGCAGAGTGAAGTTTCATTCTGGAAACATCCCGTAGGCAGTGTGGTAAACGTCGACCACTGAACGATAAAAGAGCATTGTTTTATCACTAAAATTAGCAAATAAGGTCCATGTGAACTACCGGTTACTCCCTGCTACAAAGCCTTGTTCCCTGGCCCAATCTGAGAACTGACTCGTTTCAAATTACTTCAATAGCAGGAAGGTAATGCCACAGAGGTGAATATACATAGCAGCTCACACGTTATTACACACAGAAATTAATAAGCAAGCCACCACAATTAAAATTATCTTAGAAAGGTGGCTAAGAAAACATTTATGGCCCAACGTAATTTAGACATAAGAAAAGTTGCATCTGAGCTTGTTCTCATCACTTGTAAAGAACAATATTAAATAAAATAGGGAAGGTGCTCTAAAATTACAATTTATAGGCAACTTACGGATTATGCTGAACTTAAACTTGTTTATTCAGATATAAAACAAGCAAAATGAGAAACCAATTTTGTTAATACAATAAAAATGTATCTCTTACATGTATTAATGCGGATGGTGTCCAGCCTAAATTAAACATGATTTAATGCTACTGGGAGGAAGGATTCACAAACAACTCTCATTCGCTCACACACACGCAATTCAAGTCGGAGGTAGCACAAAACACAATATACAATAACACTTTGAAGATGGCTCTGGTCTGTCGTATCTGTTTTGAGATTGTGCGTGTGTATAGCCAAGTTAAATTACATCCGAATTGGACCGCGAGCAAAACACGCTAACGGCGACACACGGCAACGTTATATGAACGCACTCTACTGAAGGTGAAGTGGTTGAAAATCGGATTCATTATACAAAATCACGGTGGATTCTTTAGTTGCAGTCTGTTAGAAATCGATCTAGGTACTGGTTTTATATTAGAAGTGGCGTGAATTCAGGCGACTAGCTGCAAACCCCGGAAGTTGGAACTCGGACCCACGTGGTTCCGAAAACCGATAAAATTGAATAAATTCAGTTTCCGAAAAATAAAGAAAATTAACTACAGCATGCAGCGCGTATAAATCCTTAGAATTATATAAGGAAGCGAATGAAATACAGCTACACGCGATAGGGGGCGATTACAGAGACGGATGGTGTCCAGTCTCAAAAACCAGTAAAAGTGAAATAATTACAAGGTCGGAAAAATAAAGTTAAGAATTACGGCAAGCAACCCATAGAAATGTTTAGAATTACATAAGGTAGCTATTAAAGGAGGTTGTAAACGGCTCAGAGAGAATTACTGACAAAGACAGAGTGCGTACTCCAAATCGGAGAAGAAACAGAAAATGAAAGTAGGCGGGGAGAGAAGATCGCGAAATATTAGTGGAAATCAGAAGGATTCCCGCATAGTTTCTTGCCTGATGAGCATGGAACAAACAAGAGTGGACGTTGAAGGCTTTGTTCTATGAACCAACCACGTGGAACACATATCGCTCTCTGAATGAAACGATGAGAAGATTTCTACATGCACTGTACAAAATTGAACATATCACCTATCAGAAATCGGGCCCCACAAAGCTAGGAAGTATTTACACAAAGTTCATACACCGACACATGATCACAAAAGTTTCTAACATAGCAAGCCGTTATCAACTGCAACTAGAATCACACACACTGCGTTTTTCTATTGGAAATCATTGAATTAAAAAACGAGAACACATTTCCGCACACGATCTGAGAAAATGTTCCAAAAAAATGATTCTAAGTTCACGAATATACGTTAAACGTGCTATACACTGAAATGCTACCATCGCCAAACACAAGAGCAGAACCAACCTTACCTCACCAGAAGACCAGGACAGAATCGCCAGACCTAGCGGCCACGAGACGCGGAAAGCCACCGGAAGCCGGAAAATCCAAGATCAGCGGGGTGGGGACGGAGAGACTCGCCCTAGAGAATCTTCGTCAACTGGTCTGTAACCAAAGGGTGTGGGAACCTCTGTGGTAGCATGGGCAGTTATCGACTCTGAGCCAGAGAGAACGATGCAAAGCGGGCTACTCCTACCCACATTCAGACAGCCATAGATTCTCGCACCCACTTAAAAGTAAGACAACTGCACATTCTCACAGGGACAGTGGCGTAGCGGAGAAGCCGTACTTATGCCACATTAATTAATATAATAATGAATTATTAACATAACAAAATAAGAAAAACCTAGCAATATTAACTAATATTTTAAAACGTGAAATAAAAACGCTATTCCTCAAGCCTTGAAAAGAGTGAGGTTCAAGTTTTAACAAAATGATAATCTAGCGACATTAAATAAATTATAAGGTTACAGAAATATACAAAAAATGTATGGAAGACGACAGATCGTCGTCTTTCAGTGGCTAAGCCTTTCTTCCAGGAGTGCTAGTTCTGCAAGTTTCACACGAGATCTTCTGTGAAGTTTTGGAAAGTAGGAGGCGAGGTACTGGCAGAACTGAAGTTCTGAGGAAGGACCGTGAGTCGTGTCGGGATAGCTCAGTGGTAGAGCTTGTCCACGAAAGGCAACGGCCCCAGGTTCGAGTACCGGTTTCGGTACACAATTTTAATCTGTCAGGAAGTTTCATATCAGCGCACAGTCCGCGGCAGAGCGAAAGTTTCATTCTAGAAATATGATGTGTGTGGGAGATGCGAGCGTGAAGGTCGGGGTGAGAGTTTAAAATAGGGAAAGATTAATTTTTCAAACTCACAACCACCAGCTGCGAACCAAATTCCTAAACATGCAAAAACACTGGAACTGAGATTGCAACTGTTTGACTCGTTTTCTAGGGGATGATATCACACGTTCGCAGCTTTCCTTCCCTGCATATGATTAACAAAACAAATTCATGATAAAGTAAGTTCATGAGAGAAAAGGGTGTACTAACTACTATTTTTGAAAACACGTGAAAGTTCACTTTATGTTGTTTATTTCACAATATTTGAACCCTGTGGCTGATACGTCTGTACGTCGACACATTTACCAAATAAAGTTATAGCTCGTGAGCCCCCAGACAAAATGAATATTTGTCGCGAATTGATTTCACACCACATGGCTGTCTCAAACACCGTTTATGTTCATGCCTATGCGACGACACGTGTTACATTAACAAATCACAGTCACTTTAATTCAATGCGATGCACACCTTGTTCCACCGGCTAAATATTCACAAACACACAGTAGCAATCGATTTAACTTGGTACAGTCTACGCCGAGCAACCACACGTGGCGATTGCCACAGACAAATCTAAAGTCACCACCTCGAGATCCACATCCGACTGACTGCAGAGCGACGCCGCCCGGCCAGCTCACCACGTGCTCAGGAGTCCTCACTTCCTGCCCTCGCGCACGCACGCCAAAAGCTCAACTGCCGGGGTTTTTTCCCCTACGTCATCAACTTCCACATGTGAGCTGTTCTAACCGATTTGCCAACGTACAGCGCTCAACCAATACATTTCTAAAACTTTACTTAAAATCAAAATAATTACACATTAAACAAATTTCTTCTTAGGTTTTTATATTGGTATAAACATCCTTTGTAATATTTATCATAATCGTGCAATTTCTTATATCACAGATAAGTGATTTAACTGAATATTTCAAGGAAAATACACAAGATTAATTGAAAATAAAATGAGAAATAGTAAACATATTATTTTTATAAACAAACATTGCCATGCTAAATATGTAACTGTCTTGTCTTCGTTGGTAATTTATTACTTTTCATTGTCAATTAAACATATTACGCCTGGTGTGACTATATCAGCTAATGTATTGTTTATTTATCAACAGGCTATTTTGTAATGAGGGCCTTAAAGGTTCCTAACTGCATCGTATTACTTCAAATGCCAGTCGTATTAGAATATTTGTGCATTGCACTGTGCCTGGCACTCGCCATTGTCCCTCTCTCCCCTCACCGGAAACGAACTGTAAAATCCTAAGTTGGAACAAGCCACCAACGTCGGCCTGCTCGCTGGCCTCCCGTCAGCTACGAGCACACAGCAAATCTCAACGTGGAGAATTTCTACCTATGGCCTAACTATAAATGTTGTCACCCAACTGTGTACATACATTGCTACCATAATTAATAAGATTAAAATTGTGTAACATTTAGTGCATTGGCATGGTCAATGTTTGCAGTGAACTTCATACTGTTTAATTATCAAATGCTATTAATTACCAGTATTTCTATTGGGCTGTAATCTCACAGAGACTGAGTAGATAATATCTTGAGTGGAACCCGAGTCTGGACTGAAGGATTGGTAACACACTGGACTCGCATTTAGAAGGTCAGTGGTTGAAATCTACATCTGGCCACCCCTAAATCGTTCCCTTTCTCTGAAAGGGCAAGACTGATTTCCTACCCCATCATTACCCAAAAATTCGAGCGTGAGACCTGGCTCAAATACCCATCCTGTCGATTTGACGTTAAAACCTGAGCTCCCGCGCCCTGTAACTCTAATCTGTGAGTGCGCATCTGTTTGTAGTACCACAGTTGCGCCTGCTAACGATGAAGATACACTTTTTCGAAGTCATTACACAATTATGACGAGAAGGGTATGCGACAGATTCGGAAATTGTGGATAAATATTTTGAAAAAGGTGATGAGCATCTCATCCATTACCTCGAGCCCCGGCATACAGAGAGACCATGTTTCTGCAGAGTGGTACTCAACCATGTTTCTCTAAAACTCTCAGAGACATGAACGAGCCTCGAACCCGCTCAGAGATGTAGGTCAAAGGTCAGATGACATCAGTTGCTCTGACGTAACCCGTTTCCGCGAGGAATACCCTCTTTCATACCTATCTAGCAAAGATGTTTTCAAATGGATGGAGCACGGAAGCCAGTACGTTGTTGGACATCGGTTCCAGTTCAAAATATTATCTATTCAGTCCTCTCTACAAGTCCTTGGAGTTTGTAACGGTAATTCTAGAGTACTCTGTATATAGTGCAAGTCACCTTAAAGTAAGTGACTGAAAGCATTTTCCACAGGACATTATACAGGAGAAGGAGGAGAACGAGGAAGACGCTGGCCCACTAGTGGAAACGAGGAGCGGGCTGGTGCGCGGCCGCTTCGCCACTTCCTACACTGGGCGGCGCTACGCCAGTTTCCAGGGAATCCCATACGCCTACGCACCTACGGGAAATCTCAGGTTCAAGGTCAGTTACCACATACGTAACAGTTCCTATAGTTAGCTGCCTCAGGAAAAAGCAGGCTGCATGACACTTTTCGTGTCCAATCAGACACAAAATTTTCCATAATATGCGGCTGATATCGCCTTATCGCTCCCTAAATTGTGCAAAGATTGTCCGGTTTTAGGTAAATCAAATGATGGTCCTTGACATCACCGCACTCGCGTATCACATCTGCTTTCTCCGGCAGTAGGCACCACCTTGCATCTCGGTACCCCCTCTCTGACACAACCCTGGCCAGCGTTGTTATCCGGAATACCTGCTCCTACACTGTCTCTACCGGTTCGTTTTTCCTAAGTAACTGTCTAGAAAACACCCCAAAGATAGTCAGATATTACGCAGCATGAAGTTTGAGCTTCTCGTCTGCTGAAGAGGTCATTCCGGGAATGCTGATTGACCCTGAAGCATACTCAGAGGTCACTCCCCAACTCTGATAACTCAACACTCCTAGAACTAAGCCAGATTAATATAGGTATCATGTTTCACAATAGTGCTTAGCCCCCGCCCCTTCCCCGCCCCCTCCCCCAGGGATTTTAACTAATATTTTTCCGGAAGTTTTCTAATAAACGACGTCATTATACAAGTATGTCTTTATTGTTAGTAGTAGTTATACTCAACGCTGAGTTACGTGTACTCATTTCCTCATTTATTCTTACACATTCGAAACTTTAATTAGATGTCTCCATCCAGTTAGATGTCTTCATCCACGGCGATCTTCGTCCTTTCTTAATATGATGTGAAGAGGTAGGCTAGCAATCTTCTTCACTTGATCCAACCATCTGCTTGCTGCTCTCCCTCGTGGTCTTCTGCCTTCAATTTTTCCCTCCATTATGGTCTTCTCTAAATTACTCACCTTTCCTTTGCAAGATGTGTCCAAGGAAATGAACGAATCTGTGGTTGACACGAGAAGATAACGTTCTTGTGATGTGAAGTTCTTATTGAAGGATTTGTTCATCGTTGTATCCGTGGTACACATAGCTTTTTCCACCAACACCGTACCTTGAAAGCAGGAATGCGGCTCTTATGACTACCTTACACGCGTCTGGTCTCGAATCTGTATAAGAACACAGGAAACGCTTCCATCAGGGGCATCTTCGTTGTCTGTTGATATAAGAATTTCATGTAGGACAAAAAGTAAAATGTAACTATCAACTAAGAATAGTTCCAATGACAATGATTTAGCTAAATATAAGGAATACTTAAGACATTAAAAAAAGTAATTCAGCCATCTAAACAAATGTACTATGAGAAGAAGGTAACGAAATCAACAAGAAAATAAAAAGAATATGGAATATAGTGAAAGAGGAGTTTGACAGAACCAGAAAGGAACAGGAGCAGATAGCACTAAGAGTGCAAAGGACTAGTGAATTAAGCCATCAGTCATCATCAGATTGGGAAGAAATTACATGTGGTGTCCCACAAGGATACAGCTTTGTGTCATTGTGAACATTAATGACCTCTCACCAGTTACACTGCCAAAAGCAGAGTTCGTTTTGTTTGCAGATGATACAACTTTTGCAATAAATAGCACATCGAGCGTGGTTCTAGAAAGGTTTGCTAATGATATTTTCATGAGCATTAATAAATGGTGTAAAGCGAACTCACTGACATTAAACTCTGAAAAGACTCACTACAGGCAGTTCAGAACATGTAAGAGATTTCCACCCAGCATATGGATAAAGTATGAAGAAGAGCAGATAGAAGAGGTTGACAGTATTAAATTCCTGGGATTACTGCTTAATAATAAGTTCAGTTGGGAGGAGCACACCACAGTACTCCAGAAACAACTTAACAAATCTGTATTTACAATATGTGTGGTATCAGACATAGGAGACATAAAAATAAAAACGCTTGCATACTTTGCTTACTTTCATTCCATAATGTCATATGGGGTAACTCCTAAATTCAATCAAATGTTTCCAGAGTCCAAATGCGTGTAATATGTGTTATTTGTAGAGTAAATTGGCGGACATCCTGTAGAAACCTTTTCAAATAACTTGTTATTTAAATTACTGCCTCTGAGTATATTTATTCCTTAATGAAATGTGTCACAAATAAAAATTCCCTTTTCCAATAAACAGCTCATTTTATACAAACAATACTAGAAACAAAAATGTTCTCCACAGGTACTGCAAAGCACTTACTTTAGTTCAAAAACACGTCCACTATTAAGAAACACACATTTTCAATAATTGACTAGAAACCATAAAAATTTTAGCTACAAATAAAGATCCTATACATGGGGATTTGTTTCCAGTGCGTGATGGCATTTTCGATTCCACTTTACAGAATTTCAGGTTCTTTGTTTTATTCCATACGAATGTTACCTTCCTTGATGTTGTTTCCATTGCAATACAATGTTTCACAACTATTACTAACTGCTTGTTTCTAACAATAATGCTATCTACATGATTTCTAAACGTCCATATATTGCTCCTCTAATTTCCCAGAACCCTGACACAACTAATATCTCATAAATTTGGACATTCGTTTATGGCTGGGTACGTGTGGTACATTCAGCTCGCGAAGCCAAAGGCTTTGCGGCTGGATAAATAATTTTTCTTTTGTTTTCATTATCGAATTTTTAAGCCCTTGTGGGCAGGCTGGCAGCAGCTCTTCAGCTGGCATCATTATTACGTACGGTAAGAGGTTAAAAAGACACAGTAATGGAGATGAAATGTAGCGGTTCTAAAATATGTAAATGACTAATGTAATAGAAGTATATAAAATCACACACACACACACACACACACACACACATATATATATATATATATATATATATATATATATATATATATATATATATATATATATATATATATATATGTGTGTGTGTGTGTGTGTGTGTGTGTGTAAGAAATAAAAGAGCCACAGTGTAAAATTACGATAACACAGCACACTAAATGACGTCAATAAAAAACACAGGTGGCCACTATTGTTCAGCCATATTCAGCAGGCGCAAACAATTAGAACACACTGAAGCACTGTATAGCTTCAGTGAGCTCAAAACACAATACTGGCTAAAATCCCACTACCTCTGACGCAGACTGATCTCCAGGGACAAGAAAACACTCAAATTCAAATGTTTGTAAATCTAAGGGACTTAACTTGTGTAGTTACTAGTCCCTACGTTTGCAAAATACTTTCCCTAAACTAACCTCAGGACAATACACACGCACACACACACACACACACACACACACAAACACAAACAAACAAACAAACACAAACACACACACATGCCCGAGGGAGTACTCGACCTCCGACAGCGAGCAACCGAGCGCTCCTAAATGGGGCGCATTGGACCGCTCGGCCACTCTACCACGGCGATGGGGGAGCAGCAACGGGAATGGGTGGGAGGAAGTGTGGGAGTGACATTATTTCTAATATTCACAGAATATATGGCATCAACTGCGATTGGGCAAAGCTGAAAATGTGTACCCAGCCGGGATCCAAACCCGGGTCTCCTGCTTTCTAGGCAGTTGCGCTGACCCCTACACCACTGGAAACACAGTGATCACCGCACCTGCAAGGACTACCTAAGCACGCCTCCCGTCAGATACAAATTCCCACCTTCGCCCTGCCCACAGTACTCAAACTCGTAGTTATGAAACTAATTCCCGTAAGAGTAAGGGCTTCAAACTTGCCCACCCCTCCCCACTACCGATAGGATCATTGCCCGTCACCGGCATATTATATATATATATATACATGTGGCGTCTGTTCTGAAAGAACAGACGTCACTTCTGATCCTGCAGTTGTTATTATTAAGTATTCACAGAATATATGACATCAACTGCGATTGGACAAAGCTGAAAATGTGTATCCAGGAGACCAGGGTACGGATTCCGGCTGGGTACACATTTTCAGCTTTGCCCAATCGCAGTTGATTTCATATATTCTGTGAATATTAAATAATAACAACTGAAGGATCAGAAGTGACGTCTGTTCTTTTGGAAGAGACGCAACATGTATATATACATTATTTCTGATCATCATTAGATCTTTCACTAACTGTGACGGTTTTTACTTCAAGCTTTCTATTAACGCTTGGGTGGTATTATTTTTAGCCGTTATGCCCCAACTGGGATCACGTTCGGCCTGCCTGGTGCAAGTGTTTCGCTGACGCTACTTAGGAGACTTGCGCGTCGATGATGATGTATTGATGATGACACAAGACCCAGTTTCCTAGGGAGGAAGTGACAGGACGATGGGGCCGATCTACGATGGCGAGGAAGCGGATGAGGGTGTGGGAGTATGGGATCAAAACCGGTAGGATGGGTAGTTTTCTCGACGAAGGTCATCACCCTGGAGAAGAAAGGTATAGAAATTGCCCCGAGAAAGGACGTGGAAGGTGTGATGGTGCAGAGCTGGCAGGATACAATGGTGAAGGCGTGACAGAGGCCCAGGATAGGTGAGGAAGGGATAAACCAGTGGGTTGAGAGAAATATTTTGGATGGTCTAGTGGGGTCGGATACTTTCAAAGAACAGGAGTTTGTGGGGTAAAGGAATAAAATCATACAGGATCCGTGTGGCGGATGGGAGGTGGAGATGATAGGCGAGGCAGGGCCCTATAGAAGGAAAGGGGGGGGGGGGTGTAGATCAAGTTGTTGAAGATAAGAAGGACGGGACACATTAGGGAGCGGTAAATGTACACGATGGGGAAAGGATGAAGGATCCATATCCACCCAGAAAGGATTTTAAGGAGATGGAGTCAGGCGTGAGCCTTTTGTTGAACGGTTTTTTAGGTGGGAGTCCAGAGCAGGGATCGATCTGGGGTGAGGCTGATGTATTTTAGAGTAGAGGTGAGGCATATGGGTCAGCGTAAAAGGTGAGATGGAAATCAGGGGGTTAGAAGGAACGGGTAGTACGAATTATGAGGATAGCCTTGATTTTTTCGGCGTTAATGGTAAGGAATCATTGGCTGCAACTAGAGGAAAAACGGACGAGCTTTTCCTGGAGAAAGATCGTGGGAGTGAGGGTGTGATGGCGAGGAAGGCGGTGTCATCAGCATATTGTAGGAGTTGGACAGGAGCACAGGTCGAAGCATGTCTGCAGAGAACAGAAGATATGGGAGAGGGAACAGGATGGAGCCTTGGGGCACAACAGCAGAGGGGTAAGAAAAAGGTGAATCACAATTATCGACAGTGGCGTAGGATGGGCGTTTTGAGAAAATGGGTGCAATGAGGCATACATAGTTAATTAGAAGGGAGTAGGGTCTAGAGTTTGTAAAGAAGACCAGAATGCCATACTCAGCCGTAAGCTTTCTCAATATCGAGGGACACAAAGAGTGCGGACAGAAGAGTTCAACTGGAGGGAGACAAAATGGGTGAGATGAAGTTGTGGGTTACCAGCAGAGAAGGACTGTTGGAAGCCACGTTGGTAATTGGGAAGGAGCTAGTGTTGATGGAGTTGTTAATGGATAAGGAGAAAAAGGGTGTTTTCCAGAACTATATTGAACGTGAGGCTGATGGGAAGATAGCCACAACGGAGTGGTCAAGCACATTGAGGTGCTATGGTACGATGCGCGAGGCTGTTCCCCATCGGGGGTTCGAATCCCCCCTCGGGTATGGATGTTTCTGCTGTCTTTAGTATAAATTAGATCATAAGTAGTTTTTAAGATTAGAGACTGATGACCCAGCTTAACAAACATTTGGACATTTGATGGGATGATAGGAAGAACTGGTGGATGGGTTTTTTAGGTTTTGGGAGCATCAGGATGCAGGAGGCTCTCGTATGACTTCATCAAATGATGAAAGTAAACTTTTAGAGAAAGGGATCAACTTCAACCTAGCAGCGCAAGTTACACCAACTATTGCCAAAAACATTGTTACAGAAGTAAAAAGAAATTGTGAAATGTTAGGAGTACAAAAATGTTTAGGCAAAACTTACAGTCGTCACTTGTGACGCTTTTTCATTAGGGAAGAGGCTTGATCATTCACATACATTAGTTACATGACCCAAAAGTTTAAAAAATATGTTTAAAGAAACGAGGTGATTGTCACAAATGCAGACAAATGTAGTTCTTTGGTACACTTACATGATGAAGACTATGCCAGTAAAACCTTTGAATTTCTTTGGTGAAAATAATATTTCGAAAATTGCTAAAAATCCTTTACCTAAATTCATAAGTGATATAAGAAACTTAATTAACAATTATGATTTATTGTGCTGTTCTAAAAGAGAGAAAAATCATGTACTTATGAGGAACCCAAAAATTGCCTTTTTTATGAACACAGGTAAAGTTGCATAAAAAATTAACAGAAAAGCCTTATAGTTTGCTTTTGTGAGAACCCCTATTAATTTAGCAGGGGACTGGTTTTTCCAAATTTTCGAAGCAAAATTTTTCAATAAATTATTTTTGAGACTTTTATTTTATTTGCCAATTGCTTAACTTCCACTTGAACTCTAACTTCCATGCTATCAGATGACAATGCGCCATAGAATCTTTCTTTTCTATATATATATATATATATATATATATATATATATATATATATATATATATATATATATATACATTATCTTTATTTTATATAAACATTATCTTGACCACATTTGATGTTCATTCTTAAATGTCACAGCATAACAATGGTATTTTTAAATGACAATTCAAATGCCTCAATGCTCATTATATAAATTAAAAACACAATTTTGTGTGTGTTCTACAAGTTTATTTTTGCTTACTTAACCGGTTTTTGGCTTATTAGGCCATCTTCAGAGTATTTACTGCTGTGGCAAAGAGGTTACATAGTTTAGATACAGTATGGGAAGAGATGACAAATGACTACACTTAGATCGACATACATAGTATAACACTTCTTTGACATTGTGTTATTACAGTTATGAACTTAAAAACTAAACTGTAGTACAAGAATATACAATGTGTGGAGGATAAAACAAGGAATAAATTGGAATATAACTAGGGAACTGAAACTACCTGCTATTACAAACAAACTGATAATGCTGATAAATAAATATATATAAGTGCCTTGTTAATAATTCTGCACTATAATTATAGATGGTGTTGCATATGACAGTTGTAAGGCCAGGTTTGGAGTAGAATACAGAACTTAAAATGAATAGATACTTCATTAGATTAAACTAAACAAATCTGTCTAATGAAATGAATATTCTAAAAATTCAGGTAGATGAAAATGAGTGTTATGTTGTAAGCTACACTGGGAACAAATTTCAAAACTTAAAAATAAAACATAATAAATAAATACACAGTAGTTTGAAACTGTGGTGGTAAACAAGGAATCCAGTTTTTAGAATAAAATAAATTTTAGTTGTGTTTGATCATTTAATACTAGATCAGGACTATGGGCTAGGTGTTTATTTATTTCAAGAGCTTCCAATAAGTTAAGTTTTTGGCCCTTGTTTGCTAAGTGAAGGACTTGACACAGTGGCTGGTAGCGATGGGCCTCACTCAGTACCTGCTCAGCAAATGTGGACTCCAGATTCTGTAGTCTCCAGCTGCGTTGATGTTCAGCTAGTCTAGTTGCTATGCTTCTGCCTGACTGACCAATATAAATCTTATTGCAATCTTTACAAGTAATTTTATATACACCACTGTTGTTTAGTAAAGGAGTCTTGTCTTTGCTATTAAAGATGCACTGAGCTATGGTGTTTGTCATGTAGTAGGAAACCCTGTAGTTGCAAGATTTCAGGGGTTTAGATACTTGTTGTATCATTGGTCCTATATGTGGTATTGTACACCATTTCCTGTATTCATTGGAGTGGAAGTCAGAGGGAGCATAGAGGAGGGGTATAATTTTCTTCTTTTGTTTTTTGTGCAAAATTCCATCAATCAGGGCTGGATTGAATCCATTGGTTGTGGCAATAAATTTTATGGTGTCTAATTCTGATTATATATTATATCGATGTGTAATTCCAAATGATGTAAAATTAATTGCTATAAATAAAAATATTTTGTATTTTAATTATAAATTGCAAATATTTTGTGTATTTATGCTTATTTGTTGTGTGTGTATTTTACTGGCAGGCCACCAGATGATGGCGGTGTATTTAAAATAAAACATCTTCTTTCAACAACTAAGAGATTATTCCAGCAAACCATGAAAACTTTAGAATCATTTTAAAAATTTTGACTATGATGGCTGCATACATCTATCAAAATTTTCCGTGTAAAATAAGCTGTCTCATAATACTTGTATAAACACCTGTCATACATTCATGACAGTGATATTCGTGTCTCAGAATACATTGTAGTTTCAGAGGTACTTTCTGTGAAAGAGTTGAGTGGAACACCCTGTATATACTTCGATAATCCGAATGAAATAAGAGAAAGCTTACGACTACTCACAGTATCAGTCGCTGTGGGGAATACAGGTCAAACAAATAAAATTATATCAGTCATCTTAGCACTTCGAAAAAGACATATCATTAAGTATGGAAACAGTTGTTCATGAGCTCCATAAACCTGCAGGCAAAAAATATCCACACAGGCCTGTTATAATAAGAAGATTTATGACAATTGAACCTTGTAGATATCACATACTATTCAATAGGGGTGAACCAAATGTGGCAGTGTATCGGCTTGTTCGCCTGTATTACTCAAATCTTAATAAATCTAAACCATATGTCATGTAAATCCTGCGAGATGATTGCTCTTTGAACTAAAAACACTTGCACATCTTGTTTATGATTTATATAGCATTAACATTCCCATGCCAAAGGAAAATGATACCTCATATGAGTATCTGTTGACTGTCACATTTGTGCGCTGTCACTGGATTGTGAAGCAGCAGGGATCATTGTCGCCTGTGCCACCAAATGGGAACGTTCCATGGTGCAGCTCACAATACATGCAATTTGCAACTTCAACTGCTATAACACTTACGTGTCTCCTTTCGTAATTTGAGTCGATACATTGCTCCTTCCTTGTTGAGAACATGAGTGATTTTGGCTTCGAAAAAACAAAAAGTGGGTGTCATACCAAACAATGTACAGCAGTACATCTCGCTGTAGAAGAGAATCACACCACAATTAATACTCCATTGTCTAGACCCTTTGTGTTTCATGCAGGCACCCGTTCAAAAACTTGCTGAGACAATGTGTCAAGAAGATATGCAGTAAACTTACAGGCTCTGTCATAACGTATGCACAGAATGAACACATGGTGAATGTTTGGTGCGAATTCAACATCTTCGATTTAGAGGGATATTCTGAATTGTACATGGACACTGATGTATGCCTGCTTGCCACACACTTCGGAACCCATCTTTTATTACATCATACCGGGGCTTTCGTGGGACACAATACTGAAAATAACATGTACCAACCTTGAATAGATGACCTTTGACATGCTACTCTTCTTCAAACGCAAGATTCACAGGGGAATTGGGATGGGCATTATGGTGCATGAAATTATATCACAAAACAAAATTTAACTATGTCCCGTTCTTGAATTAAGGTCTAGTTGCTGTGGAGCTGGCTAAGGTTGTAGTGGAGTTCCTGCAACTTCAAACTCCACGTGTACCTTTAAGATTATGACTTCACAAAACCGAACTTTGCTGATCCGAAATTACTTCATATGGATATGGGTAGTTTCATCTCCTGGATGAAAGGCTGTAAACCATATGAATTAATTAGATGCACTCCCAAAAGAATAGACATGGCATAACACCCCTGAACAATAAAGTTATTGGCCCGTTGAAAGGCATAGGAATCGGTAACAGATTGTGGAGTTTCTGGGGCTCATATCGGAATTTTACTGGAGTTTGTGGGGCTTAGATCGGAAATGTACTCACAGCATGCTGAATGTTTCAGCACCACCAGCAATGGTGGTGCTGAACATATTGTGTGCTAGGTAGTTTTGCAAGGTAATATGGTACACACTGCAGTACAATTTGTTGTGTAACAAGGTATAATACTTATCTCAAGCCGTCCGCGGTGGCCGAGGGGACTAAGGCGCTCCAGTCACGGTCTGCATGGCCACTACGGTCGGGGGTTCGAATCCCCCCTCGGGCGTGGATATTTGTGCCGTCCTAGTTCGTAAGTAGTACATAAGTAGTTTCTAAGTTTAGGGACTGATGACCCCATAGTTAAGTCCCATAGACTATACAAACATTTGAACATTTGAACTTATCTCAATGCCATCACATGATAATCGAACCGTTTCGGTTAAGGAGTTAGAGTACTTGTGTGCTCAGATACTTTGTGCGAAAATCACATTTGTGCAGGGTTTCTGAAGTTTACAAGCAAGTTGACAGGAGAGTTGAGCAGCTACTTGTTGAGTAAATTGCTTCAAAGAGTAACAAACTGGCCTCATTACAGGAAAGTTAAATTTGTGAGCTCCTAGAGCTTTAATGATGTAAACGTATGTCTTTTGTTCATGATAATTTCGGAAGAGTCTTATTGTGAACTTAGTTTGATCACATGGCTTTGTACATATAAATGTAGTAGCTAGGCTCATGGTTAATAAAGCCTGTTTGTTGTTAAACCACAAAATATGTGTCCAAGTAAACCATTCAATGGATTATGAATAATTTCAATAAAGGGTCAGTTTAAATATCGAAGTTAGCCTTATCCAAATTCAGGCAATTGCTGGTTGCTGGAAACTGACTAGTGTGGTCTAGATTTCTGAAGTTAGAGAAAAATTCCAGAAGATCTTGGTGTGGGCTGAGGTGAATAAACTACATCTATACTCAGATGTATTTATACAGTGGCATTTTTCAGTTACACTACAAATTTAGGGTCGACCTATCACATGATGATGAAACACTTAATTTGTGATGTCAGAATTGGTATATACCTATTCTCACACTATTTGAAAAAGGGTTTAAAATGTGTGTGTGTGTGTGTGAGAGAGAGAGAGAGAGAGAGAGAGAGAGAGAGAGAGATTGTGTGTGGAAAAGATAGATGAAGTGCTTGTTATAATGTATATTGCCAGGAATAGAAAAAATGTATATATTATATGTATGACTGTGTATATAAGTTTGGGATTCTTCTTCTTTATCTGGCTGTAAGCTGCTAATCTCCCGATACAGTATATTGCTGAAAAATATAGATTCCTTCCTCTCCTCTATAATACAACTTTACCTGTGCAATACTCATTCTTTGTATAAATAATATTGTTATAAATATGCTGATAGAACATTAAAATGTTAATCTTATCTCTTTGCACATAATTGCTTTGTAAGTTACCTTGTGATGACACATCAAAAAAATCTTTTTATACTGACTGTAAACAATGTTTACATATTACGCAAATTTTTTATTTACTTTGTGTTGCTTGTGTCTGTATGCAGTAAATATTCCGAGTACAGAAAAAAACGTAGCTTCACAATACACGTTGTTTATGTAGATATTGATTACCTGTGAAATGCAAATACTTCTCTTCAGTTCTCTTTGTTTAATGTAAAAATTCGTTTATATTAATTTTGAAGCTTAGCGTTTATCCAGTGGCTGTAAACACCCTTTATATGTGAGGGATTTATATCTTGCAACTTTTCTTCTTTGTGATAAAACCACATGATTGTTACATATTTCTTATGTCTTTGTTATTTTTTGTTGCCTTTCCTTAACTTCCTTTTTATTGCTGATGTATATAGGGTTCAAACCGAGAACAACACTGAATAACATGTTTTTATTTCATTTTCGTTTACATAATATATATCAACACATTCAGTTGATTTATGGTATTCTCGAAACAACTGATTTCTGTATGTGTTGAATGCAGCTTGAATCACATTCTGCACTATAGGTGCAATTGCATACACAGGCATTCTTGCAGTAAATTCATCTTCTACAAATTTAATGCTAGTAGGATTTTCTATTGAATATTTTGATACTGGTTGAATGCAGGCATTTATACACTGTTCCAATGGTAATACAGATGCACCAGGACCAATAAATCGGGAATAAGGGAGTCTGTGGATTGGTGATGCTGCTACTGTGATATAGTAGGAAATGCCTGCAGGTCCTCGTCATGTACTGGCTCATGCTCTCCAATAACGATAATTTTAATGATAAATACAACCAAGATTATTAATCACATATAGTGTCAGTTGGCTTCCTGCTGCACTTTTTAGCTGATGATCACTGCTGCTGGCTACATTTCATCTTCACAAAGTACGTTCTGCGACCGACTTGGATAATGAGTAATTAAAAAGAAAGAAAGCCCTCAGTGGGGTGGGAAGCTATGTGGGGGTACTTGCAGGGAGGTGTGTAGAGGGGATCGGTGTGCCTTTAGATGTGAAAATAAAGACACACAGATTTCTTGGAACTCGTTGTTACCTGAGTTCAGGGAATGATTGCTGGGTAGGTATCAAGATCACTAATAATTACCCAGAATGATCTCAAGATCAAAGCCATCCAGAAGCCCCCTTTCCTCACTACTAAAATCACGAGGACATCTGTAAATACGTATTTATCTCAGCATGTATGCGTTTTCGGGCCCATGTTCGTTGGAATACATTTTTCTTGTTTAGATGGGTACTACCGCATCTGAAAGCATTCACCATTTTTTAAACTCCCTGTATATTAACGAAAATCTCAAGATATTTTAATTTAAATATTTTTGATATTTTGGGGTAATTCAATAATTTGGATCCCTTTTACATCTTGATCTCTGACTAGGACATTTTTGTTTTGTTGGGATAATATCGTGGTTCCTTTCAAAGAGCACGGAAGCAAGCAGAGTTTGTACTCTGTTTCTAATAAGCACATTTTCGGTGGGACGTTAAACTGATCTTCCGTCTTTCTCTCTTTCTACAGAGAGGAGTATTTATGCCTCTGGTATGAAATATTACCATATTGTCGCTTGTACACTGGTCTATATGTGTGGTTCCTGCAATGTTTGGCAGGCTCCGAAGCCCGTAGAACCGTGGAAAGGCGAGCTGCACGCGATTACGCCCGGGTCAGACTGCCCTCAAGTGGATCCTCTGTCTGGAACCGTCGTCGGCGATGAGGACTGCCTCACACTCAACATCTACACTACGCAGGTGAGCGCAAGGTCACAGGTAAGCACTGCTGTCTGCACAATGCTGTGGCCAGACATAAGGCACACTTGCAGAGCCCAACTTGTGGCTACCGACAGTTATTTTCTTCATCCATTGTAGTATAAGTCCTCCCGAAAAGTGCATGTGCTCCATTTTAGTCTACATTTCGCCAGCTTACACTGAGGAAGTTACTGATGGCATCTGCATAACACCGAAATTCTGACCCGTTTTGTTCTCCTCGAAAGTATCTAATTACAAGGTAAGTGGTGAACATCTCGATCATTTCACATTGCATAGGCATTTAGAAGTGATGTGATATGGAAAGATATGCGGAAGAAAAGTATCTTTTCATTGTATAACCAAATTCCGTGTTATGTTTTGCCAATTCCTGTTTTATGTTCAAATGTTCAAATGTTTGTTAAGCTTTAGGGACTTAACAACGGCGTCATCAGTCCCTAAACTCACAAACTACTTATGAACTACCTACAACTAAGGACGGCACAAACATCCATGCCCGAGGGGGGATTCGACCCCCCGACCGTAGTGGCCATGCAGAACGTGACTGAAGCGCCTCAGTCCCCGCGGCCACCGCGGCCGGCGATAGAAAGTACTGATATTCGTAGAATATATGACTTCAACTGCTATTGGGCAAAGCTGAAAATGTGTACCCAGCCGGGATTCGAACCCGGGTCTCCTGCTTTCTAGGCAGTTGCGCTGACCCCTACACCAGCAACTGCCTAGAAAGCAGGAGACCCGGGTTCGAATCCCGGCTGGGTACACATTTTCAGCTTTGCCCAATAGCAGTTGAAGTCATATATTCTACGAATATTAAATAATAACAGCTGCAGGATCAGAATGTGACGTATGTTCTTTACGAATAGACGCCACATGTATATATAGAAAGTACTGAGGCACATATCGTTATAGGATCTGAAAGCTGGCTGGCGCCTGAGATAAGTTCGGCCGAAATTTTTTCAAAGGGCCAAATGGTCTTCAGAAAGAATAGAATAAAAAAAAAAAAGGAGGTGGCGTGTTTATTGCTGTTACTAACGGTCTATCCTGCAGCGAAATTGAGACAGATACTTCCTGTGAGTTGGTCTGGCTAGAGGTTATACCTGACAACCGGAATAAATTAATAATTCGATCTTTTTATCGGCCCCCTGACTCAGACGATGTGGTTGCCGAAATGTTCAAAGAAAGCTTGAATCACATTTCAAATAGGTATCCGAAGCATACTGTTCTAATCGGTGGCGACTTTAATTTACCCTCGCAAATATACGTAAATACGAAGGAAATGTTCAAATGTTTGTTAAGCTTATGGGACTTAACTACGGGGTCATCAGTCCCTAAGCTTACAAACTACTTATGAACTAGCTACGACTAAGGACAGCACAAATATCCATGCCCGAGGGGGGATTCGAACCCCCGACCGTAGTGGCCGTGCAGACCGTGACTTAAGCGCCTCAGTCCCCTCGGCCACCGCGGCCGGCCCTGTTTTATGTGTGGCCCAATTTACGGCGGGGTAAGGGAAACTTTAGATGTGAGTTACGATGGTAAAACTTGGAAGTCTGTTCAAGAGGATGGTATCTTTAAATATTGTTAAAACTGTGAGGAACAGGCAGATGATAATCGGAAAAGATTGATGCAGCGCACTCTTTTTGACCAGTTAGGGCCCTCCCGGTTAAGGCGGGATCAAGGCAACCATGTCTGGACCCACATAACTCGTCTCGGTCACAAACTCGCTGCGTGTCTACTGTCCCGGCTCGGGCATGGGAGTAACCGGGCATTACCCGTTGCTTGGAGTCTCGCCACGCCTCACTGCTCTGCACACAAATCCGAAATATCTCTCTCTCTCTCTCTCTCTCTCTCTCTCTCTACCGCGTTTGCTGTCTCTCCTGTTCTTACCTTCTTGTAACATAAAACTAATGTTCTTGAATGCATTGAAGTCACACAAATAAAGTCATACGGAATGAAAATAAGACTCATTTCCAACAGGAAGGTTTATGCGTAATCCACCATGACATGCCCAAGTAATCAGTACTATTCCTGTAACCTGAAAATGACTTATTTATGAAGTAAATATGCAAGGAATGTTATATTTTTACAGATTTATCTCTTTAAAACTTTTCAGTTTTTCAAAACATGCGAATAAATGAGCAGCGGCTCACTGACCCACTCAGAATTTAATTAGCTGTGGCGAGTTGTCTACAGTATGCCTGCCTGCTTTATTCAAACACCATTCAGTAGACGAACTAATGAAAGGCGTCCATGTACAAATGGATTACGCAGGGCAGAAGGTCTGCAGAATGGTCTTTCGGTATGTTACTTTCAACGACACGAATACTGAATAATTTGTGACGTGAATAATGGCGATGGTACAGTTCAGACTGCTGATGAGAGATACATTCTGTAGTTTCTTTCTTGACCAAAGTGAACCCTGTCTTTTCAGACTACGGGATCTGAGATTGCATTACTTTCATTGATTGATGAAAGAGGTTTGCAAATATATCCTACAGCAAACCACCTAAGGACAACAGTCTAAAATCCGAAGTTTGATTTGAACACATGGTCCTGTTGGAGGTGGTCCTTTCTGACCTTTGAAGTGAATAGGTCAGCCACTTACAGGGTCACACACATTTAAATGTGGCTGATAAAGATAAGATTCCCCACTCCCGTCACCGAACCACAACCCCACATAGTACAGGTTACTTTACATTTTTATAACTTTTGTTTCTCTTTAGTTATTTATAACTTTAATTTTTTGGGTACTTTTACTTTTTTGGGGGGTGGGGGAGAAAGAATAGTGCAATATACCTTGCGAAAAATAATACAATAGGTGACTCCTCGTTTCATTGTCAGGTAACCCCACATCGCCGCGGTGGAGTAGCCGAGCGGTCTAAGGCACCTCGATGCGGAGCGCGCGGTTGCTCGCCGTGGAGGTTCGAGTCCTCCCTGGGGCATGGGTGTGTGTGTTTGTCCTTAGGTTACTTTAACTAGGTTTAATTAGTTTGTAAGCTACGGACTTATTACCACGCAGTTTGGTGCGATGATTTACAGACATTTGAACATTTTTGAATCCCACATCGATTGACTCATGACTCTAGTCAATGTGAGGTTCAGTATGTTTGCAAAATTTTCCCTATAATGAGGTAAATATAAGGCACGTCAGTGAGCAATTAGCATATATTGTTGAAATGTTAGAAAATCATCTTCCCCTACAACAGGAACAACGAAGTACACGAAAGAAGCATTCAACTACATCACTGAATTAGTCTTTGATTGTGGAAAGAAGGAGGAATCGGGTCAGAAGAGATTTTTGATGGAGTAAGAGGTATTGGAAATTCCAGCAAATATACCCCGTTGACTTCGCATCCAAAGTCAGTTTTCCAGAAGACAACTGTGTGCAAACCTATGCGGGAGCGTGTACAAAAATCCACATCGACTTCACATTGCTAAGGCCAATCCGTAGAAGCCGTTCAGTAAAAGCTATTAAATTCTTAATCACTTTGTACCAAGAGGATCTGGTGAGAAGACTTCAGTAGGGCAGCAGGAACAATCCTTTCGATGAAATCCAGCAGAAAATGTATTGCGACCACTTGTTGCCTAAAGACGTCGTCCCCCAGAATGCTCAGAGAAATATATAAAATTCTCGAATGTGCCGTAATTTGAAAAGGATGTGACCTAAGTCAACAGGTGAATTCATGCTAGCCAGTCAACATTATTTTACTTTGTGTTTTCATTCTCCTCGACAAACTAATTAAATAAATGCCAATTACTTTATTAATCCGATATTTCACACAATTAATTTATAATTTTCTTGTTGCAGTACTCAACACAGTTGTGACTGAAAAACACTATATTAACAGAAACGGATAAAAGTTGCAATTGTTGCTCATTCTGTTGGATAGAGAAAGAACCGCACAAATGAAACAGAAACGTTGGTAAACACTGTCGGTAGTACGAACGCGGCGCGGGGCATGCCACGTGACTCGGTTGCGCTGTGCCTGTTTCGTACGGCCCCCTTTAGACGGTGCTCGCTGCTGACCAGCTGCAGTAGCGGCTACATTGGCGGGAAGAGCGCGTGTCTGGTTTGGTGGCAGGTCGTGCACCCCAACACTCGCTGTGGCACCCTGGTCAGCCGCCGAGCCGTGCCTCAGCCTGTTTCGTAGCGATCGCGAGTTCCTTGGATATTTTTCGTAATGTAACGCTGGCGCGGCTTATTTCGAGGTACCCTCTGCCATGCTTCATACTCCCCTTTCGCAGTGAAACGGTGGGACGGTTTATTTCAAGGTACCCTCCGCCACGCTTCAAACTCTTCTCCATGAAAAAAACATATGCATGTGTCATGTTCTAATCTCACTACTCAGACAAAGTCTGTCATCAATGCCCTGCAACATACAGTGATCTCCCACTTGATTTGTTGACACATTGTACAAAATTTCATAGAGATTGGAACATAACTGTAGGTTACAATGCAACTGAACGACACAAACACACACACACTGACACAACGTTATATATAAAGATAAGAAGAAGACACAGGAAAAAAAAGGTTCTGTTGTTGCGATACATTATTTGCAGTGCTTTTTGCGATGGGAATGAAATGATCACTATCATTACATAAAACTATATTGGAGTGAGTCGGGTATCAGGGCGGGTACGTGAGGGTAAACGTTTTCGGGTACAGAACCGATTCTGTCGGCCAGATATCCGCCTTTGCAGATATCTCGCCATGGCTTCTCAGCTCGGCTGAAAGAACTGGTGCAGGCAGTTCAAATACGTCTGTAGAGAGATTTTTTGTCTCTGATACTGCGTGGTCGCTGCTTGGGCATGCCGCGGTCCGCTTGTACAAAGTACAATAATTTGGTCTCTCTTCTTTCGGACATGTCCGAAAAGGCCGGCCGCAGTGGCCGAGGGAACTGAGGCGCTTCAGTCACGGTCTGCACGGCCACTACGGTCCGGGGTTCGAATCCCCCCTCGGGCATGGATATTTGTGCCGTCCTTAGTTGTAGGTAGTTCATAAGTAGTTTGTAAGTTTAGGGACTGATGACCCCGTAGTTAAGTCCCTTAAGCTTAACAAAGATTTGAACATTTGTCCGAAAAGAATAATTCTTTACATTCCCCCAGCAGGCAACTGACAATTTCATTGCGGGCGCGTTTATACGCTCGATCCCTTGCAGTATACAGTATAGGCTGCCAGCAACAGAAACTAATGAGCAGGGGGCACTACCATCGTAGTGTGCTATGTTGAGAGTTTGGGTTGGCAGGGAAGCTTGCCTGGATAGCCGAATCGGATAAGGCGACCATTGGCCTGAAGAGGGAAATTAGTGATCGAATCCCGGCCCACCATAAATTTTACACTTTGCCGCTGCATTTATTTCAGTGCACTGAAACGGTGGAAATGTTTCAATATTTCGAATTCCTGTACTAGTTGCCGCTGGAGGGGTGGGGGCGTGGCGGGGGTGGGGGGAGGGGTGTTGCTGACAGCTAGCGACGCGAGCACTTTCGTTTCGCCCGGCCTGCAGAGGTGCTGAATACAAACTCGGTATACTGGGTGACAGCTTCCGATGTGTACAGGATGGGTTCGAGAGGTGGAGGCGGGGTATAATTTCCGTGCGGGGTTTGGGGAGTGATTGGAGAAATCATGAGTACACGCAGCATGTTTCGTCTCCAGAAGAAGGTATATTACCAATTAAGGGATACATGAGCTGGTTCTTAAGGCGTGAGGAGTGGCACCAGTGGTAGATAGGAGTTTAGCATTGTGCTAGGAGACTGCGGGTGCTAGCCCGGCGGGCTGCAGAGCGGAGGGATCGTACTGCTCGGTCGAGAGTTGAACGCGGAATCCATCACGGACTCACTGCCCGTCTTGCAGCTAGCGGACAGGACGTTACACGCTCTAATCCCTGATTGGCGGGAATCTTTTGGTAGCTCCACGTTCTGGGCTCTGTTTGGCTGGCGCTCTTTAGTGGGGACTCGGTACTAGCGTGTTGATCAGCAGTTTTGGGGCCAGTAGTTGCTGCAAGTGCTGGTACAGAAGATTGCCAAACTAGGGTCGATGGCACCGGGCGCGCGGTGTTGAAACGCACGGCTGGCGGCTGGAATTGGGGACAGGGCAGCGACCTCACGTTGGCGCACGGAAGGTGCTTGTTGCCTTTGTGAACGTTGTCTTAGCACGGAAATTTGACTTATGCTTCAAAAGGAAATTAAATATCAGTATAAGTACCAAGAATATTTTGAAATCTCGCGACTCCTACGTGCCACTGGTGTACAGATGGCACGACGCTACATCCATGCTCTTTTTAGCGGAGCCGAGCCACAGGCGTGTGTAGAGACACAAGGGTGGAATTGCTGCTGGAGGTGGGTTGGCGCAGTCAGGATGACCTCAGAGTCCGCCCAGGTTACGCAACGGTAGCAGCAGCAATGACGCTAGCTGTACAGCGATTCATCAGCGTCGGGAGAGGCGTCGTTCTCGCAGAGATGGGCCGACAGCCTGGAGTACGGCGACCATGGAGCGGCCGCGAAGGTGCATGCTGAGGCGCCGAATGTACGAAGCGGTGACGGTCGGTGGCCGCGGCTACAGGGGCAGCGACTTAGGGCGTCACAACTGACTTGTATGGGGGAGGGGGAGGTCCGGGCAGCACTAGACACAAACCGATTGAAGGTATGGCACGGATGGCGGTTCCGTCCGTCTCGAGACGTGAGCTTAAATCCTGCGAAAATCCCTCGCCTAGACCCCGCCCACCGAACTAGGCTCCGCCATTCAGTGGCAAGGGGTTCATTCCAGCGTCAGCTAGGTCGCACTCATTCAACCAAACCACAAGAAACTCTTGAACTTCAAAGATACCAGCCAGAAGCGCTATTAGAGACGCAGTTCAGTGTGCGTCTGTGAAGTTAGTGATGGGTAGACTGCCTGTGATTATGTCAGTGTGGAAGCTTTGTAAATGTGTGCTCTGAATAAAAAAAACGGAAGACATCTGAACATCGTGTATTCATATTTGAATTGAAAAGTGGTCTCTGTTGCAAATTATAATATTTATTTCTTTTTAAGGCGTTTCGCGCTTTTGGCGCATCATCAGAACACTTAACAGGGAAAATATATAGTTGTTACTTTCATGCCGCGGACCTATCCACTACAATATTAGGAAACAATGAATTGGGGGCGGGAACATACCTCAGAAATAACTGGATGGCATTCGTTGGCGTAAAAGCACATGATGCTCAGCATTTTGGACTGGATAAAATCTGAGAATTTAATCAAAAGCATCGTCAAGACTTATAAGAGGTGGGACAAAAAGTTCCTAAAGTGGAAGTTTGAGAATTTAAAAAACAATTGTGAATGGACAGTGGTAAGCAGAGAGAGTGTGGAGATGTATAACTTACCACATCAGCAGCGTTGTGTTGGATAGGTCCGCGTTTACAGAATGA
This sequence comes from Locusta migratoria, assembly GCA_026315105.1. Taxonomy (NCBI): domain Eukaryota; kingdom Metazoa; phylum Arthropoda; class Insecta; order Orthoptera; family Acrididae; genus Locusta; species Locusta migratoria. The sequence continues at coordinate 705,884,705 of CM048745.1, read as the reverse complement.
ATGTCGATACATCACATTATCGAACGTAACTGCGCGGACAGCTGATAGTCATGTGACGTGAGGTACAGGATTATAGCAAACGCCGCTAGGCGGCGCTGATAAACGCCGGTATGCGTAACTAAGATTTGGGTGCTTAAATTTGAATAATAAAATCGATCAACATGGCTGCAAATTATTAAAGTAGGGAATTAATAACAATGGATGGTAGTAATGAAGTGTTAAAGTACTTGTAAATCAGATTGGATGACAGTAATATTGATAATGTATGTTAGTAAAACAACCATGAAATTATATAGTTCTCTATATGGAAATTAATTATAAAAGTATGCCGTCATAGAACACTAAAAACAAATATGGTTAAAATGCAGAAAGATTAAGTAGTCTGAGCCGGGTGGTGGTTAAGCTACAGAATCGAGCTCAAGCTAAGACGACGATCTGGTGGCGAAGGAGAGGGGGAAGGGCTTATTAAGGGGGGGAGAGGGTTTCGACTTTTCAATAAGAAGATCAGGTAACAATTTGTAGGGCTGACATCATTATGTCATAATAGTACTGATTTTTACTTGTCAGTTGGTCATTGAGGCTGAGATGGTCTGCTGATTTAAGAAATTTCGTAATTTCAAATTATTAGAGAAGGTTAAGTATTTTCCCCTTTGGGGGCTCTGTGCAAGATCTGGAGTGTATTCATTTATTTCCAGCGACCCGGAATCTGTAGAAACATGAAGAGTCGATAACATCTACAGATTGAAGGTAATATCGTAAGTACTTAAACTCGTAATTACAACAGATATATTAAAGTCTCAATCATTGAAACTCTCTTAAATTTTTCACAAGAATAGTAGTGGTATCGGTAGAGTACTTAGAAACAGAGGCAACTTCGTGTCGGCGGACGAGTCCGCCATACACCTCGTTTTTTCGTCTTAAATGTGCACACAATGTCCTCTGCTTTGCTATTGGGCTGTCGATGGAATGACATTGGTGTGAGATGAATAATGTCATTCTGGCTGCAGAAATTGTCAAACAACTTCAATGAAAATTGCTGGCTGTTGTTGGAGATTATAAACTGTGGCAATACTTCCACTTCAAAAACTTGCGTTACAGCCTACATAGTAACTTCGGCTGAGGTGTAGTGCATATGCATGACATATTGGTTACTACTTGAAAGTGCGGTCGTCACTACTAACAACATGTAATTACAGAAGGAGCTCTCAAAATCTATATGGACGCAATCCCATGAGTGATCTCTAGCGGACCATTGAGCAAAATTTCCTGGGGGATTCGTGAGGGAAGGAGTGCGGAATGCCTGAAGCTAGCTTCGATGATTGTATCCCGTAACAAGCTTCTAAACAACCAATCCTATGCCGGACCAGTACACAAAGTGCCTCGTTACACTTTCATGCAGGCATGCCCCTATTGCCACGGTGGAGTATTGTAAGAATATCGATCTGCGGAATCGGTGGAATTTTTGGTAAGGAGGAGTGTTTCGTCAACCACTGCCAGGCAATTACGGAGGAGCAAAACTTTGTGGAGCGGTCCTGATTCAGTAAACGCTTGGGCCAACCATGCAACACAAAATGCAACACGTGACGGAGCTGGGAATCTAGCTCGGAAATTTGCCGGGTGGCAAACTTCAGGTTTCTAGAAATCAAGGACCAGAGCAGGTGTGGCAGCGCGTCTCCATTGACAGGGAGTGCAGTACATCAATAATTAATTTCATATTGATACGCGCTCAGTAATAAAGACCAATGCAGGAATTGTTGAGCGATCCCTTCAGGAAGACAAGAACGGTATACGAAAAGAGACACAAACGTTTTTTGGTCAGTGACGGAGTGGAATTTGTTGCTATAAACAAAAAAAATCAATGTTTCGTATTGCAAAGCTTCCCTCTTCAACGTGTGAGTAATTTCGCTGAAAAATCATCAATGTCTTTGAGACATGCAATAGGTTGGTCAGTTCCCTCAGCATTTATGTTAGACAAAACAGCTCCGACTCCAGAACGAGCTGTTTAACTGGCGTAAACGTACCGAAGCATGACGCGGATAGGAGCACCAACTCGATATAGGTGAACGCCTTGTCGCAATCCGTCATCCAAACGGAACACCATTTTCCATAAATAGCTTAACGGCTAAATAACACCCATCGCATTTTGGAGAAATTTGGAATAATAACTTACTTTTCTGAGAAACGTTTTGAGATCTTTCAGGTTTCTCAGTGTACATTGTTTGACAATAGCCATTAGATGAAGCTGTGTAGGTTAGTCACCATTCCTTGAAAGAAGGTGGTCCACAGTGGTCCACATATTCTATTTGCGTTTGAAGAAAACTTAACTTCTGCTAGTTGCTCGCAAAACCTACCTTTTGCAGGTTTGTGAGGAGGGTTCAAAGTTTTCCAAGGTGTTCTTGCTGGAAGGTCCTTGACGCAATTATGTCATCCAGATAAATCACACTGCACAGTACACTCTCTGATGTTGTTCTAAAAATCGTTGAAAGGTAGCGGATGCAGTAGAGATGTCCAATGAAAGGTGTGTAGAGCCGTATAACCCGACGGGTATGTTGATGTCCATAATGTGATGGGAAACGCAGTCCAGACGACGCTGAACATAAATGTCATTTTCGAAAAGCATTCATCACCCACCACCCACCAGTTTTGTAAGGATTTTGTTGGTCAGTGGAACTGGGCAGGAATCCACCACCGACTAGGCCTGGATTGCACGGCAAAAGGGAGAGGCTTCTTATGGAATTGCGTGCTTATGGAATATCTCCCCAATTGTGCGATTGGATTCACGATTTCCTATCAGAAAGATCACAGTTCGTTGTAATTGACGGTAATTCATCGAGTAAAACAGAAGTGATATTTGTCGTTCCACAGGGAAACGTTATAGGTCCCCTACTCTTCCTCGTGTTTATAAACGATTTAGGAGACAATCTGAATAGCTCCTTAGACTGTTCGCAGATGATGCTGTCGTTTATCGGTTAGTGAAATCAACAGAGGATCAAAAGCAACTGCAAAGTGATTTAAACAAATGTTTTACATGGTGCGAAAATTGGCAGTTGACACTAAATAAAGAAAAGTGTGAAGTAATACACATGACCACTAAAAGAAATCCGCTGAACTTCAATTACGCGATAAATCAGTCAAACCTTAAGGTCGTTGATTCTAGGAGTTACAATTACGAACAACTTGTGTGATGTTTAAAGCTTTCCCGGCGTATTGATATTTTCATAAGATCTCGGGCGAACAACTTTGACTGGAGAGAACACATAGAAAATATTGTGGGGAAGGCGAAACAAAGGTTACGTTTCATTGGCAGAACGCTTCGAAGATGCACCAGCTCCACCAAAGAGACTGCCTACATCATACTTGTGCGTCCTCTCCTGGAGTACTGTTCCCCCTTATGGGACCTTAACCAGGTGGAAATAACGGAAGACATTGAGAACGTTCAGAGAAGGGCAGCTCGTTCTGTTTTATCACGTTACGGGGGGGGGGGGGGGGGGGGGAAGCGTCACGGAAATGTTGCAAGAATTGGGGTGGAAATCATTAAAAGAAAGACGTTATTCATTGCGGCGTGATCTGTTTGCAAAGTTTCAATCACCGACTTTTAGTTCTAAATGTGAAAATATTTTGCTAGCACCCACCTACTTAGGGAGACATGACCATCCCAATAAAATAAGAGAAATCAGATCGAAAACGGAACGATTTAGGTGTTCTTTCTTCCCGCGCGCTATTAGGAATGGAACGGTAGAAAAAAGTTATGAAAGTGGTTAATGAACCCTCTGTCAGGCACTTGAATGTGATTTCCTGAGTATCTATGTAGATGTAGAGGCAAAGCATGACAAAATTTATGTCTAACGCGTCATGACAGGGATTACGTGGCTTCTCCCTCCGGAGATTAGAGTCCTCCTTCAGGCATGATAGTGCGTAAGTCAGTCTGTTAGTTTGCAAGTCTAGGAACCGACGACCTTAGCAGTTTGGTCCTTAGGTTTACAAAAATTCGAACATTTGAACAAAATTTAGGAATGTTTGAGGATTAAGTGCGCTTCTAAATCATTTGTTGCCCCAAAAGTATACGAAAACAGGGATGGGTATTCATGACAGAGGTCGTCCAATTCAGACAACGGAATAGAGTTGGAAAAGAGATGCACAGCATCTTTAATTTGAAAATCAAGACAAGTATGAGACAAAAAATGCACTTCAACGTCGGACTTTGTACCACCGAAGAGGTAATCGTCTTTGAGACATACTGACATTTGACGTTGATCGTGAATTCTCCTTGGACAGGAATGGGCTGAATTCGATACGTGAGCAAACGCCGATTTGTGGAGAAGAGATGGTGATACGTTTCCATATTCACGAGGGACACAATGTCGACTCTAAAACTGATCAGTTGTTGCAGAATCAACAGTGTAACGATAGAGATTGCTCTGAATGCCGTTCTCACGGCCCTGCAGCGGTGAAACACTATGGATTTCTGTAAACGCCACGCTGCTTGCCCAGGCCGACCGCGCGGGCAGGTACGACAAACAGGTGCCATTTAGCCGGGTTTATGGCAAGCCGTACACACGGGTCGCCGGTGCAGGTAACAATGGCGGGCGTGTACATTAAAACAGCCAGGGCTGGATGGCAAAGCGCGGAGGAAAGCAACAAAGTCTGATTGCAATCCGTGCCATGTAGAGGAGGAAGCTGTCTGGGAACGACGCCTGTATTGCGGAATTCATCCTTAAACTACTCCAACGCCGCTTGTGACACTTCAAAAACCTGTGAAATATCCAAAACGTCCTGAATCGTTGTATCTCCTAAACGCAACGCCTTCCGACGGACTTCTCTCTCCGGAGCAGAATGGATAATAACTTCGCGAATCAAAGAGTCGGCATACAACTGCTGACTAAAAGGATAAAGATATTTACACTTCTTGCTCAAACCATTAAGTTAAGGTATCCATGATTGAAACCACTCGCTTGATTTCTTTCCCGCCTGGTGAATATGGCCGAGGAAACACGGAGACAATGAACGGTGACAATGCTACATACAATGGAGACAATGCGACGAATGTAAAGGTTAAAAAGGGATCACAGCAAACAGACAGTCAGCGTAAACTGTTGTCTCGGTGGCTAAAACACACTTCAGGTTAAAAGAACAAGTGGGCAGCGACGAAGGACGGAGACACTGTTTAAAATACACACGCAACTCTGGTTCTGCCGTTGATGGGGTTGGGGTCAGTAAAATTTTTCGGGATCACAATAGCAAAACAGCAGGTTAAAATGGTGAACGGAGACACCACAGAGGTACAGGAAGGGAAAGAAGGCGCTGTGGAGCAGGAGAAGGAGAGGGGGGATGGGATGGGAGGGGAGAAGAGGAGCATAAGAAGTCCAAGGGGGAGGGGGAGGAGAGGGAGACCAGGCGTGGGGAGAAGAAGGAGGGGGAAGGGGTGTGCGTCATATATGGGGAGGGGCAAGGACTAAGGTTGGGAGAAGGGATAGATATCACGATGGAGGGCTTCTTCCAGGAGAGGGAGGTGGCGAAAGTTACCCTAGGAAAGGATGAGGAGAGGGTGAAGGTGTAGGGAGGGAGAGGTGCAATGGTACAGGCGCAACGGAGGCGCCCGTTATTTAATAGGAGAGGAAGCACCAAGGAATGACGGCATTCTGTCTTGCGGGATACGTATAGAATGCGGATATGTTCGAGGAATTTGAGGAGGTGCAAGTAAGGGATGAGATCGTAGAGGATCCGCGTGGGGGAGGGGCGGTAAGCGAGGCGGAGGGCGTGGCGCTCCATGATTTGAAAGTACTTATAATAGTTCTAGGACATCCCCCACCACCGGAGATGAGGCACCACCGTGGTCCTGATGTCGAAGTGGCGTAGCGCGTAGGGAGCGCAAGAACACATCGGTTGACACAGCGTCCTCGGCGGCATGGCCCGGCGTGATTGACCAGTTACTATTTTCCTTGTAGTAGCTGTCTGTCGTTGCCAAAGGGACTGCAAACGCAGCAATCCACTTGTCCACTAAACCCATTTCGATTTCTGACCTTTATCATGCCTCAAACACGAGAGAAATATATTTACATTTTGCTACTTTCCTTTATTTTTCGCTACTAGTAGACAGTTTGTGTCTCATTTTTACAGCTTGAAGGTAAACCGCAGCCGGTGTTGGTGTGGATTCACGGCGGGTCGTTCATCAACGGCAGCGGCCGTATCTACCAGCCAGACGTGCTGCTCGACCAGGGGCTGGTCGTCGTCACTCTCAACTACCGCCTCGGAGCCCTTGGTGAGTCAGAAACAGGCAAACGTCTCCCACATCATCACTAGAACCGTCCATCTAACGTGAGAACAGAGTTTTATATCAAACTAGCAAACCCGGCAAAGCTTCGCTTCTTCTCCGTATGTCTGTCCCTTCCTCCCTCCTCTATTTCCCAATCGCTTCCTTCCTCTACCTTTGTCCATCTCCTCCTCCCCCTATCTTTTTCAATCGCCGTCACACCACATCCATCTTCTCCCCCCTCCCCTCCGCCTCTATATCATTCCCCATTTTTAAATCCATTTCATTCCCACATTCTCTATCTTCTCCCCCTCTCTCTCTCTGATCTTATTTACTGTCGTTTCTATCGGAAACTTTATTGGGAATAGAAGTCAAAATGGATGAGCAAATCAATTGGAAACGGGTTATTATTAGACAGACCTTTCGAGGTGCTCTGTCTGTGAGGTTAGCAGCTTTAATGGCCATAGCCGAGCCGGTTAGCCTTTCAATGGAGCGCCGTGCTGAAGTGCGCGCGGCCGTTCGCGTCGGGGGTTCGAGTCCCCGATCGGGCATGGTTGTTCGTGTTGTCCTTAAGTTAGTTTACCTTAGTTTAAGTAGTTTGTGAACTACGGACTAATAACCAAGCAGTTGAGTTCGATAATTTACTAACATTTGAACAGTTTTAATGGCCATACTTTTAATGGTTGTCTTCTACGAACAGGTATGATTATAAATTCAAATCAACTGTTTGCATAGCTTATGGGACTTAACTACGGGGTCATCAGTCCCTAAACTTACAAACTACTTATGAACTAGCTAACACTAAGGACAGCACAAATATATCCATGCCCGAGGGGGGATTCGAACCTCCGACCGTAGTGGCCGTGCAGACCGTGACTGGCGCGCCGCAGTCCCCTCGGCCACCGCGACCGGCTTGGTCGTTGGTATATAGATTAAAAAGGGACGGCGTCAAAACACTGCCATGGGCCAGACCATTTCTCTGGTTCCTCCATCTGCTCTTTTTTCCATCAAGGACAACATAAAATTGTCTGTTTTGCAAGAGGTACTCGATAATCTTAACGAATTGATAGTCTCTTAGTTCATTATAGAGATTCTGAAACAACAGACTGTGGTTAGTATCATCTGAAGAGCTAAGATCAACCAGTGCTAGCCCTGTTATATTTTTAATTTTCATATCCTTCCTCTATGTATTCGGTTAAGCACAGAATTTAGCTAGTACATGATTTGCCAGGTCTAAAACCAGCTTGTAACACTCAAAAATACCACGAACTGACATTAATTCTATCTTTGTAACGCTCCAAAGATATGATCACCATCGATAACACCATGGGGGTAAGTATAATACGGAGGGGCTTCTAAGGAAACAACGTTTCATGTTAAATCTGTGTGGCTGTTTTAACCTTGTGTACATAACAGCATCTCCCTTTATTCTAACCTCCATGACGTATCTTTCGCTCCGTTACAGGGTGTTTGGTCGCTGGGCGAGTAGCGAATGAATAAGCTGATTCTGATACTTCAGGTTTTCCCGGCGAGGTCTTGTCGTCTTAAACAATCGGGTATTGTGTCGTTTATTCACGTCTTTTCTTGCACGATATTTCAACTGCGTACCTCGCAGTCTTCTTCAGGTGCTTCCAGATTCTGATTCCAGAGTGTTCCGTGTCCGGTATTTATGCCTGTTAGGTTCTAGGCACTCCGTATGCCGTCCGCACCGCGTCATGCGCGCTGGCGGTGTATTGCGCCGACCGCTGTACCTTCATCTTCTGGCGGCGGCTGTTCAGACGGCTAAGCGCGTACTTTGTAGTTATTATCCATTACTTAGTAGTTATAACAGTGTGACGTTCTGAATGTCCTCCAAGTTGTTCAGAACATTCTATCTTTCCTGGGTGTCAATTTCTGTTGCGCTGTGGGGCGGTCTGCTACCGTAGTGCGCTGTGTCGGGAGTTCCTTCCGGAGTCCACGCCCGCCAGGAGCGGTTGCAATGTTATTTTCAGGCCGGGGTGTTCAAATTGTCGTTCTGGACCCGGTAGAGCGTCGTCATGTACATGTCCATCGCTATGCTTGTGTCTCGTGGGGTCTAGATATTGCTTTCGCTGCGTCTTCAGAAGATCCAGCGCCGGGTTCCAGGCAGAACTCAGCTGGTATCCTGTGTCGCGGTTAATAAGATTCTCTGTAATCTTAATTTCAACAGATTGATGACGCTATCCCAGTATCTCGTTTTTTTGTGCTATAAACTTGGCGTCATCATATTTCATAGAATGACCTAGCTCCAACCAGTGCACGGCAATAGCTGAGTTGGTTGCTTGTCTAAGTCTTGTATACCGTTGGTGTTCTTTGCACCTGATGTCAACGGACCTAGTCGTCTTGCCGATGTATGACCCACCACATTGACACTGTATGTGATAGACACAGTCTTTTTGTAGACTCAAGTCATCCTTCACATTTCCTAGCAAAATGTTCAAATGTTTGTAAAGCTTATGGGACTTAACTACGGGGTCATCAGTCCCTAAACTTACAAACTACTTATGAACTAGTTACGAACTAGGACGGCACAAATATCCATGCCCGAGGGGGGATTCGAACCCCCGACCGTAGTGGCCGTGCTGACCGTGACTGGAGCGCCTCAGTCACCTCGGCCACCGCGGCTGGCATTTCCTAGCAGAGCCTCAATTTTGGTGAGTGGATGGAACACGCTCTTGATATAATATTTGAGGAGAATTCTGCTGAATTTGGCGGAAATTGGCCCGGCATATGATAAAAATGCAACCTTCTTCGTTTATTCTTGTAAGTCTGCAGGAGCCTCTGGCGGTGAAACAGGGCCGAGGACTTTTTTAACATCTCGAGAAGAGTATCCATTTTTCTACAACACAGACTGCAGATGTTTCATCTCCGTCATCAAATTATCAGGATCTGATTAAGTTCGTACCCGGTGAACCAGAGTTCTGAGTACACCATTTTTCTGTGCTTAATGGTGGCTACTACTGGCTTGCAGGTACAAATCGGTGTGGGTGGGTTTACGGTGCACTCTATGACCGAACCACCATCCGTCTTGACAAGAACATCTAAGAATGGGAGTAGTCCATTCCTCTCTAGTTCCATAGTAATATTGATGTTGCGCTGGCGTGAGCTGAGATGTTCCAAGAACACATCGAGCTTCTCCCCTCCATGAAGCCATAAACAAAGGTGTCATCCACATATCTGAAAAAGCATTTCCGTTTATCCGGAGCCGATGTAAGTGCCTCTTCTTCAAATCTCTCCATAAAGAGATTGGCCCCCACCGGTGAAGAGGACTGCCCATTGCCACTCCTGTCTGTTCGTAGAATTTACCCGCACATAAGAAGTACGTCGATGGTAGTATGCGCTTGAATAAATCTAAGGAGAGCACTGTCTAACTTTACAGATGTTGCAGATGACAAACTGTAAAAACCCGTCATTGCTGAATTAGAGCAGCATGCAAGTCCTGCCAGTAACATTATGTGGGTATTGTAAACAAACGTAGGCCTAATAATTCACTATAATTCTCAAATTAAACAACTTATCAAAATGATTATACAAACAAGAAACCTGTAACATGTTATTTGAGATAATAAAAGGCAAAAGCCACAAAAGATGGCACAATAAGTGCCGAAACGTATCTGAATGATAAAAAAATAAATAAATAAATAAATAAAAAAGTTGGCTTGCATAAGGCGGATTTCTTAACATATCATTTACCTTTGTTTTATTACTTGTTTATAGTGAAAATACATCAGAACTTGACTGTAGAAAGTAACATAATATGATGAAAAGTAATATAAATTGGATTATTTAATTTTTATAGGAGGTTTCGGCATAGTGTAGTTACAAAATTAGTTACTATTATAGTGTATTTGTGCAAAACTGCATCAAATGTAACTAATATATATATATATATATATTAAAATCAAGTTCTAAGTGTAATGAATATTATTAATTATTCCTATTATCAGTGAGCTAACACAGTGCAAATAAGTGCTTTATGTTCATAACAAATCTGTCGTTTACTAAACTGGCAACACACTTTGTACCGTAAAATAATGAAAAAGCTTGAGTTCAGGTAAAACATGTGTAAGAACTATCATCAACATAATATATATTCAGATTCAATAAATCGTAGCCGCTATATCGTTTGTAAAGTACAATAACAAAATTACACGGGGATTAAAGGGTTAAATGTAGCTGCCATTGATAACACCAAATAGAAAATATGTCCAGCTCCTCTTGTATCATCCCACAGTCGCCACGCGATGACATACTGCCATAAACTTCAGAATCATAAGCATTTGAGTATTTTATGCTCTCAGCCTAAAGACCAATGAAGCATACATACAATCCAAGTGATAAGCTCCACAACGATAGGAATTGACAGCATTAGTTAGCTGGGAGGATACCACAGTTCATGCTTTCAAGTTTTAGGTCGTCAAATCTTGCACCTTTGCCCCAGTCTGTAGTAGCTAAGCCGCGGCAGGTGCATTGGGGCGCCGTGCTACGGTGCATGCGGCCGTTCGCCGTCGGGGGTTCGAATCCCCCCCTCGGACGTGGGTTTTTTTTTGTCCTTAGCTTCGTTTTCCTTCGTTTAGGTAGTTTGTAAGCTGCGGGCTAATAACCTTGCAGTTGAGTCCCATAGATGTGCAAACATTTGAAAATTTGTAATAGGTGACTTCCGTGTATAGGAAAGGCAAATGAACAAAACCAAATAATTACAGGTCAATACCTTTAACATAAACTTGCTGTAGAATTTTTCATCATAGTCACGGTTTTAATTAGTAAATTTCCTTGAGGTAGAAAAGCTTCTGCCCAGCGTTAGCACGGCTTTAGGAAGCATCCATCGGGAGAAACTCAGCTTACCCCTTTCTCTCGACATCTTGCGTGCTACGGATGAAGGGCAACAGGCAGACTGCATATTTCTCGATTTTCGAAAGGCGCTTGACAACGTACCACACTACAGACTGCTAACGTAGCACAAGGAGAATGTGAAAGGACGGCTATTATTTTTTATCCATATAAGGCCGTAAACTCCACAAAATACCTTGGAATTACTATTACTTCAGACTTAAGCTGGAAAGAACATGTAGATATTGTCGTGGGAAAGGCGAACCGGAGACTGCCTTTTATTGGCAGAACCCTTAAAACATGCAACAGAACTATACAAAAGACACTGCATACACTACGCTTGTCCGTCCATTTTTGGAGTACTGCTGCCCAGTGTGGGATCCTTATCAGGTGGCTTTGACGGAGGACATCGAAAGAGTCCAAAGATGGGCAGCACGTTTCTTGTTGTCACGATACACGGGAGACAGCGTTACGGAAATGATACAGGATCTGTGATGGGAATCATTACAACAACCGCTCTTATAGCGGCGGTGTGGGCTACTTACGAAACTCCAATCGCCAACATTCTCCTTCGAATGCAAAAATTTATTCTTGACTTCCACTTACATAGATAGAAATAATCATCAGGATAAAATACGAGAAATCAGAGCTCGGACGGAGAGATTCGGGTGTTCTTTCTTCCCGCGCGCTATTAGAGAATGGAATGGGAGATAAATGGTGTAATGGTGGTTCGATGAACCCTCTGTGAGGCACTTAAATGTGATTTGCAGAGTATCCCATGTAGATGTAGATGTAAATGATCTGACGGGCAGAGTGAGTTGCAATCTGCGGCTGTTTACTGATGATGCTGTCGTGTACAGAAGGGTGTCATCATTGAATGAGTGTAGTAGGATACAGGATGACTTGGAGCAAATTTCTAGGTGGTGTGAGGAATGGCTGCTAGTTGCAAATGTAGAAAAAGTAAGGTGATGCAGATGTGTAAGAGGAACAGTCCAGTAATGTTCGGATACAGCATTAGTTGTGTGCTGCTTAAGAGTTGCGTCAAGTAAATATCTAGGCGTAACGCTACGTAGCGATATGAAATGGAACGAGCATATAAGGACGCTTCTGGAGAAGAGGAATGGTTGACTTCGTTTTATTGTGAGAATGTGATTAGTATACAAAGAAGACCGCATAGAAAACGCTTGTACGACTCTGTATTGAGTATTTCTCAAGTGCTTGAGATCCCCACCAGAGCGATTTTAAGGAGGAAATAGAGACAGTTCAGAGGAGGGTGGCTAGGTTTGTAACTGGTGAATGAGATCAATGTACGAGTGTTACTGACATGCTTCATGATCTCAAATGGGAGTCGCTGGAGGGAAGCCGACTTTCTTTTCGAGAAACATTGTTGAAGACATTGAGAGAACTGGATTTGAAGCGGGTTGCAGATGGATTCTAGTGTCGTCAACTTATATTTTGAATAAAGACCACAAAGATAAGATTAGAGAGATATGGCTCACGCAGACGCATACAAGTATCCCCCCCCTGTCCAATTCTATATTGGAGTTGAACAGGAATGCCATAAACTAAAAAAAAAAAAAAAAAAAAAAAAGTTCAAATGTTTGTTAAGCTTAAGGGACTTAACTACGGGGTCATCAGTCCCTAAACTTACAAACTACTTATGAACTACCTACAACTAAGGACGGCACGAATATCCATGCCCGAGGAGGGATTCGAATCTCCGACCGTAGTGGCCGCGCAGACCGTGACTGAAGCGCCTCAGTCTCCTCGGCCACCGCAGCCGGCCCATAAACTTCAATGTGACTTACACAGTAGTTATGTAGGTTGAAGATGAACTAGTAGTTTTTATGTCCCAGCCTCGTCGCCACTTTTGTGTCTCGTTTCCGCCGGTTGTCCTGGGTGTCGGTGGCCGAGTAGAGAGAGATCGACACAGGGAAAATAGGATGCACGCGTAAGCAGGGACGGAGGTGACCAGCGAGTGGGACAGCAGAAACTAGAAACACTAGTCTGAATTAGAACAAGTTGTATATTTCGTAGAAATAAGATAATACTTATCTTTTACAAAGTTCAAGACTGCAGAATGGTGATACATAGTTTAGATAGAGGCCTGCCTACTGATGATTCCTAGTGCCTATCCGATAGCCAAGTCTTAACTGGTGCCTAGCTGAATCCGAAGTGGCCGATGCAGCAGTCGTGGCCACGAGCGGAGTTGCAACAGAGGGCGCTCGTGGCTGACGTAAGAACGCCGCGCCGTGCGTGCATGGCGGCGCGCGGCGAAAGTACGTGGCACGCACTTCATACTTGTGCGACACCACAGTAGTGGTACTGCGCACCCTCCGCCAAGTACCTTTGGGAGAGTTGCCGTGTGTGTATGTATGTAGCTGTAGATGTAAGTGGCTGTCGCGGTGTGACCCGCTGGGGCGGATGGTGCGCAGGCTTCCTGCGGGTGCCCAAGGCTGGGGTGCCGGGCAACATGGGGCTGCGCGACCAGTCGCTGGCGCTGCTCTGGCTCAGCCGCAACGTCGGCGCGTTCGGCGGCGACGCCGGCTGCGTCACGCTGGCCGGACAGAGCGCCGGGGCCGCCTGCGTCATCCTACACATGCTGTCGCCGCTCTCGCAAGGTGCACACCGGCTCTCTAACTAACTTTGTAGCGTAGGGTATGCTGGCCAAAGATGTAGCTTTGATTAGAACAGATCACTGACATACATTACTAGACTGGCAAACTACCCTCTGTGAATGAAGTTTGATGCCGCCATCTTGCCTCACCTAACGTCAAAAAATTTCCATACCGTATTACTATGATCTTCTGACACGATATGACGTTGTAAACTTTACTAGTCGGTTTGATTTGCATTTGAGTTAAGACATGCATTTTCGAATCGTGTTATGAGAAGTTTATGTACCGTTAAACATTAACATCTAGGCAAAGACTTTCTACCATTTTGTTGTGTTGCCAACATAATCATGAGAGGTCAGCGGGTTGATAGGTAAAATTTTGTCGTTACGTACAGTTAAAGCAGAAGTAGTTACGTGAAAGACACTAACAAGAATAAAGCTATGTGTTATCCACGACAAATAACACATTTATAATGGTCATACTGTTAAAAGAAAAACCGCAGTTGATCGAAACTGGAAACAGATTAATAAAAACAGGAAACGCGACACAGTGTGTGCGTCAAAGCAGACTAGATATTTCGTAAGAACTCTCAAAAGAATAAGGGTACACTTTTATAATGACCATACTACTGAAAGATAATCTGAAGTTGAATGAAAGTGGTAACATATTAATAATAACAGCAAATCAATGCAACTCATTACTGTATGTGTTGAAGCTTACTCAACCTTTCAAAATTCCAGCCATATACAAAACACGAATTTCCTACAAGTCAAAACTCTCAGGACAGCATAATTACTTCAGTTCATTCGTATTTTTGCGACTGTTTTCTGCAATAACTCACACGACAGCTCGCACGTTATAGTATAGAAATATGGCGGCGAGACTTCACTGACACCAATGATACTGTATACGGCATTGCCAGTCTAGTAGTATATGTCTGTGGAACAGATGGGAAAGCTACCATTCAAAGAGTCTCTATACCGTTTAATATATATTTACAAATGTGAATGTCTGTTCAGTGTACGTTTATCACGTCGGAACCACAAGACATAAAGAGCTAAAAATTTGCACAGTTACTAATGTCTACCCGGAAAAGGCTTTAGGCACGGTTTTATGGCGATCGGATTGCTATTTATCTATATATATTAATGTGAATGTCTGTTCGGTGTACGTTTATCACGTGTGAACCACAAGACATAAAGAGCTAAAAATTTGCACAGTTATTAATGTCTACCCGGAGAAGGCTTTAGGCACGGTTTTATGGCGATAGGATTGTTATTTATCTATATATATTAATGTGAATGTATGTTCGGTGTACGCTTATCACGTTCGAACGACAAGACGCAGAGACTTAAATATTTAATATTCACAGAATATATGACATCAACTGCGATTGGGCAAAGCTGAAAATGTGTACCCAGCCGGGATTCAAACCCCAGTCTCCTGCTTTCTAGGCAGTTGCGCTGACCCCTACACCACTGGGGACACAGTGACCACCGCCCCTGCAAGGACTACCTAAGCACGCCTCCCGCCAGATACAAATTCCCAGCTTCGCCGTGCCGGTGACGGGCAATGATCCTATCGTTAGTGGGGAGAGTTGGACAAGTTTGAAGCCCTTACTCTTACAGGAATTAGTTTCATAACTACGAGTTTGAGTACTGTGGGCAGGGCGAAGCTGGGAATTTGTATCTGGAGGGAGGCGTCCTTAGGTAGTCCTTGCAGGTGCGGTGATCACTGTGTCCCCAGCGGTGTAGGGGTCAGCAGTGTCGTGCTTGCCTAGCACTTGGCTGGTTGTCCGTCAGGAAACACGTGTGCTCGCGCTCTCCGGCTCGGCGGCGTGTTTACGTCTCGGCACCGGCCTCCTTGGCTTCGTGGGAGCGGTCTTCGCTTCGCTTGGCTGCGCTTTATACAATTTCATTAATTCGGTGAGTGAAATGGCATTCAATCCACTTCGAAATCGTACGGTGCAATGCATTTTTGATCGGAAGTCGTTACGGCCCACCGGTTTTGAAATACATTCATGGATTCGGGATACGCTTCGTTTGCCACGGGAAGTAGTACTAGGACTGCAAATTGACTTCTACTTGTATTCAGTGTTTTTGAAATTGTCGGATGATGACGTTTGTGAAAAGGTTGTGTCCGAAAATGACGGCGTTCGGAAATTTAAACACGTGGATGGCTCTATTAGTGACGTCCGTGTGCAACACGCTGGGCAGGGAGTTCGTGACGTACGGGTGTTCAATGTACCTTTCGAATGTCTTAATTCAGTGATTGAAACTGCTTTACGTCCGTACGGTGATGTTGTTGCAAATGGTATTATCAATGAAAAGTGGTCGGATCCGTATTACTATCAAGTGGACAGCGGTGTTCGTACTGTGAAGGTCAACCTACGGAAACATATCCCGTCTTACTTGATTATCGGTGGTAGTCGGGTGTTTGTTTCATACCCTGGACAACCGCAAACTTGTGGGATTTGTAATACGGTAGGACACCTTCGTGGTGACTGTCCAAACAAAGGTCGGCGCCCTGTGCAGTTGCCTCGGGAACCGACGGTCGTTACCGGAGCACAGTCAGAACCGTTATTTAGTGACGTTGTGCAAGGGCTTGCTTCACCGCGTCCGTAGATGTCGGGAGATTGGTCAGTGGAGGTGGAGGCACCGGTTTTGAATCCTGTCCCACTTGTCGCATCTGTGAGTGAAGAACCCGCCCCTGTTCAAGAATCGATAGAGGTTGTTTCGCAAACCGAGGTTCCGTTTGCTTCTCAGTCAGGTGATGGGGAATCGGAAGTAACGGTCGCGAAAAAGAAGAGGAGGCGCCGTAACAAGACGTCGAAAGAAACGTCGCCTACGGACGACAGTAGCAATGAGGGCGAACAGTCGACTTCTGACTCCGTTTTCGCAAAACCCATCGGCGAACCCCGTAGGAGCGAACGCAAGAGTGCGCGCAAAAGTCTGCGCTCTCCTAGTGTCGAAGTACAGACCTCGGGCAAGAGGAAGAGCGAGGACGAGGCGGCCGCGGTGTCTCAGCGCACGCGGCGGGCTTCGCACAGTGACGTCACGCGGGACTCGGGCTCGGCTAGCGCGGCAGCCGCCGGCCTGCCGGTCGTAAACATCACGCCGATGGAGTGGGCTCAGGATCAGCAGCGTAGCGTGGGGGCGGACCCCGCCCAGGAACTCTAGTTTTTCGTCGTCCCCTCTGAACCTTTGTGTGTGTTCTATTGTGCGCGGGAATGCTTGCACGGTCACCACTGTCAATATTAACAAGATCGAGCGTGCAAATAAACTTGAGTCTCTAATAGATTTTTTAACAGTTATTAAGGCTGATGTTGTCTTTTTACAAGAAGTGAAGACCGCTGAAGTTGAGTTTGTACCAGGTTTTAATTCAATTTTAAACCTTGATCCAGAAACACTTTGTGGCACTGCAATTTTAATTAATCAAGTATGGGATTTAAGAAATGTTGTTAAACTACCGGATGGTCGAGGCATTGCGTGTACTGTAGAGGACGTGTTATTTGTCAATGTCTATGCCCCGTCAGGTACAGATAACCCGCACGCACGTGATCAGTTTTTTGCTGCCGACGTTTGCCCGTTGCTCATTGGACACAATAGCACCACGGTACTGGGCGGCGACTTTAATTGTGTAATTGATGATGCGGACCAGCAACCTCACCCGCACAAATGCTCGTCATTGCAGGCTTTAATTGCCGATCTTAATTTTGTGGACTCGTGGCGACAACTCCACCCTACTTACACGGAGTTTACGCACTTTTATGTGACGGGACAGAGCCGACTGGACCGTATTTATGTGACGAGAAACTGTGCGCCTAACATATTTAGTGTCGGCGCACAGCCCTTAGCGTTTTCTGATCACAGTGCCTATACTTGCCGTGTTACGTTGTCACATTTGGTGAAATTAAAACGACCCGGACTTTGGCGGTTCAATGTCCAGCACTTACAAGATGCTGTTCTTCAGGTGGAAATCGAGCAAACCTGGACTCAATGTTTAGAAAAGCGCGCAAACTATCGTACTGTAATAGGTTGGTGGACTAATAGTGCTAAACCCACACTGCGTAGTACTTTGCAAACTTACAGTGCAGAGAAGGCGTTTTGGCGTCGTAAGACTGTTGAGTTTTATCTTCAGTGCTTGAAGGATGCTGTCCGTGCAGATCTTCGTAATGCAAGTGACTTTTTGCCACGGCTTAAGCGCATCAAGGCGGAACTTTTGTCGCTACAGCGAGCTCAGTCGGAACGTACAATCATCCGTAGTCAACCTGACGGCAATATCCCTGGTGAGGCACCATCTGTTTATCACATAACGCGGGAAATGAAACGCCGGAAGCAATGCCAGTTGCCTTTTCTGCAATCAAGTAATGGAGAGCGTCTCACTACTAATGCTGCGATGTTGTCAGAGGCACATCGTTACTTTACCGCCCTATTTCAACGTGCAGACATAGACGATGCTGCGATTCACGCTCTTCTACAAGGCCTCCCACATCCTCTCGCGCGGGTGGATAGGATGGCTCTATACGAACGTTTCACAGCAGATGAGGTTCTTCATGCACTTAAAACCAGCGCCAGAGGCAAGGTTCCTGGGGCTGACGGTCTGCCTCCTGAATTCTATTTGCGTTTCTGGAATTTGTTGGGTGACACACTTACGGACATTGTCAATGAAATCGTTAACGGCGTTGCTGTTCCTGCAGCCTTTCTAGAGGGCGTCATTGTTTTGTTGCCGAAGGATGTTCGCAAATGTGACGCAGCTCACCAGCGGCCGGTCACTCTTTTAAACGGAGACTATAAGTTGGTTGCTCGTTGTTTTGCTGCTCGACTACGTACTGCTTTGACCAAGGTGATCAGCGAATATCAGTGTTGTGCCGTTCCGGGCAGAACAATTTTCGATGCGTTACTCACATATAGGGACACCATTGCATTTGCTGCGACAACACAAACGCCTTTAGCAGTGTTATCCGTTGACTTTGCTAAGGCATTTGATAAGGTGAACCATGAATATCTGCGGAAGGTGATGTTCAAACTTGGTTTTGGCACAAAATTTATTACCGCCATTATGCACCTGCTGACAAATTCCACCTCACGAATAATGATCAATGGTTGTCTGTCAGACCCGGTGAAGCTAGACAGTTCCGTGAAACAAGGCTGCCCCCTTTCTATGGGTTTGTTTGCCATCGCGTTGGACCCCCTCCTCCGAAAACGGACCTCCATGTGCCAGGGGATAACGGTAGGAGGCGCGCGGGTTGTGTGCCCCGCGTACGCGGACGACCTCGGACTGTTCGTCAGCAGGTGGGACGACGTCGACGTGGCGTACTCAGTGCTGCAGCTGTATCGCCGTGCTTCAGGCTCCGACGTCAATCGATGCTTCCGATACGACTGTCCTCTGTGCAGATACGTAGACCTTGGTTTACGATCAGTGACAAGCATACCATCTTAGGTATTTCCTTTCAAGCCAACCTACAAAGGACGACTTCTTACAACTGGCGTCTTCTATTAGGGCTATAGCAAAGTTTCATTCCCGTAGGTATCTCGCATTGGGACAAAAAGTGCTTCTCATTAATGGTTTCTTGTTGTCCAAGGCATGGTTTTTGGCGCAAGTTTTTCACTTACCTAAGGAAATAGGTAGAGCAATCGTGCAGGCAGTATATTGGTTGCTTTGGAGAGGAGAGATTTTCAAAGTCTCTCACGCGACCTGCACGTTGCCACCGGCAGAGGGAGGACTTGGACTGATCGACCTGCCGGCTAAGAGCGCCGCGCTGTTAGTACATCGAACACTTGCCGTCTGTGAGAAACACCCCCGCGGGCCTACGGCTGAGTTCTTCCGTATCCATCAACCGGAATCACAGGTCGCTCCACTTAACCCGATGGCAATTCCTTTCCGGTTAATGTATGTGCGCCAATTTTTCATGCAGAAGAGTTATATTTCACCTGAATACCTCGAGCCACGCAATAGGACAGCAAAGAAATTTTATGAAGCAGTTAGAGGAAACCCGTCGCCTAACACGTTTGAAGTTCGGAACCCACGACGGTTGTGGAAGATCGCGTGGCAGAACATCTCGGCCCGATATCTCTCCCCGCATGTCAAGGCTATCTGGTACAAGGTCGTCAATAAAACTGTCGCGACTAACGCTCGGCTGCACACGATAAAATATTCTCCGTCTGACCTGTGCGATACCTGCGGTGGAGTTGACACTGTGGAACATCGTGTCACGTGTCCCCGCTTCAAACTAACGTGGGATATTGCTCGTGAGATGTTGCGCATCGTCAATCGCAATACCGCTGATTGCTTTGATGCCACTACAATACTGGTTCCGGACTTCAACCCGTTCCCCGCAAGTAAACGGGCGGCCACTACCTGGATCGTCGCGCATGTGACGTATGCCATCTTTCATCTACAACTTACCGATGCAACTCAATTCCTCATGTTTTTGTGGGAACAACATCAGTATATTAGAGGACACATACATTATCAAGAGACTTTTCAAAATTTCATAAAAATATCTCTCACTACTGTTTTTCATAATCTTGTTAACGCTTCGTGGAGTTTGTGACGGAGTGACGAGGGGAAGATGAGGGAACCCTGGACTGTGCTGATACTTCGGATTTTGAAATTGCATTGTTGTTTAACTGTGACATTTGTTTGCTTTTCGTTTGTGATATCTAGGAATAGTTCGGAACCATCGGATGTCATCGTGTCTCCTCTAGATGGAGGATGCTTTTTATAAACTGTTTCGTGTGACTTGTTTGATACATGTCATCGGAATTCACTAGGAAGCTGTGGAATAGCAGATATGATCTAATTTTCTAATTAAGAAATTACATGCCGCGTCATTGTTCTGCAAGAGAGAAATTTCTTTGCTCCATCCATGTTGTGTTTGTTGATGAAGACACTTTTGGTTTATCCGTTTAGTTGTTCGCTACAGTGAACATTAAATTTAATTGTTCATTATGTGGAGTGTTATGCTGTAATTAGTTGAAAAGTATACGTCTTGCAGGTAAAATTTCCGTTATGTTTGTGACAGCGGCGAAGAATTCTTTTTTTTTTTTTTTTTTTTTTTTTTTTTTCACGATTAACCCTGTTCGGTAAAGAAACGAAACTGGCCACCTAGGACTACCATTCCCAGAAGGGGAAAATGTCGTATTTCTTTGTTATTATCTTCCTATGTACTTTCTAGTTTATGATTGTTTATTCCGTTACTATATTTTTCTTTTCCACCTCCCGTACCGGCAGTCAGCGGCACCATATGATAGCACTAAAAAAAATCGCAGTTGATGTCATATATTCTGTGAATATTAAATAATAACAACTGCAGGATCAGGAGTGACGTCTGTTCTTTCGGAACAGACGCCACCTGTATATATACTTAAATATTTGTACAGTTACTGATTTATACCTGAGGAATGTTTTAGGCACGGTTTTACAGCGATCTGATAGATATTTAGTAATTTGACGAATACAACACAAAATGAGGAACAATAATTACTCTTTGAAAATTATATTTACTCTTTGGAAATGGTTTTATTGGTTTCATTGTTGCTTGAGGATTGATAATGATGTGTGTGTCTGTGTGTGTGTCTGTGTGTGTGTGTGTGTGTGTGTGTGTGAATATTTCGCTCTGCAGCGAAAACTACAGAACGCAAACGAATGGTCTGTGTGTAATTGTCCGAAGTCTCCCGTTCTACACCATAGCAGTTCCATGCCGATAACTATAAGGGGATGCAAGATATGGTGGTTGAAAGTCGTCAAATCATAAAAAAATTCGGACTGAAGTCCAGCGATGACATTTGCGACTCTATAGCAAGGAGATTACATGCAGCGAAATGTGATGCCACAGACCATATCTTTGGTCTAAGCGAGCTACAATTTCATCAGCTCTTCAAATGTTCAAATGTTTGTCAAGCTTATGGGACTTAACTACGGGGTCATCAGTCCCTAAACTTACAAACTACTTATGAACTACTTACGAACTAGGACGGCACAAATACCCATGCCCGAGGGGGGATTCGTACCCCCGACCGTAGTGGCCGTGCTGACCGTGACTGGAGTGCCTCAGTCACCTCGGCCACCGCGGCCGGCTCATCAGCTTTTCCTGAGTAAGTATAAGCATACGGATAAGGAAATATAAGAATAAATAAATAAAGCAGTAAAAAAGAAATTTCTGTTAATACATCTCTTTAAATAAATCGATTTGTCGATTCGCGCATTTCAGCAAGAGATCGATCTGTGATATTATTACAATCATTATTGTTGAATTTCGTGATTGGATTCTTCTAAACGAGTGCATTTTAGTGTGATTTCTTAATTCTTATATATTCTTTGATAAATGTAACATGTTTTTAGAAAAAAGGAGATGGACAGAGAGAGGGTGGATAGGAAAAGTACTTACTCAAGGCTCGAATAAATAAATATCCGGGCAACGCCGGGTTTTCAGCTAGTCAAAAATAAAAATAAATGTTTGTCAGTATGTTCTCTATGAGTTCATAAACCATTCATTCGATTGCAGTGAAACTTTGGTGAACTCTTCACCGTACGCCCACGAAGGTTCTTGACCCAAAAACAAAAGAGCACGACACATAGATCAGGAGATATGACGTAATAAATAATGAGAGGCCACCGCGTGAGAATACACAGATTTATGCATCAATTATTGAGAAATGGGAGTAGTTAGGGACCTGCAACAAATTTCGCGACCTCCCCCCCCCCTTACATACACTCACACAAAATGATGAAACGAAAAGAAGTCTACTGCTTACAACAGTTTCGCTGTAGATGACGTAAAAGTGTCGCATCAGGCATGACCTTTTATCCAATAAAGTTAGCATTACAGATTTGCATGTTACTATTTATTTTTTTCTGCAAGTCTCCCTTAATTCTCTTGCATCCAAAATTAAGCAATATGTTTTCTTTGTCTCTATCTATATAAAAGCGAAATGACACTCACTCACTGGCTAAACACGAAATCTCGAAAACTACTTCACTTATGAAGCTGAAATTCGGCAGCTAAGAAAGTAATTTGTTATAGGTGCATGGCGGAGCATACTTCCCCTACAGAATCACGAAATTTACAGTTTCATTCCGATCTTCACGAAATTTCGCACGCTTCACCTTCAAAACAAGGGGAAGGTCACCGTCTATCTTACGTTTCATACGATGCATAGGAGAGGGTACTTTGCAACATAAAAATGGATCCCTAAATACCTTGGTCGCACCATAACTTCAAAACGGCTCTCCGATTTCACAGAGCCTTTTTTTCCGTTATTCTCAGTACAAGGGTTGTATGAAATAAAACTGAAATATTTGAGAACAACAAAGTGCGTTTTTCAATGTGACCCTGCGTTTCTATTGCATAGAAATCAATCCGTAGTTGTGTTCAGATATTGATGAAATTTTGCACACACTACCTTAAAAACAAGAGGAATGTCACTGTCTATATAAAATTTCGTTAGATGCATGGTGCAGGGTACTTAACTTACGGAATTTTACAAAATGCATAGTTTTGCTGCAATTTTTATGTATTTTTACACACAGGACCTTTAAACCAAGTGGAAGATAACTGAGTACATAAATGTTTGTTTGGTACATGTCAGAAGGTACCTTGTAGAAAACTAAGTCGAGAGAGGGAAACATGGACAGATGGGAGAGAAAGAGGTGGATGCAGAGAGAGGGGGCAAGGGGATGTGGACTACGAGAGTGTAGGATAAATACACACCCGGGCAATGCCGGGTTTACAGTTAGTCTAAAATAAATATAAAATCTTACAACTATACAAAAACGGAAATATCAAATAAACGTTTTAGTAAGTAAGTGAAATAAAATATTTGCAGCGACATGGGTACTTATTATTTATTAAGATTACTAAAAGTGTACAAATTTTGAAGAAAATCTGTGATGTTAATGTCTAGATGTAAATTGTCCTTAGGTGTTACTCGACATGCACAAAGATGTAAATGACCATGAATGAGCAGTCCTATACGACAGAGTGGCAAGGCGGATTATCAGTTCCAGTCATTCAGTCAGGAAGTGCACTTGCTTGTGATGAGTGTAGTTCTGCCATGTCTAGAAGTTCAAATCCGAAGATTGATTGTATTCGCACTGTTACTTTGTGTCATGCGGAAATCTCATCAAATAAAGTTCCAGACGTCTCGGACTGAACGAATGCGATGTTGTTAGAACGTGAAGGAAGTACATAAATACAGGAAATGTCTATGATTTGCCTCGTTCTGGCCGTCCAGAGGCTACATCGGCAGCTGATGGCCGCTTAAGGATATCAGTCTGGAGGAACCCTGACGGAAAAGCAGTCACAGGATGTCATGTTTCAACTCAAACTGTATGTAAGAGGCTGCATGAGAAGCACCTTCATTCACGACATCCATGGCGAGGTCCAGCTTTGACACCTAGACATTATGAAGCGCGGTACAGATGGCCCCAACAGCATGCTGATTGGACTCTTCAGAATTAGCATCAAGGGCTACTCGCAGATCAGACTCGCGTCTCCCTTCGACCGAGACAATCGTCGGAGACGTTTTTGGAGGCTGCCTGGCCAGTCTGAACGTCATATACGCACCGTCCAGGGAACGCAGCCAGGTCATGGTTCCCCCATGTTTTGGGGTGACATTATGTGAGGCCACGAACGCCACTGGTTGTCGTACAAGGCAATCAAATGGCTGTACTGTGCAAGGATGACATCCACCGACGTGTAGTGCAACCATATCAGAAGAGTTTCGGTGAGGGATTCGTCTTAATGGACGACGGTTCTCGTGCTCGTCGTGCACATCTTGTGAATGCGTTCCTTCTGTGATATTTTGAAAAGGCCTGTTTTGGATTAAGATTATCCACCAACCAATCTGAGACATCTACGGCGAATTGCCGTGGATGAGTGGGACATTCTGGAACAAACCTTCCTTGATGATCTAGTGGACACTATGCCACGACGAATACAGGCATGCATCTGTGCAAGATGGCGATTTACAGGGTGAGCTGCAGATAAGACGCTGCTGCTAGATTCTAAGAAAAGACTGGGACATATACTCACTGGTATCAATAAGCCGTTTATTTAAAACAAGTATCAATGTTAGAAAGTTCCTTTGGAATAAAGGAACAAATATTATGTTAATAGACAGACCAACCTTTAATTGCAATTTACTCAAACAATCTTGCGTGAAGCGCATATTTACACAGACTCTGTGCCTAGAACCCGAAACGATGAAGGAAACTGAATTTAATGATTTGTAATCTCTATCTATATAAAAGCGAAAGGACACTCACTCACTCACTGACTAAACACGAAATCTCGAAAACTACTTCACCTATGAAGCTGAAATTTGGCAGGAATGTAGTTAATCGGTAGAAGACGTCAGCTAAGAAAGGATTTTACGATAGGGCCGATAGTTCAAGAAATATGACGTCATAAACAATGAAAACTTCCCTGTATTGCGACACGTGATAGTGTGACTTTATCAGTCCACCATATGGGAAGGAGAGGACTTAACGACTTGCAACAAACGTCAAACATAATTTCAAACCGTTAGGAAACATTTTCTCGCTGTCAACCGAAGCAAAATGATGATAGGAAAAAAAGTTTGTCGCTTACTACTTTTTCGGCGTTCATGAAGTAAAATAACGGCATTTGGCATGACGTTACAATGTATTACTCGTAAACTATTAATTGTATTCGTGAGAAATGTTACAGACAGTATACACACATACCACTGAACGTACGTTCGAAATTTTATCATAGTACGACACACAGTTCATGAGATATGGAGTAATAAACAATTACGTTAATGATAAACCGCCACATCACGCATGACTTTTGATTTGTTACGTCTTTCCTACTAACTCTATTCGCGACGTATTTTGCAATCGTTTTACATATGCACCACTGGATGTACCTTCGAAATAAAATCGTATTACGACATATAGTTCAAGTGATATGACGTCAAAGACATTGAAATACATGAAACTTCGCCCTAAAAAGCATTAGGTTGTAATTTACTACGTCTTTACTACCAAATCAATTTACAACACATTTCGCAAGCAGTTCCTAATATTCCTCTCTACCAACCTGGTAAATAATGTCTTTGTAGGACACATAATTCAGGAGATATCTCTATACATATAAAAGCTAAAGGTCACTCATTCACTCAATGACGAAACACGAAATCTTTAAAACTACTGCACCTATGAAGCGGAAATTTTGCCGGTATGTAGATTAAAGGTGGAAGATGTTAGCTAAGAAAGTATTTACTATAGGATAGAATGAAGGTGCATGGCGGAGGATACTTTTGCTACAGACTGACGAAATCTACAGTTTCATTCCGACCTTCACGAAACTTTACACGCTTGACCTTCAAAAGGAAGGTCACCGTCTACCTAAAGTTTGATACGGTGCATGGGGGACAGTATCTTGCAAGATAAAAACGGATCCCTAAGTGTGTTGGTCGCGCCATAACTTGAGAACGGCTCGACAGATTTCACAGATCATTTTTTTTTTTTTTCTTTTTTTTTTCAGAACACAGGTTGTGTGAAATAAAACTGAAAAATTTGAGAACTACAAAGTGCGTTTTTCAATGCCACTCTTTGTTTCTATTGCATAGAAATTTATAGTTTTGTTCCGATACTTATCAAATTTTGCACGCTTCACCATAAAAACAAGAGGAATGTCACTGTTTGTATAATATTTCGTTCGGTGGTCGGTGGAGGATACTTAATGTACAAACTTTGACAAAATGAATTGGTTTTCTCAGATCTTGATAAATTTTTGCACACACGTCACTTATACCAAGAGAAAGGTCACAAGATACATACATATTCGTATGGCAGAGGGTGCCTTGCAAAAAATATTGCCGAGAAAGGGAGAGGTGGAAACGAACAGACACATGGGAAAGAAAGAGATGAATGCAGATAGAGGAGAGAAGGGGAGGTGGACTAAGAGAGTGTAGAATAAATAAACGCCAGGGCAATGCCTAGTTTACAGCTAGTAAATACTAAAAGCAATGATTACACATGAAAATCAACAACATTCCCCGGGAGATCTCTGCAATTATAAAATACTACTGGCACAATAAGAAGCTGCAGACCTACTGCTCAGTAAGCTATAGACTGGAAATATGGGCCTCAGCTCTTGCTATCTCGGTACCAACAACAACAAAAATGAACATGGAGTCTATCCTCAAACACTAACGTACAGCACATTAAATTAAAACGTAATAAAAAATCTGGCTGTTAAACCAACACAGGATTTTGGGCAAATAACTGAGTGAATTAATCTAATCACATAAACCTTCACATCAATTCTCTACATTACAGTGATGCAGCCTACGACAAACACGCAACGACTTAATTAAATCCATTATTGATGTGAGGTCGTGGTTGTATACTTAATTATTTTGTCTAGTAGGCTCAACCACATATATCGTGTGTAGTGATTTATACAAGATCTATGTGGTTGAGCCTACTAGACAAAATAAAAAACACTCAACGGTATTGAGTAGCTTGTACTAGAACATGAAAGTTCATTTACAGAAATGAGACTGCTTCAAATTTAAACAAGAAATTACATTTAAGTTAAACCTTTAACTTAGTTGAAATATTAATTTTTACTTCTGAGAAAAGTCTCTTCCTAAAGGGACAATGTTTTTGTTTTTGTTTTGTTTTTTTTTTATGTTGTTGTTGTTGTGGTCTTCAGTCCGGAGACTGGTTTGATGCAGCTCTCCACAATACCCTATCCTGAGCAAGCCTCTTCATCTCCACATAAGAATGGCAACCTACATCTGTCTGAATCTGCTTACTGTATCCATCTCTTGGTTTTCCTCTGCGATTTTTACCCCACACACTTCCCTCTAATGCTAAATTCACAATTCCTTGATGTCTAAGAATGTGTCCCACCAATCTATCCCTTCTTTTAGTCAAGGTATGACAGAAATTTCTTTTCTCCCCAATTCTGTTCAGTACCTCCTCATTAGTTACACGATCCACCCACTTAATCTTCAGCATTCTTCTGTAGCACCATATTTCAAAAGCCTCAATCCTCTTCCTGTCCGCACTGTTTATCGTCCATGTCTCACTCCCATACAAGGCAACACTCCATACAAATGCCCTCAGAAAGGCCTTCCTTAGGGTTAAATCACTATTCGATGTTAACAAATTTCTCTTTTTCAAAAACGCTTTTCTACCAATTGCCACTCTGCATTTTATATCCTCTGTACTGCGACCATCATTTGTTATTTTACTGCTCAAGTAACAAATCTCATCTACCTCCTTTATTGCTTCGTTTCCCAATCTAATTCCTTCAGCATCACCTAATTTTTTTACACTGCACTCCATTACCCTAGTTTTGCTCTTGTTAATGTTCATCTTATATGCACCTTTCAGCACAATGTCCATACCGTTCAATTGCTCTTCCAGGTCCTTTGCTGTATCTGACATAATTACTATGTCGTCAGCAAAACGCAATGTTTTTAATTCTTCCCCCTGAACTTTTATTCCTTCACCAAATTTCTCCTTGCTTTCCCTTATAGCTTGTTCAATGTACAAATTGAATAACATTGGAGAAAGGCTACAACCCTGTCTCACTCCCTTCCCAACCACTGCATCCCTTTCATGCCCTTCAACTCTGACAACCGCTGTCTGGTTTTTGTACAAGTTGTAAATAACGTTACGCTCCCTATATTTTACTCCTGCTTGCTTAAGAACTAGAAAAAGAGTTTATTCCAATCAACATTGTCAAAAGCCTTCTCCAAATCTACAAAAGCTAGAAATGTATGTTTGCCTTTTCTTAATCTATCTTCTAGGATAAGCCGTAAATTGAGTATTGCCTCCCGTGTTCCTACATTTCTCCTGAACCCAAACTGATCTTCCCCGACGTCGGCTTCTACCAGATATTCCATCCTTCTGTATATAATTCGTGTTAATATTTTGCAACCATGACTTATTAAACTGATGGTTCTGTAGTTTTCACACCTGTCTGCACCTGCTTTCTTTGGAATGGGGATTATAACATTTTTCTTAAAGTCTGAGGGTACTTCGCCTGTCTCATACATCTTACACACCAGGTGAAACAGGTTTGTCATGGCTGGTTCTCCCAGAGACTTCAGTAGCTCTGAGGGAATATCATCTACTACAGGGGCCTTGTTTCGACTTAGGTCTTTCAGAGCTCTGTCAAATTCATCTCTCAGTATAATATCTCCTATTTCATCTTGATCTACTTCCTCTTCCCTTCCTACAACATCGTCTCTATGTTCATTTCCTTTGTAGAGCCCCTCTATATACTCTTTCCACCTTTCAGCTTTCCCTTCTTTGCTGAGAACTAGTTTTCCATCCGTGTCCTTGATATTCATAGAGCTGTTTTTCTTACCTTCAAATGTTTCTTTTATTTTCCTGTAGGCTGTATCTATTTTTCCCCTATTCATACATTCTTCTACATCCTTGCATTTGCCTTCTAGCCACTCCTGCTTAGCCACTTTGCACTTCCTGTCAATTTCATTTCTTAGTCGTCTGTACTCCATTTTGCCTGTTTCATTTACTGCATTTTTATATTTTCTCCTTTCATCGATTAAATTTAGTATCTCCTGTGTTATCCGAGGATTATTTGTAGGTCTTGCCTTCCTACCTATTTTGTCCTCTGTTACTTTCACTATTTCACTATGTTCCTCCTCTACTGTTTTATTTTCCCTTGTTTCTTTCAATTGTTGCCTAAAGCTCCCTCTGAAATTCTTAAGAACTTCAGGTTCCTTCAATTTATCCAGGTCCCATCTCTGTATTTTCCTACCTTTCTGTAGTTTCTTCAGTTTCAGCCTACAGTTCATAACCAACAAGTTATGGTCAGATTCTATATCTGCCCCTGGGTATGTCTTACACTGTAAAACCTGGTTCCGAAATCTATGTCTTTCCATTATAAAATCTATCTGGTATCTCCCGGTGTCTCCTGGTCTCTTTCACATATACAACTTTCTTTTGTGATTCTTGAACCAGGTGTTTGTTATAACTAAATTATGTTCCGTGCAAAATTCTACCAGGCGGCTTCCTCTTTCATTCCTTTTGCCCAGACCATATTCACCTACTATCTTTCCTTCCCTTCCTTGTCCTACTACCGAATTCCAGTCTTCCATAACAATTAAGTTTTCCTCTCCCTTAATTGTCTGAATAATTTCCTTTAGCTCCCCATATATTTCTTCGATCTCCTCATGATCGGCAGAACTAGTTGGCATATAAACCTGTACTACTGTTATCGGTGTTGGCTTTGTATCTATCTTGACAATGATAATGCGATCACTGTGCTGGTCATAGTAGTTTACCCGCATTCCTATTTTCTTATTCATTATCAATCCTACTCCTGTGATACCCCCAACTGATTTTGTATTTATAATCCTGTACTCACCTGACCAGAAATCCTGTTCATCCTGCCACCGAACTCCACTAATCCCCACTATATCTAACTTCAACCTATCCATTTCCCTTTTTAAATTTTCTAATTTTCTTACTCGATTAAGGGATCTAACATTCCTCGCTCCGACCCGTAGAATGCCAGTATTGTATTTCCTGATGACAACATCCTCCTGAGTAGTCCCCGCCCGGAGATCCGAATGGGGGACTATTTTACCTCCGGAATATTTTACCCGAGAGGATGCCATCATCATATGTTCATACAGTAGAGCTGCATGTCCTCGTGAAAGGTAACAGCTGTAGTTTCCCCTTGCTTTCAGCCCTTCGCAGTAGCTGTGTGGCAAAGCTACATTAGCTGATGTTACAAGGCCAGCTCAGTCAATCATCCAGACTGTTGCCCCTGTAACTACTGAAAAGGCTGCTGCCCCTCTTCAGGAGCCACACGTTTGTCTGGCCTCTCCACAGATACCCCTCCGCTGTGGTTGCACCTACGGTACGGCTATCTGTATCGTTGAGGCACGCAAGCCACCCCACCTCGGCAATGTCTGTGGTTAATATATAACTAAACAAGTTTATTGGTGTAGGCTGAGCCAGCAGGGCTGATGACTACAAGCAGACTCCGTTCGTGTAAATCGGACGAAACCACAGAGAAATAAGGGAATTGACACATAAATGTCAATCACAGATACCGAAGGTCAAACCGGTATCAAATGAAACAGTGCTCCCCCGCTATTACTCTCAGCTACGCGTCCCCACTGCTCTGAAGAATTAGCAAGCAACACGTCGCCGCGCTTCCACACACAGGCCAGTGGAAGGCAAAGGCATGTTAGCCCCGAGTAAACGGCCACACTCACGGCAGCACACACACTCCTTCGAGCACCACGCAAATTTAATGCAGTACATGAGCTGCAATCCAACAGCTGCCCACATTCGGAGCAGAAGTTTCACCAGGCTGGCACGACTCACACATACACGTGGCCAGCAGTCTGCCTACAGAAGACGTCACTTGTAAACAGCCCAGCGTTACTTTAACTGTCGGCCGTTCTTCATACTGTCACAAAGTAACATATACAGAGGAGAAGCCCCCCCTAAACCACTGTCCTACGCTCCCCTCGTAGTTCCGTAAGATGCTAGCAGGTGTTAGGCGGTTTCCTGGCTTAGGGTGCCTCTCGCACGTCAGAGGGTAACGTGGAGAGGAGGCTGAGGGGAGAGCTCGTGCTGCCTGCCACGAGGCCACGGCTGTGTCCGGCTTGCTGCCGTTTGAGGGGAGGTGGTGGTGGGGATAGCCGCTACCTGCCTCCTGCTCTGGCCAGTTTAAAAGAGCTGTTTCTGACTGCAGCGCCATCATGGGACATCTTACGGAACTGCTGGTAACCCTCCCTCCCCACACCCCTGAGCATAGGAGGCTTCCCATCTGTATATATTTGTCTGTGGTACTGCCCTGGTACGGCCCCCCAGGGCTCATTACCGTCAATCCCACATGCCCACTCCAGCATACAAAGATCTCAATACACCGTGTCCGAGCAAAGATAATCAACCGGTCGCTTACAGTCGACAAGCGATGCGACTCACAGGGGTATTGGTGTACGCTGCAATCTGGAACACAAAAAAATAAGAATCTCCAGGTAATTGTAATACAACTTGTAAATGTTTGTTATGATGAGGAGCAAAGAGAATTTCCTTTTTATCTCTACTCGTGAAGCCCTAGAATCCTGGTTACCCAACATATTTTTGTTGATATGTGTAGTATGAGGGAGGAATGCAGCATTACCGGCCTGACTAGTGCACGGTGTCGGCCAGGCCTGTTCCACCGCGCGCTGTGCATGAGCGGCTCGGCGCTGTGCTGTTGGGCGCTGCCGGCCAACCCCGAGCAGCGGTCACTGCGGCTGCTGAGGGCCGCGGGGCTGCCAGCCAAGGTCAACCCAGAGGACGACGCCTACGCCCCCAAAGTCGCCAAGTTCCTGGCGGGCCCCAAGGCAGAGCCCGCCGTCATGGTCCCGCGCTACCGACAAGCTCTGGGCCCAGAGGTGAGGCCTGGCTCTCCATCTACTCCGACATTCTTTCTGTGCCATTCCACAAACGGTTTAAAGGGGCAGCCTAGCTGTATCCATCTGCAGTAATGGAAATAACGTGTTTCACATTAGCAAATGTTGTCATGCTGTTAGCCAGTGCCACCACCTCATGCTGGAAATTAAAATGTTTTGTATATGTCACGGAATGAGCATACAGAATCCTGTTGGGTCTGGCGGGGTGCACTGAAACGCCATCGTAGTGACTCTACAAATCCCCAATACTCCTCTGCAGGCAGCTGACACCAAATCGTTTGCAGAGCGGCATCCGATTCATCTACATCTACATGGATACTCTGCAGGTCACATTGAAGTTCCATTCTCTAATAGGGAAAAAGAAACACCTAAACCTTTCTGTTTTCGATCTGATTTCTCTTATTTTATTATGATGGTCGTGCCTCCCGACTTAGGTGAGTGCTAACAATATATGTTCGCATTCTGAAGAGAAAGTTGCTGAAAAGAATTTCACAAATAGATCTCGCCGCAACAAATAACGCCTTTCTTTTAATGATTTCCACCCAAACTCGTCCATCATTTCCGGGACCTTCTCCCTCCTATATCGCGATAATACAAAACGAGGTGCCCTTCTCTATCTATAAATCGTCCGTCAGTCCCACCTGGTGTGGATCCCACAATGCTCAGCAATACTCCAAAATAGGACGCAGAAGTGTAGTGTAGGCAGTTTCTTTAATAGAACTGTTGCATCTTATAAGTTTCCTGCCAATGAAACGTAATCTTTGGTTCGCCTTGCCTACTATATTTTCTATTTGTTCCTTGCAGTTTAAGTTGTTCGTATTTGTTACTCCTAGGTATTTAGTTGCATTTACGACCTCAAGGTTTCACTGATTTATCGTGTAACTGAAGTTTATTAACTGTGGTCTTTTCGTGAGCGCGCGATCCATCATATGGAGCATGTGTTCTATGACATCCTTACATATTTGTGTTCATAGATTTTCCAGGCAAATACGTTGTGTGAAGGTCTAGATTTGTAGTTGTAGTTATGTAACGAATTTTCAATGGCGTAACGTGCCACAATCACCATGTTACTCATGCAGACTGAGGATCTGCACTGATGGGTGTTTTATATTTACCGGTGGACTTCCTCCTCCACTTACTCCGTTTATTGAGGGTACGGAAGTTCTGCACAGCACACCCTACTCTTGGGACAGTATATTCTAATAGGCTATGGAAAGCCGGCTAAGCGAGAACGTTAACAAGGATGTTGGATTTCAACTTGAGCAAGTGTGGAATCCGCACTAAAATTTCTCAAATTACAGAAGAGCACAAACACCACAGACGACTACAGCAGGCCGCCGAGTGAGGTCTGCTCCTCAACCTCCGAAATTCAATTCCCGTGCCCCCCCCCCCCCTCTCATCAAAGAATCAGACTTTTAATACACGGGCTCAGTGGAGGAGTAAGACCACCACTATACTCTGTCAGCAAAAGTATCCGGACGTCACTATTTGGTATATTGGGCTGCCACCTATCTCCAGGTGCTTCTTATCAGCGACCTTAGTAGTCGTACGATGGGGCCTCCATGGAACTTGCGGATTTCGAACGTGGTCAGGTGATTGTGTGTCACTTGTATCAGACGTATCCACGCAATATTTGGACACTTCTAAACATCCCTAGGTCCATTGTTCCTGATGTGATAGTGAAGTGGAAACGTGAAGAGACACATACAGCATGAAAAGCGTAAAGGCCGAACTCGTCTGTTGACAGAGACTGCTGGCACTTCAAAAGGGTCGTATTGTGTAATAAGCAGGCATTTATCCAGATCATCACACAGGAATTGCATACAGTATCAGGATCCACTTTAAGTACTATGACAGTAGACAGAAGAGAGAAGGATTTTATGGCCGAGCAGCTGCCCATAAGCCACACATGAGTAAGTTCAATGCCAAACGACGCCCCGCTTGGTGTAAGGAGCGTATATATTGGACGATTCAACAATGGAAAAACGTTTTGTGGAGTATAGAATCACCATACACGATGTGGCGATCCGATGGTAGGGTTAGGGTGTGGCGACTGCCCGGTGAACGTCATCTGATAGCGTGTGTAGTACCAACAGTAAAATTCGGAGGCGTTGGTGTTATAGTATCGTTGTGATTTTCATGTAGGGGCTTGCACCCCTTGTTGTTATGCATAGTACTATCACAACAAAGTCCTACACTGATGTTGTAAGCACCTTCTTGCTTCCCACTGTTGAAGAGCAGGGATGGCGACTGCATCTTTTAACACGATGTTCATAATGTACGGCCTGTGGCGAAGTGGCTACAGGACAATAACATCCCTGTAATGGCCTGCACAGAGTCCTGACTTGAATTCTATAGCACACCTTCAGGTTGTTTGGAACGCCGATTTCCTGCAAGGCCTCACCGGCCTACATTGATACCTCTCCTCAGTGCAGCACTCCGTGAAGAATGGGCTGTCATTTCCCAAGAAATCTTCCAGAACCTGATTGAACGTATGCCTGCGATAGTGGAGGCTGTCGTCAAGGGTAAAGGTGGGCCAACACCATCGTTACCGATGGACAACGCCACAAACTTCTAAGTCAGGTATTGGTTACTTTTGAACACATAGCGTATATACCACACCCGCCGGTGCAACAACTCATTCAGTACGTATAATAAGACGCTGATGACACGTCACACTCGAAAAGTCGTTTCACAACTGCTTATCAATCCAGCTACATGCCGGAAAGAACTTCATACACGCTAGATCTGCTCACTGTGGTTCAGATATGGGCTGCTGGGGATCATGTCTCAGTCTTTCGAGCTCCTGAAACCGTTTAGGAACGTCGTGAGTGCGGTGTGGAGTCGCGGCATCATCATGAAAGACCGCAGAACCGTCAGGGTGTTGAAAGGTCAGAAAGGTGTGGAACTGGTTCCCGATCAGCTCATCAAACCGTTGATCATTCAAAGTCAATTACAGAACAACTAGAGGGCCCATTCCATACCTGGAATACGAAACTCAGACATAACAGATACTGCATCGCCTAGTTGTAGCTTCCGCATTGCGGTGATCGCAATGTCCCCAAGTGGCGCAATGGTCAAGCGCGAATGCCAAGTTCACAGGAGGACAAATTGCCAGCTTTCCTCATCGGTTTATTTCGATACCCACTGGCAGGTGCCGTCGTAGATTCTATGGTGTATTGTATTGATCCGTCATGTTTCGGGCTTGCAGCCGGATCATGTTGACAACGATATTCAGGCT
Organism: Locusta migratoria; assembly: GCA_026315105.1. Lineage (NCBI taxonomy): Eukaryota > Metazoa > Arthropoda > Insecta > Orthoptera > Acrididae > Locusta > Locusta migratoria. The sequence continues at coordinate 705,849,314 of CM048745.1, read as the reverse complement.
CACAAACATGCAGCCATCTTCAGGTGAGCAGAAGACTGAAGATTACTGGTGTCCGCCGTTCTATATATACCGAAGATTGGCGCGGAGGCGCCTGCGCAGTGAGGAAGTACTAGTGCACCGCCTGTAGAATTTGGTGCGCTCTGCGGTAGAAGCGGGCTGCGTCTGCGTAATTGTGTACTTACATTCGCGCCATCTGCCATCTGTCGGAATGCGCTTTCATGCATCTTGAACGCGGTGGTCGAAGGAAATCACTGTTTGTCAGAGGTTGCACTAGATGCAGAGCTATGTCTCTGTGAAGCAATTACAGAAATTACGGCGTCCCATGTTTTATCCATTTGAAAGCCGTGATCCTGATTAATCAGGTCGTACGTCAACCGTATTTCAACGGACTCCATAATAATCGAATCCCAAAAGGATCTTGTCTTTGCCAAAATTTTGTTGCATAATAATCCATGGAGTGTCCCGTGGAAATACAGTGTTCCGCTATTGCTGATTTGTTGGGCTGAAGTAGACGTGTATGACACTCGTGTTCCACGCATCTTTCTCGTACTGTGCGAGTAGTTTGGGCAATGTAGGACTCATCACATTGACAAGGGATCTTGTAAATTCCCGCCTTCCTGAATCCCAAATCATCCTTCGCAGACGAAGCATAGCCGAGATCTTCGCAGGTGGTCGGAATACCACTTTCACACAATGCTCTTTTAGAATTCTTCCTATTTTAAAAGAGAGGTTGCTCACATACGGAAGGAACGCCCTGGACCTGATTACCTCCTTATCTTCTTCTTTTTGTTGTTGTTTACATTTCTTCCCCGTTAGAGCTGTGCGGATCTGGCGTGAAGAATATCTATTTTCCCTGACGACTGCAAATGTTTCATCTCTTTAGGTAGTAAAACATGTTCATAAATTTTAAATAATTACAGTTTATTCTACCGATACTCAGCTTTTTGACAGTGTTATGTATGGGGGTTCTGCTCGCTGCAATATTATTCTCCTGGGACATCGTGGTAGAAATAAATACTCTATATGTACAATTTTTTACTTCTTTAATTTAAATCAAACTTCTTCTCCACCAAAACATTACAATAACGTACACAAATTACCACAACACAGACTGACATAGATTCCAAAGTACTTGACAAAAGACAAAACTCGGACTCTTCCACGCAAGGCGGTGAGGCAAATATATAACCTCGACAATAATGATGTTACATTAAGCATTGTTCATAACAATAGAATATACTAATTTACAATTACCAAACACACAAGTAAAACATTTCATGTACACAAAAGTAATCACAATATAAAATGAAAACAATACATACAATAATTTTAAATGACACACTTCTTTTTAAGTCTTAATCGCGGTACTCGCTGTTTGACGACAAATTGCGATGTAAAATGTCAATTAATTAGTTAATGAGTACATGATACATGTTCCTAACATATATTGAGCTGTCAATTATCTTGGCAATTCTCAAACTAGATTCTAAATCTCATGTCAGTCAATATATACAGAGAATTACGATATTCAAATTTTGACAATTATGTTAATTACACTATTATCTGGTCAACACAACTTGTTTATGAGCCTAACATATATACAATGCTATTCATTTTCATTTCTTTTTGTTTTTCACAAAAGTTTTTACAGTTTGTCTGTGTAAGTCTAGAAATAACAGACAATGACACAACTATTTGCTTATAGAACTGCCTGGAAAGAAAATATATGAATCTCTTAATTAATAAAATCTATCACTTGTTTTAATCACAGTATCACCGAGACACTGTCCTACACTGTTTGTAACTTCACACAAAACATACATCACTAACGAACCACACGATTCCGGATCCGACGCAGACGGTATTGTCTGACAACATTGAGATGGGGGGCCGGCAGTATCATCACAGTAGTCATGTTGTACTGAGAGCTACATTTGAGGTGTTGCGTGTTGCGCAGGAGCGTGTGGAGGCGATGATGCCGGTGCTGGGGCCGTGCGTGGAGCAGGAGGGTGGCGAGGAGGGCGCCCCGGCGTTCCTGACGGACGATCCGATGCGGCTGCTGGCCGCGGGCCGCTTCATGCACGTGCCGCTGCTCGCCGGGTTCACCGACGGCGAGGCCAAGTTCTTCCTGCTCTGTGAGTCTCACCGGTGAATGCGTGTGCGAGGGGGCGACTCTCATTACTCGACCGTGTACGTACAAACGACACAGCATTTGAAGAACTGAGTGGAAACACATCCCAATTCCAGTGGAGAAAAATTTTCAGGAGAGACTGTGAGGATACAGGGTTTTAGGTTAGTAACCTCTTCGGTACGGTTTTTGCACGAACTATCTCCTGATTTGTCACTGCACTACTTAACATAGCTTCCTTAAGCATATTTGTTTGAGATCCTATTTGTTCTTTAACTTCAACAACTTCATCACTAAGTGCCTGACAATGCATCTTGACCTCTGTTCTAAAAGTTAATTGTTCCTGCTGTAACGATTTTTTACACTCTTTTACAAACTCGTCAAATTGACCTTTAAAATCGTTACGAAAATTTGTGATTCTTTGCTCTAAGTCTAATGCCAATTCTGATCTTAGTGTTTTACTAATTTTTTGACCAAAATTTTCAAATTTTTCGTCAAGTTCCCTCCTATTATCTTCTATTGTTATGGATCAACCTAGTAATTGTCCGCATCTCATATCGTCAAATCATTTAATAATTGTTCCAATGATTTGACGATATGGGATCCGGACAATTACTAGATTGGTCCATAACAATAAACTTTGTTACCTTCCTTTTGCCTCGGTTGCCCAGTGGTAGAGTGCCAGACTACAAATCCAAAGATCGCGGGATCGATCCCCGCTAGGTCCTAGGATTTTTATCTGTCACTTTTCACTTCTTTCACCTCTGGCAGTATTGCTCATGTGAAAAATACCGAGTAGCACCGTGGTTGGAACCCACATTAAACTGTAGGTCCCCCTATAGCTGGCTGGGTAAGTCAGTTCGAAGGTCGGAGGAAGGCAACGGCATACCACCTCCAAACAGGACCATGCATAGTAAAGCACTGTGGTGTTCAAACCAATCTTCAAAATTCAAATGTTCAAATGTTTGTATATCTATCGGACCAAACTGCGTGGTCATCAGTCCGTAGCTTACAAACAACTTAAACCTAGGTAAACTAACCTAAGGACAAACACACACACACACACATGCTCCAGGGAGGACTCGAACCTCCACGACGAGTAACCGCGCGCTCCGCAGCGAGACGCTTCAGACCGTTCGGCTACTCCACCGCAGCAACCAATCTTCGGATTGTTGACTGCTTTACCTTTTTTACCTTCCTTTATTATGGAACGACAAATGTTAATAATTTTCATTAAATACACTGATTAAATAACCGCGTGCCACTACGATGAATGTCTACAAGTCCACACTGAAACATTTGAATACGCAACTACAACCGAAACTCATATGCGATACGACTGAAGGACAAAAACTTTAGCCACCGCTAAACGCGGGTTACGAACGCACTGTCAACATGCTACTGCCTCACTCTGCGGTCGGCGGGAGACTACCGCACACCGGCCAACAAACAAAAAACATTCCAACCTAAGCATTGTTGCCAGCAGCTCTCGCTGCACGCCAACGAGAACTGTCGTTCGATCAAAACGTACCAAAGAGGTTACTAACCTAAAACCCTGTATCCTCACAAGACCAAACACGTTATAGCTGGGGACAGCCCGATTCCTGTCAAAGAAAGCCACGACATTACGAAGCTGCTGCCAGCTTGCACAAACCCTTGTTGACAACTTGAATCCATGGCCTCGTGGGGTCTGACCCTCACTCGGAACTTATCATAGATTCCTGCTCTTCTGACCAAGTTACGGTTTTACAGTAGTCTAGCGTCCGAAAAAATGTTCACAAGCCCAGGAGAGCCGCTGCAGGTGAAGTCGTACTGTTAGCGAAGTGGGATTCGCTCCCGAAACCTTTCGGTCTTTTAGGATTGTATCCTAACTCTTCAAATTGAAGAAATATTTCGTAGGCTTTGATATTTTCACTACCGTAATGGCACATTAGTTTCTACTGGTCTTCAGTTCTGCAGACATTTCTGACTGGCAATTTCTAAGGGCAAAGTTTCTGTCTCATGAAGGAATAATTTAACCAGTCAGAGTGATCGTCAATCGCGCGACAGTATAGACTTCTATGTGTCAGAACTTTGTAAAATCTATATCTACAAATGTGAATGTCTGTTCGGTGTACGTTTATCACGTCTGAACCACAAGACATAAAGAGCTAAAAATTTGTACAGTTACTAATATCTACTCGGGAAAGGCTTTAGGCACGGTTTTATTGCGATCGGATACCTATATATATATATATATATATATATATATATATATATATATATATAATGTGAATGCCTGTTCGGTGTACGCTTATCACGTCCGAACGACAAGATGCAGAGACTTAAATATTTGTACATTTACTAATTTATACCTGAGGAATGTTTTAGGCACGGTTTTATAGCGATCTGATAGCTATTTAGTAATTTGAACAATATAACGCGAAATGCGGAATAATAATTACTCTTTGAAAATTGTATTTACTCTTTGAAAATGGCTTTATTGGTTACATTGTTGCTTGAGGGTTGATAATGATAAAAGGGTGGAGTATATTGGGATGGGAAGTTACCGGTGTATATAAAATTCTACGTGGGTGGGTGTTAATATTTCCCTCTGCAGCGAAAACTACAGAACGCAAACGAATGGTCTGTGTGTAATTGTTGTCCGAAGTCTTCCGTTATACACCGTAGCAGTTCCATGCCGATAGCTATAAGAGGGTGGAAGGTACGGTGGTTGAAAGTCGTCAAATTATTAAAAATTCGGACTGAAGACCAGCGATGACGTTTGCGAGTCTATAGCAAGGAGGTTACATACAGCGAAACGTGACAGACCACATCTTTGATCTATGCGTGCTACAATGTTTCCAGCTCTTCTCTGTAAGGATAAGCATACGAATAAGGAAATATAAGAATAAATAAAGAAAGCAGTAAAACAGAAATTTCTTTTAATACATCTCTTTTAAAAAATTGATTTGGCGTATTGCGGATTATCTATCATAATCAACCAACACTCGAGTGGAGCCGCGGGTTTAAGCTAGTTTCCCATAAATTCTTTTTTTTTTTTTTTTTTTTTTAATCTGTCTTACGCCCAAGATCTTATATCATCAAATGTACAAATTCAGTTGGTAGAAATAATTATCAATTTGCGTGTCTAAATAGCAGAAAACATCTTACACTTGTATTGGTTTTTAAGCCAGGACCCACCAGACGACAATCGTCAAATTACCATGGGTCTTTCAGCCATTTTTATTTAGTATTATTACGAGTAATTTCCAGAAAATGTAATAATTAGCACATATTAAATTCCATTACCACGGAGGTGCAAATCCATGTTCGAAGAGAACACGTGTCTATTCCCCATTTTAATTTAGTAAAACTGATCTGTTTGTTATCTGGAGACAGTCTTCATAGAAACCACTTTATGTTAACTTTAGATAATTAGCATCTGAACAAGTACATTTACGATAATGATGACTCTTAATAAGTATTTCAAGAATTTTATGTCTTTAATGACCTTTTAGCTTGTTTAGTTACTGATGACTAGAATACAGAAGTAATTTTCCCTTCCAGTTGGTGGTCTGGGTTCGGGTGAATCACTGCAAGCTTTTGATAAAGGCTTTGATAATTTCTTTTCTCCTATGATGGATGCAGCATTAACCTCTCGAATCAGAAATTTCTACTTCGGGATTGAACCAATAACCGAGAAGGTTCTCACCAACATATCGCACGTAAGTAACGCCTATTATCATCAGTTATTTTCGAGTGCATAAAGATATTATTACATCTTTCCATTATAAATAGTTTCATCCTGTATTAAGAGACAGAATTCCAGAAAACTGACGACTGACTTTGTACTTCATGCTCCATAATATGGCATTCTGTTCCGTATGGCTGAATAAAGTGTTTGTGTGAGAGATGTGCGGTTTCACTGAATGAGAAAATCTATTTTCTATTGACGGAAGTAGTATGGAGATTCAGAGCGTTAGTAGTTAGGAGGATCGTCGGAAGTACCTGAATGAGTAAACCTTTTCATGTTCGCATATCCTGACGGTTGTAAGAGTCGTTTTCATTTAATTGTATACCCCAAGTCTACATCCACAAAAAAGTTGGGATAATAACCTATTTGTGAATGTCAACTTCCTCAAAGCAAACTCTTAATTTAAATCACCTCTCTAAAATGCTTACAGTTGCTACGTTTCTTAGTGTTGCTCACACTATATAGCAAACCGTAACTTATCTGTTGGTTTGGCAAGAAGAAATTGAGCACAAATATTACCTGTCATGCTTACTGAGTATACAATTCAATTAACTGTTTTCATACTAAATAATAACATATTAGGCCTGCGCTTAAGGTAACACTTAGTATGAGAATAGTTTGAAGTTGAGGTTACGGTGATCCAAACAGATATAGCATAAATTATAAAAGGGGGAACTATCTCTACAGGGTACTGACGTAATAGAGAGCAGTTAAGAAATAAAATGGTTTATTCATTAGAAAGATGCAACACTCCTTTGCACACACTGTGCAGTAACATTAAAAATGAGAAATGTATTAAATTTAATTTAAGAACATGTTCAGTGCAACCAACATCGCACATCAATTATTTAATTAATCAGACTCTGAAATCATAGTAAAACAAAGTCTTAAATAACAATTGAAAGCATTATTCGTGCTGTCACGTTATTAGGAACAGTTGGGATTCCCACATTCAGTTTTTACTACACCACACTAAAATTTCATGCAACCAACCTACCAGTTCTTTAAGTCTGGCCTTAGTTTGCCTTTTTAACAAAATTCTTACTGTAGAAACTGAAAGTACATGTTCATATTAATATTATTGCTGCTCATGAGAACTGAGGAACTAATATAATGAGCAGTTCAAATGAAATAAACGTGACACCCTCGTCACGTTATACTGACTAACGCCCTATCATTAACACGATAACTAGATAGAATTTCATTTGAACAAATTTCTCAAGAGGTCAAAAACACTATGAAGGTGGAGAACAGCTGATCGACCTCCATATGCTCTCAATTATTACACAAATCACGACATTTACAAGTCCCCAAAAGACTATCTTAAAGGTACACTGATAGCACATTAAAAATTAGAATTTGTATCAACCACTAAATGATTTACCTGAATCTACACATCTTCAATGAACTAAGTGAAATACGATACATTTCACATATATTAAACAGGCACAAATTAAATATCAAAGTGTTTCTTGAGTAATTTACTTTAACACCAATAAACCCCATGAAGTACACATCTAATCAAGAACCAGTAATTACCCAAAATGGTTTCAATTTCACTACAATAAAATGTTCACACGCAAAATTTAAAACAAATGAAACCCATTTCTAAACCAAAATTGTTCCCTATGCCTCTTCACACAGAGCTCAGTTTTGAGCTACTGCGAGTTCTTCACAATTGTGGCATACAGACAGCAGATGACCTACCTTTTCACGTAATGGTCATTTCCTTTACCAGGAAATCTGCTGCAATCCACCTGCAAATGCTTCGCTCACAGCGAATTCTGCCATCGTTTTACCTAAATATTCTATCGGCACTCTTTTGAAATTAGTAAACTGAGGCACAAACTACCTTCAAACACGTGTGGCACACTTATTTAGTTACAAAGAAAACCCCATAAATTGAAATACAGGTTGCAAAATTCAATTTGAAATATAATCAGTGACGTTCCGAGATACTTTAATTCAGCTAACGGCTGTTTATTTCTACTCCACAGTCCTCAATCATTACCATGCTGGCTTGAAGTGAGCATAACGGACCAAATTCGGAGTACAGAGAAATGACCTCCAATTTCCGCAAATCCACCGAAATTTACCGGAAACCATAATACAATTTGATGCTGAACCGATTACTGTTAAAATAAAACACGAAACTGATCAAACTCGAAGCACACATAAACTTACAAGTTTCGCGCCATTTACAACCGATCCAAAAAATTAAGAAAATTTCAATTAGATCGCGAAAGATAGGTTGAGGACCACCACACGAATGAGATAACTTCGTGTACATTAAATTACAAAGGAATATTTGGTAGATTTTACGCAATCTAGCATGGACCGAAAACCGTTAAACTTGGCGCCCACCAGTGCCTCAGTTAACTAAGGCCATAATAGAAATAATTACTTGAAAAATTTCCTGAAAACGACCTATTTGAATCATCATCAAGCATTCCACGCTGCGTGGCTTCTCAATTATGACACAAATTGAACATTACCGTTAAATTTTCTTGTTCTGCAACAGCATGCCTGCTTTTCGTTCACCTTCCAGTTCTCGAAGACAACGACTCTGAGGCCACGCCGACCGCTAGCCATCCTCGCCCAAAACCTCCCGCCAAATGTTACCAATTGCTGGTGACGCCGCGCGCAAAGACTCTACTCTCAAGATCTGACAAGGGAAAGCTCGTATCGACCTATCTTAACTGAAAAACCTGACTCAAAGTGGCACAACTCTCCAGCCTGTACTACCCTTCTTAGCTACACAACTCGCCTGCTCACCTATCATGCAACATTCACTCAGGGAGTGGGAAATTCAAAGGAATTAGGAAACATGACAACAGAACGAAGTAGAGAGCAGTAACACAAGTCATCCTTGCATCCAGGGCCAATGTAATGATGACTAGTAACTAGAAAACTCACTGAAATTGTTTCTTTCGCTATATCGCGAAATAAGAAACAAATAAATAAAATGAACAAGAAACGAAACACACATTTGACAGACGTTCCTCAATTTTCATTGGGTTTTGTTTAACATAAGAAGATAAGAAGTGGGGGAAGCGCCGCTATTGCAACATCAGAGTGCACGGTGGCTCAGTACGCTTCTTGCTGTCCAAGGTAGAAAATCGTGCTGTCGCGTGCTTGCTAGTTACAACAGGAATGTCAAATAGCAGATCCCGCCAAGTGCGATATACACAGCAGTAAAGTACTTCCTTGAACGAAACACCAATCATCAACAGGAATTCTTCGTGAATTGTGGTCCAAACATTATGAGTGAAGGTGTTTCATGGTAATGGATATTAAAGTTTAATAATCGAAGAACCAACATTCATGCTGAATACAGGAGGTGTAGGCCTTCGCTTACTAGTGAGTTGCTAATGAACAAAGTTGATGAAAACGTTTGTGCAAACCATCGCTTCAGACTCACGAAATTATCTGGTGATATTTCCGAACTTATTCGTAGTCTGTTATATGAACGAAAATTTGAGCTATCACAACTTTTGTACCCGTTAGACAACAGAACTGCTGACCGAGGGCAAAAAAAAAAAAAAAAAAAAAAAAAAAAAAAAAAAAAAAAAAATCAAATGATTTCTTCCATAGACTTCCTCTATTGGTATCACTTTCGAGGTAAATAATTTTTTACCATGATTGCTACTGGCGATTAGACTTGAGTGGTCTACTTGAATGCTCAGACAAAACAGCCGAAAAAAGTCAGTCAGTATTTTTCAGCAACGAAATTCATGGCTACCGTTTTTATGATGGGAAGGGTTTTTGCTAGACTTTGGTACGAGTATCACTTCCACAAATATGTTCAACTAAGAGACCATATTGCAGAGTTCATCGGTCCTTAGAGTTACAAGCAACATAAACTAACATATGCTAAGAACGACAAACGCACACACAACCATGTCCAAGGGAGGACTCGAATCTGTGACGAGGATCGGCCGCGCAATCCGCGGTAGAGCGCCTCAGATCACGCTGCTATTACTTCCACAGTCTACTGCGAAACTGAGAGAAGGCTATAAGAAGAGTAATCAAAAAACAAGTGTCGTGTTATCGTCTATATGGGTTTTGTATGAGAATGCTCGCGCTCGCGAAGAGAAAGCAACAAATGAACTTTGGACTCATTGAACTGGGATGTTTGGGACCATCCACCATACTTCCCGGACTTGGCTCCTAATGATTTGCATCTGATTCGTTATATAAAAAAGTAGCTTACATCTCAGGTCTTTGTCAATATAGAAGACCTTCAAACCTCTGGACTGTTTGGCTATGTTCGCAGGCAGCATATTTTTAGTCAAAGGGTATTTCAATTAGTATGAAGTCCGCCTGCATAGTCCATCACACAGCGTGGTGGGTTGTCAAGCAGGGTTCGATTCCCGGCCGGGTCTGTGATTTTTTCCACTCTGGGACTCGACGACTCATCTCTGAAGATGTCGCCCGCAGTAGGCAACGCAACGCTGGAAGAAAGAAGTTTTACAGATGGACCACGGCATCTTAGCCCGGAAAGCTGTTGTCTAGAGAGAGGCTGAACTTTGTTCGGCCAGAAGAGAATATCGAAGGACGAGGCTAGCGTTTATCAGAGATGAGCAGGTACCGTACCTCCCCCTCCACCCTGTAGCTCCCCTTCCCCTCCCCCTTCTATATATAACAGCTTGCCTGACCCTTTGTGGACACGCCAAGCTCAACGCGATGCCGCTAAAACACGCTGCAAAATTATAAGCAAGAGCAGATAATGTATCATTGCTTGGCCCTGTACAAAGTTTTACAATATGCTTTGTCGGTTCCGGACAGAGTGGCGCCAAATTAATTGGTGGTCTTCACAGGTAACGTGATTGATGGACGTTAGAAACCTTTGTCAAAAGATTACAACTTTCTGGCTCAGAGGGAGGAAGTTTGATGGGTGACTAGCCACCATCAGCCAACTTCTAAAGCTTTTTAACGTCACGTAGCCATCCATGTTCACAGGTCATCTCGTGCAAAATAGCAAGAATCTTATGTGATTGGCAGGCCTGTCGTCATATCCAAAAAAAATATCAGAGCGTTTTTCTGCTGCACTGGTAGCGTCACAATCAGTAAAACAAAACACAGTTTTCTGGAGGGAGGACAATCGTCAGAGAAGGAATCGAGTAGCACTGAAAAGTGCAACGGGATTCTGAATAACTTGTTGAGTGTTCCACGTAGAGTGACTTTCAAAAAATAATAGGCAGACATGATAGAGGACTTTGTGGTGGCGTTCGCTGCGGGAATAATTACATTCGGGTTCTGGCTCTCGAAGATGGAGCACTCGAGAAAGAGACTGCGTACAAGGACTTCGTAGCAGATCTGTCTCAGCCGATGGAACAGGCCTGAGAAATGTCCGGCGATGTAACCACATTTTAGTGGTCACATACATAATCAGGGTGATAATGAGCGCAGATTAGGATCAGTCAGGCGTTACTTGTCCAACAGCCACTTCGGCTGAACTTAAAGGTCTATTGTTCAACCAAGTAATTTGGTTTGCAAGCATTGTCGACTTTGTATTTATTTTTATCAGATAGCGTAATCTGTATTTCTCAGCAAATGGTGCGTTAGCGATATCCTTCCAGTTCAACCAACTTTGCCAACACATATATTTTGTCTTATTTGATTGAGTTATTTAGACTGAGGATTATTATATGTTTCACATGTTTCTAAAACTATGGAGCTTAACTACTGACGTTATCAGTCATTAGATTTACAAACTCTTAAACTAACTTAAGGACAACACACACACACACACACACACACACACACACACACACACATATATATATATATATATATATATATATATATATATATATGCCCGAGGAAGAACTCGTACCTCCGACAGGAAGAAACCGCTCGCTCCACAGTAAGGCGCCTTAGAGCGCTCGGCCGTTCCACCGCGGCATTAGATTACTGATTGTCTATTCGTTAAAATATATTCGTTACCCAGGATCTAATCTGTGATCCCAGGAGACAGTTCTTACCTCGCGGCCTAGTCTGTGAGCAACCCTTCCGTTCTATCCCCTTCTGCTGCATCCTCCCTTCTACCTGACGAAGGAATTAACTTCCAAAACACACGGGTCCCACATTTTTTTCCGGTAGGTGAGGTAAGTACTGGCCAGCCAATCTATCTCTTTTTGAATATTTTTTTCGCATCTCATTGCATAATTCTGTAAGATAAATTTAATAATATTGATTAATTCAGCAAATGTACGTTCAGGCATTCTTATAACTTATTACGCCACAATTATCATCATTCAAATGTTTCAAATGTTTGTATAGCTTATGGGACTTAATTACGGGGTCATCAGTCCCTAAACTTGCAAACTACTTGTGAACTAGCTAACACTAAGGACGGCACAAATATCCATGCCCGATGGGGGATTCGAACCCCCGACCGTAGTGGCCGTGCAGACCGTGACTGGCGCGCCGCAGTCCCTTCGGCCACCGCGGCCGGCTATCATAATTCACTATATCTCCGTTGCGCACAATTTACAGAAAATTAGAGGGTGTATATTCTATGTTGATATTATCTGGAGAATGGGATTCTGTATTTGTCGTTTGGTTCGCTTTTATAAGACCAGTTCGCTTCACCTAAGTTGCTTTTTCCCAGAAAAGTACTCAGGGTGTCTTGCATTTTAGTCGAGTCGCAGTTGTCTCTTTGTTATTGTTTGTTTGGAAGTGGTGTGCGAAAAGACATTGGACACAGTTTTTCTTGTGTTAAAACTTGCATGATTTATTCAAGATTGGGAAGTTTTTATTTTATTTTATTTATTTACAATAACTGTCGTTTTTCGTTTCTTCTACATCCTCATATTGTGTATAGTGTGTACATTTCCGTCGTCAAATATGATAACCCAAAGCTGCAGCAATACGTTTCAGCACTGAAATGGCCAATAAATTACTCGATCCCTCATAAACATTTTGCATGCTCTTACTCGAGAATTCATGACTAGAGAATCAGAACTAGAGACAGAGCTGCAAGTTATTAGCGTGGTCTAAAGTAAAATATTCACTTCGTTCGGATTGGTCGCTTTTAGGAAACTTCTTGGTACATTAAAATTGGGTGCCGGTCGGGACTTGAACCGGGAACCTTTCTTGGTAGCAAGTATCCAACCAACTTTCATCATTGGCTATCGAGATCTTTCGTTCAGGTGTTATTTATTTGTTTTTCGTTTTCTTATTTGACAGAGGTCTTCCAGCCCTCTGACCAAACTCGCTGAGAAGACGCACCGGGAGAACTAAACGAACACGACCCACAGCGTGCCCTAAAAGCCGTGCTTCCGCCATTACTTCACCTCCTGCTATTAAAATTCCATAGGAGTTGTAGGGAAACCTGCACGACTAGCACTCTATGTGGCGACTTGGCTTAGCTACAGAGCCGGCCACGGTGTCCGAGGGGACTGAGGCGCTCCAGTGACGGTCTGCACGGCCACTACGGTCGGGGGTTCGAATCCCCCCTTTGGGCATGGATATTTGTGCCGTCCTTAGTATTAGTTAGTTCATAAGTAGTTTGTAAGTTTAGGGACTGATGACCCCGTAGTTAGTCCCATAAGCTATACAATCATTTGAACATTTTTAGCTACAGACCCAGTGGATGAGTCTAGAATATGATTTACAGCATGTAGCGGAGTGTGGACTGTTCTGAAACTTCATGGCAGATTTCAACTGTGTGCCGGACCAGGGACGCAAACCCACAACCATTTTTTGCAGGCAAGCGGTCTACCGACTGAGCTACCCAAGTATGACCCACGACCCGTTTTCAGTGTCTCAACTTCCGCCAACACCTCGCCTCTTATCTTCCAAACTTCACAAAAGTTCTCCTGCGAGTCTTGATGTGACACAGTTGAAATCTGCCATTGCTTATTTGCGTGATGTCGGCTTCAGGTGACTTAATGTTTTGTCAGGTGGTTGCCTGTCAAAATTATATATATTTTTGACGAATTACAGCGTTCAAATGAATGAAATAAATCGCAATTTGCGATGTTATGGCATCACTGTATTAGATTTAGATGGATTACCAAACTGTGGCGAATGAAAATTTGTGCCCGTCCGGGATTCGAACCCGGTCAACGCGTCTGCCTACTAAGCAGGAGATCCCGGGTTCGAATCCCGGCCGGGCACAAATTTTCATTCGCCACAGTTTGGTATTCCATCTAAACCTAATACAGTAATGCCATAACATCGCAAATAGCGATTTATTTCATGCCTGTCAAGAACGTTTTGATGGACAAGAGCCGTCGGTGAGTTGTCTGTGGCGGTTGCAGATGCTGTCGGACGTGTACGTGCTGGAGCCGGTGGAGCGCACGGTGCGGATGGTGGCGCTGCACTCGGTGCCTGCCTTCCTGTACCTGCTGTCGCACCAGCCGCGGCACAGCTTCTGGGGGACGCCGCTCAGCCTCATAGACAGTCTGGGAGGTCAGCACCACCACTCCTATGCCCGCTTTCTGGAAAACTATAGTTACCGAGCTGTTAGCTACCGTCACGTTATAAGTTAGCATGCCAGATATCTTCCTTGGGTTTCCCGTAGTTGATTTCAACGACCGTAAGTTAACTATGAGGTAACTACGCCTTCTGTCGAAGCAAATAGTACGTCTCAACAGATAACAGATGGCACTACTAACGAAAATCGCAATTACTCGAATTTTATCGATTATTAAGTGAAATCGAAGACGCGTCTTATTTTGTATAGCTGTTACGAGTTTTCTTCTTTCTGTTTTCAAAGGCAATGGGCGAAAAGCGAGGACAAATTTGACTATATTTGAGAAAAATCTTTTGACCGACTTGATTTTAGAAAGGAAAGTAGTTATAATAAATGAAAAGGCAGATGGTTTAACTATTTTGTAAAAACAATACGCCTTGGAAGTTGTCACAAAACTTTACAATTCGTTAAACAGACAGGAGAGAAAACGGTAAGGCTACTCAGAGAGTTGTATATATTAAGAAAAACAGAACAAACAACAACGAAGACAGGGTTAACAATAAAATCGTACGTATTATTTCTGTTGTCCACATATATTTTTATGAATTTAAGTTTTCCTCTTCTCACTGTTCTGTGAATGTGACATTACTTTTCACGACACAGACTGGTCAATTTACGTCCACCCATTCACCTACCCGAGCCCCACGTTGTAATAATAATTTTAAAAAATGGCAATTGCATGGCAGAACACTATTGCAAAGGGAAGTATCTTTATGCTTAATTCAAAGTTTTATTATGAGAGTATGGCTTTGTGATTTGGATGTGGTAAAATTTTACATCCAGATCAGCGATCGCGAGAGACGACGTTGCCCACTGTTGCTCAGTGTCGAGATGTTGCTTGACCAATCGCGAGGGAGATGCAGCTAATACAAACGTCACCCGTTATCAACATTATCTCTCGCGACCGCCGAGCGCGATGTAAAATTTCACCGAAATGTTGTTTTCCGCGTTTCTTTTCCTTTTTTTTTTAATTCTGAAACGCATGTGAAATTCTCTCTCATTACACTGATCAGAAGGTTGTCATATAACACGAAAAACGCGTCGTGGTGTTTCAACAGTGCCGAGTATAGCTACGTTTCCTTCTTCTGAACAACTGTCCGAAGCATCAGAAGAAAAAGAAGACGGCGGTGACGACGATGATGAAAGAATTTCCATTCTTCAGCTTCAAAATTTTTTAAATTGTATGAACTTTACGGAACCCAGTCGTAAAAACAAAAACAAATTACTACTGTTAAATAACTTCTGGACTTGCGTTTGGAAGCCCACTAGCGCTACGTAGCGGATATATTTAAAACTAACGTTAACGTGTAGGTAACCCCAGGGGAACGCGCATTTATCTTAAACGACAGGTAACTACGGCTGTGACGGTAACTGTTGTCTGGGAAACCCATTTTGTACTTAACGTTCAGGTAACCCACAGATAACTATAACGGGACAGACAACTACTGTTTCGGAAACCGGCCACTAGCGTTGTAATGGCGTGCGTCGCTCTCTACCACCACCTGTCTCTGTACACTGACCTACTAACGGTCATGGGATAGGCATATGATATTTTGTGGACGCAGCTGACTCCAAATCGTTCGCAAAGCAGCAACCAATTAAGGTCTCTTCTTGGGAGCAGGATCCAAGGCTAGGAGCATGCGTTCCGTGACATTCCAAAGTACTCTATGGGGCACAAATCTGGGTTCTTGGGTGCCCATTTCAGTCTCCAGACCTCCTCTGCATGTTCCTGGAATCGTCCCTGCGCGTGGGATCGATGTGGTGGCACGTCACCATCTTGAAACACCAAAGAACCGTAGGCTGTTGGGATGGGTAGACATGGTCCTTCAGAATTCTGCAGACAGTTCCTTCCAGAACAAGCAGGTGGTCTGTTGTAGACGTGGACACGGTTGAACGCGTGAACCCAAATGTCTGCATCAGTACCAAATACGTTTTCCCCATCCCATGTTGATTCTAATATACACTTTCAAACTCTTTCACACTCTTTCAAATTCTGAAATCATCGGGAGTAAAATATAGGGAACAAAAAGTTATTTACAACTTGTACAAAAACCAGACATCAGTTATCAGAGTTGAAGGGCATGAAAGGGATGCAGAGGTTGGGAAGGGTGTAAGACAGGGTTGTAGCCTTTCCCCAATGTTTTTCAGTTTGTACATTGAGCAAGCTCTAAAGGAAAGCAAGGAGAAATTTGGAGAAGGAATTAAAGTTCAGGGTGAAGAAATAAAAATCTTGCGCTTTGCTGCAGATATTGTAATTCTGTCAGAGACAGCAAAGGACCTGGAGGAGCAGTTAAACGGAATTGATAGTGCGTGAAGGTAGCATATAAGATGAACATTAACAAGAGCAAAATAAGAGTAATGGAATGCAGTCTTAGGTGATGCTAAAGGAATTATGCAGAATGGCAATAGGAAGAAAAGCGTTTTTGAAACAGAGAAATATATTAACATGATTAACTGAAGTGTAAGGAAGTCGATTCTGAAGGCATTTGTGTGGAGTGTTGCCTTGTATGGGAGTGAAACATGGACGATAAACAGTGCGGACAGGAAGAGAATAGAGGCTTTTGAAATGTGGTGCTACAGAATAACGCTGAAGATTAGGTGGGTGGATCGCATAACTAATGAGGAGGTACTGAATAGAATTAGGGAGGAAGGGAGTTTCTGGCATTCCTTGACTAAAAGAAGGGATCGATTGGTAGGACACATTCTCAGACATCAAGGTACCGTGTATTTAGCGTTGGAGGAAAGTGTGTGGGGTAAAAATCGCAGAGGGAAACCAGGAAATGAATACAGTAAGCAGATTCAAATGGATGTAGATTGCCATTCTTATGAGGAGATGAATAGGCTTGCTCAGGATAGAGTAGGGTGGAGAGCTGCATCAAACCAGTCTCCGGACTGTAGACCACAACAACAACACATTTCCTATTCGACGGGCACGGACCACCATTCCCTGTAGGAACGGCGTCATCTCAACGACGACATTGGATATTACACAAATCACTTGCACAACTACGTCTCAGCTGGTTGTGTCGTGCGCAAACAACACAACTGCGCCATCTGTATCCCACTATCCTCTTAAGTTATTTGCTAAGTCATTGTATTAAGCAACCAACACTTACATTCAAACCGGAGTCTGCAGTCCGTAAACCACTGTACGGTGTGTTAGAGGAAGATATTTCGTGCACCAGTTACTTTACCCCAGATTTATTTCTGTCAGGATTGATCTTTGCAGGGGAGGAAGCAATATACCGGATGACTTTACTAGGAACTTCTTGGGATTTCAACAGAAAATCACAACTTGCATAAAGAAACTCTTCTACTATGTATGAGTAGTTTTGTGATGCTATCATGTTTACTGTTTCCTGTCCATACTCTCCTAAATAAAGTGAGATTTCATTGATTTTATGACACTTCAAACCAATGAAATGCCACATCTATAAAAATACAAAATTGAAGAAGCAATTGGAGATAACCAGTTTGGATTTAGGAAAGGAAAAGGAATCAGCGACACCATCGACATGTTGAGAATATTGTCAGAGAGAGTTTTGGCTGCTAAGAAAGATGTATGCGCTTATAGAATGGCAGAAGGCCTTCCACAGAATCAATGGACAAAATTGACGAACATCCTAAGGAGATAGGAATCAACTGGAGAGACCGGAGACTTATTCTGAACTTGTACCTCGGACAAAGGGTAAATGTGCGACTGAACTACGGACAAACAAGCCGCGGTGGAGTAGCCGAGCGGTCTATAGCACCTCGCTGCGGAGCGCGCGGTTGCTCGCCGTGGAGGTTCGAGTCCTCCCTGGGGCATGGGTGTGTGTAGTTTACCTAGGTTTAAGTAGTTTGTAAGCTACTGACTGATGACCACACTGTTTGGTCCGATAGATTTACAGACATTTGAACATTTGAACAAATAAATGACGATGTACTGACAAGAGTAGGAGAGAGGAAAAGTATAATGTATACAATTCATCAGAGGAAGTTCAACTGGATCGGAGACATACTGGGGATCATACATGACGCCATCGAAAGGAAGATCAACGGATCTGCAATAGATTAAGAAGGAAGGAACTAAAACAGACTAAAGGAAGAAGCTGAAGACAGGGAGCATTGGCATCATAAATTCTCCGTACGAAGACATGGACTTGTCGCCAGGCCGAATACTTCATAACAATAATACATAAAAAGTATGCATAACCTGGTTCTTAATAAGTCGACAAATATGATCAAGGAGAAATTCTTCTGACTGGTGAGGAATCACTAATGCGGTTCCACAGGTTTAATCTGAAGTCGACTATTGTTTCTCACACATCTAAACTACCTTCTTTTTAATGAATAATAACTATCTCTGGCATCAGTTACCAACAAAATAGCTGTTTAGTTGAGGGTATTGCATCTTTAGCGACAAGATAATTTCAACTGATTTAAGAATTCAATAAACTGAACGAAGTGTATTATGAAAGAGTAATGGATGTTTTTACTAACGTATTCGTTTTTATTAAAATGAACAACAGTTCTTCATTGTGAATCATAATTTTTATCTGCTAAATTTAGAAATCTCACTCTCTCTCTCTCTCTCTCTCTCTCTCTCTCTCTCTCTCTCTCTCCTTTTTCTGTAAATAGGAACATCCTATCATACACGTCAGTTCAGCTATTTGCTGTGTTGGAGTTCCGGTAGCGAGTGCACATAACAACAAAACTGAAGCTCTTGAAGAAGACGGCTGGGTCAGTATGCCAAATATTGCAGAAAAATGTAAAAGCAAAACGGCAGAATGCCCATCACTAGAATAATCAATTACGCCCCGTAAACTGTAGCGATCAGGCCGTGATGAAACTTACAAGCGAAAATCGTTTTAATATCCACACAGTGGAAAACGTGTACCAATGCTGAATACAGGCAATGTTGGACCATTTCATACTTTATCAGGCTTGAGTCCATAGTGGAATGTGTGCTCCATGAGTGTATTTGACTTGTAGAAATTTTCAGCAATCAGTCGGAAAAATTTTTATTTATTGGCAGATCTTGATTTCGACCACTGTGTGGTCATTATCAATGCTTCAAAACGATTAAAATACTTAAAACATCTCGAAATCTAGTGGTCGAAATCTAGTTCTCGCAGTAAACAAGTATTTTTACGACTGATTGCTGAAAATTTCTACATTTAACACTTGCTATTTTCAACGAATGTGGTTCTAGTTTCATGAACTCCGACTCACTTTGGACTGAGCGTTCTTGAATATCTTGATCAGACATTCCTCGCGAAGTTGATGGATAGAGAGAGTCTTGTTTCGTGTTCAGCATATTTAGTTGATCTCATTGTACTTGATTTATTCCTCTGGTTTATCAAAAGTCTTGCGCACGATGTATCTATAGAAATTGAGAGGATCCCATAGTAAGAATTTTCGCTGTC
Source organism: Locusta migratoria (assembly GCA_026315105.1). Lineage (NCBI taxonomy): Eukaryota > Metazoa > Arthropoda > Insecta > Orthoptera > Acrididae > Locusta > Locusta migratoria. The sequence goes on along the minus strand of CM048745.1, from coordinate 705,829,557 downwards.
CGAGACGCTGTTTAGAAGACATCAGGGATATTAGAGCGGTTCCTACAACACTCTGTACTTTAAAGCTATGGCCGTACTGCCATTTCGAAGAATTATTCTAATTGTAGTTACTTATGAAACTTCAGCCGTTAAAGAAGTACTCATAACTACCTATACGTCCATGGTTCGCAATGGAACGATGCAAGGAAGGAATATTAATTTCCAACTCCCTGGTCATTAGAAGCGGAGCTGACGTTCAGATTGTTTGGTTGAGGATAGGAAAGAAGTTCAAGAACTGACTTCGCATAGTGTTATTTTTAATGTTCAGTTCCTCAATTGCTAAAAATAGATCCCTTACAGGATCACAGAAATTGAAAATCTGGTTATAATTCAGGTGCACAATTTATTTGTGACGTTTGTATAATTCTCCCAGACAGGGCTCGAATCAATATATGTGATACTCACTTTTTGGTGAAATGTGAAATTGTGTGACGAATCTAAACTCCAACCCAGATTTCCGCCCGCAAAAACCTAGAAAGTAGTAAAAATTTTAATATGGGAGGCGAAATTAGTAATTCCTTATACATCAGAAAAGTATATTTAATCTTAGTTTCTGCTCGTAAGGATGCCATTGTAGTGATTAATGATATCACTGACGTAAGCTCACGAATATTTCCGAATAATTGTCGTCCAAAAATGTAACGACGACATCTACTGGTTCTTTGATGTACAGCTAATTGAACAGCGAAACTACGAAGCAGAACAGACGCCTAAAATTTCATTTACGGTATCATTTCTTTCCCTTGTCCGATTTTTATGAAATAATGCCTGCATGTTACCCTACGCTAAGCTCAATTTACTTGTGAAATCCCCACAAATTATTACAGTAGTTTGGGAGATCAGCGTGTTCAAACAAACAGAGGCAAACGATGATCACATAAAATACATTATTCACGATATCTTATTTTTCCGCTTTCCGATTTTGATCAATTTATGTCTCGTGCCCAAAACAGCCGTCAAGCTGCCGCTTGGAAATTCTAACAATAATTTTTGGTACTGTTGAATGAAGACTTCATTGGGAGCAATGTGCATCAGGACCACATAAATATAGTTCACAGAAGAAACATTACCTTCGTCGTAATTTTTAGATATTTATTTATATTTGCAAATATAAATAAACCGTTAAAATTATGAAACATTGTCGAATTTTTTTGTATTTGGACATTCATTTCAAACTGATAAATGACAAAGACGATGATTTGACAGTGTTACTATAGTATAGATTACTGTAAGGAGGGAATCGGATTTTCGGTCTATCTGATATCAAATGACGTGCGCCTTTTCTGTCAACAGGCTATTAGAGAGTTTCCCGCTGTTGTGGTCATCAGTGCGTAGGTTAGTTTGATGCAGCTGTCCATGATAGTCTAGCCTGCGCAGCCTCTTCAACTGTGTGTAAGAACGGCCATCGTCATCCTTTTGATCCTGCTTATTGCTTCCATCTCTTTGGAAGTGCTCACTGGGAACTGTGTACGTGTATCTTTAGAGTCGCCCGTTCCTGTACCAGGATCTCTGATCTCAAATCAATGTATTTACTCTCCTCGGTCATCTCTGAAAGTTTGTAACGTGATTACGGAATGACTCTGAACACGCTGAAGATCGCGAATTTATTATGAATATCGGGTGACAGAGCGTTGCTCGAGAATCTGTTTTCTGTTACATAGTGGTATTGTTATATAAATATATTTTAACACTACCTATGGAGGCACTGCAACCTTTCCACGAAAACGACCATAAATGTTCCTAGTTCAGTGTCACAGAAAATATTTTTGTCCAAAATTTCCTAGCTATTTTGAAGTGCACAGGTCGGCTTCAAATCCAGAAACTGTTCCAGTTCGTTAGGGTAGCCGAAGAAAACCGTATTTAACATTTATTACAGTGTCCCAGTGGTGATGGTGCTACTCACCGGTTTTCGAGGCTAACATATCTTCTTTGATCAGAAAAACATGAAATTAATTTTTTGACATATGTATTTATATATAATTTTTTGGAAAATTCTTTTTTTAGTACAGCTATATAGGTGAACTTCTAAATAAAAAACCAGTGTAAATACAAAATTTCATCCCAAAAAACATGACATTAATATATATGTATATATATGAAGTCTACTTACCGGGCGAAGGAGCACAGGCAGTGATAGTAACAAATAAACACACACACACACACACACACACACACACACACACACACACACACACATACAAACGCTAGCTTTCGCAGCCTAGCTGCTTCGTTAGGCAGAAGGGAAGTAGAGGGAAAAGGAAATGATGAATGTTTTAAGGGCGTGGGTAAGGAGTCATTCCAATCCCGGGACAGGAAAGATTTACTTGGGGGAAAAAAGGAGGGTAAACAAATGCACACACACCCACACATTCACACAGACACGATTACACCTACGCAGACATACATACATATAAAGTTTTGGAAAATCGCGTTTTTGCGAAGAATACAACTATGAAGATGAACTTGAAAAGAAAAAGAAAGTGTAAATACAAAATTTCATCGAAATCGTTAGAACCGTTTCCGAGACAACTAAAATGTATACACAAGAATTGCTCGTTTAGAGAGATAATATATATTCTATTTATTTATTTATTTGCAATAAAGAAATAAAAGCTCATTAGTACGTAATTTCGGATAACCGAATTTGCAGAATGCCAGCCAGTGTTTTAATTAAAGACCAATTGTAGTCGAGTGTTTCATTGGTGTTAGATTCTTGCTCTTAAGACTTGGGAAGTAGATCCTTATTGGGTCAGTATCAGATGTTCAAATAACAGTCCAACAGACTGTCCATGCTAGTGTCCATTTCGACATTTGGTATACATTGACTATGCATTAACTATATTATTGCTGAGACTATAAGACACTGCCTCTGCTGAACACAGGATCGTGATTTTGTGTAGGGGCAACTGCGTCAGTGTAGAGTCTGTTGTAGAGAGGCGCCCAGCAGTGGGGAGACGGCTGAGTAGTGATGTCACTCTGTGGTCGTGTGTCGTGACGGCAGTGCCCGGCGTGCCGCACGCGGAGGACCTGGCCATGCTGTTCCCGCTGGCGGTGGGGGAGCCGCCCCACGACCGCAGGGTCCCCGAGGACGACGCGGTGCGACTCTACTTCGCCACCGCGGTCGCCAACTTCGCAAGGACTGGGTGAGTCGCAGCATATGAGCGTGTGCAAGTATTATCTATTTCCAGACGTACTTTGGACTACTATTTAGTAAAGTTGTGAGGCGGCACCGTGACTCGTGTCGGGATAGCACAGTCGGTAGTGCGCTTGCCCGCGAAAGGCAAAGGTCCCAGGTTCGAGTCCCGGTTCCGGCACACAATTTTAATCTGCCAGGAAGTTTCATATCAGCGCACACTCCGCTGCAGAGTGAAGTTTCATTCTGGAAACATCCCTTAGGCTGTGGCTAAGCCATGTCTCCACCATATCCTTTCTTCCAGGAGTGCTTGTCTTGCGTGTTTGCAGGAGAGCTTCTGTGAAGTTTGGAAAGTAGGAGGCGAGGTACTGGCGGAAGTAAAGTTGTGACGCGGCACCGTGAGTCGTGTCGGGATAGCACAGTCGGTAGTGCGCTTGCCCGCGTAAGGCAAAGGTCCCAGGTTCGAGTCCCGGTTCCGGCACACAATTTTAATCTGCCAGGAAGTTTCTTTACTATTTATTTATTTATCGTATGGTTTTTACAATTATACAAGAATATATACATACAATTAAATAGAAATGTCCAAATTTAACAGCCAGTCCAGAGCACTTTCTGTCACTTGATGTAAACTCTCCAAGTCACCATTAAATGCTCGCAGTGGACACTGCTTGACGATGTGCCCTACGGTTTGCTCCTCTGCCCCGCAGTCACAGTCTGAAGATGGAAGGAAACCCAACTTCTTCATGTTGTAAGCTCACCTCCCTTGACCAGTCCTGATGCGGTTCAGTCTCGACGTGGTGTGGTAGATGGAATCCTTCAACCTTCTTGGATGGATCTTGCACGACGTGGCCGTTGTGCGGTGGATTTTCGTTCCTGCGTTCTTGCCACTTGGAGGTCACGTCGAAGGAAGTGGTGCTTTCTATGTCACACCAGGGAGGTTTTCGTGATTTCAGACATGCTGGAGGATCCCTAGAGCATCATACAAGGGAGAATTCTTGTGCGCCTCAACATTCTTTAGCAATTCACCTTAGCTACTTTCCTCCTCAGATCTTGCGGAACAATGTTAGCCAGGACAGGTAACCACTGAATGGGCGTAGATCTGACAGTGCTAGTGATAATCCTCATGGCTTCATTAAGTTACACGTCAATCTTTGTTGTGTGAGGTCTGTTTTCCCACACTGGCACGCAGTATTCCCCTGCAGAATACACAAGAGCGAGCGCAGCAGAGCGTAGAGTATTGGCGTCCTCATACCAATTGCTGCCAGCAATCTTACGAAGCAAGTTCCCTCTTGAGGCAAGTTTCTTTGAAAGCTTTAAGCACTGTTCTTTTAATGTCAAGGATCGATCTGGAGTGATACCTAGGTATACCGGATTGTAGTTATGTGGCACTTCAATTTCGTCAAAAGTCACATGTAGCTTCCTTTGGGCTTCTTTATTATTCAGGTGGACTGCAGTAACCACAGTTTTATTTGGGTTTGGTTGAAGGTCTCCATTTATGGAAGTAATCAATTTAATCAGGTGACTTGTTAGTACCTGCTCGCAGTGCTTGAGGTCGTTACTCTGGAAGACTAATGCTAGGTCATCTGCATACTGGATTTTCGTGGAGTTCGTGTCTGGCATGTCATGTATATATAGGTTAAATAGGATGGGGGCCAGAACGGAGCCCTGGGGAAGGCCGTTATTTAGCGTCCTCCATCTGCTAGATTGTCCATTCAGGAATACCTTAAAGCGTCTGTCCGAGAGCATGTTGTTCATTAGGAATGCAAGATTTTGGCATGGGATGATTTGGAGAAGCTTCAACATCAGTCCTTCCCTCCACACAGTGTCATAAGCTGCTGTGAGGTCCACAAAAACTGCAGCTGATTTAAGACCCCGTTGGAACCCAGTTTCTACTAATGTTGTCAACGTTAAGACCTGGTCACAACAGCTCCGAAGTTTCCTAAAGCCAACTTGTTCTGCAGGGATAATTTGGTCAATGGTCTCTTGTATGCGATTTAGGATGAGCGTTTCAAGTAGCTTATAGGTCATGCTGAGTAGCGATACAGGTCGATAGTGAGAAGCATCTGTTCCATCTTTACCTGGTTTCAAGATGGCAATTATCTTAGCCTGTTTGAAAAGCTTTGGTAGTATTCCAGTTCTCAGTTGTTGTTATGGTCTTCAGTCCGGAGACTGGTTTGATTCAGCTCTCCACCCTACTCTATCCTGAGCAAGCCTTTTCATCTCCTCATAAGAACGGCAACCCACATCTACTTGAATCTGCTTACTATATGCGTCTCTTGGTCTCCCTCTGCGATTTTTACCCAACACACTTCCCTCCAATGCTAAATTTACGATTCCTCGATGTCTAAGAATGTGTCCTACCAAGCGATCCCTTCTTCTACTCAGGGTATGCCAAAGATTCCTTTTCTCACCAACTCTATTCAGTACCTGTTCATTAGTTATGCGATCTACCCACCTAATCTTCGGCATTCTTCTGTAGCACCACATTTCAAAAGCCTCTATTCTCTTCCTGTCTGCACTGCTTATCGTCCATGTTTCACTCCCGTACAAGGCAACACTCAACACAAATGCCTTCAGAAAAGACTTCCTTACACTTAAATTAATATCCGATGTTCTCAAATTTCTCTTTTTCAAAAATGCTTTCCTTCCCATTGCCATTCTGCATTTTATATCCTCTGTACTTAGACCATCGCATGTTATTTTACTACCCAAGTAACAAAACTCATCTACCACCTTCACTGTTTCGTTACCTAACATAATTCCTTCAGCATCGCCTGATTTTCTAAGACCACATTCCATTATTTTTGTTTTGCTCTTGTTAATGTTCATTTTGTACGCTCTCTTCAACACACAATCCATTCCATTCAACTGCTCTTCCAGGTCCTTTGCTGTCTCTGACAGAATTGCAATGTCATCAGCAAAACGCAATGTTTTTATTTCTTCCCCCTGAACTTTAATCCCCATTCCAAATTTTTCCTTGCTTTCCTTCACCACCTGCTCGATGTACAAATTGAATAACATCGGAGAAAGGCTACAACCCTGTCTTACTCCCGTCCCAACTGATGCTTCCCTTCCCTGCCCTTCGAGTCTAATAACTGCGGTCTGGCTTTTGTACAAGTTGTAAATAACTCTCCTTTCTCTGTATTTTACCCCTGCCGACTTCAGAATTTGAAAGAGTGCATTCCAGTCAACACTGTCAAACACTTTCTCCAAATCTACAAAAGCTAAAAATGTAGGTTTGCCTTTCCTTAATCTATCTTCTAAGATAAGACGTAAAGTGAGTATTGCTTCCCGGGTTCCTACGTTCCTCTTGAATCCAAACTGATCTTCCCCGAGGTCAGCTTCTACCAGCTTTTCCATTCTCCTGTAGATAATTCGTGTTAAAATTTTGCAACCATGACTTATCAAACTGATGGTTCAGTAATTTTCACACCTGTCTGCGCCTAATTTCTTTGGAATGGGGATTATAACATTTTTCTTAAAGTCTGAGGGTATTTCGCCTGTCCTATACATCCTACACACCAGTTCAAATAGTTTTGTCATGGCTGGCTCTCCCAGAGACTTTAGTAGCTCCTGGGGCCTTGTTCCGACCTAGGTCTTTTAGGGCTCTGTCAAATTCATCTCTCAGTATAGTATCTCCTATTTCATCTTGATCTACTTCCTCTTCCCTTCCTACAACATTGACTCTAAGTTCATTTCCTTTGTAGAGCTGCTCTATGTACTCTTTCACCTTTCAGCTTTCCCTTCTTTGCTGAGAACTGGTTTTCCATCTGAGTTCTTGATATTCATAGAGTTGCTTTTCTTGACCCCAAATGCCTGTTTTATTTTCCTGTAGGTGGTATCTACTTTTCCCCTTCTTATACATTCTTCTACAGATTTGCATTTGGCTTCTAGCCACTCCTGCTTAGCCATTTTGCACTTCCTGTCAATCTCATTTCTTAGTCGTCTGTATTCCATTTTGCCTGTTTCATTTACTGCATTTTTATATCTTCTCCTTTCATCAATTAAATTTAGTATTTCCTGTGATATCCAAGGTTTTTTTGTAGGTCTTGTCTTTCTATCTACATTTTTCTCTGCTGTCTTCACTATTTCATCTCTCAATGCTACCCATTCCTCCTTTACTGTTTTATTTCCCCCTGTTTCTGTCGATTGTTGCCTAAATCTCACTCTGAAATTGTCCAAAACTTCACGTTCCTGCAATTTATCTAAGTCCCATCTCCTTATTTTCCTACCTTTCTGCAATTTTTTTTCAGTTTCAGCCTACAGTTCATGACCTTCTTTTGTGATTCTTAAACCACGTGTTTGTTACGATTAAATCATGTTGCGTGCAAAATTCTACCAGGCGATTTCCTCTTTCATTTCTTCTGACCAGTCCATATTCACCTACTATTTCTCCTTCTCTTCCTTTTCCTACTACCGAATTCCAGTCTCCCATCACAATTAAGTTTTCCTCTCCCTTAATTGTCTGAATTATTTCCTTTAGCTCCTCATATATTTCTTCGATCTCCTCATCATCAGCAGAGCTAGTTGGCATATAAACCTGTACTTTGTATCTATCTTGACAATGATAATGCGATCACTGCGCTGCTCACAGTAGTTTACCCGCATTCCTATCTTCTTATTCATTATCAGTCCTACTCCTGTGATACCCCCAACTGATTTTGTATTTATAATCATGTACTCACCTGACCAGAAATCCTGTTCATCCTGCCACCGAACTTCACTAATCCCCACTATATCTAGCTTCAACCTATCCATTTCCCTTTTTAAATTTTCTAATTTTCCTACCCGATTAAGGGATCTAACGTTACACGCTCCGATCCGTAGAATGCCAGTATTGTCTTTCCTGATGACAACATCCTCCTGAGTAGTCCCCGCCCGGAGATCCGAATGGGGGACTATTTTACCTCCGGAATATTTTACCCGAGAGGATGCCATCATCATATTTTCGTATAGTAGATCTGCATGTCCTCGGGAAAAGTAACGGCTGTAGTTTCCCCTTGCTTTCAACCGTTCGCAGTAACTGTGTGGCAAAGCCACATTAGCTGATGTTACATGACCAGCTCAGTCAATCATCCAGACTGTTGCCCCTGTAACTACTGAAAAGGGTGCTGCCCCTCTTCAGGAACCACACGTTTGTCTGGCCTCTCCACAGATACCCCTCCGCTGTGGCTGCACCTACGGTGCGGCTATCTGCATCGTTGAGGCACGCAAGCCACCCCACCTCGGCAATGTCTGTGGTTCATGGTAGTGGCAGTTCTCAGTATCGCATTGAAAAAGTCAGTGAGCCCCGAAGATTGTGATCACTGCAATCGGGCGATCCCTGGACAACGGTTAGTACCGGCTAATTCTTCCACCAAGGTGCTGCTACACAGCAACAAGTATGCAAAAAAACCTACTTTGGACTTATTGGGTTGGAAAAAAATAGTACCAACACTTTCATATTTCGTTCACGACTTTACTGACAGATATTCGCTGTATTACATGTCTGCAACCCAATTGCCCCCTTCCCATCTCGATCACGACACTGATGCATAATAGATTCTTTGACCTGTTGCCACCTCAGTTCTTCATAAAACTTCAAGTTTTCAGCGACTGCCTCTGTCGTTTTCGTCAGGACCAATTAACTGTCTATATTGGTGTTGTAATGACCTAAAATAGCCCATGAACTGCTCCTGTTCGGTCAGCTTCTGATTGGTCGCCAAGTACTTACAAGGAAAGTAAATGGTCTCGAACAAATATATCTGTATGAACGTTTGGTTACAGGATCTCGTTTTTCTGCAAAACTGCAATCTTGATGTAGATAGCACTGTAGATGTAATTGTAGATGCCATACGCAATGCAGAAATCTTAACTTACGTAATAATCATCTTATATGTTCTTTAGCGTATTGTCGTCAAAAGCCGTGATGATAGTTGCAACTTTAACCTTCTTCTCGGAAGACTGTTGGTATTCACTGCCACTGCTTCCATCGCCTCTTCCCGCACTTACCGTAGCACTACCGCTTGCAATGAGTTGTTCGTCATTATCATCCCTATTATTATCATTATGTGTTAGTGTTACAACAGTATCTAACTTATGCTCATAATTCTGTACTATAACAGATACGAGAAAGCATGCGAATGATTCATTTTCTACACTAATACCATCTTCACGAAGAAGGGTTCTTCGTAATTTCATCTCAACCAATCGCAATGCATTTTCAGGATTTATTACCAATCGCCGCCCCATCTGACGCTTCACCATACAAATAACGTCACAAAAGGCAACTTCGAAGGCACACTGCACCGTCCCTATTGGCTAACCGACAGGTCAAAGTCCAATGTGGCAAGGCACAGGCAGAGTCTTCTAACGGACGACTGCAGAGTTTTGCAGATGCGGGAGTATCACTAGTGCAATAAGGGATATTTACATTATCTCTCATACGATTTTGGTGTATATGTGTTTTTTCGAGCCCAAGTACTTCCCTTGTTAGTCATAAATTGTGTCAAAGTTGGACTGGTGGCGCCACGACTCCTGTAATATGGACGCTGTATGGAATGTGTCTGCTGATTCACTGTACCGAGCGCTTGCTTTCATGCACCGATAAGATAATATCCGCCATCACGGCTAAAGATGTCCTCGCACATTCTTTCCATAGTATCTTCAATTGCAGAAACCATGTACTTATAGGTGCAGAAGAAATTTTTAGTGCCTTCAAACAGATTTTTGAGCTTGTTTGTGAGGCTCTAATCAACGACTGCCGCTTTCCCCATTTCTTGGCTTGTAATATGTCGGTGTTCTGTAGAGCGGTCGAATACAATATGAATGGACTGACCAGTGTAGTTACTTCCGCACTCGTACAGAATGTTACAAATATCAGGAATCCTGAGTGGGAGACTGTCCGTCGCGTGGAAGTGGCCATGCGCTCTAAGGCGCCTTGCTGCGGAGTTAGCAGCCGCTCCCCGCTGGAGGTGCCAGTCCTCCCTCGTGGATGGGAGTGTGTGCTGTTCTTAGCAGTAGTTTGTAAGTTTAGCGACCGATGATCACACCCATACTTCACCTCTCAACGATGTGAGCAGTCGTTCCCTTTCCCCGGTTGGATAACTGTGGTAGGCTAGGGACACGCATGTCGCTTAAGTGGCGTCCAATTGAAAGACTTGCACCAGGCCAATGAGCCACACGAAATTATTATTATTACTGCAGTATGGTCCCACATCTTTAGAAACATTTGAACATTTTTTGGAGACTGCCCTTAACAGCGTGCACCATCTCCTTCATTTTCCTAAGAAATCAGGAAATAGATCTAATACCCCGTCTACTCACGACCCTGTCTATTTTGCAGTGTTTCTCGGCCGATGCACCAAATACTGTAGTGTCCTGCGATCTGCAGGAAAGGAAACAAATGAAAAAGTAGTATACAATTTACTAACACAAAAGAGCCTTCTGGGCCAGTAATCACTAATAACACATACCAACTGCGGACAAACTAACAACTACAGAGGGCGGAGAGCTTCACACTAAACAAACCACAATTTACTAGTGGCGCTAGGTCAAAATAAATACAATACTACTACAAGCAAGCTAAAGTCTACACTGAGTGCCTACCTACAGAACTAGATCCGGCGTAGGAGCGGCCGGTAGCTGTCCTAGCTGGATTTGCACTGACTTCCTAGTCTGCATTTCATTATCCGTTTTTTTTGTCACTGGAAAACCAAAAAGTGTTTATTTCTTCTCCCTCAAGTGTAATTCCTTCTCCGAATTTCTTCTTGCATTCCTTCACAGTTTATTCGATGTACAGATTGAATAACATTGGCAAAAGAATACGACTCTGTCTTACTCCCTTCCCAACTATTGTGTCCCATTCACGCTAATAATTGCTATCTGGTGTAACTAGGCTTTCCCGTCAACCTAATGATATGATGGGTAGTGGGGTGCTCTGCCGGATGTCAGTGTCTACTCTGCACAATATTTCGGCAACGTAACTGGTAACATTTCAGGAGCGACCTGAGACTGCTTTTCTGAGTTTATTATTATACTTTTCATTCCCGCACCTGAAGGATGACAGTCGGGCAACTGGAGAGCATTTCACTCTATTGGTGCCATAGGGTTACATTATGTATATCATTTACATTTATTTTATTGAACATTCCTGTTTTACATCTAAAACTTATAAACTAGCTTATTCTAACTTGACTCTGTTTTTTCTGGCTTATGGAATGAATAACTTTTGATATTAAGTTTTATTGCTGATTTGCAAGAGTGAACATTTTTGTTGGGTGAGATTGAAAGTATTAAAAGTTGGTGCAGATTAATGGTGCAGTATTTACAATCTTTATAAGTGTTTGATACAGTTTTCTACAATGTTTGTTGGAGTGAGTTATTTACAGAATATGATCAGAGTGAACTAGGACAGAAATGGGAGGAATGTCTGTATGGAAGTGAAGGTGTGATTTCAGAGAGTCCTAAAGGGACTTGGGGAGATGGTGAGAAATGTGTTGAGTGTTAGGTGGGGGTGGGGTTAAGTGCCAGTAACTGAGGTGGTGTTTTGTTTCTTCTGCGATGTGTGTTATTTGTATTGAGTGCTCATGGTTGTGTATGATGTCAGGAAAAGTGTTTAGTGTGTTGTGTATGATGGTTCGAGGGCGATAAGTGTATTTGAATGTGGGTTTGTTGATGTGTCTTGGTCTCTGTGTGAAAATGTGTATAATGTCTGGGCGGCTGGTGAGGATACGTCGGCCGTATCTTGCTCGGAGGATGGAGAGTCTGGTATGGAGAGGGATGATTTTGGCTTCGTCGTACGCTTCTTCTGTAGGGGTGGTCGGGGATAGTCGGAGTGGACCGGGTTAAGCCGCGGTGGAGTAGCCGAGCGGTCTAAAGCACCTCGCTGCGGAGTGCGCGGTTGCTCGCCATGGAGGTTAGAGACCTCCCTGGGGCTTGGGTGTGTGTGTTTGTCTGTAGGTTAGTATACCTAGGTTTAAGTAGTTTGTAAGCTACGGACTGATGACCACGCAGTTTGGTCCGATAGATTTACAGACATTTTTTTATATTGGACCGGGTTAAATGTTCATGTCTGCAGCCTTTCCCCTCCACTGGCGGTTGTATGTGCACTCTCTATAGCCTGCACCAGTCAGACCTGTCTCTGAGCGTTACATCTGCCGTCTGGCGCTTCATTTGCGGTCTGCGCCCGCTCGCTGAGCTGTTCTGTGGCGCTGATGTCAGTAGTGGCCCTAAGCCAGAGTGGCCGAGCGCAATGAGGCGCTATGCTGTGATGCTCGAGGCCGTTCCCTGTCAGGGGTTCGAATGGATGTTTGTGCTGTGTTTAGTATAATAAGGTAGTTCATAAGTAGTTTGTAAGTTTAAGGACTGATAACCCCGCTGTTAAGTCCCATAAGCTTCACAAACAGCCGTGGTGGAGTAGCCGAGCGGTCTAAAGCGTCTCGCTGGGGAGCGCGCGGTTGCTCGCCGTAGAGGTTCGAGTCCTCCCTGGGGCATGTGTGTGTGTGTGTGTGTGTGTGTGTGTGTGTGTGTTTGTTCTTAGGTTAGTTTACCTAGGTTTAAGTAGTTTGTAAGCTACGGACTGATGACCACGCAGTTTGGTCCGATACATTTACAAATATTTGAACAACAACTTCACAAACATTTGAACATATTCTCCAAATCTACAAAACCTAGAAATGTATGTTTGCCTTTCCTTAATTTGTCTTGTAAAATATGCCGTAAAGTGAATATTGCCTCCCCTGTTCCTACATTTCTCCGGAATCCAAACTGATCTGAGACCGCTCGGCTACTCCACCACGGCTGTTTGTGAAGCTTATGGGACTTAACAGCGGGGTTATCAGTCCTTAAACTTACAAACTACTTATGAACTACCTTATTATACTAAACATAGCACAAACATCCATTCGCTTCTACCTGTTTTTTCCATTCTTTAGTGAATAATTTGTGTTAAAATTTTGCAACCATGACATTAAACTAATGGTTCTGTAATTTTCACATATGTCTGCGCCTGCTTTCTTTGGAGTGGGTATTATTACGTTTCTCTGAAAGTATGAGGATATTTACTCTGTCTCACACATCTTACGCACCAGGTTAAATAGTTTTGTGATGGCTGGCTCGCCCACAGAGTTCAGTAGTTCTGAGAGAATGTCATCCAATTCAAGGGCCTTGTTCCGACCTAGGTCTTTCAGGGCTCTCTCAAATTCATCTCTCAGTATAGTATCTCCTATTTCATATTGATCTACATCCTCTTCCCTTCCTACGATATTGTCTCTAAGTTCATTTCCCCTCTATATACTCTTTCCACCTTTCAGCTTTCCCTTCTTTGCTGAGAACTGGTTTTCCATTTAAGTTATTTATATTCATACAGCTGCTTCCCTTGTCTCCAAATGTCTCTTTTTTTCCTCTAGGGAGTATCTATTTTTCCCCTATTTATACATTCATCTACAGACTTGCGTTTGCCTTCTAGCCACTCTCGATTAGTTATTTTGCACATCCTGTCAATCCCATTTCTTAGTCGTCTGTATTTCATTTTGTCTAATTCATTTATGCATTTCTATATTTTCTCCTCTCATCCATGAATTTTTTGTAGGTATTGCCTTTCTAGTTATTTTCTCCTCTGCTGCCTTCACTATTTCATCTCTCAATGCTATCCATTCCTCTTCTACTGTTTTACTTCCCCCTGTTTCTGTAAATTGTTGCCTCAAGCTCCCTCTGAAATTCTCAAGAACTTCAGGTTCCTTCAGTTTATCCAGGTCCCATCTCCTTATTGTCCTTCCTCTCTGCAGTTTTTCAGTTTCAGCCTGCAGTCCATGACCAATAAGGTATGGTCAGAGTCTACATCTGTCCCCGGATTTGTTTTTCAGTTTAAAACGAAAAACAGTTTGATTTTCAATAATTTGCGTAATACTTGACCGATTTTAAAATGTTAAAATGGTTTCATATTTTACTTATTAAGAGGTATCAACTTAAAGGACGTTTATTACCATAAGAGAAGTGTGATAATAAGAAACTGTGCACTTGTTTTCAATTTGGTGACACTCAAATATTCCAGCCCTGTTCATCCATTACTCCAAAACGATATCACTTAGCGCTTCTAAGAAACATCATGTATAATTTCATACCTTTACGAAACTTTTTATCACTCACACCCACAGCAAAATTATGAAAGGAAACATGCTTATCGCTTACTGATTTGTAAGGTAATTAAACGATTGAAGCATTTATACACTTGGGGATTCCACGCGCAAGGGAGACTCGTACCGCCCTATCTCCACAATGTTAAATTGGCTATGTAAATGCCCTGTTTTCTCAGGAACTGTTGAGTATATAAAAGTGTTGCTTTGTATCACATTTTCTCGCATGTTATGTGGCTTTATTCTTCTACAATCACTTTAAAATAACAGCTGGAAAAAAGTTATGACTTTTTCCCTGAACATATACTTTCTTAATGTAAATTTTCAAAATTTTAATTTCTTTGAATTTTAACTATTACAGAAAATACTACACTATTGGCCATTAAAATTGCTACATCAAGAAGAAATGCAGATGATTAACGGGTATTCACTAAACAGATATATTATACTAGAACTGACATGTGATTACATTTTGCCGGCCGCGATGGCCAAGGGGACTGCGGCGCGTCAGTCACGGTCTGCACGGCCACTACGGTCGGGGTTCGAATCCCCCTCGGGCATGGATATTTGTGCCGTCCTTATTGTTAGCTAGTTCATAAGTAGTTTGTAAGTTTAGGGACTGATGACCCTGTAGTTAAGTCCCATAAGCTACACAGACATTTGAACATTCGATTACATTTTCATGCAATTTGGTGCATAGATCCTGACAGATAAGTACCCATTTCTGGCTGGAATTACGGCCTTGGTACGCTTGGGCATTGAGTCAAACACAGCATGGATGGTGTGTACAGGTACAGATGCCCATGCAGCTTCAACAAGATACCACAGTTCATCTAGAGTAGTGACTCGCGTATTGTGACGAGCCAGTTGCTCGCCCACCATTGACCAGACGTTTTCAATTGGTGAGAGATCTGAAGAATATGCTGGCCAGGGCAGCGGTCGAACAATTTCCGTAACCAGAAAGGCCCGTAAAGTAGCTGCAACATGCGGTCGTGCATTATCCTGCTGAAATGTAAGGTTTCGCAGGGATCAAATGAAGGGTAGAGTCATGGGTCTTAGAACATCTGTACAAAATGCCGTGGATGCAAACAAGAGGTGACCGAGACGCGTAACCAATGACACTCCATACCATCACGCTGGGTGATACTCCAGTATGGCGATGACGAATATACGCTTCCATGTGCGTTCACCGCGATGTCGCCAAACACGGATGCGACCATCATGATACTGTAAACAGAACTTGGACTCTTCTAAAAAATGGTATTTTGCCATTCGTGCACCTTGGTTCGTCGTTGCGTACACCATCGCAGGCGCTCCTGTCTGTGATGCAGTGTCAAAGGTAACCGCAGCCATGGTCTCCGAGCTGATAGTCCATGCTGTTGCAAACGTCGTCGTACTGTTCGTGCAGATGGTTGTTGCCTTGCAAACGTCCCCTTCCGTAGACTCAGTGATCGAGACGTGCCTGCACGATCCGTTACAGCCATGCGAATAAGATGCCTGTCATCTCCACTGCTGGTGATACGAGGCCGTTGGTATCCAGCACGGCGTTCCGTATTGCCTCCGGAATCCACCGATTCCATATTCTGCTAATAGTCATTAGATCTCGGCCAACGCGAGCAGCAATGTCGCGATACGACAAACCGCAATCGCGATAGGCTACAATCCGACCTTTATCAAAGTCGGAAACGTGATGGTACGCACTTCTCCTCCTTACACGAGGCAGCACTACAACGTTTCACCAGGCAACGCCGGTCAAATGGTGTTTGTGTATGAGAAATCGGTTGGAAACGTTCCTCATCTCAGCACGTTGTAGGTGTCGCCACCGGCGCCAACCTTGTGTGAATGCTATGAAAACGTAATCATTTGCATACCACAGCATCTTCTTCCTGTCGATTAAATTTCGCGTCTATACCACGTCATCTTCGTGGTGTAGCAATTTTAATGGCCAGGAGTGTACTAGAGCTACAACATCATAGTACTATTGTTATGTGGTAAATAATTCATTGGTGTAGACTCAGAAATTTCTGCGAAAAGGAGGAATTTATACTGAAAAATGTCATTTTGAGAAAAATGCGTTCAAAGAACAAATTTTAATGTGCAACCAACTGATATATAAAAATATGTTAGAATCCTTCTGGATGGTGTCCTCA
Source organism: Locusta migratoria (assembly GCA_026315105.1). Lineage (NCBI taxonomy): Eukaryota > Metazoa > Arthropoda > Insecta > Orthoptera > Acrididae > Locusta > Locusta migratoria. The sequence continues at coordinate 705,813,121 of CM048745.1, read as the reverse complement.
TCTCCTTCTTCATCATCCTCACCCAGTGCTTCCCACCTCTTGAATCTGCCTTCTTTTGGCATATAATTTGTTGCAATCTCTGCCTTCATAATTCGCAATTGGTCCATGACACTTTTAGTGGTGTTGTAAACTTTATGATTTTCAAGATATTCCAAAACATATTGTTTTCCAGAATAGCCATTATTGAAAGTAAAAACACTAATTTTGGTTTAGTCATGATGAAAACACAGAAACTAAAAGACGGCTAGTGGATAACAGTTTTTGTCAAATTCAAACAAATGTACAGTTCAAAGGGTTTACTGCGAAATACCGCTACTGTAGACAACTTACGAAACGGACAGTTCTCTACAAAACAGAAGAAACCACAGGTATTTAGTCTATCTACTTCCAGAGAAAAATGCCAATATGCGAAACGATTGATAACAAAACTCTCAGAAATGTCATTACATTATAGTTTTCAAATTTTTATTTAAAATAGTAAATCGTCGAATATTTCAATAAAACCATGAAACTTCCTGGCAGATTAAAATGGTGTGCCGGAACCGGGACTCTAACCTGGGACCGTTGCCTTTCGCGGGAAGCGATCGGCCACTGAGCTATCCCGACACGACTCACGAGTTTACTTCTGCCAGTACCTCGCCTCCTACTTTCCAAAGTAAAGTTGTTGACGACGGACCGTGAGTCGTGTTGGGATAGCTCAGTGGCCGGGTGCTTGCCCGCGAAAAGCAAAGGTCCCAGTTGGAGTCTCGGTGCCGGCCGCGGTGGGGCCGGCCGCGGTGGCCGAGGTGACTGAGGCACTCCAGTCACGGACAGCACGGCCACTACGGTCGGGGGTTCGAATCCCCCCTTGGGCATGGATATTTGTGCCGTCCTAGTTCGTAAGTAGTTCATAAGTAGTTTGTAAGTTTAGGGACTGATGACCCCGTAGTTAAGTCCCATAAGCTTGACAAACATTTGAACATTTTTTTGGAGTCTCGGTTCCAGCATACAATTTTAATCTGCCAGGAAGTTTCATATAAGCGCTCACTCCGCCGCAGAGTGAAAGTTTCATTCTATAAACATCAATATTTTCATAATTTGCATAAAAGTAAAAATGTGAAATTTTGTCATTTTGTGCGGTACGACTCCCATTAATGGAATTATGGTCATTTACTAGATGGATCCAACATGCCGTTTTCTTGTCAGAGCCACTTGTTTACATTCGTAATTACAATTGTCCATTGTGTATATACACTACTAGTAGTTCGTCGATTGAAAGTGCTCCATTCTAACATGGCAGGATATTAATTTCGTGAATAGTCAAACGTGATTTTTCTCTACGGTCGCGTGAATCAGAGATTACTCTAGGCAGCACAGCTGTATCAAACAGCAAGTTGCTCCAATCGCTCGACCCACATCTGGGAGATCGGCAGTTTCAAACCTCTTCGATGATCCATATTTGTGGTTTTCTGTGATTTCCCTAAATCAATCCAGCCAAATGTTGATGTGGTTCCTTTCAGAGGCCACAGTCGATTTCCTTCCTCATCTCTAACAAAACAGTGATTCTGTTCTATCTCTAATGATCATATTGCCGACGGGACTTATCAGACGGCGTTTTCAGACTGAAGACAGTAGAGTCATAAAACCTCGGGTGCTAGTTTGTGTCATTGCCGAGGTAGGATCTGTAACACCAGAAACTATCGAACTACGAAAATCACGTCTTTCTTGTATGCCTCACCAAGAAGAGAACTCTTTACACGCTATCGAAGAGGAGCTCGAACCATCTCGAGGCAACTGTCCCTCGCATTTGGTACACCAATAATTTCAAAATGTTCAAATGTTTGTACAGCTTATGGACTTAACTACAGGGTCATCAGTCCCTAAACTTACAAACTACTTATGAACTACTTACGAACTAAGACGGCACAAATATCCATGCCCGAGGGGGGATTCGAACCCCCGACCGTAGTGGCCGTGCAGACCGTGACTGGAGCGCCTCAGTCTCCTCGGCCACCGCGGCCGGCAATAATTTCAGCACGGATACTTCACCAGCAACTCATGTAAATCCATTATTTTCAGCGCGGTCATAAATGTCTGTCACCCATCACGGGAGTACTTTTCTCGGTGTTTTGTTGCAAAAACTACCAAACTGCTCTTCGTTTTTTCTTTTTGGTCTACTATAGGTTATTGTAGTAACCCTGAAAGTGGGCCTTTGCGATCGCCTTTTGACAGCGCGAAATTTAAATAAAAATAACGGCTTAACCGTTCATCTGAGACGAAAATTGAATAAACTTATTTATAGATGAGAAAATTCTCTTCAACTTTGATCTCTTGCGCTTTTTTCATATCTCGCATAGTTACAGAAAAATTTTCTAAAATAACGGTGATTTGATACTGTCTGTCTGTCACGAGTTCCCACTTTTTAGGTCGCGCCAGTTCAACCGATCGGCTCCAAAGTTTACAGACGTAATTTCTGGCCGCCAAAGACAAGAACCCCCCTTTTCAAATATTTCGGGCAAAAAATACGTTAGTATATAGGCCGTTTGTGATGGCCTTTTGACGACAGGAAATTTAATTGCAAATTACGCCTCAATCATTATTCTGAGACGAAAATTGAATAGCCGGCCGCGGTGGCCGAGGGGACTGAGGCGCTCCAGTCACGGTCTGCACGGCCACAACGGTCAGGGGTTCGAATCCCCCCTCGGGCATGGATATTTGTGTCGTCCTTGGTATTAGGTAGTTCATAAGTAGTTTGTAAGTTTAGGGACTGATGACCCCGTAGTTAAGTCCCATAGACTCTACAAACATTTGAACATTTTGAAAATTGAATAAACGAACTTATAGAAGAGATAATTCTCAACTGCTTTGCTCTCTTGTGTTATTTTCACAACTCGCCCCGTTTCAGAGGCATTTGTAAAAATAACGGCGATTTCACAATGTCACTTTAAAAGTTGTTATAGTTTTTAAAAATATAAAAATAGAATTAAAAAGTATCCTTACTTAGTCCACTACATATGCAAATACTTTGCTCTGCTGTAAAAATATGGAAATTTACCAGTAGATGAGTGGCATGTAAAATTACAGGGCCCTTTATCTCTAAATTTATAAAGTCTAGCACACCTTAAAACTTTTAACAAGAGACACTTTGAAGTATAATACTAGTCGGCAAAGTCTCATGTCGAAACTAAATTATAGAGACCTATGGTCTCGTTGTCAGTACAAACCACAGGCGACGACTGACTAATGACATCTGTAGAAACACGAAGTGAAAAACAAAAGTGCAGTCTTACAAAGCGTTCTCAACAGGCAAATCCGCTACCTGCCAAGTTCTGAAACGAATGAAGCGAACTACGCTCAGCCTCGACATATAGCAAGTTTTCGTCCAGCATTTAATTGTTTGTAAATCTAAGGGACTTAACTACTGAGGTTATAAATCCCTAGGCTCACAAACTACTTAAACTACCACAACGTGTGTGTATAGTATTGAACGAAATTTTCCGCTGAAACAGAATTTGGCATCAAAAACATTGTACATATCGTAGTTTTTGCATTATCAAAAAATTAAACTTTTCTACCTTTCCTTTTTCAGTATTTAAACATAAATTATTCACTGTACTATTGATCCTGTGATTTCATTAACTATTTACCTAAGTCTAGTTTACCGAGCTGCAGCTAATAATAATAATAATAATTTCGTGTTACTATTGTTTATTTACTAAAAATCCAGCTTTTATACCTGGAACCCATGTTACTATCCTTTAATTCAAATTTACTGAATTTGCGCAAAAACTAAATATACATCTTAATAGTACTCACTTAAATCTATCATTTGAAACTTTGTACATAAGATTTGGTTAAACCGTTTTCAAGATATATCGTTTACAAAATTGTTATCTTATTATGATTTTTGATTTACTGTAACTCAAAACCTATTAAAGTGAGGCGCGTTTATATCAGTGCGTCCATCTTTATCTTTAAAATGAGCCTACGCGCTCCTTTGCATCGTTTGTTGATCAATAGTTATTAATTTTTAAGTGATTTATGCAGTGGAAAAAAGTGCTCTCGAAGATTTGGAGCCCCCCACCCCTCCCAAGATCGGAAGCCCAGGGCGGTCCGCCCCCTGCGCCCCCGCCCCCCACCCCTGCCGCACTTAGTCCGCCACTGGGTTTATGTCATTTCTCAAAGGGCAAACAGGGCTTCTTCCGCCGATTGCCATTCACTGCATAACGGCCTGGATTTTCAAGTCACGTGTCTATACACAAAGCGAGCGACCAGACGCTGGTTTGACAGATGAGAGGTGCCGCTATGTATTGACTAATCCTTGAACTACAGCTACTCAGTATCGGTCAAAACACAATTCTCGCGCATGTGCACGATTTACCACAGAATTGCAGACTTCAACTGTCTCCACGAAACTGTCCTCTTACAAAACACACACACACACACACACATACACACACACACCAAAGAGGACTGGATCCTCCGACGGGGACAACCGCGCCCTCCTCATTGCAGCTGCACGACCATGACTTCCACGGGTGCATTCAAACCCAGCAGACTGGGACCTGTCAGCTGTTCGTTGCTAGGTTGTTCAAGTTCAGCCAGCCATTCGCGCCTCCTCCTCTCCCACCCGACGCCGTGATGTTCCCGTTGCAACACTAGCAAGGAGTTGTTCAGTAATGCCTATCAAAAGGGTGACGCAAATTTTAACCAGCTGCTGCTGGGATGACTTCTCAGAAGGTCACGAAAATGAAGGAAACTCAGCCAAATACATATTGTGGCTGTACACTCCATCATGAGGACCCATATGAATTTACTAGATTCCAGAAAGGTGTCTAAGTTGGTCGTATCCTAATGTACCAGCGCTGCTGTTCGATCTTACCTTACTTTTTGCGTGTACATAAAGTCAACAGAACTCAGACTGCCCCAGTGTGTAAGTACACGCATCATTTCCGACGCTCTTCATCCAGGGCCGGGTTCATAATGGAGTGCAGAGAACCAGTCTCTACAGTAGAGCTTTTTCTTCCCACGACAGTTGCCATCAGAATAATGTTACCCCCAGATAAGTTAATGCTGTGAGTATTAGAAATTCATCTGAGTATTTTATCACGCTAAAAAGCTTGTCCGCCAATGTTAAGAGTTATCCATTTTTTGCCAAAACATGATTCGTAATTTGAAGCTTTACAGCAACTATGGATTAAACAAAATTCAGTCCTAATTCTATGGGAGTCCGCCTGTTCATTTCTACGAATGATGTCATGAACCCACCTAATTTATCAGAAATTCGCAGGATGCTCCGTATGGAAAGATACTGTACAACATGTAATTTTCTTTTCTTGTCAGAGTTCTCATTAAGTTTCTTTCTGCGGGATGAGTAAAGGAATGCTCTCGTCCCCGAATGAGCTGTGGTTAGCAGTGGCAGGATACGGAAGACGCCTCTCACCTGTTGCAACCAATTGACGCTTGTCTAAAAGGGCGCTTCCATTGGTCAAGTTGGTGGATTTAACTTTTGTTTGAGAATATCTTGAATCTCTTGAATAATATGTTTCTTACTAGCTTAATTCCCGCTGCTTCGCATGCGTAAACTGGATGGTCTTCATTGGTTGTTTCTATTTTAAAATATAAATTTGCATAGATTTAGCTTTAAAATGTTTTGCTAATCTAGTATTTGATAGAAGTTGCTACCCCCTATTGCACCATCGATGGCAGAATTCAAAACATGGTCCAAATCAACATTTTCGCATTTCTAACATCAAAATAGTATTAGAATCACCCTTGAAACATTTTCCCTTATTTCATCCGCTTAATAATTGAATTTCCAAAAATATCGAAACACGTGTTTTCAAAAATCTAATTCCGAAGTTATGTATTTATTACTGCAAAATGGCCTTAATAGCAACGTACTTTCAAAAATAAATAAATAAAAATAAAAAAAATTAAAAAATCAGTTCATCCCTATTTCAGCCCTTTATGGATGGGAATATCGAATAATTGCTGACGCCTACAGTGTAAGATAAACAACGTCAACAAATTTCAAGTTCCTACCGTCTGTAGATTCACTTTCCAGTGCCGTTTCCTCTTATAGAAACAGATCGAGAAGGCGAAATTTTTTCTTACGTTTTCGCATCTTTCTTGGTAGTTTTACTTTTCATACTGCAATATGCACTTATTTTTCTTTATTCGTGCGCGTGTTGCAGAAAACAAATAAAAGAGGTGCATCACATTTCGCTGTATATAACCTCTTTGCTATTATAGTGTCAAAAGTCAAGTGTCTGGTCTTCAGTCCGAATTTTATATAAGCTGACGACGTTCAACTACTATTTCTTCCATCTTCTTATAGCTATCAACATGTTTTGGAACTGCTATGGTGTACAACAAGAGACTTTTTACTTCAACAACACAGAAAGATTGCTCGTCCTATTGTGTAGTTTTTGCTTAAGAGCAAAATATTGATACGCACATGTAGAATTTTGTATAAGTCGGTAACTTTCAACTCCCATATCTTCCACCCTCTTATCGTTATCAACCCTCTACCACTATAGTGCACGGTGGGAGACTGATGTCTACTACCACATACACACTATTCGTTTGCGAAGTGTAGTTTTGGTTGCAGAGTGAAATATAGGCACAAACACCTCAGTTTTTATGTATATTAAGATAGAAACCCAAAGTTATGGATAAATTCATCCATACAAACGTCATGTTATTTCCTTAGAATGATTTGATATGACTGCCAAATAAATACTTCAATGGTCAGGAGTTCCACTGTTATTCACCATGTCATTCTAAACATAGTATCTCACCCTTTTTAAAGCAATAGTTTGGATTAGGAGAATAAAATAGTCATTCAAGTATGAAGGGTAGCAATTGAGACACATTTCCCCATCCGACGGCCAGGCAACCATTAACTTGCTCCTATGCAGAAATACCTTAACAAAATGAAAGGACATTTACAATATAACTTGTAATTCAGCGGTCTGAGCAGACCTTGCCAACTGTTGCTCCGTTACAGGTACAATTCAGAGCTTTTATATTACTTCTATCGACAGAGACGAATCGACTACCTGCAGATCAAACAATATTCCTCCAAAAGTAGATTAATTTCAAAATCCTGAACAGCAAAGAATTATACGTTACACGAATACTTCTCTTGCAGCATTAGTATTCTGTCTATTAGAAGCAACGTATAATAATTGTTTGTATTACAGGAGCCCTGCACCAAAAAGAAATTGGTTTATGAAGAAAAAGTGGCCGGCCTTTACGGCGGACCGTCAAAGCTTCATGAATATATCCACTAGTCCGAAGATGCAGCACTACATCATGGGCGATCGCATCCAGTTTTGGAGAAAACTGTTAGCCGATCTGGCGACACAAGCAGCTAATGAGGAAGCGCAGAAAGATCCTACTGCTGCAGCAGCGACAATGCACTTGCAGTGTTTTTTAAAGATATTTATTTGTTCCGTTATGCTAGCTGCCTTTTTCCAGTGAAGCTCAAAAACTTTAATGCCTCATGTACTATCTTTGTCAGTGTATGAACACCTACTTTTCTTTCGGCTGAGTAATAAAAGATATTTCTGATTCGGTGCATAATTTAGTCACTGAAAACAAAATAAATGTTTGTGACCGAGGTAAGCTTCTGGAATGAAATTTTTTCTCCTTATAAAACATTCCCGACTCACTCTAAAATGTAATTACTATTCAGAACCGATATCATCAATTATCGTGTAGCTAAAATTCCTGTTTGTTAGTACTTGAAATATTTTGCTGATGGAGTTATTTCTTTAAAACTACTGAATTTATTTTCTTTGATTAGTATGGTTAGTGAAGGAATAGTGATAAAATGATTTATTTCCCTTATTCTTACACGAACAGGTCGTCGCCACAGTGTATGCAAGAGTCATATCAACCCGACATTAAATGGTAAACTAAACCTTATTCAATCTTTTAGTAAGCATATGTAGTTACGAAACAGAAAACCTAGCATTCTGTGCTACTATACAGTAGCAACCATTTCTCTCTCGATTTATTTCTAATACTTACGAGGAAACGTTACTAACTCAACCCTTATTTTACGAAGAAAAAGCACACGTACAATATGTCAGTCCTAGATTCCATTTGAAAAGTTGAGCCATTATTTAATAGCACCTAATTATACCCTGCTAGTAAGTACAGTTTTCAAACATTTGCGCGTATCGTTTGTTCGGCACACGCTTCGTCACTCAGTGTCCGTTTAATGTAGAGTGCGAAGTTATACAGTTGAGGATAACCAGTGCTCTTCCGTTTAAGAATAGCGCAGTTCCTCCAGATTTACTTCACTTACACAGTGTGAGCTGTACGATCCACAAACTGAACTACAGCAATGTTGAAACTTCCTGGCAGATTAAAACTGTGTGCCGGAACCGGGACTCGAACCTGGGACCTTTGCCTTTCGCGGGCAAGCGCTCTACCGACTGAGCTACTCCAACACGACTCACGATGCCGCCTCACAACTTTACTTCCGCCAGTACCTCGCCTCCTACTTTCCAAACTCCTTTCTTCCAGGAGTGCTAGTCTTGCGTGTTTGCAAGAGAGCTTCTGTGAAGTTTGGAAGGTAGGAGGCGAGGTACTGGCGGAAGTAAAGTTGTGAGGCGGTATCGTGAGTCGTGTCGGGATAGCTCAGTCGGTAGAGCGCTTGCCCGCGAAAGGCAAAGGTCCCAGGTTCGAGTCCCGGTTCCGGCACACAGTTTTAATCTGCCAGGAAGTTTCATATCAGCGCACACTCCGCTGCAGAGTGAAAGTTTCATTCTGGTACAGCAATGTTAATAATTGAGTAGCTTTACGCTATTTGTACTGTATCTCTTTTTGTGTTTATTTTATTTAACCAAATGACCGTGCCCTTGGTACGACAACGCATTGAACATTACGAATAGAGTGTTGAACTTTTCTGGTGATGAGATACACTGCAAATTTCGAGATATAAGATAGTTTTAGGACATGAATTTGGTGGAGAAGAAGAATATAATGTTTTTATGAGGAAGCAAGGTATATACGCGTTTTGAATTAAGTTATATCTCCTTCTTCTCAAGTCACTTCGTGTCTTAATGCAGCGCGACACGGCGACTGTTTAACGGAATATGATCAGTCTCTTGCTAGTAGCTGCCGCAACTAAAAACTTCCGTCTTGTCAAATGTTCAAATGTTTGTAAAACTTATGGGACTTAGCTGCGCCGGCCGCGGTGGCCGAGGGAACTGAGGCGCTCCAGTCACGGTCTGCACGGCTACTACGGTCTGGGGTTCGAATCCCCCCTCTGGCATGGATATTTGTGCCGTCCTTAGTTGTAAGTAGTTCATAAGTAGTTTGTAAGTTTAGGGACTGATGACCCCGTAGTTAAGTCCCATAGACTCTACAAACATTTGAACATTTGAATTTAACTGCGGGGTCATCAGTCCCTAAACTTACAAACTACTCATGAACTAGCTTATACTAAAGGCGGCACAAACATCCATGCCCGAGGGGGGATTCGAACTCCCGACGGGGAACGGCCTCGCGCATCGTAGCACAGCGCCTCAATGCGCTCGGCCGCTCCGCCGCGGGCCGTCTTGTCGCCGACGAAATAATATGGGAAATCCATACCACAGTCGCGACACTCACGGCAGTGAAAGTTGTTATTAACTGACAGTTGCAACGAGACTAGCGCTGCTAGCGGTGGGCGAGCCGCCGAAGCAGTGATGTATATTTATAATTATTTTTGTGCGTAATTAACTTAGATGTATATTCGAGGGGAGGATGGAAAATACGTTTCCTCTGTCGACTGTGGGCAGAATTGTCTATGACAGGAAAAGAAAAAAAATGAGACATTAAAGATGAGACATATCTTTATTGGCCCACTTTGGGTTACGGTAGTAACACTAAAAAGAGGGCCTTTGCGATCGTCTTTTGACAGCTCGAAATGTAAATGAAAATAACGACTTAACCATTCATCTGACACAAAGATTGAATAACTTAATTTGTAGAGGAGAATATTCTCTACAACATTGCTCTCTTACGTTTTTTTCATATCTCATATCGTTTCAGAGATATTTGCAAAAATAACGGCGATTTTGGGATGTCTGTCTGTCTGTCTGTCCGTAACATGTTCCCAGTTTTTAAGACTAACCGTTCAACCGATAATCACCAAATTTTACAGACATAATTGCAGGCCAACAGAGACCATAACCTTCTTCTCCAAATTTTTCGGATCTAAAATACGGTGTAGTTATACCAAAAAAGCCGTTTGTAATATAATTGTAATTGCAAACGAACTGTTCATCTGACACGAAAATTGAATAACCTAATTGGTAGAGTGAAAAATTCTCTACAAATTCGCTCTATTATGGTTTTTTTCATATCTTGCATCGTTGCAGAGATATTTGCAAAAATAAGGGCGATTTGATGATTTCTGTCTGGCTGTAACGTGTTCCCACTCTTTACACCCGTGCAACCGATCTGTACCAAATTTTACAGACACAATTGTTGGCTACCAGAGACCAGAACCTCGCTTTTTGAATTATTTCGGACAAGAAATGTGTAGTAATACAAAAAAAGCCGTTTGTAATGTAATTTTAATTGCGAATCTGACGTGAAAATTGAATAAACGTATTTGTAGAGGAGAAAGTTCGCTACAACTTTGTTCCCTTACGTTTTTTTCATATCTCGTATCGTTTGAGAGATATTTGCAAAATTAACGGAGTTTTGACACCCTCCATTGAATTAACGAAAACCAGCCGTTCGCAGATGTCAGCTTGACATTTGTCGCCCCCAACTCTCTCTGGCATACGCCATCTTGCGTTGCGTATTTGATGATTTTCTAATTGTAACTTACACGTTGTCATTTCAAAGCAATGGCGGACTGAATAATTAACAAAAACACGTCGTTCTTCGTTCGATAAATGATAATCTAGAGTCTACAAATGCCATATTAGCATCAGTTGACAACGGCCATCAGTATTATGAAATTAAAGAACGCAGCTCGTAACTGTCGGCCGTAGTGTAATGGGTGACGCGTTGGACTCTGACGCTGAAGGTCAGTGGTTCGGAACCCGCCATACCTATTATTTTTTTTTCCTAAGAGGGTTTCAGACACTTATTAATTATATTTTTCTTATTTAGGTCCAAAACGTTTGCAAAAGCTTATAAAACTACAAATCTAAAGTGGGCCGTAAAACACGTTAGTGCGATTTTTTATTTATTTATTTTTTACATGATGTACAAGCATATTGAGTCATTTGTCATGCCGCTTTATAAGGTTCAAAAAGTCGGCCAGGGAAACATCAGGGCGTTGTATGGAAAAAGCGTTGAACGGCTATGGGCGAAAGCCGACACAGCAGATGAACGCGCACTAGCAAGACACCGATGGATGGAGGTCGACCATGAATATGGCAATGACTTTCTGTTTAGGAATGTGACGGAGGATGAAACATGGGTCCACCATTACTCGCCCGAATCGGAGACTGCATCCATGGAGTGGAAACTTCCGACATCACCTGTCTGAAAGAACAAAAGCACTCCGTCTGCAGGTAAAGTGCTACCCCCCGTTTTCTGGGACGCCCGAGGAATTCTGTTGCTAGACTTTCTGGAGGATGCAACCATCAATGCTGCGTGGTACTGTGCCTCTCTGTCGAAACTGAAGAGGTGATTCGGAAAAAGCGAACTGGCCTTCTCAGATCTGGCGTTCTGCTGTTTGATGACAATGCGAGACCACACTCGGCGACGGCAACTCTAAACCATATTGCAACTCTTGGTTGGGAGCGCCTACACCATCAGCCATACAGTCCTGATCTCGCACCAAGTGACTCCCATCTGTTTCCAGCTTTGAAGGACACTCTCAGCGGAAGGGCTTTGGAAATAATGCTGACGTCAAACAAGCCGTTCATCATTTCTTCCGTATGTAACGCCCAGAGTTTGTCCTGGACTACTTTTTGAAGTTTATAAAATGGTATGACAAGTGTCTCAATGTACTTGGAAATTATGTAGAAAAATAAAGATATGTCTTATCTTTGTCTCATTCTATTATTTTTCCTTTCATACGCAGCTTTGACCACAGTCGACAGGAGAAACTTATTTTCAAACTCCCCCTCGTAAAACATGTCTGCAGATTCTTATTATCTTACATGACAGACGTGAAGGGTATGTCTTGCATTGTTGACTGCATAATAGTTTTAACGTTAACATTATGACAAGATGGAAGTAGGTAAAAGTTAAAACAATTACATGGCCACAGATCAATGTGCAGGATTCGGAATGGTATCCAAAAAATATACCACTACAATGATATAAAATAACGTTTCTCACCTACACAGGAATTTTCAGCTAACCACAGTAGTTAGCATTTGCCGAATACAGCCTGCCGAGTTGTCATTTTCTTTGCTTTCTCCACCACATAGCTGATTTATTGAGACACTATTGCCTGTAAGGATTAACAATGTCAATTGTACACAAATGATGAACACATTACTCGAACAAGAATTTTTTAATTTGAGAGTCTGAGTCTTTCTGCCATAGCATGCTATTACTAAAGTGACTGAAAACCGACTACCTATTTTTATGCATGGTCGCGCAACATGACTATTGATGTTTGACATACCATAATTTAATAGCCATAGATACAATTTCCTTCCTATAGTTAAGCAATGAATGAAGGTAATTTTTCTGTGACAAAATTATACTTACTCAGTTTCCTCATATAAATGTTTTTTTCCGTGGTTATGCTTTAATTTCTGCAGTTGAAGATGGTATCTTCACATAAACGTATTTTTTGACGATTTCCACATTATTTTTTACTGAACCGCAGTGTCACAAAATTTAACTGCAGAAATACTGTATATTGATAACTGCTGATGATAAATGATTCTATAATAGTTAAAACTTACATTCATGCACTGAATTGTCGACCTTAGGGGAAAATAATGATAACCCTCATTCATAAAGTTCTGAGATATGATTAATTTTATGTTTAAAAATATTTTATATTACATGTTTCAATAGTCGTTTTAATATTTATATTTGCCATCTCTCTGCAGATTCATGTACTACATGAAGAAAACGAAACTTTCTGTCGGATATGATTGTTTGCACCAAATACATTAAAAATAAAAAAAGTTGAGGGTTATCATTATTTACCCTCCCCCCCCCCCCCCGATGTCTTGAATTATTGCCTTACTATGGATGCAGAAAATAACTAACATTAGACCCATTACTGTGGTTGGCACTTATGGATGAGGACAAAATCAGCTTCAGTCAAGTGCAGACGAAGGTGTCTGCATGACACATGTAAGATTTATTCTGTAACACTAGTTCTGTACTTATGCACAACTGAGGATGCACTCACAAGAAAATAAAATGTGCGCTTTTTCCTCTTTAGTAATATTGTGTTATTTGTTGTGAAAGGTATGTTGTCTCACTTACATCATAAGAAACATGCAAATAGGATTTATTCTACGATAGTAGTCTGCTCTTGTAATCGTAGACAATTTTTGTACAACGTGCGAGAAGGTGCATCACTTCAGTATAACTGATGAGGGTAGATACCTCTGTCTAGATGCACGATACACAACCATTTATATAGTGATTTTTACTGTGAACTGTTCTTTTTTTGCTGTTATCTTTATCTGTGTTGTACATTTATATACTGTAGATGTTTTGTTATACAAACAGTTAAATACACATGATATATTTACGATTTCCGAGCCCAAAACCGTGCATTACGAATCATTTACGGTTTCAGTTCAAGAACATTCTGCAGAGGACTATTTAAGAAACCGGTCATACAACAACAAACCTTTGCCATGCACCGTACAAAATTTATGTAAACAATGACCTTCGTTTGGGTACAAAGGGACAGTGTGAAAAAATTCATTAAGATCGGGCCAAAGGTACGGATTTTGTCAAAGTTCGTAAGTGAAGTACACTCCGCCATAAACCATACAAAATTTTATGTAGATAGTGAGCATCGTCTTGTTTTGAAGTGAAGTGTCAAAAATTTCATCGAGATAGGAATAAAACAGTGGACTTTGGCAAAATCCATAAGTAAAGCAACCTCTGCCATGCAACACACAAAAGTTTATGTAAAGATCAAGTGTGCAAAATTTCATGGAGGTCAGAACTAAACTATATATTTATATTCAATAAAATCACGTGGACAAACTGAAAAACGAACTTTCAGATTTTCACAATTTTTTTTTAATTTTCCGATGGATTTCCCAAAAGTTTTAATTCATAAAAACGTCGTCCTGAGAATTATCAACAATAAAAAAAGATGAGCCAAATCATTGGAGGTGTTGTCAAGTTATGGCGTGTCCAAGTGCAATAATTATATAAACTCCATTGATGTACAACTGTACAGCAAAACAATTTGTATTTTTAGAGAAATCGTTACGATCGTTTGCCGTCATTGCTAACCCTTCATCTTATGGTTTCCCGTTTCCTGATTATACACGACATTAGTGAACTTTGGGGTGGTAGGAAAACAATGCTGTAACAAACTGAAAATTGAATATTTCAATACAGGAATATTTTAATACAATCTTATCAAAATACATTAAAATAAGAACACAAGAATTTAAAAGTACGAATGAAAGAGAGTGAAAGAAAGGAAATTTGCTCAGCATTTCCTGTCTCCAGTGAAGGCGGCAAATAGTTGTTTTTTTTTTTTTTTCCCCAATATACAAAGTCTTTGATACATGAACCGTCTTGCAATGCTGAAGTTTGTACACACATCACACGCAACACAATATTTACACAACGCTTCTGTCAAAAATATACATTTGTACTTAAACGATTCTTAGCTACCCAAAAGCTATTGCAAAATCATGCCTCTTGCGACAACATATGCCACTTTCTCGCTTTTCGGTGACGAGGTTCATCTGATTTTTCTGTCTTCATCTTCGACGACAGTCAATGAAAAGGAGTGAATGTTCGAGTTGTGGCGTAAATTCGAATAAAATCTGGATGAAAATTGGGGAAGCGCTGTGCAAGTGTCAAATGTTCAAATGTTTGTTAAGCTTATGGGACTTAACTACGGGGTCATCAGTCCATAAACTTACAAACTACGTATGAACTACTTACGAACTAGGACGGCACAAATAGCCATGCCCGAGGGGGGATTCGAACCCCCGACCGTAGTGGCCGTGCAGACCGTGACTGGAGCGCCTCAGTCCGCGTTTCTGATGGTACAATTAAAAAAAAAAAAGTTTTTCCAGACGCTCATGGTTGAAACTGCTGGTACAGGATATCAGATTTCTTTTTCTTGCAAAACTGTAATATTTCTGAGAAATTGTACGCAGAGCGTTTCCTGCTACGCATCGCTTTCTGGGCCCTCCTGATAAGACTGACCACATACAGAGAGTGGCCAAGACTGCCGGGGAACAACACCAGAGCTGAACGTAAAACCCTTTCTACACGGGAAGTGAGAGCTTACGAGATTACCCATGATGCACCGGTCACGCCGTCCGCGTACAGTGTAGACGCGTCCACTTGCACAAGATGCACGCATACGATCGCTAGTGGAATAGAATGGATCCTACTCTCACGTGGAATAGAATGGATCCTACTCTCACGCGTATGGAAGTGCTTCGCGCATGCGCAGACCACCTAATGGGGAACCCAGTTGACAAACGAAGCCAAGTAGGGAATTTGTTTGAGAATGTGTACTTGTCTTCTGCTCAGAGGAACGTAGTTTTTCGACTCAGTCGTAAATATTTTAGGAGGTGATACTATAGAGCAATTGCATTAAAAATTTAATATAACCTGTGAACAATTTTTATTGAATACAGAGATATAGCTGTTAATATGAAATCCAAACAAACGCAGAGCAAATGTAAATCAAGAAATTTTCACTGATTTATCCGTCTGTTCTTGGTAGTACATCACACTTACTTAAAAGTAGAATTTTTGTAAGTTCTACACGTTCAATTCCACTTAGTTACCGGTCTTAGGCTTACTAGGACATATTCAGACTTTAAACTACGTCGAAAACCGGTTATTTAAATAAAAGTTAATATGGTGATCTACCAAGAACCGATGAAAGAATCAGTCAAATTATCCAAATCAGTTTGTTGTACATACCAAGAGCTGTATCTCTGTACCCAATAAAAATTAGATACACGGTATATGAAATTTTAACTGTAAATCGTCTTTATTACCATTTTCTAAAATATTTGCTATTTTACTTGAAAGATGCTGAAATATTTGTTTCTGGTGAGCATTATTTGAAGCTTAATCAATGTAAAAGCTCTATGTATAGACACCTAAGCTTGTTCATCATACACATAGGCGCCTCAAACCACAGGGGCTGTAAGTATGTAATCGCATTTTATAATGAGGATGTTAGCATATGTGAGCGACGTAGGCCTAGTTACACATAAACTGCACGAAAACAATTAAATACATTTTCACAGTGGCAGTCTAAAACACAAATAAATGTTTTAATCATCACAATATATCATTCAGTTTCGAAAAGTGGTGTTAACGCGGCGATTCATTTACTAGTTGACAACAAACGAAGTATGCGACTCAACAAAGGCGTACCGTTTGAACGCTTCTTTGTAGTTCGACAGTCTATCGCAAGGGGCGCTGCAACTGACAACGACTTCCTTGTGCGTGTTGCACGTCTCGTGTTGCACAGTTCGTTGTAATTGACGGTAAGTCATCGAGTAAAACAGAAGTGATATCTGGCGTTCCACAGGGAAGCGTTATAGGTCCCCTACTCTTCCTCGTGTTTATAAACGATTTAGGAGACAATCTGAACAGCTCCCTTAGACTGTTCGCGGATGATGCTATCGTTTATCGGTTAGTGAAGTCAACAGAGGATCACAAGCAACTGCAAAGCAATTTAGACAAAATTTCTGCTTGGTGCGAAAATTGGCAATTGACACTGAATAAAGAAAAGTGTGAAGTAATACATATGACCACTAAAAGAAATCCGCTGAACTTCAATTACGCGATAAATCAGTCAAACCTTAAGGTCGTAGATTCTACCAAATACCTAGGAGTTACAATTACGAACAACTTTGACTGGAGGGAACATATAGAAAATATTGTGGGGAAGGCGAACCAAAGGTTACGTTTCATAGGCAGAACGCTTCGAAGATGTACCAGCTCCACCAAAGAGACTGGATACATCACACTTGTGCGTCCTCTCCTGGAGTACTGTTGCCCCTTGTGGGACCCTCACCAGGTGGGATTGACGGAAGACATTGAGAAGGTTCAGAGAAGGGCAGCTCGTTTTGTTTTATCACGTTACGGGGGGGGGGGGGGGGAGCGTCACGGAAATGTTGCTCGAATTGGGGTGGAAATCATTAAAAGAAAGACGTTATTCATTGCGGCGTGATCTGTTTGCGAAGTTTCAATCACCGACTTTTACTTATGAATGTGAAAATATTTTTCTAGCACCCACCTACTTAGGGAGACATGACCATCCCAATAAAATAAGAGAAATCAGATCGAAAACGGGACGATTTAGGTGTTCTTTCTTCCCGCGCGCTATTAGAGAATGGAACGGCAAAGAAAAGTTATGAAAGTGGTTAATGAACCCTCCGCCAGGCACTTAAATGTGATTTGCAGAGTATCTATGTAGATGTAGATGTATAGAAAGGGCTTTAGGTAGCCACAAGTTGCTACGTAATGAGAGCTTAAGTCAAAGAGGCTAACAGGAAAGAAAATACACATCAAAATGTAACGTGTAAATTAAAATGGAAAAGAAAAATAGAATTAAAATATCGGGAAAAGACCCCTCACAAAGGCTTTGGAGAATCCTGAGCAGATGAGGGGCCAGAGGGTGGAAAGTGGAGATAAAAATCTTTGGGCGCGAAGCTCGTGCGGCTGATGTATGGTAGTGGTGGAGACGGGCGACTGCTGACAGATAACGAAGCACAGGCGCCGGCAGACGTCGCTCGGGTCAGTGGGCGGGTCGCAGTCAACCGAGCCGAGGCTGGGCGGAGGCTGAGCCACGGCTGAGCTGAGGCGGCAGTAGCAGTAGCCAGCCACCAGCGGGGGCGCCCACATCGCACCATGGAGGAGCAGCCGTCGGCGGTGAGTCTGCGACCACCAGGCGGCGACTGAAGCCGAGGAAATGTGTTTTTAGGTTAATGCACTGTGTGGTTCTTGCCCTGTTCACTTTCATACATTTCAGTACATCTTCTAATATATAAAGCAGAGTGTCCGTACGTGTGTACGTGTTGCATACAAATCTACAGTTTTGTTCCAATCTTTACGACATTTGTACACGTAAGTTTCAATCCATGAGGACGGCCGCCGTAATGTAAGAATCACATACGATATATAGTTCACGAGGTATGGCGTCATAAACAATGAGATGCGCAAAAACTGGTGCATTTAGCGACAAAACTGCTCTATTTCTCATTAACTACTGGGCCGGTATCAACCAAATTTGGTACACACATTCGCAAAAAACTGACACGTAATGCGGTGAGACGTTATAAATACGCTATATGAGAATGAGAGTACTTAGCGACTTGCAACAAACTTTGAACATAATTTCAAACCTTTATTAAACTTTTTCTCGCTAACAACCACATCAGAAAACTGAAAGGAAAAAACTTTCTCACTTACTACTTTTCCGCTACGGCTTTCGGTATGACGTTACAATTTATAATGTCTACACTACAAATAATAGCCGCAGGAAATTTTACAGACAGGATACACACATACAGTTGAATCTACCTTCTAAATTATATCACAGTAAGACACGTAGTTCATGAGGTATGAACACATAAACATTAACGTTCCGCTGTTCATGGACTAAAACTCCGCAATTCGGTATGACGTTACAATAATTGGGGAAATATGCAGTCATTTACTGATGTATAAAGTAGAACCATCTCCACATTTCATGTCCGATAAGAGCAATAAACTCCATTCATAAATAACCAGCTTCCTGAGTGAATCACTTATCTTAGAATCCATTTTGTTGGTCATTAGAGTTTTAATTTATGTTTGTTAAATATATTTCACGTCATCATATGCAGATTGATAGAATAGCTAAACTACATATTATTGATCTTGTTTAAACAGATTGGGTAGCTGTTTACGGCATAGAAGCTGACATACATAACTCACCCTTATGTACAGAGACAACGAGCCATAAACTTTTACTACTCGAGTTATGTATTGCCCAAGTCTTATTGGTGAGAACCGAAAGGAAGGTACTCATTTTCTCCTAAACCACTGGACCGATTTCAACCAAATTTGGTACACACATTCCTTACCGTGATTAACAATTTCTTCAGGGTTAAGAATCATATACGACACATGACTCAGAAGGTATGACGTGATAAACAATAGGAATCGCAAGAAATTGCCACATAATGCGACGAGACTTTATAAATACGCTATATGAGAATGACAGTACTTAGCAACTTGCAACAAACTTTAAACATAATTTCAAACTTTTATTACACTTTTTCTCGCTGACAACCATAGCAAACTGATGAGAGGAAGAAAGTTTCTCGGTTACTACTTTTCCACTGTTTGTGGAGTAACACTACGGCTTTCGGTATGACGTTACAATTTATAATTTGTACACTACAAATTGTAGCCGCTGGAAATGTTACAGACAGTATATACACATATAGTTGAACGTATCTTCTAAATTGTATCACATTACGACACGTACTTATGAGAAATGAGCACATAAACAGTAACGTTCATGCAAAACCGCCCTATCACGCACCAAGTTCTTATTTCTTACTTCTTTACCACTAATCGCATTCCCAAAAGATTTTACAGGCATACAGCCCTTATAAGAATGAACATATACCTGAAAATGACACGAATAAATAAATAAATACCCGGACAACGCCGTGTTTTCAGCTAGTCTTCTATATATAAAGCAGAGTGTCCGTATGTGTATACGTGTTGCATAAAAATCTACAGTTTCGAACCAATCTTTCTCAAATTTTATACAAATAGGCTTCAATCCATGAGAACGGTCGCCGCAAGTGTAAGAATCACATACGATATATAGTTCAAGAGATATGACGTCATAAACAATAACATGCGCGAAAAAGTGCTCATTTTCACGTAAACCGTTGGACCGATTTCAACCAAATTTGGTACACACATTCCTTACGTGAGGTAACAATTGCTGCATGGTTAAGAATCACATACGGCACATGGTTCAAAAGATATTACGTCATAACCAATAGAAATCGCACAAAATGGCATATAATGCGGCGAGACTTTCGAAATACATGAGAATTATAGTACTTAGCGGCTTGCAAAAAACTTTAAACATAATTTCAAACCTTTATTAAACTTTTTCTCGCTGGCAACCACAGTAAAATGATGAAAGGAAAAAAGTTTCTCGCTTACTACTTTTTCGCTGTTTATGGACTAAAAGTACGGCATCCGGTATGACGTTACAATTTATAATTTCTACACTACAAATTGTAGCCGCAGGAAATTTTACAGACAGTATACACGCATATAGTTGGGTCACAGCACATAAACACTAACGTTCATGGGAAACCGCCCCATCACGCACCAAGTTTTAATCTATTAATTCTTTATTACTAATTGTATTGCCAAGAGATTTTACAGACATACAGCCCTTATACAAATCTACAGTTTTGATCAAATCTTTATGAAATTTTGTACATGTAAGCTTCAATCCATGAGCGCGGTCACCGAAAGTGTAAGAATTAAGTACGATACATAGTTCACGAGATATGACTTCATAAGCAATGAGATGCCAGAAAAACTGCTCATTTTGACCTAAACCACAGGACCGATTTCAACCAAATTTGGTACACACATTCCTTACAGTCAATCGGGGTAACTTTGTACCACTTTTCTCATTTTTTTTTTTTTTTTTTTTTTGAAAATTCTGTACTTAAAATAAATTACGCATTACAACAGACATTGTAACATTTTACATCTACAGTTACTGAGTGCTTGGGAAATTAAAAATGTATATTAATTATCCCCTGTTAGGGTAAAAATTCAATTTTAATACTGGTACAAAGTTACACTGTCATTCAGGGTAACTTTATACCAGTCTTAAAAAACACAGAATATTCCCTATATCTGATGCTCTGGGTAACTTTATACCATGCTAAAAAGAAATCAGGTGTTAATATGAAGTAAAAACAAAGTGTTAATTCAGTATTGACGTTTCACTCTGAAATATCGAGATATTTGTGTTGAGCTGGCACCAACAGCTCTCATATTAAGTTAACACAAATAGAGAAAAAAACATTTAATGCAGTGAATTGTTTATTTATAATACACATTACAAATAATAGTACACACATTTTCTTCATAACACAAAATCTTCAATAATACTAAATAGGAAATAGACTCCTTCAAATATCTTCATCTGATGAACACAGGAACTCATCACTGATATGAACCATGCCCCTTTTATTAACAGGCTTCGTGCAGAATTAATCAGTTATTTTTAATATACTGTCCTTGTTGTACCAAGTTGAATCCTCTCTCTCAGGCCATACGTATTTTATTCTTTCTTAAGCATGCAACTTATTCTGAACGTCATATGATTGCCTCGCTCCTCTACTGCAGTGAATTTTCCAGGATAACATTTACCCTCATGCACTGCAATGACAATCATTTACATGAAAGTCATCTTCACATGTAGCTGATTTGTTGCATATATCAGTTATCATTCCTTCTTCTATAACAATGTTCCCCTCAGCTATTACAATAGGGCCGTTAAGTTCCATTTCATTGGTCATACTTATGTTCACATCTAATTCAGCAAGGATACTGCAGCTGTCAGGAGCATCTGCTGACACATTCTTTTTATTCTAAGTTCTGAGTATTCTAGCATGGGTCCTTACACCACCTCTTGTCTTCGGTCCTGAAATTCTAGCACATTTTCTTCTTTTGCCTCCATTCGGGTTCGTCTCTTCTTTCCGTTGTTACCATTTACTTCCTTGTCCTCATAAGGTGTCCTCACATCTTCTGCAGACAAACTCTTCCCAGGTTCTATGGGCCACTTGTACTTTTTGACAGTCTTCTCATTGAGATCTGACTGTCTTACTGTCTCCAAATAGTTCTTGAATAATTCAGTTCCTACACTGCTTACCATTGCTTATTATTGAACCTCTATTGTAATTTTTGAATAATTTAGAAATGAGTGACAGCAGTTCTACAATCATCTGACAAATGTTTATATATTTATTGGGATGTGAATTTCCGAATTTGTACTCACAAATAGGCTGCTATTAGTAGGCCCAACCATCAAAATCACATAATTCATGCCATACCAAGTCATTTTAGAAATTTTAATGTTACAGGATCTTAATTTATTATTCTGATTTCAATTTGGTAAACATTGTACCATGATCCTGGTAATTTCGTACTGGTACAATGTTACCCTGAAAGGAGCATGAATTTGCCACTAGCTTTATAGCAGTGGTTATGTCGATATAGTAAATCAGAATTTCTAATCAAGTAATATCACTGCAAACTCAGAGCATTACTTAATTGTTTAAAAACGAAATATTATTAAGGATGTCATTACTTGTACTTACAATCACAAATTGAAATCACTAACGTCAGATGTTCTCTTCACAGTCAACACAATAAAAGACTAACCACAACCAAAAGAGCTCGTGGGAATGTGGAAAGGCAGTTGAAATATAAAATATAAATAACAGAGATAATAAAACTGTTACCTTTAGTACAAAATAATATCACTAGACGGAACACCAGGTAACTGAAACAAAAATAGCTAGTACTACAAAGTTACCCTGACTGGTACAAAGTTACCCCGATTGATTGTACCGCGAGTAACAATTGCTGCCGGGTTAAGAATGCGACAAATGATTGAGAAGATATGACGTGATAAACAATAGGAATCGCAAAAAATTGCCACATAATGCGACGAGACTTTATAAATACGCTATATGAGAATGAGAGGACTTAGCAACTTGCAACAAACTTTAAACATAATTACAAACCTTTATTAAACTTTTTCTTGCTCACAACCATAGGAAACTGACGAAAGGAAAAAGTTTCTCGCTTACTACTTTTCCGCTGTTTATGTAGTATAACTCCGGCATTCGGTATGACGTTACAATTCATAATTTCTAGACTATAAATTGTAGCAGCAGGAAATTTTACAGACAGGATACACGCATATAGTTGAGTCTACTTTCTAAATTGTATCACAGTACGACGTGCAGTTCTTCAGATATGAGCACATAAACAGTAACGTTGATGGAAAACCGCCACATCACGCACAAAGTTTTAATTTCTTACTTCTTTACCACTAATTGCATTCCCAAAAGATATTACAGACATACAGCCCTTATAAGAATGAATATATACCTGAAAAATGACAGGAATAAATAAATAAATACCCCGGCAACGCCGTGTTGTCAGCTAGTCTTTATGTATAAAGCAGTGTGTCCGTACGTTTATGTGTTTGTGTGTACGTATTGCATACAAATCTACAGTTTTCTTCCAATCTTTGCGAAATTTTGCACATCTAAGCTTCAATCCATGAGGACGGTCGCCGTAAGTGTAAGGATCACTTACGAATTCACTAGATATGACGTCATAAACAATGAGATGCCAGAAAAACTACTGCATTACGCGACAGTGTTGCACATTTCCACCTAAATCACTGGACCGATTTCAACCAAATTTGGTACAGATGTTTGTTACTGTGAGGTACCAATTCTGTAATGGTAAGACCTATATACGACTCAAGGGTCACGAGATATAACGTAATAAACAATAGAAGTTGCAAGAAACTGCCACATAATGCGACGAGACTTTACGAAAAAAAATTTTTGTGAACGAGATTACTTAGCAACTTGTAACAAACTTTAAATATAATTTCAAACCTTTACTGAACTTTTTGTGATTGACAACCACATCAAAACAATAAAAGGAAAAATTTTCTCGCTTACTACTTTTCCGCTGTTCATGGACTAAAACTACGTTACAATTTATTTCTACGCTACAAATTGTAACCGCAGGAAATTTTACAGGCGTATACACACATATAGCTGAATGTACCTTGGTAATTGTTTCATAGTATGACAAGTAGCTCATAACATATGAGCTCATGAACAGTAACGTTTATGGAAAATCGCCTCATCACGCACCTAGATTTAATCTATCACTTTTTTACTACTAATTTTACAGACATACAGCACTTATACAAAAGAATATATACGTGGATAATTATTGAATTGTACAACATATAACTCAATAAATATGAGATCGTATGCATTTTATATGTCATTTGTATTTTGATTAGTATCTTTCTTTGTTTGGATACTGCTGTTCAAAATGTTCAAATGTTTGTAAAGCTTATGGGACTTAACTGCGGGGTCACCAGTCCCTAAACTTATAAACTAATTACGAACTAACTTATACTAAAGACAACACAAACATCCGTGCTCGAGGGAGGATTCGAACCTCCGACGCGGGAGGCCGAGCGATCCGCAACGTGGCGCTCCATTCGATACTGCACTTTTGATTTTGTACTTTATGCGAGACAGTCTTATTTCTTATTTATTCTCCGATAAATACAGCATGTTTTTAGAAAAAAGGAGATGGACAGAGAGAGAAGGGATAGGGGAAGTACTAACTGAACCCAGGAATAAATAAACAAATACCCGGGCAAAGCCGGATTTTCAGATAGTATTTGATATAGTATCCTTTAGCGGACAAACACAGACCTTTCCGACAGCTAAACTGTTATTTATTAAAACAAAATCTCATTCCATGAGACATATCGGGACATATCGGGATAATATCCAAATGCTTTACAACAGTGTTTTTTAACCTGTGGGTCGCAAAATATTGCTCTGGGAGTCGCCGTCACTGGAACAAGTACTTGCTTCATAAACAGCTAGAGGTTCAATAATACAGAAACGTATGCCTAAGCGACATTCTTTTAAGGCGAGACGGTAGGCCCTACACCGACGACGTTAAAGTAAGCAAATTCTTGCCCTATTTGCTCAGAAACTACAGAAGAGATTCGTCTTAAATTTTTACTGAAAATTAAATGATTTTTGTGCAACTCACTGAACCGAAATCTTTATGGTACTGTAATTTATAATGTACTAATTAATTTAATTTTTGTGTGTGAAAAAAGGTCGTATATATTTTTATTACAGTACAATTACTGGTTCAATTAACATGACTGCGGTTCTACAGCTGTAATGCAGTGTTGTTTACAAACTGTGAAATATTCTTTAAATATTCTCTGATAGTTTCCGAGAAAACGGGGGAAATGTTTCAGAATTCATAGTTTTAAGAAAATGAGAGATAAAGTTTTACAACATGTTTATTCCAGGAAACATTTACAGATCTGTCCGCAAGAAGTAGTTAGAAGCAGCCTGCACCTTAGTCAGGGTCCTAATTATCTTTGGGTTCATTAGTCTGTTTCGTTTTCCTGCTTCTTGACTCTTTAGACACTTGCACAACTATGCAATACGCAAGTTCACAAGTTATCTTAGAATAGTTACAGTATTCTGTCCGGGTGATATGCCTAACCGTTCAAAAACTTTTAGTGTGGCAATGCTTCCATTGTTCCACGTTATCACAGCATCTGACACCCTAGTTGTAAAGTTCTGTAACCAAAAAACATATTTTTAGGGATGCGAGTCCACACGATGTTCTTTTGTTCACAAGCGCGCCTGCAGACATTTGACTATCGAATGCGCTCTGGCAGGTTAACCAACATATCAACCGTACATTTCTGTACAAAACACAAAAGAAACCTAACTCTCTAACTGTAAAAGTGCCGGAGGAATAATACTTTTTACGAAAAAGGGGCGTACATTATTACAGAGTGACAGATGTCATAAAATTTTTATAAATGCCGTTTTAACTAGTGGACAGGAAAAAATACATATAAATGTTCACAAAAGAACATAGTATCTAATTATGCAAAAATCTGAGTTTTTGAAAACTTTCAGCCTACCGTCTTCCTTTAGTGTTACAATTATAGAGTTCCTTGTGTAACATTAATTACTAATTGAATTGATCATATATTGTTTTATAATTCAGTGAGTTCATGATGAATGAATAAGCGCAAAGCCTAAAAACTGTATTCAGGAACCAACCGACAGGTAGAAGAGCAAAATAAAAAAAAGTAATTCTGAAAAATTCCAAAAGGAGCTCTACTTCTTTCGAATTGTCTATACAGTGGGACCTTTTTTAATGATCTTGATTCGCTTCTGAGTCTTACCTAAAATGCGAAAAACTCGTTAAGAAAAATATTTTTTTCTGTCGCAAATCATATAAAAATAGGAAATGTGTTCCATTCCGAAAAATACACAAAAAACTTAGTTTAGCTATTTAAAAGAAAGCTGTAGCATAATAGAAAATTAAATTTGTTTCTTTTATTTATAAACAGCAAATAGATTTCAATCACAGAGTGACCATCATCAGTGAAACTCTTGAAGCACTTGCACATGACACAGTTAAAACAGAAAAATCTATATCAAGTTCTATAATGTAATATGTGTAGTCATTTCTTCCGTAAACAACCTCACATGAGTGCTTGGAAATCTGCACTGAAGATGGCCACTCTGATTTGTTACTGATAAAGGAAGAATTACGACCAATGCCGCTCATTCCATGTGTTATATTAATCGCGCTGTGGTCGTGGTGCTCACTGATGCATGAAATGGAATCGAATCTCAAGTTAACATAGGTCTGTTACTGTTTCGTTAGGAATTTGGAAGTGGGGTCACCTGAATTATTATTATTATTAATATTATTTTATGGAAGTCGCTAGAATATTTTTACTTAAAAGAGGGTCGCAAATTTGAAAAGTTTGAAAAACAATGCTTTACAAGAACTGAAATTGTCAGCTGTAGTAGTTCACAGGAAATGCAGAAAAACATTTTTCCAGTCATGACAGTAAGTTCAGCACTGAAGAGACGAATTTTATGTTGAGTATATACGAAAATTCTGTTCAAATGTTTGTTAAGCTTATGGGACTTAACTACGGAGTCATCAGTCCCTAAACTTACAAACTACTTATCAACTACCTTATACTAAGGACGGCACAAATATCCATGCCCGAGGGGGGATTCGAGCCCCCGACCGTAGTGGCCGTGCAGACCGCGACTGGAGCGCCTCAGTCCCCTCGGCCACGGCGGCCGGCACGAAAATTCTCTCTACGGGTTCCATGTCATTAAATATTTGTACTAAATTCTGTGCCACGAGGTTTCTGAAATTTCAGTTGAACCTATTCTCCTAAAAATGAATATTAGAAGTCACTGACGGAAAAGCACTGAAACAAGTAGCAACAAAAGTTGTTCCGTGTAAAATAGCAGATGACTCTTTTGTTCTGATTGCACATTCACAGGTAATACAGGTAACGTTGTTTCTCTTTTTAGATAGGAATCACTTTCAACTCAGAATGCAATGAATAAATAATCGCCTCTATAAATGTTTTTGGCTCCGCAGTACGGTATAGCGTTAAGAGCGTCTCCCCCTATTCTAACCTCCTTGGTCTACGCATACCACGCATCGTACGCAAAAGAGGCGTTCAGAGTTTTCTATATTTCCAGGTGGCATTTAAATCGATGTCCACAAGGATTTCCAATTTATTTCCAGAAGCCATTCACATAAGAGAACTGAAATCAAATTGTGTGCCCATAGTACTGCGAATAGATTCACGATTTATTGTCCGGACTGTCACATATCGTAATAATAAACGGCCAGCTATCGAGTAAAACAGAAATGACATCTGGCGTTCCACAAAGAGGTGTTATACATCGTCAATTTAGAAAACATTCTGAGAAGCCCTCTTAGGTGATTTCCTGATGCTACTGTGGCTTATCGTGTAACGAATTTAACAGAAGATCAAAACGAATTGCATAATGATTTAGCCACGATACATTGTGGCGCTAAAAGTGACAACTGAGTTCATCCAAATGACAACTAAAAGGATTATGTTGATCTCCCATTACAAAAGAAATCAAGTAAATATTAAGACTGAATAGTCAAGTAAATACATAGAGATAATAGTCAAATACAACTTAAATTGAGACGATCAATTAACGTTGGGAGGAAGGTGGATCAAAGATTGCGTTTTACGATCAGGACACTTTGACGCAATAGTTCTATGTAGGAGAGGTGGGTTTTGTGTTGTATAACTCCTTTTTTTTTTTTTTTTTTTTTTTTTTTTGCAAGACACAGTTATCACAATCAACTTGCATTTTATGGGAGCACTAACGTAATTTTTCCTCTTCAATTATAACAAAGACAATGTCGTTCCATTTGGTTGTTCATTTCCGTTGTTCATAACACCAATGCCAGAGCAAATGACTGTTGCGTTGACTCTGTGGCAAACGAAGCAACGGGCGCCTCGTGGACAGTCCACTCTGCTGCAAACAGTATCGAACACTGCTTGACGTGTAACAGGCCGAATTTGATGTGATAAGGTTCGACATGTTGCAGAATGACTCCCGCATGCACTCCCATGCTCGTCCTTCCGTCCGTCGTTCCCCCCCGCATCTAACGACTACATATCCGCATCGCAATTGTTTGGTTACGTTCGACACTACCACCGATTTCTCTAAAAGATAATCCGTAATCCCTAAAAGCAAATATTCTTCTAACTCCGAAACGTGTTTGCTCGCTGCCTTCTACGACAGACATTGAACTTGATTACGCCAAACAACCTCACGAAAGAACAAATCCATAGCATTTAGAGACCACTTCTATATAACGCTTGCATCAGACACTACTGGCGCTCGTGATGTGGAGCTACCTTAATGGGAATCACGTACATCTCTTGTCGGTACAAAATGCAAGCTGCATATTTCTCATAATTTCAGTGCTTCCTGCAGGGAACTGCATTTTGGCTGACCAACAGTGTATATCCGCCTTAAGGAGAACCCCCAAACATTCACTCCGATAATTCCATAAGAAATGAAACATTCTTCTGTCATCTGATACAGAAACATACGCGCATAACTATTCAAAGAAGTCTTCTAATATATAGGGCTGTGTTAGCGGTTCGTAACTTCCGTTCATTCCTCGATCGTAATGATTAACTACTCCTTGCAGGGACGTTCTAGCTGGACGCCAGGTCCTGAAAAGAATTGCATAATAAATCAGAAAAATACTATCAGTATTTTGGATCGATCTTTAAATGTCTTACCTATAAGTAGATCCAAAGGTCCAGTATGTCGTTCGGACCATTCTGAACAAATATAGCACCGTCTGCCTTCGAAGCCACATCAGCGCGTACGTATCACTACGTGGATACTGCGTCTCGCCTAGGAAGAACACGACATTTGTGCAGATGTCTTGTTTCCCCATTGAAGAAAGAAATATATAATTTGTGTCAGTCCGCGCCCCGCGCCGCGGCCGCGCAGTGGAACCGATTGCGATGGCGTCTGAGATGACGTCGGTGTGAGGGCTCTGTCCGCCGTGGTCGTCACTTCGTTACGTTTGCTAGATTTACTCTTAATTAACCCAATCGCTGGTTCCCAAGATTTGCTAAGATTATAGCCACAGTCACGGTTTATGAGGTCGTCACTTGTGCGAATTTCAATGGCCTCTCTAACGACGCAGTCCCAGTATCTCGACGTCTGTACCAGAATCCTAGTGCTTTCATACTCCATCGCGTGATTCTCCGACAAACAATGTTCAGCGACCGCCGACTTGCTCGGATACATCAATCGTGTGTGCCTCTGGTGTTCAACGCATCGATCCTCGACGGTACGCATCGTCTGTCCAATATACGACTTTCCACACTGACACGGAATCTGGTACACGCCGGCCTTCCTCAAACCGAGATCATCTTTAGCGCTCCCCACCAGTGCACGAATTTTATTCAGCGGACAAAAAACAGTTCCGACCTGGTGTTTTTTCAAAATGCGGGCGATCTTCCCCGAGAGTGCGCCGGTATATGGAACGAACGCAGTGCCTACATCCTCCCTCGTGTTTTCATCAGTTTCCACAGGTTGTGTTGTAGTGGTTGGGCAGAGAGCCCGCTGAATCTGCCACTCTGAATACCCATTTTTACGAAATACAGTTCTCAGGTGTTCCAATTCCTGGGGTAGACTCTCTGCGTCGGAGATAGTGCGCGCCCTGTGTACTAGAGTTTTAAGTACCCCCATTCCTCTGTGAAGGGTGGTGACAGCTGTCTGCGTGTAAATACAGATCAGTGTGCGTTGTCTTCCGATATACACTATGACCCAGGGTGCCATCAGCTCTTTTCTTGACCAAGACGTCAAGGAACGGCAATTTACCCTCCTTTTCAGTCTCCATAGTGAATTTGATGTTGGGGTGTATGGAGTTTAGATGTGTAAGGAAGTCAAGGAGTTTATCCATACCATGTGGCCAGATGACGAAAGTGTCGTCCACGTAACGGAAAAAGCAAGTAGGTTTCCATTGAGATGATGCCAGGGCTTCCTCCTTGAAATTCTCCATGTACTAATTTGCGACCACAGGAGAGAGTGGGCTACCCATGGCGACTCCCTCCGTTTGTTCGTAGATTGATGGTGTTACTTCGGTTGCAGACGATTCCGCCCATAAGAAGGCAACTTGACGTCAAACAGCTACGTTCTCACGCCTCCTTGACAAGCCATCTCTGCAGCTTCCGTGCAAGACTGTCATCAATCTGAGTGGGATGGAGTTGAGTGATGATGCGGTCTCAGATTTGGAGAAAGGACTCAACTTTGCTCCTACCCCCAAGTTCACACCGGTCGCAGAAATTATTAGTGCTGTTGAACAGGTTGCAGCTCAACTTCCGCCTGAATCAGCTGAGGAAATTCGTCGTGAAACTTGTCGTGTGTTGACGAAATCCAAGCCCATGAAGTCGAACATCACTAGTAAAGAGAGGGCGGCCATTCGTGACCTGAGGGAGCGCCCTGAAATTGTTGTCTTACCGGCTGACAAAGGCAATGCTACGTTTGTTGTCTCCCACAAGGACTACACTGAAAAGATGCAGAGCCTGCTAAATGACGATTCCTACCGGAAGATCAGCGTTGACCCCACAAAGAAGGTGGAAAACAAGACGACGGCGCTTCTCAAGGATGCGGATTTACCGGAGGGTGTCTCCAAGAAACTGCTACCTCAAGGTCCGGTACCGCCAAGACTTTATGGACTCCCTAAGGTTCACAAAGATGGAGTGCCGTTACGTCCAATTGTCAGTAACATCAGAGCACCTACATATTTGTTGGCCAAACACTTGACGAGAATATTAAGTCCTTATGTGGGTAAATGCCCTCATCACATCCGTAATTCCGTGGATTTTGTTAAACGCCTTAACAACTTCAGGCTGGATGAGTCAGATATCATGGTGAGTTTCGACGTCGTTTCGTTGTTTACGAGGGTGCTCCTTCGAGAGTCACTAGATTTGATTGGTCAGAAATTCGACGAGAAGACCACCGAACTTTTTAGGCATGTCTTGACCTCTACGTATTTTCTTTTCAATGGCGAATACTACGAACAAACGGAGGGAGTCGCCATGGGTAGCCCACTCTCCCCTGTGGTCGCAAATTAGTACATGGAGAATTTCGAGGAGGAAGCCCTGGTATCATCTCAATGGAAACCTACTTGCTTTTTCCGTTACGTGGACGACACTTTCGTCATCTGGCCACATGGTATGGATAAACTCCTTGACTTCCTTACACATCTAAACTCCATACACCCCAACATCAAATTCACTATGGAGACTGAAAAGGAGGGTAAATTGCCGTTCCTTGACGTCTTGGTCAAGAGAAGAGCTGATGGCACCCTGGGTCATAGTGTATATCGGAAGACAACGCACACTGATCTGTATTTACACGCAGACAGCTGTCACCACCCTTCACAGAGGAATGGGGTACTTAAAACTCTAGTACACAGGGCGCGCACTATCTCCGACGCAGAGAGTCTACCCCAGGAATTGGAACACCTGAGAACTGTATTTCGTAAAAATGGGTATTCAGAGTGGCAGATTCAGCGGGCTCTCTGCCCAACCACTACAACACAACCTGTGGAAACTGATGAAAACACGAGGGAGGATGTAGGCACTGCGTTCGTTCCATATACCGGCGCACTCTCGGGGAAGATCGCCCGCATTTTGAAAAAACACCAGGTCGGAACTGTTTTTTGTCCGCCGAATAAAATTCGTGCACTGGTGGGGAGCGCTAAAGATGATCTCGGTTTGAGGAAGGCCGGCGTGTACCAGATTCCGTGTCAGTGTGGAAAGTCATATATTGGACAGACGATGCGTACCGTCGAGGATCGATGCGTTGAACACCAGAGGCACACACTATTGATGTATCCGAGCAAGTCGGCGGTCGCTGAACATTGTTTGTCGGAGAATCACGCGATGGAGTATGAAAGCACTAGGATTCTGGTACAGACGTCGAGATACTGGGACTGCGTCGTTAGAGAGGCCATTGAAATTCGCACAAGTGACGACCTCATAAACCGTGACTGTGGCTATAATCTTAGCAAATCTTGGGAACCAGCGATTGGGTTAATTAAGAGTAAATGTAGCAAACGTAACGAAGTGACGACCTCAGCGGACAGAGCCCTCACACCGACGTCATCTCAGACGCTGTCGCAATCGGTTCCACTGCGCGGCCGCGGCGCGGGGCGCGGACTGCGGTGGGGTCGCTCCGCGGGCCGAGGGTATTTAAATGGCCCGCTACCGGGCTAGAACCCAGTTCCCTTCGAGCAGCCGTAGCGTGCGGATCTCCGTGGCGGCGCGTTTCCAGGAGCTCAGTCCGTTAGTTCACCTGATGATGGCGACATGTATGATCGCCGAAATATTGTGCCCGTTGGACACTATAGAACGGCAGTACACCCGTGGATATTTTGATCATCAAATACACCGCGAGAAACTGAAGAATCACAACATTTCTGTTCAGAGGCTGCATAAAAAGTGGTTCTGTGGTCTTCCAGGACTTGGCACTGAGGGCATAATGGCGACTCCGTCATAGGTGTTCTATTGACTCTTCAATTGGGCACTTTGTAGATGTTGTGATTCGTTACTCGTCAAAGAACAAAATAGACGACATGTTGTCAGATTTAATAAACCTGTATAACTTCTGCTCCCATATTAGCAGGTAGTGTAAAAGCTGTGTATGTGTTGTGGTTGTTGAACCTATCGTTAAATCAGACAACAAATTGTTCATTAACACAGCAATTTGGTTTAATTATGGCCCTGGTATTGATGTATATACTATTAAATAAGAAACAGTGCATGAAACTGATTACGTGCGCAACGGATCTTTTAACAATACATCTGTGGCAAGTCACCATATGAAACAGACACTGACTATACTCAAAATATTTGACTGCGAGAGAGATAATAAAAAACCACAAACCACTTTCTTAATGTTTGACTGCAGGAATTTTATGCAGATCAGTACCTGATTATCAAAATTCAGTATCCTAATCAACTGACTGCAGTGTTGCATAACAATCATTTACTATAGCACAAATAACGAAAATCTGTTTAACAAGATTACCAAAATCAATGCTGCACTTTAAATCCACTAATAACTAATTATCAAATGTAGGAAGTAGGTTAATCTTCTAACTACGTAAATGAAACAGAAAAGAAAGGTCAACTTTGTTACTTATTATTAATAATCACCATTACATTACCTACATAATA
Organism: Locusta migratoria; assembly: GCA_026315105.1. NCBI lineage: Eukaryota > Metazoa > Arthropoda > Insecta > Orthoptera > Acrididae > Locusta > Locusta migratoria. The sequence continues at coordinate 705,779,541 of CM048745.1, read as the reverse complement.
CAACTTTTTCCTAATGACATCAAATGCAATTACCTTCATTCCAGCGGTGATAGTAATAATATATATATATATATATATATATATATATATATATTCCAAATACAATCAAATCAACTTGCTGGCACAGCAGTCTCTGCTCTACATCGGAGCCATACACACAACCCAACCGCTCTCTAAGCGAACTGAACCACAAGTCCCGCTCTCTCTCTCTCTCTGCGCGAGCTACAATGCTATGCAATACATGATCTTTGCCAAAGATGAAACTTCACAGAGTTAAGTACAAATATCGATACACACAGTAGAAGCAATATTATACATTTTCTTGCAAGCAAGTTACTCTACACAAAACAGGAGGCACAATATTAGACATTGTCTTACAATTTTTATTTTTATTTTTTATGGACACGTTTCAAGTATGATGCTATGACAGTTGCCAGCATCGGACCTCCTCTCTTTCAGCAGAATAAAAATGATTGCAACAGGAGAAGACAAGTCAGGCATTACTCTTATAATAAATGGTCAACATATCCTGAAATTGACAAATTGAATGGTGGGTTAGCCTTTTAAACGTGATAATACGGATACAACAAAAAATATAGACCACAGCTTGATACTGAAATTGTCCTCCTGCAGGACACAATAAAAATGAGATCAAATATTATGTAAATGAGAATTCTATTTATACACTCAGCCTTTGGTTAGAAAGAGTGTACGTAGAGAGACAATTGAAGGTATCTTTTTGTCAAGGGAACAAACAATTCAGGCTAAGCATGGTTAGCACAAGTAGTGCTGCACTGATAGCAAGTTTAATCTGATCGCTCCTACGATTCTGTATGCAAACCGTTGCCTTTCTGTATGCAAACCGTTGCATTTCTGTAGACTCACGGACGTTCGCAAACACGTAGACGTTGGGACGGCGAAATTCATGGGAGATGGAATAAGTCAGCACCACGATCTCTTACAATGGCGGGAATATCTACACAAGACTACTTCGTTCGCCGATACCTTCCAAGACTAGTGAGCAACTGGGCATGAGAAGGCTTGTTAGCTTGTACGTCGAACTTCACTATGCGTCCGCATACTGTTCGAATCCATAATAAGGAAGTTAATTACTGCTTAATTAATGCACACTCTCTTGTCATAAGGACTGGACAAGGTAGCACACTGGCATCTTCGTGTTCAGCTAGAAAAAATTTCAGCTGAACAACTCGTTTACCATTAACTGTCATAGACACACAGCAAGTATCTCTGTGTCCACAGAAACATAATATATCGAGTGCTGCACCACTGGCACAACATCTGAACGTCTACAATAAATATAATTGCCACGTGTATCCATTAGATTATGTGCGTCGTCGAAAGTCTAGTTTCCGGTAGAGTAATATGAACATAGTTGTATTAGATGAAAGAGGCACGTATATGATTGACTGGGAGGCGTGCTGTACCACCGCTGTTGAGACCATTCGAGAGACTGATGTTGATTCTTCTATTATGATTCCTTAAATCTGATGTCTTATCCACAAATTTATCATTGTGCCAGTGTATAACATCACAGCTCGATCGAGGACATTTTTGACCTTGTCCACCTCTTTCAAAATGTAGGGTGAAGGTTGTGCACGAGAGTAATCCTGCACTCAATCGAGAGCTGAATGCAGTTGCTACGTGCCGTATTACCACAATCGGCATCGGGAGTGCTTGACCATAGTGACGCTTTTTGACCAGCTGAATCATGTGTAGGCCCATATGACATGTGTTCTATTGATTGTGAAACTCTATGGCAATTTTAAACTGTCAAGTAAGGAACGTCGCTGGTAAAGAAAATCCTTAAGCATTTCAAGATATCCATGAGTCGAAAGGGCGCAAAATATTCATCCGTTGGTTCCTTCACTGACCGACTCATTCACAGGCACGCGGATATCAGTGGCCATTTTGTACTTCTTGATTCAATATTAAAGGCATTCCGAGATTCTCTCTCTCTCTCTCTCTCTCTCTCTCTCTCTCTGTCTGTCTGTCTCTCTCTCTCGACTGCAAGCAAGCTGTAAAAGAGGATAGTCGAATTTTGGGGGAAGGTTCTTAGTGGAATCGCTTGCCATGTTATTCATGCATGTGTCAATGGTGCAACTCCCTCCCCCCTTCCTCATGATCATGCCAAAAGACGGTGCTAAACAGGAGGAATGGAAAAACATACTTTATATAATGTTCAAATTACGGTGAATGGTTCTGAACGGTCCCTAGTGTGCGTTCGCAGTGCACTCCGAAGAGATCATATACCGTTCATTGTTGCTGCAGCTCCACGATGTTTCAGACAATGACTGAATTTTGCAAGAGATCTCAGCACTTCAACTCGTCAGCAACGTTCTCCTGTTACGCACTGTACTGCGGACTACGTACAACTATTGACTGTGAAATGTGTGGGGAAGGACGTGGCCGTCGAGGAGGTGTCGAGCTAATGAGTGAAATGTGGGTAGCAGGAGTGCAACGAAATCACCGATGCCGTTCTGCAAAATTGTGGTGTAATTTGGAACAAATGTGGAGTCATTAAACTCATGTAAAATTCTGAGCTTTGGCCTTTCTGTCACAAGTGTCGATACTAGAGGTCTGCCGGCCGCGGTACTCGTCCACAGACGTTAACTATCAAAATTATGGACTGGCAAAATGTCCAACGCTCTGGAATCGAACCGTAGTTACACGTTATGCATGTAACTCAACACTTTGTATCGCAAACTTCACTGTACACGCAATCAGGCGTAACCACAGCAAGTCGCTTTCAAATTCACAGAGCACGCGATTCCGTCGCCTGCGCATGGCGAGAGAAGACGCATAAGTGAGTCTGCCAACAATTTCCTCCGGCAGCTCTCAATTTCTCCTACCACGTATCTTTCCTCAGCAGCCAATCAGCGTTATCGTAGCAACACGCCTTCTGCTAGCCTTTGCCAATAACAGCGCACGTCACTTACACTCTGGGCCATTCCGTTAATTTTTTGTTCCTTTCTAGACTGTGTCGCTGTCGTAAAATTACGCGGCGCCAAGCTCGCCTCCCATTGTCTGTCTAAAGCTATTCAGATGCGACCCCCCTGCTGTTTAAAAGCCGTATTTTTTGTATGCCATCGCCTTTGTGTTCCACCTGCCTGACTCAATGTCGCTTTCTCGTTCCGGCCACACCGTGAAATGTTGCTTGTCTGCATACGGGACCCTTGTTAAATGTTAAACGCAATTGACAATTTCATGTGTAATTGCTCATTACACTCATGACCAATATGAAAATACATATGACGTGTGAGGTATCAAACGAATCGGAATGACGAGTAGAATATGATTCTCTACACAAAAATGTCATGGAAGGAAGTGAGAAAACCTTGACTCCTTACAAAATGAAGTAAAGTAGTGAACAAAATTTTAAAGAGTTTGCTGACGTAAATATACATTGCATACATTTTGCGAATGGTTGATTTAGCTCATTTTAGCAGCACATGATTTGTAGAGAAAATATCAAAAAATTAATTTAAATTATTTTTACTCTCGCGGTTCCACTGTTTATACGTGGGGGACTCACCAGCCGTGTTCTGGCCATACGGACCTGGCGGCTGGAAGAATTTTAAGAAAAGGATTTAGTAAAAGAATGTTTTTGCACATCGTACTGCCTGATATCTTCACTGCACTGAATTTATTTTCATTGTTCGTCACACCCTGTATATAAATGTGTCGATTATACAAATGAATGATCAAAACTTCATGACATGTAGAATTCGTCTTATATACGGAGTACACAAGTACTTTTCTGTTTAAAATACGATGAACATGTCGAGCAGACTTAACATATAAGACACAAACATGTAAGTAATAATATATTTCCTTCTATAAATACCCGGTGATCAAAAAGTCAGTATAAATTTGAAAACTTAATGAATCATGGAATAATGTAGATAGAGAGGTAAAAATTGACACACATGCTTGGTGGAATGACATGTTTTTTTTTTTTTAGACAAAAAAAAACGAAGTTAAAAAAATGTCCGATAGATGACGCTGGACAGCAAAACGTCAGTGAATGCGCAGGAAAATCGTGTGTTAAAGGAGCTGTAATGAGAGAGAAAATCAGATGCACCAGCAGTTGACGTTACCTGAAAAGGCGCTTTTAGTGAAGCTATATTATCAGAATGATAAATGTGCTAGTTCAGCGTTACGATCCTATCGCCATAGGAAGGGGATTCAATGGGTAAAGGTCCGTTGACAAATGCAGCTGTGGCGAAAATGAAGTTTCGAAGTTCGAAGCCGCCGGTTGCTTAGACGATAGACCCCGTAGTGGCCGACCGAGCACAAGGCGTAATGCCGCTCAGACAGTTCAGGAAGAAATGGAGACTGTAGCGTGTTCGTCTATGCATGGGGAAGTCAGAGATCGTGTTTGGTTGGCACTTAGGCGTACCCTTCGATGTTATCCTTACAAAATCCATCGGCATCATGAACTGTTACCTGGCGATTTAGTGAAGCGGAGGACATTTGCGGTGTGGGCGTTTCAAAACATGGCGGAAGATGACGATTGGTTGTGTAAAGTGTTGTGGACCGACGAAGCTCATTTCAGGCTCCTAGGGTCTGTCAACGCCCACGCAGAATTTGGGCTACCGAAAATCCTAGAACTGTCGTGGAAACTCCATTGCGCGACGAGAAAGTTACGGTATGGGTTGTTTCACATCTACAGTTATCGGGCCTTTTCCCTTCGAGAAACTGCGTGATTCTGATTTTGTAACTGCTACCGTGACAGGGGAGAGGTACGCAGATATGTTACAGAATCGCATCATCCCCAGCCTGCCTGATAAACACCTGCTGGAAGGTACCATTTTTATGCAGGATGGCGTTCCACCCCATATTGCTAGACGCGTGAAAGACCTCTTGCGCGCGTCGTTTGGTGATGATCTTGTGCTCAGCCGCCACTTTCGTCATGCTTGGCCTCCCAGCTCCCAGACATTAATAGGTGCGATTATTGGCTTTGGGGGTACCTAAAGTCGCAAGTGTATTGTCATCAACCGACATCTCTAGGGATGCTGAAAGACAACATCCGACGCCAATGGCTCACCTTAACTCCGGACATGCTTTACAGTTCTGTATGGCATAGCTACCAGCAGATAATGCTGGACCGAACCAAGAGAGTTTCCTACGCTTGGAACAGATGTGTTGATTCCACATTTACAGCTGTCATTTCCTAAAAAGAATGTGGGTAATAAATTCCTCGTTTGCCCCGGAATAGCGAAAATTTAGGTGCTTTATTACTCTAGTTACTCGTTTAAAATCACTAAAGTTGTTCTCATCTCTATTTCATCCAGCTGAATTACAAATAACGATGAAACAGTTTCCGTTCGAAGGTCGTACCATCCAGAAATGTATTCCATTCACGCAAAGTCGCCGTCGTCATTTATACTGGGGAATACTTTATGCCTAGCTTCCGAACAAATCAGGCTCAAATATACCGCAAGAAAAAGTTAGTTGAATGTATTTTTAAGTTTGACAGTATAATATCACAACACATGGCACGAATTCAAAGTGCTCAGCATCGTATGTCCCATTATCTTGAGCATAACATTCAAAACGAAATGATTAATTTAATTTCTGAAAAAAGGCAAAAATACTATAATTGATCTTCTAAAACAATGTAAATGCTATTCTATGATTGTAAATTGCTAACTTGACATTGCCATTATAAACTAGATAACTGCCATGACACTAAAGCCTCTTTCATATACGCGATAGTAAATAGAGTTGATGTTATAAAAGCACTTCGCTTTAATATGGATAGAATTTAAGATGCATTATACTCAATTTTTATGTATGACTATTATGCCAGTGACGCAAGAAACATGGCCAGTTCATTAATGTCAAAATTAAATACTTACAGTTTAATATGTTTTGCTATAATATGGTACAACATTTTATGAAAAAAATAATAATAAAAATAAAAATAAAAAAAAGAAATTAACACTGCAAGCAAGGTTCTGCAATGGTCTTTCACAGGAGGTAAAAATCATAGATCTCGTCAAAAACGATTTAGGGATTTATGTCTATATCGCACAGACAGTGCATTTGAACAAATGCTAGTTGATTCAAAAATACTTGCTGAAGATTTAGAATGTACAAGTCTTTTTAATTGGCGCCATTTCGGTGACTTGCGTGTTGATAAACCCGACTGAGCTTGTCTGGGATGCACTTGGCAGACGTAATGCAAAGAGAACAGCACTTCCCACAACGGTTACAGAGCTGGATGTAACACTCATGGAAGAATGGTCAAATATCACTCAAGAGCCGATTTATAACATTACACTATACATGCCACACAGTGTGTAACTGTACTGATCGTCCGAAGTGACCACACATCATATTAGTAGGAACGTAGAATGACTTTCACTATTATGATTTTTGTGTCCCAGCCTCGTCGCCGCTTTTGTGTCCCGTTCCGTCGTAGGTGTCGGTGGCCGAGTGGAATGAAACCTACACAGGAATATAGATAGCACGCTGGTGCAGTTACGGAGGTGAGCAGCCAGGAACTAGAAACACTAGGGTAAATTAGAACGAGATATATATTGAACAGAATTTATACAATACTTAACTTTTACAGAGTACTGCAGATACATAGTTGAGCTAGAGGCCTGCCTAGTACTGCTTCCTAGTGCCTATACGATAGCCAAGTCTTCACTGGTGCCTATCTGATTCCGAAGGTCCTAACTGGTTGCTATCTCAGTCCCAAGTGAACGATGTCGTTCACTGGTGGCCACGAGCGGAGTTGCCGCAGAGGGTGCTCGTGGCTGTCGTCGTAAGAACGCCGCGCCGTGAGTGCATGGCGGCGTGTGGCGGAAGTAGGTGGCGCTCACTTTGGACTTGTGCGACACCACAATGATAGCCCCATGGTGCCTCGCTCTAGGTAAACGCCTTATAAACCTCAGATAAAGAGAGGAGACAGCAAAATATCATACTGCATCACACAAATTACAATTGTAACCAGTATCTGAATGTAATACGCTGCCATATGTATAAATGATGCCCTAATTGTTTTCAGCAGTGCCGGAATGTATCATATCAGCGGGAACATAAGGAGGTTAATAACATAATGAAAGGGAAGCAAATGATCTCTTCACCGAAACTTCAGGAACGGGACACAAAGGATGTTGAAGGCTTTTGGACCGTGCTGTTACTGGTGATGAAACGTGAATATTGCATTTGACGCAGGAAACCAAGCATCTAGCATTATGTAGTGGCATCGTCGTTCGCCAATGAAAAAATAATTCCGTTTAGCGCCATCTGTTGGGAAAGTAATAGTTGCTTTCTGGAATAGCCGTAGACCGGTACTGCTGGATTTTATTCCACAAGGTATCAATTCGAAAGGCTAATATTCCACACTGTCACGTCTCAGTTGAAAGCGTCCAGGGGTTCTCGATGAAGACGTAAGTTTGCTCCACGAAAATGTGAGAGCACCCGTGGCAATCAAAACAGCCAAAAACTCCGGGCATTTCACTGGCAGATCGCGGACCACCCACAATACAATCCAAACTTCGCCCCTACTGATTTTCTCGTTTTCGGACAGTCGAATAAACTCGTGTCAGTGACGATGAAAGCAAGACAGCAGTCCGACGGTGGTTGCGTAGTCAGCCGACCGAATTCTATCGCAAGGGCTTCTCAAATGTAATGTTGCGATTCGAGAAATGTGTGAACCAGTGTGAGGACTATGTGGAAAAATAATGAAAGATCCGTACAATAGGATGTACATTTGTAATGAGCTGCACGCACGCTAATAAAAATAGCACCAAACAACTTTTGATTTTATAGTCCATAGGGCCCGCAGCGTGGTGAAGGTCAAAAAATGTTCAAATGTTTGTATAGCTTATGGGACTTAACTACGGGGTCATCAGTCCCTAAACTTACAAACTACTTATGAACTAGCTAACACTAAGGACGGCACAAATATCCATGCCCGAGGGGGGATTCGAATCCCCAACCGTAGTGGCCGTGCAGTCCGTGACTGACGCGCGTCAGTCCCCTCGGCCACCGCGGCCGGCGGTGAAGGTCAGCAGGTGATATGATAATAATTAACCAAAACGCTGCTATTTAATAATATTTATTTGAATACGACGGGTTCGTTTCGGCTTACATTGTCATTCTCAAGTAACCTTCGATATATTTTGGGTGGTATTTAGGTTGAATAAATTATTATGTTCTAGTATGGTATTACAATATAGCGTTTTACATTCACTTACGGTCATGTCTAGATAGAATGACACACATAGGACATCTAGGCTTCTGTATACAGGTTGAATCTATATTCGCTCACTCGGGCTTCGCAGCGCGATTCCTCACATGCTAGCTATAAAAAAAGGTCTCTCACAAAATTTCGTCCTGCACATATATCCGGCAGTAAATGTACGTCGCAGATTGAGAATTACACTACTACACCAGAAACTTCTAGGGGATGTGGGTGGTGTCTTGAGGAACAAAGCGAGCATTGAAACCCATGCCGGCCGACCGCAGTGGTCGAGCGATCTGCGGCGCGCTTGTCACAGTCTGCACGGCCACGTCGGTCGAGTGTTCGAATCCGTCCTCGGGCATGGATGTTTGTGTTGTCTTTAATATAAGCTAGTTTGTAAGTTTAGGGACTGATGACCCCGTTGTTAAGTCCGTTAAGCTAAACATATATATATATATATATATCCGGAACCGTTATCCAATGACGCTACAAAGCGTCGAAGTTGCTTGAGGGTATGCTTAGCGGCAGGAGTTGTTACCTGTAACTTGGACTCTCCATAGCGTCGTTGAATGGCACATCGACTAGACGTATGGGACACACACCCATCTCAATCTTCGATGTCCATTTACTGCCGGAAATGTGCGCAGGACGAAATTTTGTGAGAGACATTTTTTATTGCTAGCATGTGAGGTATAGCGCTGCTAAGCCTGAGTGCGTGAATTTAGATTCACCCTGTATAGACTGTCACGTTTGGTTGGTACTTTTATTCTGATTTTGTAGTTTGACATTCAGAGTCATGATGTATGTTTGCAAAGGATGTAAACGTCATGTGAACGGTATTAGAATTTTTATATTCTTTTGAAGTATTTTGTGTGCTAAGAATTTATAGGTGCTAAGAACATGGACGCGCTATAAACTACAAAATTAATATACACGTATAAAATCAAGGAACAAGAACGCGTTCACATTTTTAGCACCTGTAAATTCTTAGCACAGAAAATTCTTCCAAATAATATAAAAATTCTAATACCGTAAACATGAAATTTACATGCTTTGTAAACATACGACATCGTGGCTGTAACTGTCACACAACAAAATCAGAATTATAAGTACCAACTGTGCGGCTCGATAGCACAGTGGTAGAGTGCCAGACTACAAATCCAAAAATTGCGGGTTCTATACCCGCCAGATACAAAGAATTTTATCTGACACTTTGCACTTCTTTCACCTCTGGTAGTGTTGTTGATGTGAAAAATATGTAGTAGCACCCGGTTTCGGTACCCACGTTAAACTGTAGGTCCCCCTATTATTACTGGCTGTGTGAGTCAGTTCGCTGGTCGGAGGAAGGCAACGGCATACCACCTCCGTACAGGACTATCCCTAGTAAAGCACTGTGGTGTTCAAACCAATATTCGGATTCCAGAATGAAACTTCACTCTGCAGCGGAGTGTGCGCTGATATGAAACTTCCTGGCAGATTAAAATTGTGTGCCGGAACCGGGACTCGAACCTGGGACCTTTGCCTTTCGCGGGCAAGCGCACTACCGACTGTGCTATCCCGACACGACTCACCATGCCGCCTCACAACTTTCCTTCTGCCAGTACCTCGCCTCCTACTTTCCAAACTTCACAGAAGTTCTCCTGCAAACACGCAAGACTAGCACTCCTGGAAGTTTCATATCAGCGCACACTCCGCTGCAGAGTGAAGTTTCATTCTGGAAACATCCCTTAGGCTGTGGCTAAGCCATGTCTCCACCATATGCTTTCTTCCAAGAGTGCTAGTCTTGCGTGTTTGCAGGAGAGCTTCTGTGAAGTTTGAAAAGTAGGGGGCGAGGTACTGGCAGAAGTTAAAGTTGTGAGGCGGCATCGTGAGTCGTGTCGGGATAGCACAGTCGGTAGTGTGCTTGCCCGCGAAAGGCAAAGGTCACAGGTTCGAGTCCCGGTTCCGGCACACAATTTTAATCTGCCAGGAAGATTCAATATTCGGATTGTTGACTGCTTTTGTTACCTTTAAGTACCAACCAGATTTGACAGTCTATACCCAGTCGCCTAGATGTCCTATGTAAGCCAGGCTATCTAGACATGGCCGTAAGTGAACGCAAAACTCTATATTGCAATACTATACTATAACGTAATTATTTATTCACCCGAAATACTACCCAGTTTGTACCACTGGTCACTTGAGAATGGCAATGTAAGCCGAAACGGGTCTGTCGTGTTCAAATAAACAATATCAAATAGCAACATTTTGGTTCATTATTATTAAATTTAATTTGTCCACTTTGAAGTTTCGTTAGGACAACGCATTTATGCACTCGCACGCATGGTGTAGTGAGTTCCAGTGAGATCAGGTTGCGACGGCCGCCAACTGCGCTGTGATACCGCGAGTTCGCTGTGGAGGCGCGCCGGCGGAAGCCTTTTATGGGCTGCAGCGGCGGCTATCTGCTCGCAGGGTCAGCGATAGCCTCGCGACAACGCAGGGCGGCCGGCGCGAGGTCGGCGGCGCGCCGAAGCTCTGCTAAGTGAATACGTTATGCAAACGCCGCTGCCGGTCGGCAAAAGGAAAACGAGACGCGGAAAACACTCTTTGGCAATAAGCCACTTAAAAAGGCGTTATCGCAAAATAAGCTACTCTCGAGACAAGGAAAACGGACTTACACATTTTTCCTGAACCATATAAATACACGTAGCTTTTATCGAAAACGAGATGAAACCCTAGCGTTACCCGAGTATTGCGAGGGTGAAGGTCGTGGTGAGAGTTTAAAATAGAGAGAGTTTAATTTTTAAAACTCACAACCACCAACTGCGAACCAAATTCCTAAACATGCAAAAACACTGGAACTGTGATTGCGAGTGTTTGACTCGTTTTCTAGGGAATGATATCACACGTTCGCAGCTTTCCTTCCCTGCATATGATTAACAAAACAAATTCATAATAAAATCAAGTTCATGAGAGAAAAGGTTGTACTAACTACTATTTTTGAAAACACGTGAAAGTTCACATTATGTTGTTTATTTCACAATATTTGAACCCTGTGGCTGATACGTCTGTACGTCGACACATTTACCAAATAAAGTTATAGCTCGTGAGCCCCCAGACAAAATGAATATTTGCCGCGAATTGTTTTCACACCACGTGGCTGTCTCAAACACCGTTTATGTTCATGCCTATGCGACGACACGTTTTACATTAACAAATCACAGTCACTTTAATTCAATGCGATGCACACCTTGTTCCACCGGCTAAATATTCACAAACACACAGTAGCACTCGATTTAACTTGGTACAGTCTACGACGAGCAACCACACGTGGCGATTGCCACAGACAAATCTCAAGTCACCACCTCAAGATCCACATGCCGACTGATGCAGAGCGACGCCGCCAGGCCAGTTCACCACGTGCTCCGGTGTCCTCACTTCCTGCCCTCGCGCGCACGCGCGCCTAAAGCTCAACTGCCGGGGTTTTTTCCCCTACGTCATCAACTTCCGCATGTGGGCTGTTCTAACCGATTTGCCAACGTACAGCGCTCACCCAACACATTTCTAAAACTTTACTTAAAATCAAAATAATTACACTACACATTAAATAAATATTTTCTTACGTTTTTATATTAGTATAAACATCCTTTGTGCTGTTTATCATAATCGTGCAATTTCTTATACCACAGATAAGTGATTTAACTGAATACTTCAAGATAAAACACAAAAGATTAATTGAAAATAAAATGAGAAATAATTAATATATTATTTTTATAAACAAACATTGCCATGCTAGTTGTGTAACTGTCTTGTCTTCGTTGGTAATTTATTACTTTTCATTGTCAATTAAACATATTACGTTAGATGTGACTATATCAGCTAATGTATTGTTTATTTATCAACAGGCTATTTTGTAATGAGGGCCTTAAAGGTTCCTAACTGCATTGTATTACTTCAAATGCCAGTAGTATTACAATATTTGTGCATTGCACTGTGCCTGGCACTCGTCATTGTCCCTCTCTCCCCTCACCGGAAACGAACTGGAAAATCCTAAGTTGGAACAAGCCACCAACGTCGGCCTGCTCGCTGGCCTCCCGTCAGCTACAAGCACACAGCAAATCTCAACGTGGAGAATTTCTACCTATGGCCTAACTATAAATGTTGTCACCCAACTGTGTACATACATTGCTACCATAATTAATAATATTAAAATTGTGTAACATTTAGTGCATTGGCATGGTCAATGTTTGCAGTGAACTTCATACTGTTTAATTATCAAATGCTATTGATTACCAGTATTTCTATTAGGCGGTAATCTCACAGTACCCCCACTTGCGGCATCCAAACCATGTGCAGCATGGCGCAAGTAGCACCAAAATTAATACATTCGAATGAGCAAAATTTTAAATTACTAAATTATTGAATCGGATTGGCTCAAACGCTACGCCAATTATGACCTCAACTAATGCAAAAAAAAGAGATAAATAAAAAATAAACTGGGCAGTGAGAAAATTTCCCAATATTTGTACCATTAAGATCACTTGTAGTGTGTGCCTATTTTTAAGAAAAGAATCCTTATAACTAATTTCATACATGAATTTTAAGTGTGCCTATTGTTTATATACAGAATTGGCACCAAATTTATAATAGTATTAACCTTTAGTCCTTAGAGGACCTTGTTCTACATGGAAAAACTAGAATTATCACTATAAAAACTTTTGACGGTGTACACTCCACTTGTTTAACCCTTCGTCGGGCGCAGTCGGCCTCACAGGCCAGCAAAACACTTTTTTGATTCCCGTGCTTAACAGTGGTGGCCCAGCGGCCCGCCTCTCCGTTTACTTGCGTAACTTTGGGAACCTCACACGGTGCCGATCCGCAGGCTGTCATCGATATCCACGCGGATCACGGGGAACTCCTTGGGCCTCACAGGCCGTCTGCGCCCGATTACGTTATAGTTTTTAAGATGAGATTTTTCAAGATATTTTTATTTTATTACTTCTTTTCAATCACAATAAGTCTGCCCTCTGTGATTTTCACCGTTACCTTCGGAAAAAAAGACTTTGACGACCCTGGCCCTTCAGACTGAGTGCGCCTAATCGAGTTCTAATTTTTCCAATGTTATCAAATCCATATATTTTGCTGAAATGTCCAGAAAAGTATATTATGCCTCTAAGCCAATGATCTTGTGGAAATAATGCGCCTCCTCGAGGACGAAACTGCTGAAGGTCCAGCCGCGCTCGAAGATTTAGCCGATGAGAGTGACACCCACTCTCAGGATAAGGTAGGAGAAGGCAAGGAGGACTCAGCAACTGAACAGGAAGTTTAGGGAACAGCTCGGGATTATGAAGAAGAGAAGAAAATATGTGAGGAGTTTTTATTTTGGAAACGATAAGACGACGAAGTAGTCTAAGTAGATACCTTCTACTATTCATAGTGTGAAGAGTCACATCATAATTACACAACATCCGGTGTAAAAGATATTGCTACAAATGACACCACCAATTGCAAAACATTGTGTCATCAACTTCTAACTGGACAATTTAGCCTGTGTATGCTATGAATATATGTGGAATGTCGATTCGGCTGCAAACTCGACTGAAAAAATTTTTACCCCACAAGGAACGGGAAAGTTCTCCCACATTACCTCCCAAATGGCTAAAACGTCGACCATGCGTGGCTGAAAAAAGAGTTAGAAGGATGCAGAATCACGAATGTTCAGCTTGTCATCAACCAATCTGCTTGAGCGACGTATACGTTCTGTGCCATACCTGTGTTTCAGCTGTTGATTTGGGAGCTATAGCATCGGTTTTTGGCTCCAAATGTGGCGAGAAAAGATGATTCCATGTCAGAATAGACTGCCTAATGTCCTTTAAAAATAACTTCATTACCTTTATGGATGTCTGTTCGACCAATTTTTAATGCGCTTTTTGGGAAATTGGTAATTTTGGTCACTTTAGTTTAAGGTGTATTGTGTTCTATAAATCCATTATTATGCTTTAATTTTGCTGTAATTCCTTCCTTTAGATCCTTTTCAAGACTAGCCAACACGCATTTTGAATTTGATTTAACATGGCGGAGCTAGTCCACAAAATATGTGGGTGGCGTCTCAGGCCGGGTGGGCCTGATTTTGTTTCATCTGGAGATGCGCCCGACGGAGGGTTAAAGGAAATCTCTCACCACTTTGACACTGAGAACACCAGAGTCATCGTTGCAGCAACTCTAGTCCATGGTGTACGGTCCTATGTCTCCGTCATTTCAACAAACATGCTGTTGAAGCTTAGATTCATGGCACTGGATCAAGCGTTCTTGTTCACACACGTCATATGCACCCTACATGGAACAGGAAGAGCAGAAGGCACTCATGAGTCAACATAGACAAAAGTTTGTCTGGACACCAGGATTTGGTTGGATTTGTATCCCTCCCCTCTGCCATCCAGACTTGGTGCAATTTAAACTAAGTATTGAGACATGTACAGTAACATGCAAATCAACAGAATTAAGAACTCAAAGTGGCTTGTGTTATTATCAGATCAACCCAAACCACCAGGCCTGCACTCTCATCAGCCATAGCTTCAGATGAAACAGACAAGAGAATATGTGGCCTACTTGGAGTATTACTCCATCAAATATAACAACAACCTGCCTGTGTCAAAAATATATCTTAAAGCTCAAATAATACTACCAAAAGAATGTTATCATAGAGAATTTTCTCTTCTATCATAATGACACCTACAAACATAAATACAAATCCTACCCCCTTACACCAAAAAAAAGTTATTTTTGCTGGTGTGAGATTTAAATTTGGATCCCTGTCATCAGCCTCATGTGCTTTCCACAAGTACTCCCCACAATAAAATATCTAAGTTTAAAGTCTAATTTCAAAATTAGTTTCTCACAAAAATCTACATTTTTTAAATAAAGTATCGCCAAACCCTATTGATACTCAGGCTAGACAGAAAAATAGTTCTAGTAAACTGTTGTTGCAGAAATTGTTCAGTCAACAGTTGAGCACCATTAAAGAAACCAAAATGTGTTATAAGAATCAGTTTAATATAACAATGCAGAGCATTCCATATTAGACACGTTACCTACCAAACACTCAAAGAGCCAGACATTAAAGAGCAAACACTTTCTCTCATTGAAACATTTCTCAATCCAACCCACCTTTAGGCAAAACAGCCACAACAAACATACATTCCTCACTTCTGACCCATATGGTCAGTCACACCCACATATGCAACACTGTCAGCTGACATTTTCATCACAATTTATCTAAGCCACAGACCCCACTGCCTGCATCAATGTCCACCACTTTCTCATTCTCCAAGTCACCCCACAACTCACACCACATAGCCATCGCTGCTCACATATACACACACATAAATACTACACTCCCACTTTATCCTTTAGTGTTAGCATACACACATACAAATATGTACAGTCTTTACTTCAGGTACCACTGTTGAACTGCAAAATCTGAAGTTAGCATGTATTTCAACAACAAGAAAAAGAATATATAAAGAAAGCATGTAAACGTGACCCCAATGCTTAAATCTAAACACATACATAAATACTAACACAGACCACAGAATAAATATACACAAATTCTTAACCTACTATCTACAATGCATTGAATCTATACTTCATGACAGTTACTTGTGTAAACATGCCATTAAATCTTTATCATTTACCAAATTTTTGAATTTCGCCCTCTTCATGCATCCCTCCAGATTTAATTCTAGCACTTTATCCTTATAGTCTAGTTGTGCCCCGTATTTGCACAAAAAATCATTTCCCAACACTAAATTTATGCGAAGTCCCTTTATGACAAGTAAACCTTGACTAAACAATTCATTCTCAATCATCAAGTCTAACACTACTTCCTTATTCACTGGTTTGCTATAACTGCCAGTAGCATTCTTTATCCGTACCCCAGTAACTGGAAACTCTCCTGTCCCTGTACTCTTGATTTTATTGTAGAAATACTCTGAAATACCACTAATTGTACTTCCAGTATCAATCAATGCAGTTTCACAGACCCCTTCTACCTTAACATTTATAATGGGCTGTACAGTTTCAATGATATCTTCCTTAAGTTCATTTTCTGCTAACAAATCCTCCTCAATGATTACTTCAACTTCTGGGTTCCCTTTCATATAGTTTGGTTCGTTCAAGAATTCATTTTGTATCTTAGCTTGCTTGGCCTTCCCCCAATACTTATTTAAAAACAACTTTTCAAACACCTCAAAAGTTACAAATTTATCAGCACACTGATTTGACCCAGTTTGAGCAGAACAGTCAAGCATTCTCTTTGCTAACTTCATTTTACACTGGTCTAACATACCAGGCACAAATTGGTCCTTGCATTCAGCCAAAATATCCACTGAATGATAATTACCCACTCCTGAAAACTTTCTTCCATTAGGTGTCTGTACCATGGGCCAATTAGTGTTTCCTGATGCAGTACACAATTCTAGATTATTTATTCTAGTGTTCACCTTCTCAATCGCAGTATAGTTTACTGTCACTACTTGTTCTATCTTTTTCTTAAAGTTACATTCTGTATTTTCTAATTTTCCTGAAAACAAAGTTTTTGTTTCCTCAATACCTGCCACCATCCTCTTGTCAACCTCAGCCAACGCCTGCATAGTGCCCTCATTCCTGTGATCACATATTTGTTTCACAGCATCTAACTTGCCTCCTACCTCAATCTCAATAGCACCAATTATGGCATGTATCTCCTTTTCCCTGTTTTCAAACCGTTCTGTTGGACTTCCTATCTGTTTGTCAATGTCTGTGATAATTTCTGCCTTTAATGCAAACATTGAATTTTGTAATGCCCCGATGTCTGCCTTAAAGTCTGCTTTCAATTCTGATTTTACAGTTCCTATTTCTGATTTTACAGTTCCTATTTCTGATTTTACAGTTCCTATTTCTGATCTTAAATTTGATTCTAAATGTAAGTTTGAATTTTCTATTTTTGATTCTAAATGTGAGTTTGAATTTTCTATTTTTGATTCTAAATGTGAGTTTGAATTTTCTATTTTTGATTCTAAATGTGAGTTTGAATTTTTTATTTTTTATTCTAAACGTGAGTATGAATTTTCGATTCTAAACGTGAGTATGAATTTTCTATTTTTGATTCTAAACTTGAGCTACAACTCACTAACATGACTGCGAATATCTCCGGTGTCAACAACATTCCCCCAGTATTTACCCTCTCTGGACTTTCTGGTATGCTACTCTCTGAAATTACGTCGCTTGGCGACTTTTTAAAAACCCTATCCATTATCGGTATCACAAGAAAGCTTCATTAACACACAAGAATTTATAGCGCCAGCTGCTTTACTTATCTTTTAATCCAGAAGTTGCTGCAACGAGCTGCGACGTCCCCATCGCTCGCTGTCGTCCGTTGCAGAAGATGAAATTTGAGTGTGTTGAACCCGCGCGCCGCCGCTCACTGCTGCCGGTCCGATGCGCCGTCGATCGCCGTTTACGGATGCCCGCACCCGAACTCTGCGTCACCAACCGTCTTTAACCGCGCGACGCGATTGCGTATCTTCCGATTATGCTGTTTTGTCCACTATCACTGTCCTAGGCACACCCTACCTCTCTGTCCGAGCAAGACCAGTGTGAATTTATCCCGCTCTCTGCTGCCAGCCGCCACACACACTTGAAATTGTCCGTAGCGTCCGCGCACTTGTTTGCAACTGTTCGTAACTGTTCACTGTCCTATACACACCCTAATCTCTCCGTCCGAGCAAGTCAAACGAGAACTTATCCCGGACGAGCCCCAAATCCAAGGGTGAAGGGTGGGGTGAGAGTTTAAAATAGAGAGAGTTTAATTTTTAAAACTCACAACCACCAACTGCGAACCAAATTCCTAAACATGCAAAAACACTGGAACTGTGATTGCGACTGTTTGACTCGTTTTCTAGGGAATGATATCACACGTTCGCAGCTTTCCTTCCCTGCATATGATTAACAAAACAAATTCATAATAAAATCAAGTTCATGAGAGAAAAGGTTGTACTAACTACTATTTTTGAAAACACGTGAAAGTTCACATTATGTTGTTTATTTCACAATATTTGAACCCTGTGGCTGATACGTCTGTACGTCAACACATTTACCAAATAAAGTTATAGCCCGTGAGCCCCCAGACAAAATGAATGTTTGTCGCGAATTGTTTTCACACCACGTGGCTCTCTCAAACACCATTTATGTTCATGCCTATGCGACGACACGTTTTACATTAACAAATCACAGTCACTTTAATTCAATGCGATGCACACCTTGTTCCACCGGCTAAATATTCACAAATACGCAGTAGCACTCGATTTAAATTGGTACAGTCTACGACGAGCAACCACACGTGGCGATTGCCACAGACAAATCTCAAGTCACCACCTCGAGATCCACATGCCGACTGATGCAGAGCGACGCCACCCGGCCAGTTCACCACGTGCTCCGAAGTCCTCACTTCCTGCCCTCACGCGCACGCGCACCAAAAGCTCAACTGCCAGGGTTTTTTCCCCTACGTCATCAACTTTCGCATGTGGGCTGTTCTAACCGATTTGCCAACGTACAGCGCTCAGCCAATACATTTCTAAAACTTTACTTAAAATCAAAATAATTACACTACATATTAAATAAATATTTTCTTACGTTTTTATATTAGTATCAACATCCTTTGTACTGTTTATCATAATCGTGCAATTTCTTATACCACAGATAAGTGATTTAACTGAATACTTCAAGATAAAATACAAAATATTAATTGAAAATAAAATGAGAAATAATTAATATATTATTTTTATAAACAAACATTGCCATGCTAGTTGTGTAACTGTCTTGTCTTCGTTGGTAATTTATTACTTTTCATTGTCAATTAAACATATTACGTTAGATGTGACTATATCAGCTAATATATTGTTTATTTATCAACAGGCTATTTTGTAATGAGGGCCTTAAAGGTTCCTAACTGCATTGTATTACTTCAAATGCCAGTAGTATTACAATATTTGTGCATTGCACTGTGCCTGGCATTCGCCATTGTCTCTCTCTCCCCTCACCGGAAACGAACTGGAAAATCCTAAGTTGGAACAAGCCACCAACGTCGGCCTGCTCGCTGGCCTCCCGTCAGCTACAAGCACACAGCAAATCTCAACGTGGAGAATTTCTACCTATGGCCTAACTATAAATGTTGTCACCCAACTGTGTACATACATTGCTACCATAATTAATAAGATTAAAATTGTGTAACATTTAGTGCATTGGCATGGTCAATGTTTGCAGTGAACTTCATACTGTTTAATTATCAAATGCTATTGATTACCAGTATTTCTATTAGGCGGTAATCTCACAGTATTTACGAAGGTTGGAACTTAAACGGTGCAGACTATTTATTCACAACCGATAAAAAAAAACGTTACATGTTTGCACCTGTTACTGTCCTTCAACATAGGCACCAGCGATGTGTAGAACCCATTGCCAGCGATGTGGAAGGCGTAGTATATCTTTGATGGTGCGAATGGAGCGGTCTACTGCATGCCGAATCTCTGGATCAGTTCTGAAGCGAATGCCACGAAGTGGTTCCTTCTTCTTTGGAATCAAATCAGTCCGGCGTGTATGGTGGATCGTACAGTTTTATCCCACTCCCATAAACCGAACAGAGCAGCCACAGCTTGCGCTGTATGCGCCCGCTCATTGACGTGGGTTGCTCTGAAAGTGTTGCCGCTTCTTTCGCAAAGCTGGCCGCAGGTTACACCCCAAAAACCGAACAGTAATACTGTGCATTGACGGTCTGCCGTGGAGGAACGTAATGAGTTAGGATAACACCTTCACACCACCACACCAAACACCACCACACGAGATGCACTATAACTTTCACCATAATGGGGATCTCATGCACTTTCGACTTTCGCGGCGACCTACAATGCCGCCATTCGTTGGACTGGCGATGCATGTCTTCCACAGTTTTCCTACCTTCGTTGAAGAGTTTTACCCAATGTGCCACTGTTCTGCACGGCAATGCTGATCCACCCATATGCCTCTTGAAGACCTTCATGTCACTGTCATGCTGTTCGACCTCTGAAATATTGAATCTTGATCCAGCTCCGTTGTTCCTGTTTCGAAAACACAGTGACACCCCTACGTTATACCGCACGCTCATAAGTGACAGTGTTTCCCTCGATTGTGCGCACGCCGGTGACGTGAGAGCAATGGGGGACTAAGGCTGTTGGAGGGCCGGGGCGGCGGTGAAACAAAATGAGGCCCCCCGTCCGCTTGGAAATACGACTATTACAATAAACAAGAATTGGAGCCCCCCCCCCCCCCAGGACGAGAGGCACAGGACAGTCTAAAAAAAATAGCTTTCGTGATTTGGAGGCCCCAGCAGAACGAGATGCCAAGCTGACAAGCGCACTCAAAATAAATAAATAAAAAATAAAAAAATAAAAAACCTTGCTTTCGAGGTATTTGGAGACCCCCAAGACCGGAGGTCCGGGGCGGACCGCCCCCTCCGCCCCCCTCTTAGTCCGCCACTCATGGGACGGGCCAGTCAGTTTCCTCGGAGATGAGATATATACCAAGAATGTCGGCTATCAGCAACAATAGTAGATTTCATTGCATAGTTTCTTCACAGCAGAGTTGCCACTACTTAAGTTCCAAACCTCTTACTTATTGCTCTCCCCTCCTCTATCCTTGCCCCCTCGTTCTGTTCACCTCATCCTCGCCCTTTTTTCGGCCTGTCTCTCGACCCCTCCTCTCTCTCTCTCTCTCTCTATCTCTCTCTCTCTCTCTCTCTCTCTCTCTCTCTCTCTTCCTCAATTCATCTCCTCCACCCCTCTTCTTTTCCTTGCGCCGTTTCCCGCTTGTGCAAGAGAAGCGTGATTAACTATTGAATTGGCATCGTTAATTTTAAGGGGTGATCGTACGCAATTCCTGTGTAATCTCTTCCACCACCTCTCTTTGAAAAGTGACATGTATCTATCAACTTCCGTGGCGAAGAGTGAAACAGTGCAATGAACCCTGTGTCATTCACATACGGTAACATTTTGAATGTCAATGCACAGACTTACAGGCAGATCAGAATAAAAATATATATTATAATGAAGGAAATACACCCTCCGCCACGCATCATCTCCTGAACTGTGGGTCGTAGGTGGTTCTCACCCCTACATTAATTTTTACCTCACTCTAAGGAACATGTACTCTAAATTTCGTTGAATTCGCTCCAGTGGTTTAGGAGAAGTTCAGCAAATTTGTGTTGTGTGGCGGATGTTTTTCGCTCATTTCGTTGTTTATAGACGTCGTATCTCCTGACCTAAGTGTTGTGAAGTGATCCTTACACCTACAGCAACCTTCCTCATTGTTTGAAGGAACTGTGTGCGAAATTTTATCAGGATTGAAGAAAAAAAACTGTTGGTTTGTATGCAACAGAAACTGTCAAATCCATGGTCACGTAAACAATAATAATTAATCGTTTTTCGTTGCATTTTTGAGCTCCGTGCCTGTGGATTATGTTAATACTTTAATAAATCCAGCAACCAGCCACTTTCATACTAAGCTGTATTCAGCGAAGCTGCGTTTCAGGATTTCGCCTATTTTCAGTTGGAGTAATTACCATTTAGTTTAATGTGTGCCAACATCAATTTGGGAGCTGCATATGGCCGTCTCCTCTGCATATTGGTCTTGTAGTCTCTATTTGATGTTGTAGCTCTAACAATCTTTTAACTATTGATTTGCACATAGTCACTGCACTATCCGCCATGTTTTTAAATGACAGCTTTCGTTTAGAATGATATCTATGGTCAGCGTTATATTTTAGTAGGTTTCATGTTGTGGTTTCTGAATATTAAATGTGACATGAATATTACGTGGAATATTTGACAATTTATGGTTATGTTATTCATTTATTTCAAAAACATAATTAACCATAATACGTTTTCTACATAGGATAAATGTTAATTATTGTATTTTAATACTGCAGGCATAATAAGTAGACTGTTCAACTGTTTGTTAAGCTTATGGGACTTAACTACGGGGTCATCAGTCCCTAAACTTACAAACTACTTATGAACTACTTACGAACTAGGACGGCACAAATATCCATGCCCGAGGGGGGATTCGAACCCCCGACCGTAGTGGCCGTGCTGACCGTGACTGGAGCGCCTCAGTCACCTCGGCCACCGCGGCCGGCATAATAAGTAGGATTTACATTTTGTAGGAATGTTGCATGCATTGGATTGGCGTATGTCACATTATGTTTGGTCATTCAGTATGTCAGATGGTGATACACATTTATGAGAATTAATTTCAATTTCTTAGAAGAGGGTGATTCCTTTTCGTTTAATGACTAGATGGAGTACCTGTAGGTTATGTACTATGTCTGTTACTTGATGTTCTTCTTCAGCTATACGTTGGGAAAATGTGGATTTGTTTACGTGTTTTAGACGAAGAGCATCCATGTGTTTCCGGAAGCGTATTTTGAAATTTCTACCTGTTTGGCCGATCTATATTTTTGAACATGAGTTGCAAGTAAGTCTGTATATTCCTCATGTGTTGTATGACTTACTGTTATTTTCAGTGCTGTATATGGCATTGGCCAATCAGATAGAAATTTCGATATACGCTTCCGGGAACACATGGGCACTCTTCGTCTAAAACACTTAAACAAATCCACATTTGCCCAACATATAGCTGAAGAAGAACATCAAGTGACAGGCATAGTACATAACGTACAAGTACTTCACCTAGCCATTAAAGGAAAAAGAATCAACCTCCTCGAAGGAATTGACATTAATTCCCATAAATGTGCATCACCATCTGACATACTGAATGACCAAACAAACCTTTCAAACAGAATTTTTCTAAACAATATCCATTATAACTTCGCCAACTGAAAATGGGTGAAAACCTAAAACGCGTCTTGGCTGAATAAAACAGTATATAAAATGGCTGGTTCCTGAATTTATTAAAATAATAAATACATAAAGAATAATGTAAAAATTGCGTCAAATAAGTTGGCACTGATATTCTTTAGTTCGACGTCTGTAATATATGGTGAATCATAATACTTTTGGAATAAATATTCAAGTGAACGGACCACCAACATATGAGGCGCATCCAGATAGTTTTGTTGTAGCTGTTGTAAACGTAGACTGTAACTGGGGTTTTTGAGTCTCATCTGCTCTTTAAGTATTGTAACCATACTACACGGACAAAAATTTGTGCTATAGCCGGTATTTGAGCCCGTGTTCTCCTACTTAATATGCAGTTGCACTAAGCCTCTGCGGAACTCCACGCACTAAGCACACCTACGAATGGACTCCCAACCACGTGCACCATCTGATTCAAACTCCCACAGCTCCACTCTACTCCGTGCCTTGCAGCAGACCCTGTATCCCTGATGTTTCTTTCAGTGAGGGTACACACGTCTACTGGACTCCTGGCGGACTACAGAGCCAGCTGTGGGTCGTGGAGTACAACGGTCGAAGCGGGCGGACATATAAGAGTTTGATTCAGATGCTGTATGTGCTTGAGGTAGTCCTTGTAGAAGTGTTAAGCCTGTGTGACTTGGGTGCCAACAATTTTAGTGCCTAGTAAGCAGGCAAGGAGATAAAAGAAATCATTCAGAAAGTTAAGGGAGACGAAAACTTGATTGTGATAGGGGACTGGAACTCGGTAGTAGGAAAGGCAAGAGAAGGAAATGTAGTAGGTGAATATGGACTGGGAAAAAGGAATGAAAGAGGAGATCGCTTGGTAGAATTTTGCACAGAGCACAATTTAATGATCACCAACACTTGGCTTAATCATCATGAAAGAAGACTGCATACGTGGAAGAGACCAGGAGACACTGGATGGTACCAGATTGACTTTATAATGGTAAGGAATAGATTTAGAAACCAGGTTCTAAGCTGTAATATCCAGGGGCAGATATAGACTCTGACCATAACTTATTGGTTATGAACTGCAGATTAAAACTGAAGAGACTGCAGAAAGGTAGAAAGGTTAGGAGATGGAACCTGGAAAAATTGAGGAACCAGAGGTGGTTGAGAGTTTTAGAGGGGGCATTAGGCAAGGATTGGCTGAAACAGGGCAAAGTAATACAGTAGAAGAAGAATGGGTAGCTCTGAGAGATAGGGTAGTGGAGGCAGCAGATGACCATATAGGCAGAAGGACAAGGCCTAATAGAAATCCCGGGATAACACAGGATATACTGAACTTCATTGATTAGAGGAGAAAATATAAAATTTCAGCAAGTGAAACAGGAAAAAGAAAGTACAAACGTCTAAAAATTGAGATTGATAGGAAGTGCAGACTGGCTAAACAGGAGTGGGTAGAGGACAAATTCAGAACCGTAGAAGAATGCATAACTAGGGGAAAGATAGATACCGCCTACAGGAAAATAAAAGAGATATTTGGAGACAAGAAAAGCAGCTGTATGCATATCAAGAACTCAGACGGAAAACCAGTACTAAGCAAAGAGAGGAAAGCTGAACTGTAGAAGGAATACATAGAGAGCCTATACAAAGGAAATAATCTTGAAGGCAGTATTCTAGAAATGAAGGACGAAGTGGAGGAAGATGAGATAGGAGATATGATACTGCGAGACGAATCTGACAGAGGGCTGAAGGACTTGAGTCGAAACAAGGCCCCTGGAGTAGATGATATTCCGTCTGAACTGCTGATTTCGTTAGGAGAGCCAGTCATGAAAAAACTGATCAACCTAGTATCCAAGATGTATGAGACAGGGGAAATACCCTCCGGCTTCAAGAAGAATATCGTAATTCCAATTTCAAAGAAAGAAATGGCAGACAGGTGTGAAAATTACAGAACTATCAGTTTAATTTGACATGGTTGCAAAATACTTACACGAATTATTTACAGACGAATGGAAAACTTGTGGAATCCGACCTCGGGGAAGATCAGTTTCGATTTAGGAGAAATGTAGGAACACGGGAGGCAATACTCACATTACGACTTATCTTAGAAGATAGGCTCAGGAAAGGGAAACCTACGGTTTTATCGTTTGTCGATTTGGAGAAAGCTTTTGACAATGTCGACTGGAATACACTCTTCCAAATTCTGAAGGTAGCAGGGGTAAAATATAGGGAGCGACAACCTATACATAAACCAGACAGCGGTTATTAGAGTCGAAGGGCAAGAAAGGGACGCAGAGGTTGGGAAGGGAGTAAGACAGGGTTGTAACCTTTCCCCAATGTTGTTCAATCTGTACATTTAACAGGCAGTAAAGGAATGGAAGGAGAAATTTAGAGAGGATATTAAAGTGCAGGGAGAAGAAATAAAAACATTGCGGTTTGCGGATGACATAGTAATTCTGTCACAGACTGCAAAAGATCTCGAAGACCAACTGATTGGAATGGACATTGTCTTGAAAGGAAGATATAAGATGAACATAAACAAGAGGAAAACGAAGGTAATGGAATGCAATGTCAGAAAATCAGGCGATTCCGAAGGAATTAGATTAGGTAATGAGACAATAAAAGTAGTAAATGAATTTTGTTACTTGGGTAGCAAGATAACTTCTGATGGCCGAAGTAAAGAAGATATAAAATGCAGAATGGCTATGGGAAGAAAAGCGTTTCTGAAGTAGCGAAATTTGCTGACATCCAATATTAATGTAAATGTTAGGAGGTCCTTTCTGAAAGCATTCGTCTGGAGTGTAGCATTGTATGGGAGTTAAACGTGGACGATAAGGAGTTCAATCAAAAAGATGATAGAAGTTTTTGAAATATGGTGCTACAGACGAATGATGAAAATTAGATGGGTAGAGCACGTAACTAATGAGGAGGTGCTCAATAGAATTGGGAAGAGAAGGAGTTTCTGGCATACTCTAATTAAGAGAAAGAATAGGTTGGTGGGACATATTCTGAGACATCAAGGAATCGTCAACTTAGCATTAGAAGGAAGTGTGTGGGGTAAAAATCGTAGAGGGAGACCGGGGGACGAATATAGTAACCAGATTCAAAACGATGTAGGTTGTTGAACGTATTCTCAGATGAAAAGACTTGCACAAGACAGGGTAGCATGGAGAGCTGCATCAAACCAGTCTGCGGACTGAAGACCACAACAACAACAACTTAATTTTTATTTTGTAGAGGTAGTTTCAATCATACTCTTCAAATTTTAAAATGTTCAGTCACAACTGTGGTTCGAGCTCATTCTAAACTATAAAATGGCACAGTGATTTCGTCTTAATTTGCTGTTCCTGACATGCCTCATTTATTTTGCACTCTTCAAAGTAAATTTAGTGTGCGGAGGAAAATCAATCCTTGTCTCAAAGTAAGTGTGTGACAATGCACCCCATTCCTCTGCTTGTAAATAGTAATCTTCATATACAGAAACTTTCAATTATACAGGTAACTTTGAAGACACATTCGAAGGGTGGAGGGGTAAAGTACCTTTATCGATGTGAGTACCGGAGATAACTGCGGGAATATCCTCTCCCCCTCTCCCTCCCCCTCCATCAAACGCCTCTCAACAATCACGTCGGCAGTTATTGTTCTGTTCTCACTTCAGTAATTCATTATACAGCAAAATCTGTGCAATACTATGGTGAACACACACATTGCTCTCACTGATAAATTATACTGTCGTTAGTGAAGTATTTGTTATACTCTTCTTCTAAACTATGATATGGTTCCCTCCTGGTGTCTTACGAAGCGTGTTACCGTTATTAATTTATCCTTTTTCAAATTTAAATGGCGTTTCAAGTTATGTTATTTGTATGCTGCTTGTCGATTTCATTAATTATCTGCAGGTTTCATGAGAGGTCCAATCTGCTTCGGGAAGGTTTCTATTAATGCTTTCATACCAGTGATGATCAGTGTTCTAGCATTTTTAAATACCTATATCTGAGAAGTGTTACAGTAAAGCAATTGGAAGCACTAAACGAAACGTTATTGACATTAAACAGATAAGCTAAATGTTCGAATGTTTGTTAAGCTTAAGGGACTTAACTACGGGGTCATCAGTCCCTAAACTTACAAACTACTTATGAACTACCTACAACAAATATCCATGCCCGCGGGGGGATTCGAACCCCCGACCGTAGTGGCCGTGCAGACCGTGACTGAAGCGCCTCAGTCCCCTCGGCCACCGCGGCCGGCTCAGATAAGCTTTACGCGATTTACTGCAGTTGTTTACATCACTGTTGGCTTTATGAAGTGCCTTTCCCGTTTAAATGCGCTGATAAATTTTTGTACGTTTTGTTATTGTCAATATTGTTATTCATTAGTGCGAGCGAGCTACGCTGCCGCATAAAACCTAAGATTTATCAATGTACTGGAGTACACGCAGCGGAAATTCCTTGGGATATAAAATCCAATGAGGTGATAGTAAGCGCGGAGGAATAAACAGCGTAATGTTTATATCATGAATGTTCTTACGATCAATGGAGTATACACACAAGGGTCGACAGGGGTAAACTAGTCTTGGTGTGTTGCTCTCAACGAGCTTAAATATCAGAGTGGCTGACACACGAGCTACAGCGCTCTTTGCGGTAACCTGCGTAAACTCGGCAGCCGTGTTTTTGGTGCTCAGTAGACTTGAGAGTAGTCGGTCTATCGTTGTTGAGCTTGAAGTGTTGTATTTCGCATATATTGTATTTAGTGTGTTTTGCCTGCACAATTTTTGCTGTTGAAATATGCCTGAAGTGTATTCAGCATTTAAATTCACAAATCGAAGTGACAAAACTACAAGTACTTCATGCAAGAACACCAAATTTTTTGGCTTGTTTGATCTCAGTCTGTCTATACTCAAATAAAATTCCTGACTAATGGCACTTAGCTCCCCCACGAGTGAAGCTTCTGATGATCTATCCTGCAATTCCCTTGCAGTACACACGATAAAAGAAATGCTTATTTTCTACCTAGTGTTGGTGTGTTTTTGAGATATTTCTAATTCTGTCGCTCCTTTGATTGATGAAGTCACACTTTTGAGTGTCTACTCCTTGTTTAAAAATGTTTTCATTTGTTGTTGACGATACGTGATCGGGCAGGGTTGACATGCAATCAGTGCAAAGTGTGGAACTTTAGTGACAGCCATAATTTTTTTCACTTGTATATGTCTGTGTTCTTTGTAACAAATATGTACTTGTTTCAGCGTAGCAACAACGAAAGTAATTAATTATACTTTTTTCGACGTGGAATGCTTTGTGGCAGATGACGTAGGCGCATTTTTAACTGTAGTATTTGGTTGGCACCTTCGTTTTTGTACTCAAATTTCGTCCACCAAAGTTTACAACCAAACCCTTTGAAAGCAATTTAACAAGTTTTTACACTTAATAGGTTGAGTAAACACAAGATAAGCTAGACTTTATGAAAACAGTTGTTACAACACATTAACAGTAGATGAAGAACGATGGTGATTATGTTCGTCATAACAATTACTGTTCACTGTATGTCTAGCAGCTCGTTTAGACCATGTACTTGCATTAAAACCAACACAGATATTTTCGTAGGGGCACTTTGGTTGTTATGGCAAAACTCAGCTAACTGTTGTACTTCGAAATGGAAGTGTAATACTGACAGGCTGGTGATATTTCACTACCGCCTTTTTAGAAAATTTACTACCTGGCTCGTCAATTCGCAGCTTCAAAAAAGTCTGATGTAAATTGATGCACATCCGTATTCAACAGACAATCTTCATTTAAAACGTGGAAGTGTAAATACGTGACATTCGCGAGTGGGTGTGGCATACCATCTGTCAGCCAATAACCCAAATAACATAGCGGACGCCAGTTCAATCTGCCTCAAACATGGCGGACCTATCGCCACTCTATGAAATTTAAGCTCGTTTGTTGCTCTCTTGCTTGTACCGCATAAACCAGCAAGTGGAGTCGTCGCCGTTGATTACGTACTCGTGTCTAACAGCAGATGTCGGTGTTGCTCGCTGCCTCACACTTGCGCACCTGTGCAGCACTTCCGCTCCTATGCACAGTGTGCAGCGTTGGGCCGGTCCTGACCAAAAGTCTCTGTCTTTTGTTCATTCCACTTATATTACTTAAAACTTCTTGTAGCTTATCAGTACTAGAGCCTAGCAAAAATAAGTCTCTTACTTAACAAGGACAAAATAATAGAGAATATCCTCTTCTGATTATTCAAACAATCATTGACATGGATTTACCAATTTAAACGTTAATTAGTGCATAAGATACAGTAAATATTTTCAAAGTGAAGAAAACAATGTTAGACATAACACACCTTTCTTTTGACTGAAGAAAGGGGAAAATAAAGAGGTAATTAACGCCTGTAAAATATATTTTACTGTGTACTGCGGAAAGGTTCCTACAAAGTAGAACAATGGAACTATATTTGTCAAAAAAGTGAGAAAACGTAAATAATCTTTGGAATCATTAAAGCAACAGTCGTAATGGTGGCGGAGAAAGACCTGTAAAGACGAAATATATTTGTTCGTCCGTAACAAAATGATTAGTTAGTCATCGTTCGAAGTGGAATCTGACCAACATTATGGAATACTGTTACCAACGCAATGACAAAATTGATCAAAGTGAATAAATGCAAACCAACAATCACATATTTATATACAGGTTCCGCAAACTCATGACGACGCAACAACATAAATACTTCAATAACTACAGGGTGTTACGAAAAGGTACGGCCAAACTTCTAGGAAACATTCCTCACACACAAAGAAAGAAAATATGTTATGTGGACATGTGTACGGAAACGCTTAATTTCCATGTTACAGCACATTTTAGTATTTCTCTTCAAATGTAAATTGAAATAATTCGTTCAGACAATTGTCAAAATACCCAATTGTTTCGTTAGTGTGTACTGTACTTCCTCGGTTCACGTCATCAACACAGATTTTCTGTGGATGTTTGGGCAGGACTTGTTGGTGATGTCTTGATTGGGCCTCATGTTCTTCCACCTACGCTCACTGGAGCACGTTATCATGATTTCACACGGGACACTCTCTCTGTGTGCTATAACATGTGCCTTTACAAGTACGACACAACATGTGGTTCATGCACGATGGAGCTCCTGCACGTTTCAGTCGACGTGTTCGTACGCTTCCCAACAACAGATTCGGTGACCGATGGATTGGTAGAGGCGGACCAATTCCATGGCCTCCACGCTGTCTTGACCTCAACCCTCGTGACTTTCATTTATGGGGGCATTTGAAAGCTCTTCTCTACGCAACCCCGGTACCATGTAGGGATTCTTCGCGCTCGTATTGTGGACGGCTGTGATACAATACGCCATTCTCCAGGGCTGCATCAGCACATCAGGTATTCCATGCGACGGAGGGTGGATGCATGTATCCTTGCTAACGGAGGACATTTTGAACATTTCCTGTAACAAAGTGTTTGAAGTCACACTGGTACGTTCTGTTGCTGTGTGTTTCCATTCCATGATTAATGTGATTTGAAGAGAAGTAATAAAATGAGCTCTAGCATGGAAATTAAGCGTTTCCGGACACATGTCCACATAACATATTTTCTTTCTTCGTGTGTGACGAATGTTTCCTGAAAGTTTGGCCGTACTTTTTGATAACACCCTGTATAATACTTCATTCCATATCGACACAACACTTGCGAAGGGCAAACAAGCAAATCACTGGAGAATATAAGCTGTAATAAATAACTCTGTTCAAAATTTAAAAGCTAAAAATGTGTATTTGGTAGAGATTTCAAGGCACGGATAATATTTGTTGAGTTACACGACATTCCGTCAAAGTCAAAGGAACCACAAATTAGAGAGAAAAGCATTAGCTAGTTGCGTTTCATGTCCTAGTAATCACTACTAACACACTGAAACTCATACGAGTTCAGATACACGAAGAGTGTGCAAAAACTGGTAATAACAGATTAAAACATTCTGTGAAAAAGTTATCACTGATGTATCTAGAAGCAATGACGGCGTTAAAGGAAAATATTGCAACATAATATTTATATTATTTTTAAGAACGGAGCGCTACATAGATACAACAAATCATCAGAAAATAAAAGTGAACGCTTTGCGTTAGTAGAAAGTTATCAGGAATCCGAAGAATCCTTTATAATTACTCATTTCCTAAAGTTTTAGAACAAATAAGAACATTTTAATTACTTGCTTCAACTACCGACCAAACTTTTGACTGTAGCATCGCATTTCAGGTACTTGAAGATTTCTCTTACGCATTTTTTGTCGAGTCCACGTTTCACTGCTGAACAGAACTGCACACCAGACGTACACATTTCAATCTTGCTCTGTTCTTCTTGTCATTATTTGTATTATGACAGTTGTCTCACTGTATCAACATTTCTTTGAGTGTGCCATTCATTTGCTGATATCTTCCATCTGGGCAGCTGTTTTTAATAATTTTACTTCCTTCTTTGCCATTCCCTATACTGAAGATGAGCGAATCACTAATCTTTTTTATATCATTTTTGTTCACTGTCGTCTTTGTTTTGTTCAAGCTTAAACGAAATCCCGTAGCAGGCAACTTGATTTCCCTATTCAACATTTCTTGAAGTTTTTCTTAATTTTTATAACTCTACTAGATGCTCCGGTGAACTTCGTATCACTTACCTCTTAATATAAACCATATTAAATTAAATCATATGTATTTTAGACTCAGTAGCTTTATCATCAGATAGTCTAAGTATCGGCTCAATAGTGGGCGGAAAGAGTGGCGAAATCACGCACACATGTCCAGGATAATGTTCATGTCACATTCGTGGAAGTTCAGGGAAGGTTTAAACGGTGATAAAATACGGAAAAATTGCGAGGAAAATTTAGATTTAAAACATGTAAAATAATGACTTCGTTGTTGTGTTGGCTGCGTTCAGAAATATACTTTGGAAGAGTAAAGTTCGCTTTACACGATCTGAACCGTATATGAACTATCAAAGATAAAAATGAATTGCTGTTCTTAGTCTCGCTAAAACTCGAGAACGGCTGAACCGATTTGTCTATATATCATTACATAAACCACTGAATCTATTGTGATGAAATCTGTATTTTAGAAAGTGTGTAATTCAAAACATGTTTTTATTGAAGTATATAATGCGAATTATCGAACAATAATTACTCTGGAAAAACTATTTATTCTTTGACTTCTTAACTATTTTCACCAGTTATAACTTTAAAAAATGCATTGACCCTTTTGTAAAAAGTGGATAGAACGGCAGAACAACAGAAATATGTATGTACTATTTCTTTAAACGTCAAATGTGCAAAATTTTATCGCAATCAGATGAATGATATTGATATTTCATTGAAAAATCTTTTTTTTAATTTTCCAAATTTCCGCGAAATGTTTTCCAAATTTTTTTTCATAAGAACGTTATTCTTGCTTTGAACGTCAAATGATCAAAATTTTATAGCAATCGGATGAACGCTTCTCAACATATAGTGTTGAGACCACTTAGAAACACGTTAAAAAAGGAGCTCGGTTCGAATTTTGCGAGTTTCCTGTTTAACTGTCCCGTTTTTTTTTTTTTTTTTTTTTTTTTTTTTACTGAAACCTTGTCCAAGAGCATAATGAACAAAACAAAAACAGAATTACTCCTCTCCGTCGTGCGAATGCCGTACCGAAGTGATGCTCTGGCAACAGACTTTTATTCATAGAAAAAAATCGCTTTCGGTTTTTCCTAAATTTTACGGGCGATTTTTCCAAATTTTTATTTGATGCGAACCTTCCTCTTGCTTTCAACATGAAATGTACAAAATTTTATTGCATTGGACGAACTGTATTGATAGCTCACTGGAAAAAGCTGTTTCAGTTTTTCCCGATTTTCCTCCTTTTCCGGATTACTTTTCCATATTTTATCAGCGTTTAAACCTTCCCTGTACTTACACTAATATTTCAAGGCTAAAATTAGCCAAATCGGTTTAGCCGTTCTCGAGTTTTAGCGAGACTAACGGACAGCAATATATATATATATATATATATATATATATATATATATATATATATATATATATATATATAAAGCCGAAGGAACTGATGAGCCTCCAAAGGTCAAAGGTGCCGAGCTAAGGTTCAGGAGAAGCATATTTAGGAAGGTTGTCAATCTTAATTTATATTTTTCCAGATAAATACCACGACACTTTCACAGACACTATTCCTTGTATTTCATCAACTGAATGACCAAATGACATTTGAAGTCGTAAAATATGTCTTAAATCAGTAACACAGTTTAAGAGGTGTATTCACAAGGCGCATTGCTCATGAATCGTCAAATACCAACAAATACATCTACATTAGTAATGAAGGCGTACTGCAACTTTTGTTTCAGAAGCCTCGCAGTGCTGCGTGTAAGTCAGCGATGTACTGCACTGCATTTTTCGCCTTGACGGGACTTGGAATTCTGCTTGTGTATGCCCTGACGCATTTTACAGCGGTAAGTAATTTTATTGATATCGCCTATACTTGCAATGTCAAAATATGCCTACTATAAGGAATATTTTCTCACAAACCACTGGAGATATAGAGAGATAAAAAATTTACTGTATGTGCTTTGATATGTTATAAAAATACTGAAACAACTGTTTATTGTCAAAGTATTTTCTTACAGAGACATTTTACACTTATTTTAAAATAATATTGTCCATCACTTTTAACTAGATTACCACCCCAAAGTCATTTATAAATCAAGTAATTAAAAAATCATTGTTTCAGTATGTAAAAGGAACCCATGTGACTAAGCCAGAAAAATTTCAGACTCCTAGGTTCCTCAGTACCTCAGATAATGTTCACAGAAGAAGTAAAAAAGTAAACTTACCGGAAACGAAAAAGAAGTTTAAGACATTCCTGATCTATAGTTAATACTTTCTAAGGTCTTCATAATCATCTTCAAGTATTCTTTTCGTACCCCTCTGCGCCTGTCTTGCTTCTTTCACCAATGCTTTGATTATATTGTAAGGGTGCCTTTGAGCTGATCTAAAGTCAACATAGCACGTACTGTGCGGGAACCAACACGTAAACTCAACTTTTCAACTTCGTGACTGGCTCTCCTAACGATAATAGCAGTTCAGACCGAACATCATCTATTCCAGGGGCCTTGTTTCTAATCAAGTCTTTTAGTGCTCTGTCAAATTCTTCTCCCAGTATTTTATCTCCTATCTCATCTTCTTCTACCTCATCTTCCATTTCTAGAATATTGCCTTCAAGTTTATTTCCTTTGTATCGGCATTCTATATTGTCCTTTCACCTTTCAGTTGTCCCTTCTTTGCTTAGTACTGATTTTCCGTCAGAGCTATTAAATACTCTCCCATAAATAAGACATGTTATTAAAAAAAGGAGATGGACAGAGGGAGAAGGGATATGACAAGTACTAACTCGAAGCTTGAATAAATAAATAAATACCCTGGCAACACAGGTTTTTGAGCTTCTGGTGTATAAAGAATAGCTGGAAAGAGGGATATTTGAAATCATGTCACGTATATCTACTGCCAAAATGTTTATGGTCAATCATTAGAGACGTGTATAACTAAAGCGCAATACCCGATGTCACAAACCTATAAAAATAAAATAGTTATAACTCTAGCAGAGCGATGTATGATACGTCATTTTAAAGAGGAAACTTGACGGAATATTTTAAGTCAATAAAATGAAAATCGACTTTTTAACTCAAAATATTTGTCTTATGCCACACTGACCTGAGAATGTACCTCACAAGCATCTTCTTATCAAATTACGTGCTTATAGAATATCGCCACAGTTGTGCGATTAGATTCGTGATTTCTGTCAGAAAGGACGCAGTAAGTTTTAATTGACGGAATGTCATAGAGTAGAACAGGATTGATACCTGGCGTTCCCCGGGGAAGTGTTATAGGACCCCTACGGTTCCTTATTTTTATATACGATTTAGGAGACAATGTGGAGAGTTCAGCATCCATTTTTCACTAGCTCGTGTAACAACAGAATCGTAATCTCACGGTTTTGTGACTCGGAGAAAACACGGTCTCTGTCCTCCTCCACTCCACTGGGAATCAAAGTAATAAAGCAATGTTCACGATGTGCTGCCTGTGAAGTGAGTTTCTTTATCCCCGTTCTTAAACTTTAGTCTGTGTACACTGAATGTCGAAAAAGATGAGGCACCCAGAAGGGAGATCAAATGAAATGAAAGAATAATGTTTGAAAGGGTTTGTCATGGTACGAGGTCTGTGCAGAAAGTAACCGTCCATCCATAGCACGAAAAATAGTGCGACATCAGCAAGCAGAGACGTTCAGTACGCTTCTGCCTGTGCAGCGTGGAGCATCGAACTGTCGCGTGTTTGCTAGTTACAACAAAACAACATAAGCGTCGGAATAGCAGAGCATACCGAGTGTGAAATCCTTGGCGTTATAATGTTTCTTTGGGCGAAAGTCATTCAGCAGCCGAGATTCATCGTGAATTGTGTACGGTTTATGTTCGAAACATAAAGTAAGAAGGTTCTGTCCGTCAGTTGAAGTGAATGTTTAAAAATGGAAGAACAACATTCACTGTGAACACAGGAGCGTCTGGTCCACGTTTGGCAGTGATGGCCTAGTGAACAAAGTTGATGGAAACGTTCGTACCAATCGTCGGTTCACACTCACGGTACTTCCTAATGATTTTTAAGTGAAACATGGGATGGTGACCTCTCAATGTTGTGAGTAGTCGCCAGAAACTATACGTGGTTCGGATTCCACGTTAAGCTGTAGGTCCCCTTTCCCCGGTTGGATAACTGGGGTAGGCTAGGGACACCCAAGTCGCCGAAGTGGCGTCCAATTGAACTTCAACCAGGCCAATGAGTTTTATGCAAGTTGGGTACCAAAACAGCTGACCTACGACCAAAAAACAAAACAAACGATTCCTGTCGCTAACTCTCTCTCCCAGTATCCCTTCGAGGGAGAAGACTTTTTAATCAGGATTATTACTGTCAATGAGACTTGGGTTGCCTAAGTGAATATTGAAACAAAACAGAGGTCGATGTAGCTCCATGTTGTAATGGAATCGGGACAGCGGATGGTCTATTTCTAATTACAATTTATTTACTTATCCAACAACAGCCGTAAAGACTATTATTTTTATTATTTTATTTATGCGACTGGTTTTGGTATTACATTAATACCATCTTCAGGCCATGCCATAACATCCATCCAAGTGAACTGTCGATACGGTCAAATATACCGCTTACTTAATGAAAATTCCAAAAGTTGTTGTCACATGTGTGAGCTGACACATTTTATTAATATGCTGGTCATTTTTATAACCTGCTGCCTAATATTTAAACGCAGGTCGTACATATCATAATATAGCATATATTCTTTCACGTTATTATTTAGTCTAATGAACAACTATACGAAATAAAAAAATAACATATTAAAAGAGAAAAACACAAAGATAATTAGAAAAGTACATATTGAAAACTATAAAAAAATTACAAAGAGTGAAGATATTTAGTTCTTTATCAGGCTGTTTCAGGTGGGAGGGTCTCGGGAAAGAAAAACTTCGAGCTTGTCCTGCCTGAACCTGCCTGTATATAATCTAACATTGTTACTTTTATTTATTTATTTACTACTGTTGTGAATGGATGGTGACACAAATTAAATTGATGTGTTTAGAATTAGAAAACAGAATAATGTCCCTTAAGCTGGCTGTTCCTGGCGGGAGGGCTTCGGTAAGACCTCGAGACTGTCCCTCCTGAAGCAGCTCTTACTTGCACTATCCTAAAATTATTTTAATTTGTATTATTATTTAATTGCTTACTAATATTTGATTTCCATATTCACAATTCTTATTACTTTTACATTTTATGAAATAATAAGTCTTGTCTTTTTTGTCAATTTGCTTATCGTTTTTGTATGTGTTCATCATTTTCATGGTTTGCGCCATTTTCAGTATTTGTGTCAGTATCTGTATTGGCGTCTGAACTGTTCCAGGTATTCTGTTGTGTTTCTTGTTGGCATGTTTCAATATGGCATACTGGCGTTCCTGCTTGTATGTGTTCAATAAAAACGTGGATGTTTTATCTGCTGCAGTATTTAAAGTACACCAACTGTTTGGTTGTCGTATGAAGTGTGTAATGTCGTCACAGTCGAATTGTGGTCCCATTCATTAAGTCTCTCACACTGTAACATAACATGTTCTGCAGTTCCCAGGGCACCGCGTAAGTCTATGATTTTCAGTCGAAATAAGTGCAAATGTTTTGGATATGGGGCGTCCCGTAAATAGTGTACCATCCCTCTAGTTGGATGAACGTGCTGTTACTTCATCCTTTCACATATGCTGGGGAAGAAGGCATGGACACTGCGTCCCTTTTTTATATTGCCCCTTTATGCCTGCCATGTATTTATACGCCAGCGTCGTGGTTGGCGCATCTCATTAATGTTCTGGCCCGTTATTTCTTGTACCTTATCATGTCTATCCCTCTTAAAACAAGAAGTTGCTGCTCTCTGTCGAATGGTGATGTCTATAGGAAACACTCCCAATACGAGAAATAATGCCTCCGCTGATGTCGTACGACATCCCGACATCCCGACATCCTTTGCCCTCTTCTAAGTACATTACCGACCATTAAAATTGTTACTCCACGAAGGTGACGTGCAACAGAAGCGAACCGACAGAAAGAAGATGTGATATGCAAATTATTAGCTTTCAGAGCATTCACACAAGTTTCGCGCCGGTGGCTACACCTACAACGTGCTGATATAAGGAAAGTTTCCAACCGATTTCTAATACATAAACAGCAGTTGACCGGCGTTTCCTGAAACGTTGTTGTGAAGCCTCGTGTAAGGAGGAGAAATGCGTACCATTACGTTTCCGACTTTGATAAAGGTCGGATTGTAGCCTACCGCGACTGCGTTTTATCGTATCGCAAAATAGCTGCTCGCGTTGGTCGAAATCCAATGACTGTTAGGAGAATATGGAATCTGTGGGTTCAGGAGGGCAACACGGAATGCCATCGAGTCGAGATGAAAGGCATCTTATCCGCATGGCTGTAACGGATCGTGCAGCCACGTCTCGATCCGTGAGTCAACAGATGGGGACGTCTGGAAGACAACAACAATCTGCACGAACAGTTCGACGAAGTTTGCTGCATCTTGGACTATCAGCTCAGAGCCCATGGCTGCGGTTACCCTTGACACTGCATCACACACAGGAGCAGTGGGTCGCGGGTTCAAAAAGGTTGGAAAACGCTGCTTTAAGGGTTTATATTTGAGGCTATGTTGACCGCAGAGATAAAGAGTAGGGTGTTTTACTGAAACCCTAGACCAGTGATCACTGACATACCTCTCAGGAGAATTAGCATACCGCAGCTGTCCTACAGTATGGGGTCGCGGAGTAAACATTACAAACTTCCTGTAGCACAGTTACACCGAACAAATGGGTAGCTTCATCAATTTATGGCGGACATTACGCGGCTTATAGAAGCAACACTCAGAAAACTACGAACAACAATGATGTTTGGGTATCAAAACTACAAATTATTACCATGGACAGTTGTACCCTTTTTATTCATTGAAAATCGTCGATGTTTTTAGCATATGTTCTTAAGATGATGTTCTAAAATTTCTTTTTAAACTTTATCTACATCATTATCCCTTATCGAGATGCAGAGTTTTAGAGTTATTGCAAATACAAAATCACAAGAACGGTTTTAGCCGTTTTCCACCGTGAATCGTAAATATCTAAATAACAAACGATCTTTTTAAACTTTATCTACATCATTATCCCTTATCGAGATGCAGAGTTTTAGAGTTATTGCAAATACAAAATCACAAGAACGGTTTTAGCCGTTTTCCACCGTGAATCGTAAATATCTAAATAACAAACGATACCAAACAGCTCAAATTTTAACTATATATTCCGTAGATATTTATCTAGATTCGCCAGTTTCCCTTTTTGTGCATCGTTATTTGTTATCAAAGTACACCCAAAAAAACATCATGTTTAAGTATTAAAAGTGCCAATTTCACTGAAAGTTGGCGCTGCAGCCGCCATATAACTTACCATCCGATTTTAAGAAATCCACTCGGCTAAAAAAAAATTGTGTATCTTACACATTGATATTTTCGCCCAATGTAGGATCGGTTTTATGTTCCTCATTCGCCACAATTACTGTGTAGCATCAGAATAACTGGAAAAAAGCGACGTACTGTATTTTAAAGAGTTTGCAGAGGTAAAATCACACTGCGTACACTTTGGGTATGATTGATTTTAACTCATGAATTAACTCGTATGAATTTCAGAGGTGATATCGAAATTAACTTTGAGAGCACAACAATATTTCATTAAGCTGTTTAGAAACTAAATTCATTTAGGATGATAAACCCGCACGGCGTGCCTACTTCTCTCAAAGCGGCTGTTAGGAAATACTTAACACTCCATTTTAAGAAAATATTTATGTGAAGAAATTTGATATTGGGCATCGTGCAGTCTATCTTCTGTCGATAAATGACTGCATTTGTTATTATTATCCGTCATTTCCTGTATGTAAAGATAATAAATAAGCGGCCAGGTGTTGTCTTACACCGTGTGATAAAAATTATACGGACACCTGGCTGAAAACGACCTACAAGTTCGTGCCGTTCTCCGTCAAAATGCTGGAATTCATTATGGTGTCGGCTCACCCTTAGCCGGAAGCATACGTTCAGCCAGTTGGTGGAAGGATTCTAGGAGAATGGCAGTCCATTCTTC
The DNA here is from genome assembly GCA_026315105.1 of Locusta migratoria. Taxonomy (NCBI): domain Eukaryota; kingdom Metazoa; phylum Arthropoda; class Insecta; order Orthoptera; family Acrididae; genus Locusta; species Locusta migratoria. Next base: position 705,739,693 of record CM048745.1, on the reverse strand, counting down.
ACGCTGTCCTTCACTGAGGATGTAGGTCGGTGAGGCGTGGCACGAAGTTGACGTTCAAAAACATCCCAAAGGTGTTCTTTAGGATTCAAGTCAGGCCAGTCTTTACAGGAATGTTACCGTCGTGTAACCACTCCGACATAGGTCATACATTATGCACAGGTGCTCGATCGTACTGAAAGATGCAATCGCCATCTCCGAATTACTCTTCAACAGTGGGAAGCGAGAAGATGCTTAAAACATCAATGTAGGCTTGTGCTGTGATAGTGCCACGCAAAACAAGGAGTGCAAGCCCCCTCATAAAAAAGACGACTACACAATAACACCACCGCCTCCAATTTTACTGTTGGTACATGACGTACATCGGGCATTCGTCATACAGACACCCTGCCATCGGATCGCTGTATCGTGATTCGTTTCTTCACACAACGTCTTTGCACTGTTCAGTCGTCTAATGTTTACACAAGTTAAACCAAGCGAGGGTTCGTTCAGCATTGACCTGCGTGATGCATGGCTTATGGGCAGCCGCTCGTCCATGAAATCCAAGTTTTCTCACCTCCTCGCTGTCATAGTGCTTGGAGTGAATCCTGACACAGTTAAAGCGAATTATGCAATCTGTTTCGACCTGACTCACGTCGGTCTGAACTCAGATCATGTAAGAATTTGTAATTCTTGTATGATGGTCTTGATAGCTGCCACCTATTACACTGTACGACCCTCTTCAACTGCCGGCGGTCTCTGTCAGTCAACAGATAAGGTCGGCCTGTACGCTTTCACTTCAGTAGCACATCAGAAACAGTGAACTCAGGAATGTTTAGGAGTGTGGAAATCTCGTGTACAGACTTGAGACACATGTGACACCCAATCACGCTGCAACGATACACATTTTTATTTTATTTTATTTTATTTATTTATTAATCTTTGATCAGCGATGCTTATCGCCTCCGGTTCCCTCTGACTCGCAATGCAAAAAATGCTGCATTTAGCGAGAATGATGCTCATTTTCTCCTAAACCACGGGACCGATTTCAACCAAATTTGGTACACACATTTCTAACCGTGAGGTAACAATTGAAAAAGGTTAAGGATCATATACGACACATGGATTAGAAGATGTGACGTCAGAAACAATAGGAATCGCAAAAAAACTGCCACTTAATGCGACGATACTTTATAAATACACTCTATAAGAAAGGCAGTACTTATCGACTTGAAACAAACTTTAAACCTAATTTCAAACCTTTATTTAACTTTTTCTCGCTGACAACCATAACAAAATTGTGGAAGGAAAAACGTTACTCGCTTACTACTTTTCGGCTGTTCATGGACTGCAACTACCGCATTCGGTATGAAATTACAATTTATATTTTCTACACTACAAATTGTAGCCGCAGGAAATTTTACTGACACGCACATACCTGAATCTACCTTCGAACTTGTATCATAGCAAGACAAATAGTTCATGAGATATGAGCACATAAACAGTAACGTTCATAGAAAACCGCCCTATCACGCACCAAGTTTTAATCTATTACTTCTTTGCTACTAATCGTATTCGCTACATATTTTACAGACATACAGCACTTATGCAAATGTGTAAAAACCTAAAAAATTGTACAATTGTACAACATATAACTCAATAAATATGAGATCGTGCGAGTTTTGTAAGCCATTTGGATTTTGATTGCTAACGTTATAAACAATAGGAATCGCATAAACTGCCACATAATGCGACGAGACTTTATAAATACGATATATGAGAATGAGAGTACTTAGCGACTTGAAACAATCTTTAAACGTAATTTCAAACCTTTATTAAACTTTTTCTCGCTGACAACCATAGCAGAATGATGAAACGAAAAAAGGTTCTCGCTTGCTACTTTATGTATAAAAACTACGGCATTCGGTATGACACAAAATATAATTTTTACACCACAAATTGTAGCCACAGGAAACTTTACAGACAGTAAATATAGTTGAATGTACCTTCTAAATTGTATCACAGTACGACACTTAGTTCATAAGGTATGATCACATAAACAGTAACGTTTCGCTGTTCATGGACTAAAACTACGGCATTCAGTATGACGGTACGATTTTTAATTTCTACACTACAAATTGTAGCCGCAGTAAATTTTACAGAGTGTATACACGCATATAGCTGAGTGTACCTTCTAAATTGTATCACAGTACGACACATAGTTCATGAGATATGATCACATAAAAACTAACGTTCATGGAAAACCGCCCCATCACGCACCAAGTTTTAATATATTTCTTCTTTACTAATAAATGTATTCCCAAGAGATTTTACAGGCATACGAGTCCTTATACAAATGGTTGTAGACCTGAAAAATGGCAGGAATAAATAAATAAATACCCGGGCAACGACGGGTTTTTAGCTAGTGATAGAAATACTAATAATAAGAACATCAAACCTAATAAACATTAATTTCATTAAAATAAAACACCCTATATCAATCATAATAATCGTTATTATTGAAATTCCATGAATTAGTATAATAACAGGAATACTGATAGAAAGATTTTGACTATCCCACATACTATTATTAACATTTCTTGGAGGCATGATAGTACACTAATGTGTATATTTAGGGAGTTTACTTCTTTACCGATTTATCGTTGTGGTGTTTCTGTTTTCTCTTTAAAACAAAAACAATTATTGATTGAAACTTCCTGGCAGATTAAAATTGTGTGCCGGAACCGGGATTGGAACCCGTGACCTTTGCCTTTCGCGGGCAAGCGCACTACCGACTGAGCTATCCCGACACGAACCATGATGCCACCTGACAACTGTACTTCCGCCAGTACCTCGCCTCCTACTTTCCAAACTTCACAGAAGCTCTCCTGCGAACCTTGCAAGACTAGCACTCCTGGAAGAAAGTATATGGTGGAGACATGGAGTCTTGCACGGTTCGCAGGAGAGCTTCTGTGAAGTTTGGAAAGTATGAGGCGAGGTACTGGCGGAAGTAAAGTTGTGAGGCGGCATTGTTAGTCGTGTCGGGATAGCTCAGTCGGTAGAGCGCTTGCCCGCGAAAGGCAAAGGTCCCAGGTTCGAGCACCAACATCTAGAGAGAAGGCTGCGGCGCTCTCGTGTGACGTCCGGCAGAGTAGGTTGCGCGCGCATAGCTGAGTGGCTCGCTGCTTCGGCATAGTGGGCCGTGCCCCAGCGGCTACCCAGTCAGCTATGCGCGCTCAACCAACACCACCTATAAGACAGGGCCTCACAACAGGCAGTGCTACGACACCAGGCCGCGGCCGCCAGCTCACTGGCTGCCCGCCACGAGGCAGCGGGCCTGTTGTGAGGCCTTGTCTTCTAGCTGGTGTTGGCTCAACCTACTCTGCCTGACGTCAGACGAGAGCGCCGCGGTCTTCTCTCTAGGTGGTGTTGGTTCGATCAGCCAGGAAGTTTCATAACAGCGCACACTCCGCTGCAGAGTGAAAGTTTCATTCTGGAATTATTGATTGTTTTGTATTGTACTGTTGTTGTTGTTGTGGTCTTCACTCCGGAGACTGGTTTGATGCAGCTCTCCACAATACCCTATTCTGAGCAAGCCTCTTCAATTCCACATAAGAACGGCAACCTACATCTGTCTGAATCTGCTTACTGTATCCATCTCTTGGACTTCCCCTGCGGTTTTTACCCCACGCACTTCCCTGCAACGCTAAATTCACAATTCCTTGATGTTTAAGAATGTGTCCTACCAATCGATCCCTTCTTTTAGTCAAGGTATGCCGGAAATTACTTTTCTCCCCAATTCTGTTCAGTACCTCCACATTAGTCACGCGATCCACCGACCTAATCTTCAGCATTATTCTGTAGCACCACTTTTCAAAAGCCTCTATCCTCTTCCTGTCCGCACTGTTTATCGTCCAAGTTTCACTCCCATGCAAGGCAACACTCCACACAGATGCCTTCAGAAAGGACTTCCTAAGGCTTAAATCAATATTTGATGTTAGCAAATTTCTCTTTTTCAAGAACGCTTTTCTACCCATTGCCATTCTGCATTTTATATCCTCTGTACTGCGACCATCATTTGTTATTTTACTGCCCAAGTAACAAAACTCATCTACCTCCTTTATTGTTTCGTTACCTAATCTAATTCCTTCAGCATCGCCTGATGTTATTAGACTGCACTCCATTACCCTAGTTTTGCTCTTGTTAATGTTCATCTTATATGCACCTTTCAGCACACTGTCCATTCCGTTCAACTGTTCTTCCAGATCCTTTGCTGTCTCTGATGGAATTACTATATCGTCGTCAAAACGCAATGTTTTTAATTGTTCACCCTGAACTTTAATTCCTTCTCCAAATTTCTCCTTGCTTTCCTTTATAGCCTGCTCGATGTACAAATTGAATAACATCGGAGAAAGGCTACAACCCTGTCTTACTCCCTTTCCAACCACTGCATCCCTTTCCTGCCCTTCAACTATTACAACCGCTGTCTGTTTTTTGTACAAGTTGTAAATAATCTTACGCTCCCTGTATTTTACTCCTGCTTGCTTCAGAACTTTAAAGAGTTTATTCCAATCAACATCGTCAAAAGCCTTCTCCAAATTTACAAAAGCTAGAAATGTATGTTTGCCTTTTCTTAATCTATCTTCTAGGATAAGCCGTAAGCCGGCCGCGGTGGCCGAGGGGACTGAGACGCTTCAGTCACGGTCTGCACGGCCACTACGGTCGGGGGTTCGAATCCCCCCTCGGGCATGGATATTTGTACCGTCTGTAGTCTTAGCTAGTCCATAAGTAGTTTGTAAGTTTAGGGACTGATGGCTCCGTAGTCAAGTCCCATAAGCTCTACAAACATTTGAACATTTGAAAATAGGCCGTAAAGTGAGTATTGCCTCCCGTGTTCCTACATTTCTGCTGAACCCAAATTGATCCTCCCCGAGGTCGGCTTCTACCAGTTATTGCGTCCTTCTACGGCAATAGAATTATTCAGCTGCTGTTGGTGCTGCACAGTGTGTATAACATTCAGCTGCCTATTGGAGCCGCACTGCTCGTGGTCACTCAGTGTACGCTTGTGGTTCCCACAGCAGCCGTCGCCGGCGCCGCTGCAGAGGCCGCCGGCTGGTGAGGTGAGGACGACCAGCGGCTACGTACAGGGCCTGCAGCGGACCTCCGCCTCGGGCCGGCGCTTCCACAGCTTCCTCGGCCTGCCGTACGCGCAGCCGCCGCTGGCCGCTCTGCGCTTACAGGTGCGTACCCAACAGTAGTTCTCATACCCCGAGCAAAGTTTTCTATCTCACCAATGAAATTCACTCTGACATTAGCCAATGGAAAGTAACGTCGAAACGACATTCACTTCAATATGACAGACGCCATTTGCAGAATATTTCACAGTTTCGGTTTTATAACTCTCAGTACACCGTTTCAGGGCAACAGCGGATTAAAGATGAATTACAAATATCGTCTTTGGCTCAATTTCCTACAAGTGAATAAAAACATATAAACAGTGAAAAAAGAACTGTGAGATCGATTTTTAGACGTCAAGTTGTCATAGCAAGAGGATGGTACTGTAGAACTGCAAGCAAGAAGCTCTGCGTTCCAAACTCCTTTCATGACAATATTGATCTACTTTAGGTTACGGTAGTAACACTTAAAAGGGCCGGTTCGTCCATCAAATTCAAATGTTTGTTAAGCTTATGGGACTTACATAACTACTTACGAACTAGCTAATACTAAGGACGGCACAAATATCCATGCCCGAGAGGGGATTCGAACCCCCGACCGTAGTGGCCGTGCAGACCGTGACTGGAGCGCCTCAGTCCCCTCGGCCACCGCGGCCGGCGGTTCGTCCATCTCTCGTTAATCCTCTCGTTAGTAAACGAGAAGCTGCCTTTAACATCTACTTAAATGTGCTCGTTAAGTGCATTGCGTTTGTCATTGCCAGATACACCTCTCGTTTGCTAACCTGGAGAAAACGAGAAGGTGCGATATATTTCGCCTAGGTTGGCAATAGAAACAAAAGAAATTGCCGTCTGAATAAACAGCTGTTTCCCTTATTTAACTATCAGTGAAGAGGTTAGTAAATAGTTGTTATTTGGCGTTATGAAAACAAACGTGAAAGAAGCTAGAAGTTTATAAGAAGTATGTACGAGTGTGTTGTGTCCTCAATAGAGAAAAATTCGGGTGCATTAGAATATTAAAAAAACAGACGCTACGACATGAAAGGAGAAGAAAAAAAGCGACATGATCGCGTGTGGCAAATGAATTCAATGCTTTCCACGGACAATGTACGACAGTAAAAATGTTTAGGGCTTAATACGATAACATACCAAGTGTGTAGTATCTTAGGGTAATTGTGAAGGACGCTTGCACGGGCGCCCGTTTCGACAAATCTCGAACGCGCGATCTCACTTCGATATGTGGTGCATTTCGATGTGTACCAAGATTGCGCGAATTATTTACAGTTCAAATTGTGTTGCCAAGGTAGCAATTGTGAGTTTTAGTTATATGACTTTCAACGAAAAATGTGAATCTGCATGTTTCAGTTGATTAAAAAAATATTAAAATAATTAAAATAAAAAAATCTCACGGGATGCAGACAGATGTATCTTTTACTGCAGTCACAGGATTGCCCAGATTAATGTAAGTTCAACCGCTACCAAAAAGTTACGCACGCGAAGTACAATATCAATCTTCATCTTTCAATTTATTAAAAAAAATCTCACGGGATGCAGACAGATGTATCTTTTATTGCAGTCACCGGATTGCTCAAGTTAATATAAGTTCAACCGGTATCAAAAATGTTACGCACGCGCAAAGGAACTCAGGTTACAGTTTATTTATTTTAAAAAAATCTCACGGGATGCATACAGTTCTTTTACTGCAGTCACAGGATTGCCAATAGACGCATTTTAAGACAAGGTACGGTGAAGTGACATTTACATACAGTACAATTTAACCCTCTCGCCATCTTGGAACGTATCGTAATGCACCACATATCGACGTGCGGTCGCGCGTTCGAGATTTATCGAAACGGGCGTCCGTGCAAGCGTCCTTCACAATTACCTATCTTAGTGCAAGCGGAGGAAGGACTCACATTTTAGGGCCTCACACTAGGGGCAACAAGCATAAGTAAATACTAGGTAAAATTTTACGACGCTTCTCGCCGGTCTCCAGTGCTTATGTTGGCAACAGATAAACAATGAAGTGTAGAATTGTGTTAATATTTTTCACGAGCTACGGAGTAAATGTAATTGCTGATCGTTTCACTCGCACCAAAATTAATACTGTACCTGCTCTATGGTTGACGGGTTCTTGTATGTACCCTTGTCCGTTCAAAAAAAAAAAAAAAAAAAAAAAAAAAAAAAAAAAAAAAAAAAAAAATAATAATAATAATAATAATAATAATGATAATAATAATAATTTCCGTTTTAATTGAAGTTATCACGAAAAAACATTTATTGCCCGACTGAGGTGCCGTCATTACCATTGGTGCCAACATAACCACTGCAGCCCGGCGAGAAGCGTGGTACAATTTAACCAAATACAGAATTAATAAGCTTACAGGCATAACTAATGTATTCTGTTTTCTATTATGACAGATAACTTACAAAATACGTAACTATCTGTTGGACACTTGAGATGGTCGTGGAGTTTTTCATGTAGCGTTTCCAAGACGAAATAGCGTAACAAATTCTGCATCATCTCAGCATTCAAAATGATTTGGGCGAACATAAATACGTCTAGGTCGCATTATAGGAGCAATGACCTCTATATCGTCTAAAATGACATCGTCTTCATTGTCAGCCAAATCTCTTATTCCATTTTCATCATACCGATACTCACTGAACTAGTCGTTACCCATAAGCTTGTATTCTGATATCGCAACAATAATTTTAAGGTTATGTTGCGTATCTGCAATATATCAAACTCATCTGCTAGCTACTGACATGGATGGGGCGAGAAATATGACGATAAAATTCTTCAATTAAGCTGTTTTCTACACTAGTTTTTCATACATGTAGTGCTTCTGTTATTTTGTTCGATAAATCTGTCTTATCACGTGAATATATTGCGGTATTTTAGCGCTTTGGAATCTTTCTATTTTCATACAGATTCTCACTTAACTGATAGTTAGCCGTGTAACGAGCAGAATTCTATTCGTTAACTTAACGGCCAGTTTGAGGTCTTTTAACGTCTGATTAACTCATAACGAAACATTGACAAACGAAGTTCTCCGCTAACGACAAGTTAAAATGTTAACCGGAACTTAAAAAGACATTGACAAACCGTCCCTAAAAGTGGATCTTTCTTATCGCCCTTTTTTTCATAGCTCCCTAAGTTGCACAGATATTTGCAAAAATGACGGCGATTTGACAATGTCTTTATCTCTATCTGTAACATGTTCACACTTTTTAGGTCGCGCCGGCACCAAATTTTGCAGACGTAATTATTGGCCACCGGCGACCAGAACCTCCCTTTTTCAGATGTTTCGGACAATAGATAGGTTATTAATATTATAAATACGCCCTTTGTCATGGCCTTTTGACAGCGCCTTACTTGATCTCCGCCTGCCGCGGTGGCCGAGCGGTCTGCGGCTCACCAGTCACGGTCTGCACGGCCACTACGGTAGGGGGTTCGAATTCCTCCTCGGGCATGGATATTTGTGCCGTCCTTAGTATTAGCTAGTTCATAAATAGTTTGTAAGTTTAGGGACTGATGGCCTCGCAGTTAAGTCCCATAAACTCTACAAACATATGAACTTGAGCTCCGTACAACTTGTTAGGCCCAAAGATTCGAAAGCAACAATTCCTCGTTGTGAGTAGCTATGTACAAGTGTAAGACTGAAGCTGAACACTGTTCAGATCTAACGAAACGGCTAGGGCTACAACTCTTTTTGACTCACTTTACGTGACGGTGCTAACACTAAAAGTGGGGTTTTGAGATCGATTTTTGACAGCTCGAAATTTACATGAAAATGAGGGCTGAGATGAAAATTGGTTAAACGAATTTTTACAGCTTTCCTCTCTTATGTTTTTTCCATAAATCGCACTTTTTCAGAGATATTTGCAAAAGTAACAGCTATTTAACACTGTCACTTGATTTTACGTGAACCAGTAAAGGAAAAGAAATTAAACTTGAAAAACACGACAAACTAACACAGCAAGACAGGTGATAATGTTTTAACGGAAAAGATAATGAAAATATGGGATGGATATTAAAATAATAGTTTTAAGAGATAAAGTTTGAGAAATTGTATGTCTGTCGAAGCTAAACTCAGATACCAAGTAATTTTGGCTGTTTGTTAAAATACGGTCAGAGAGGATCTTATGTGTTAAGTGCATAGATATTATCACAATAGTAGAGTCGTAATCGTATCGTCCATAATTTCTTATTTCATTTTATATTACCTATATTTTTTACAATTTTTGTCCGGAATTTTGCAAAAAAATCATAAAACTAGAGGAAAACCTAAAGTTGGCCGTAAAGCACGCCAGTGTGATTTTTTTTAAATCTTTTTCTTGTAACACGTTGTAGCAGTTACTTATCCATAAAACATTGTGGGATTTTCATGTGCATGTAACAGTAGTGTGTTATCCACTACTCGATGTTACTTGTAAGACTGCTGTCTCAGGAATGATTAACATCGAGTTGATTTCTGTGTGACTGAAACAGGGAGATTGAAATTTCCGCAAGTGATACGACCAGAAATGGAATTGATGTACTTTCTTCTCACAAATATTACACTTTTGTTCCAAATATGTTCCGATTTCCAAGAATATTGTTAGAAATAAAACTTTAGGAAACGTTTAAATTTGCTGGTAAGTGAAATGAGTGTCAAATTAGACAGAAATATTTGGCTGTTTATTTCCGAATATCTCGTGATTTCCGAGTGTATGGTTAGGCCGATATTTCTTGTTTTTTCCCCAATATTTTCCAGCTTAATTTCAAATATTTCTTGACTTCCGAAAGTGTCGTTAGACCGATAATCCTTACTTGTCACCAATATTTTGTAGTTTATTCCTGAACATATTACGATTATGTAGCGTGAGGTTAACCAAGATCCTAAGAGGACAACTTTAACTTCTTTTGTAAATGTTTACAGCATACACAGGAGAGCGTCGTCTGCTGGCATTTCTACATTCGTACTGCATGAATGTTTTAGATCTTTGCCTAATGCCTACAGCTATTATCTCTGGGAAATAAGAGGGGGAGTTGTAAAATACGTTTCCCCTGTCGAATGTGGCCAGAGTTGTGTATGGAAGGAACCGAATAGATCGAGACATTAAAGATAAGACATATCTTTATTTTTCTTCATAATTTGCGAGTACACTGAGACATTTGTCAAACCGCTTTGTAAGCTTCAAAAAGTCTTCCAGGAAAAATCAGAGCGTTGCATAATGAAGAAGCGTTGAATGGCTATGGAGTGGAAACATCCGTCATCATATGTCCGAAAGAAGTTCAAAAGCACTCCGTCTGCAGATAAAGTGCTACTCACCGTTTTCTGGGACGCCCAAGGAGTTTGTTTGCTGGACTTTTTGGGGGATGCAACCATCAATGCTAGGCGGTACTGTGCCACTCTGTCGAAATTGAAAGAGATGATTCCGAAAAAGCGGTCTGGCCTTCTCAGATCTGGCGTTCTGCTATTGGATGACAATGCAAGACCACACTCGGCGACGACAACGCAAAACCATATTGCAACTCTTGGTTGGGAGCGCCTACACCATCCGCCATACAGTCCAGATCTCGCACCAAGTGACTTCCATCTGTTTCCAGCTTTGAAGAAGACTCTCGGCGGAAGGCGCTTTGAAAGTAATGCCGACGTCAAACAAGCCGTTCAACGGTTGTTCCGTATGCAACGCCCTGATGTTTTCCTGGACGTTTTTTGAAACTTATAATGCGGTTTGACAAATGTCTCAATGTACTTGGAAATTATGTACAAAAATAAAGATAGGGTAAGGTGGTACAATTTCGATCATTCGGGCAAATGTTATTATAACTGAAAATAAATTGAGAAAAGGAATAATTTTAACTATGGCACTTGTTCTTGGATGTTTAATGAATATGTTCAAAAAAAATGTTCAAATGTTTGTTAAGCTTATGGGACTTAACTACTGGGTCATCAGTCCCTAAACTTTCAAACTACTTATGAACTACTTACGAACTAGGACGGCACAAATATCCATGCCCGAGGGGGGATTCGAACCCCCGACCGTAGTGGCCGTGCTGACCGTGACTGGAGCGCCTCAGTCATCTCGGCCACCGCTGCCGGCAATGAATATGTAACATAAATATTATACAGTTACAAATGTTGATATAAACACAAAAAAAGATTACGGAATTGAGAAAAATCGATCGAAAATGCACCACACTAGGTACAATTGTGAACATTTCCTCGTACAATTTTGATTACGAGCATCTTCCACATAAAAAGCACTTTTTCTGTCACGCACCAACGTATACTTCGTGGTACCAAAATTGCATTTTTGGCAACGAATCTAGTCACCCTTAACTAGATGATTTATAAGAGCGCGTTAGACAAAGTATCTTCACTTACCTCTTTAAAGGGAATAAATTTATATCTCCTTACCGCAAAGCGGTGCATTCTTGGAAAAGACAGGAGGAGCTGTATATATATGTATATTTATTTATTTATTTTTTAAGTTTTTCCTAAAGTTCTAACTTTTATCTAGAAATTTATCTAAAGTGTAGAAGGAATTGCCATTCAGAAATTCTCTTAATTTATTTTTAAATGCTAGTTGGCTATCTGTCAGAATTTTGATACTACTAGGTAAGTGACCAAAGACTTTTGTGGCAGAATAATTAACCCCTTTCTGTGACAGAGCTAAATTTTACCTTGAATAGTGTATGTCACCCTTTCTCCTAGTGTTGTAGCTATGCACACTACTGTTACATTTGAATTCAGTTGGATTGTTAATAACAAATTTCTTAAGTGAATATATATATTGTGAAGCTACTGTAAAGATTCCTAGATCCTTAAACAAATGTCTGCAGGATGATCTTGGGTGGGCTCCAGCAATTATTCTGATGACCCGCTTTTGGGCAATGAATACTTTCTTACTAAATGATGAATTGCCCCAGAATATGATGCCATAAGAAAGCAGAGAATGAAAATAGGCATAGTATGCTGTACTGAGTTGTACATCACCAAAGTTTGCAACCACCCTAATAGCATAAGTAGCTGAGCTCAAACGTTTCAGCAGATCTTCAATGTGTTTCTTCCAATTCAACCCCTCATCAATGCATAAACCTAAAAATTTTGAATATTCTACCTTAGCTATAGATTTCTGGTTGAAGTCAATATTAATTAATGGTGTGATGCCATTTATTGTGTGAAACTGAATATACTGTGTTTTTTTTTTTTTTTTTTTTTTTGTTTTTTTTTTTTTTTTTTTTTTTTAATTTAAAGAGAGTCCATTTACAGAGAACCACCTAATAATTCTCTGAAATACTTCATTGACGATTTCATCAGTTAATACCTGTGATTCGGGTGTGATAGCGATACTTGTATCATCAGCAAAGAGAACTAGCTTGGCATCTTTATGAATATAGAAAGGCAAATCATTAATATATATTAAGAACAGCAAAGGACCCAGTACCGAACCCTGTGGCACCCCATGCTTGATAGTTCCCCAGTTTGAGGACTCGGCTGTTTTTTGTATATTATGTGAATTACTTATATCAACTTTCTGAACTCTTCCATTTAGGTATGATTTAAACCATTTGTGCACTTTCCCACTCATACCACAGTACTTAAGCTTATCTAGAAGAATTCCATGGTTAACACAATCAAAGGCCTTTGATAGATCACAAAAAATCCCAACGGGTGATTTACGGTTATCCAGAGCATTTAATATTTCATTAGTGAAAATGTGTATTGCATTTTCTGTTGAAAAACCTTTCTGGAAACCAAACTGACATTTTGTTAGAACTTTATTTTTATTAATATATGAAGTTACTCTGGAATACATTATTTTTTCAAGAATTTTTGATAGAGCAGTCAGAAGTGAGATTGAGCGGTAGTTGTTGACATCCAATGTATCACCTTTTTTATGAAGTGGTTTGATAATAGCATACTTCAGTCTATCAGGGAAAATACCCTGCTCCAGTGAGAAATTACAAATGTTGCTACGAATCCTACATATTTCTTGGGAACAAGCTTTTAATATCCTGCTGGATATGCCATCAATGCCATAAGAGCTTTTACTCTTGAGAGAGTTTATTAATTTCTTAATTTCAGTTTGAGAGGTGGGTGGGATTTCCGTTGTATCATACTGTCTAGGTATGCCCTGTTCCATTAACTGCCTAGCTTCTTCTAATGAACATTTGGATCCTATATTCTCCACAACATTTAAAAAATAATTATTAAAAGTGTTTTCAACTTCTGATTTTTGTTTGTAATTTTTTCATTCACTTTGATGGTAATGCTGCCTTCCTGTGTTCTTGGTTGCCCTGTCTCCCTTGTTATAATATTCCAGATTGTTTTAATTTTATTATTTGATGTACTAATCTCAGACATGATGCACATGCTTTTGGATTTTTTAATAACTTTCCTTAATACAGAACAGTAGTTTTTATAATAGTTGAGTATTTCTGGGTCACTACTCTCTCTTGCTGTCAGATACAGTTCCCTTTTCCGGTTACAAGATATTTTTATACCTTTTCTGAGCCATGGTTTTTTGCTTGGTTCCTTACAATTAAATTTGACTAATTTCTTGGGGAAACAGTTATCAAATACCCTTACAAAAGTATCATGAAATAAATTGTATTTTAAATTAGCATCAGGTTCCTTGTAGACTTCATCCCAATCTAACTGCTGAAGACTTTCCGTGAAATTTCTAATTGTCGATTCATTAATTGTACGAACAACTTTGGAGGACTGATTCAAATTACAGAAAGGAGCTATATCATATAATGTAACTACCTGCGCACCATGATCAGAAAGACCATTCTCAACAGGAGATGCACTAATGTTGTTAAACCTATTTTGGTCTATAAAAAAATTGTCTATCAGTGTGCTGCTGTTCTTTACTACCCGAGTAGTAAAATCAATAACAGATGTCAAATTGAAAGAACCGAGTAAGACTTCCAGGTCATTCTTCTTATTACACTCTTGCAGTGAATCAACATTGAAATCCCCACAGATAATAATTTGCTTCCCCCTATCTGACAGATAGCACAACAAGGCATCCAAGTATTCCAGGAATAAATGAAAGTTTCCTGAGGGGGGCCTATACACTGTGACAATTATAAAACCTATATCGAATTAGTACCACCTTACACTATCTCTTTAATGTCCCATTCTATTTTCTTTCCTTTCTTACGCAACTCTGACCACAGTGGACAGAGGAAACTTATTTGACAACTCCCCCTCGTATATTTTTGCTTGGAATATAAGCGCACTTCGCCCCGGAGCGGCGATCCTGCACAGACGTAATTCCAATGTGCGTCCGTCGCAGCACTTGCGGATCCAGGAGGGAGCCAGGGGGCTACGGGGTTAAGGGCTTAAGCCCTCTGAGAAAAAGTAACTTGTATTAGTTTCCCATGATAAAGCCTATACAAGCTACCTCTTAAAGTAGCTTATATTTATAACTGGGCCAAGCCCGTCACAAATAAAAAGCCTGAATCCACCACTGTATCGCAGTCACATTTAAACTAGCGACGTATAAACATCTACATCTACATAGATACTCTGCAAATCACACTTAAGTGCCTGGCAGAGGGTTCATTAACCTCTTTCATAACCTTTCTCTACCGTTCCATTCTCTAATAGCGCGCGGGAAGAAAAGACATCTAAATCGTTCCGTTTTCGACCTGATTTCTCTTACTTTATTGGGATGGTCATGTCTCCCTATGTAGGAGGGTGCTAGCAAAATATTTTCACATTCAGAAGAAAAAGTCGGTGATTGAAATTTCGTTAACAGATCTCACCGCAACGAACAACGTCGTTCTTTTAATGGTAAATAATGCTGCTTGCATTTACAGTGTTACTGTAGAGAATATGGCGTTCTGTTTATATTTCCATTATAAATTTATATCGGTTGAAATCAGTCACTGAATAAATATATACAAGTGTGACGCTTTCAAGATGATAGCTAGAGACAATAAGCCATCATCTAAACCAGAGTTTGTTGAAATTGCATGACGCGCTCAAAAGTTTGTTATTTTAAGCTTGATTTTCTTTCTTTTGATTTAGTAGTCATAATCATTTATAGTTTCTGAGATAGTGAAATTATTTTTAGAATCATCGAATGTACGTAATAATTCCGACATTGTAGATGTCTTAAACGTTGTCGGTAATGAATTTTACAGATTATTTTATTTTATTGTGAATTCCTGGAGTGTGAAACTCACAGATGTCCTCCAGAGACGCAAGTAACGCTCGGCTAACAGCCCTCATCAGTTTTGAGTACAAACCATAGGCCTTTGCCAGATTTCCGCCAATTTGAACCGACCCCCGGCCGGCTGCTTCGTTTAACTAGATACCTGGCCTGTCTGGCCCCAACTGCTCCACATATAAACTGCTAATATTAGCAAGTCACATTCTTAAAGATATTCGTTTCATACCTGAGAAGTAGCTAAAAAATTATGATAGGTACACGAAAGGCACAAAAGGAAGAACAAGGTGAAAAGAGGGTTTCTAAGACGAAGTTGAGTCTAGTCTCCTACAGTGTATAGTTTTGAAAGTATTACAATGTCCGAGATCCGCTTAAACAAAACTCATGCAACATGTAAGTACGCATCGAGCACGCGCAAATAGTCATAATAAGTTCCTTTTACACTTGAGAACATCAGGTTACGATTCATTTCTGCTTTCAAAGAGTTTTTGAACAATATGATTACGACTCAGGTATTGTGAGCCGTATGAATAACACTGCACTGACAACTTGCTATTACAGACTGCCAGTAACAGCAGTGATATTACTTGAATGATGTTTTCATATTTCTATTAGAAAGTTCACAGCAACGTTTAGTGACTAGAAAGTATGAAAGCAACAGCATTAAAAACAGCAATTTCTCCGTTTGTATTCCTCTGTTACTCCCTAATGGCCGCTGGGAGCGCTAGTATCACTTCCACGGCAATTTTTCCCTACAGAGTTTCCCGACAGTGTGTGATAGACCATGCTTCCATATTACTGACATGACGAATTTCGACTTCGCAGGACCCGCTGCTGCCCCCTCCAGAGTGGAACAGCACGTTGGCCGCCACAACCGCTCGAGAATTCTGTGTGACGGCGGACACAGCAGCTGAGGGCGGCTACGTGGGCGCCGAGGACTGCCTCTACCTGAACGTCCACACTCCACAGGTGAGAGCGGCAGCATCTGTTAGCGCACCGCCTAGGCACCAGGTCACAACTACACAAACTGCTAGTTACGTGACTGATAACCGTCAGTCATCCGTTTCACCTCTCACTTTCGTAAAGCAAATGAGACATTTCCACTTTCGAGAAGTATGCTACATCCAGTTTTGAACTGTCAAAAAATTTCAGTTCACCGCATACTTTTCTTAAGGCAAAATTGTCATTCTGAGACCAATCTCTTTACTCTAATTATATACTACTTTTGTTGTTGTTGTTGTGGTCTTTAGTCCACAGCCTGGTTTGCTGCAGCTCTCCACGCTACCCTGTCCTGTGCAAGTCTCTTCATCTGATAAAACGTTCGGCAACCTACATCCTTTTGAATCTGCTTACTGTATTCGTCCCTCGCTCTCCCTCTATGTTTTTTACACCACTCGCTTCCTTCTAATGCTTCGTTGACAATTCCTTGGTGTCTCATAATGTGTCCAACCAATCTACCCCTCCTCTTAGTCAGGATATGCCATAAACTCCTTTTCTCCCTAATTCAGTTAAGCACCAACTCATTAGTTACGTGATCTACCCATCTAATTTTCATCATTCGTCTGTAGCACCACATTTCAAAAGCTTCTATCCTCTTTTTATCTCAACTCCTTATTGTACACGTTTCACTCCCATGCAATGCCACACTCCAGACAAATGCTTTCAGAAAGGACTTCCTAACATTTAAATTAATATTGGATGTTAACAAGTTTCTTCCCATAGCCATTCTGCATTTTATATCTTCTCTACTTCGGCCGTCAGAGGTTATTTTGCTACCCAAATAACAAAACTCATCCATCACTTTTATTGTCTCATTACCTAATCTAATTCCTTCAGCATCACCTGATTTTCTGTTATTACATTTCATTACCCTCGTTTTACTCTTGTTAATGTTTATCTCATATCTTCCTTTCTAGACACTGTCCATTCCATTCAATTGCTCTTCCAGATCCTTTGCAGTCTCTGACCAAATTACTATGTCATCACCAAACCGCAAAATTTTTATTTCTTCTCGCTGAACTTTAATTCCCTCTCCAAATTTCTCCTTGAATTCCTTCACTGCTTGCTCAGTATACATCTACATCTACATACATACTCTGCAATCCACCGTAAGGTGCGTGGCGGAGGGTACACTGTACCACTACTAGTCATTTCATTCCACTCACAAATAGAACGAGGAAAAAAAAGATGCTTATAGGCCTCTGTAAGAGCCCTAATTCCTCTTATCTTGTCTTTGTGATCACCACGCGAAATATAAGTAGGCGGCAGCAAAATCGTACTACACTGAGCTTCAAATTCCGGCCATCTAAATTTCCTCAACAGAAATTCACGAAAAGAACGTCATCTTTCCTCCAGCGATCCCCAATTGAGTTGCCGGAGCATTTTCGTGACACTCGCGCATTGGTCGAACCTACCAGTAACAAACCTAGCTGCTCGCCTCTGAACTGCTTCTATGTCTTCCTTTAAACTGATCTGCTTCGGGTCCCAAACACTTGAGCAATACTCAAGACATGGTCGTAGAAACGTTTTATACGCGGTCTCCTTTACAGGTGAAGTACATCCTCCCAAAATTCTCCCAATAAACCGAAGTCGGCTGTCCGCCTTACTCACAACTGTCCTTACATGTTCGTTCCATTTCATATCGCTCTGCAATATTACGCCTAGATATTTGAACGACGCGCCAACATCAACAAGCTCACTACTAAAGCTGTATTCGAACATTATGGGATTGTTTTTCCTACTCATGCGCATCACCTTACATTTTTCTACATTGAGAGCTAGCTGCCATTCTTCGCACCAACTAGAAATTTTGACTAAGTCATCTTGTATGCTATTACAGTCAGTTAAAGAGGATACCCTCCTATATACCACAGCATCATCAGCAAACAGCCGCAAATTACAACTTACTCTGTCCATCAGATCATTTATATAGATAGAAAATAATAGCGGTCCTATCACACTCCCCCGGGGCACGCCTGACGATACACTCGTCTCTGACGAACACTCGCCGTCGAGAACAACGTACTGCGTTCTATTACTTAGAAAGTCTTCCAGCCAGTCACAAATCTGTGAACCTATTCCGTAAGCTCGTATCTTCGTTAGCAGTCTGCAGTGTGGCACCGCGTCGAATGCCTTTTTGAAGTCGAGATAAACACAATCCGCCTGTTGCCCTTCATCCATGGCTCGCTAGATGTCATGTGAGAAAAGGGCAAGCTGAGTTTCACATGAACTTCCTAAACCCGTGCTGATTCACAGAAAGAAGCTTTTCCGTTTCAATGAAATTTACTATATTCGAACTGAGAATTTGCTCCAAATTTCTACATGAAACTGATGGCAACGATATTGGCCTGTAATAGTGTGGGTCAGTTCTCTTTCCTTTCTTATAAACGGGAGTCACCTGCGCTTTTTTCCAATCACTAAGAACTTTGCGTTGAATTAAAGATTCGCGATAACTGCAAGCTAAGTAGGGGGCCAGATTAAAGAACACTGGGGAAAGGCTAAAACCATGTCTTACTTCCTTCCCAACCTCTGAGGCCCTTTCTTGCCCTTCGACTCTAATAACTGCCATCTGTCATCTGGTTTACCCCTGCTACCTTCAGAATTTGATAGAGTGTATTGTCAACATTGTCAACATTGTCAAAAGCTTTCTCCAAATCTACAAGTGCTAAAAATGTAGGTTTCCCTTTCCTTTGCCTATCTTCCAAGATAAGTCGTAATGTGAGTATTGCCTCCCGTGTTCCTACATTTCTCCTAAATCCAAACCGATCTTCCCCAAGGTCGGATTCCACAAGTTTTTCCATTCGTCTATAAATAATTCGTGTTACCCCCATGAACCACAGACATTGCCCAGTTGGGGTGGCTTGCGTGCCTGAACGATGCAGATAGCCAGTGGATGTATAAAGGTTGAATTAGAAACTTCCCCCACCATCTAAAGAAATTTTAAAAAATTAAAGTGTTTATACCTATTGAAATAATTCACAAAAACTCAGAGAGGATTATATTTCAATTAAATTAATTTAAATTTTACTTAGCTGTAAAATTCATTTTAGTTTCTTCTGTATAAGTATCTGCCTCCAGTTAAAACACTGGGTTTTGTTTTTATACACCCAAACATGTTTCGCTACAGTTGAAGCATCTTCAGTGGGTCATTTTATTGCTTTGAAATTGAACAAAAGAAATACTTTTTTAGTTGTTCCCCATTACTACAAGTTCATACTGTTACTCATAATTATCGGCAAGGATTTCATATATGTATATCTCGTTTCACATGCTGGGCTAGTTAACAGTTTTCCTACATCATATGTGTAGGTCTTCGTTAACAGTTTCTCAGCTATAACCATATAGCACTTATATACATAACTGTTTTATGTTGAAATATTTTATCTGTTTGCTTATGTTACTTTTATGAGTAGGTGTAGTACTGCTTAATTTTACTTGAATGGTATCTTTTTGTTTGTGATTGTTTGCTAATGAACTATGTTCAACTTACATTTGTTGGTGTCTTCATTGGCGGAGTAGTGAAGCATAAAAGCAGTACTTTAGTGTTCAATGTCTCAATGTCAATGTTTGTGAGTGTGAAAGACAAGACGGCGGATGGAGTAGATAGCTGACTGTGTTTTGAGTGGGAATCTTGAATCTTTGCAAGATGGTGGGTGTTTCTTATTTTATTTTGTAACGCTGTTATTTTTAATTGTGTGTATATGTGTAGATGTGGTATCTTTGTCGGTATTATTTTATTTTTATTTTGTGCGTGTGTGTTTTATAGATTGGTGTTGTCTGCCAGTTCTTTGAGTGCAGGTAATATAGTTTCATTGCAGAGAGCTGTGTATTCATTTATTCTTTGTTTTCCTTCAACCATGGTTTGTAACTCATTTTTGGAATCTTCTTCACTGAATGGAATTTTGTTCAGTCTATGCAGCATGTTTTGGAAACTAGCTAGTTTGAGAGCAATCGGATGGTTTGAATTCTTCTGAAGGGCTGTATTCATGGTGTTGAACTTTCTGGATAATTTATGTTCATTGTTGTGTCTGCGTATTGCAAGGTCCAGGAAATTTGGCATTTTATCATTTTCTGTTTCTATTGTAAACTTTAAATTTAAATGAACGGTATTTGTGTCATTTTGGAGTTCGTGGAGACGTAAGATGTCATCTACATAGCGGTCCAGTGTATTATCTTGTAATGTTTTGGTTTTTTTACGGTTTCAAATATTATGTTATATATGTGTTTGAGGAATATCACCTATGGGTGATCCTAAAGGAAGACCTTTTGATTGTGAGTAGAACTGATTGTCAAATGTAAAATAATTTTGATCTGTGATTAGTTTTAAATTGCTCGTTATTTCTTTTATGTGAGATCTGGGAATGTCATGCTGGTGACCTAGTTGCTGTTGAGAGGTGGTAATAGTTTCTTCGGTGGGGATGTTCGTGTGGATAGATGTGATGTCGAATGATCCGAGGCTGTAATAGGTATGATGATGTTTTTCATTTTTTGTATTAGTTCTTCTGTGTTGTGTATGCATCTGTTGCTAGAGTATATCTATTGTTTCATTTTAATTGTTTAAACTCTTTTTGCTATTAAACTACTTTTCCACTTTTTGCATCATTGTACCATTATTTCTTAGTTTCTTTCTCATTCTCATCCCGCACCCTTCCCCTTCTCCCCCCCCCCCGCCTCCCCCCGCACAGATAGTGACGTCCTTCCTCTTTATAGCGCAGGGCAATGACTGGCGTTAGAGTTTCTCTTTCCCTTCCATATTTAATCCGTCAGGAACTTTCAGATTTTCATTGTTTTAGTATGGTGAAGACCTGTAGTTTTATTACACGTGCAAAAGGTCACCAAAGACATTTCGTTAGTTGATCTCGTTTATTCGTTTTTAGACCACCTTTGTCCACTACGATATATTCAAATAAATAAAGTTGTTGTATATCATCTGGCAATCGCTATGCCACGTCCAAACAAATTATTAACATCAAATGGCAGCCAGATCATTAAATTACAAAGTGGTTTTTCTCCTTTCACAGCGTGATACACGAAATACATGCGAAGAAACATAGCTGAGATTAGCCTTAATTGTAAAGTACTGAAATGGGCAGCATATTGTCTTAAGCCGAAAGCTTTGTTCAGTATGATATGGTCCATTTCGCATTAGCAAGTGAAGTACGAAACACTCCCCTCGTGTGCATCACAGATCGTTTATTCTTAATGGACTTACATAGGCTGCGAAGTGTCCCACAATACATAGTATTGTGATTTTCCCCCCTCTATTCAGTGAGAAAGACGGCGAACATCATCTTTCCTGCTGAGGGCACAGCTTTGAAATTTTTATGTGTAGGTTACTTCGCCGATGTCACATTCAAATGTTCAAATGTTTGTATAGTTTAAGGGACTTAACTACGGGGTCATCAGTCCCTAAACTTACAAACTACTTATGAACTAGCTAAAACTAAGGACAGCACAAATATCCATGCCCGAGGGGGGATTCGAACCCCCGACCGTAGTGCCCGTGCAGACCGTGACTGGAGCGCCTTAGTCTCCTCGGCCACCGCGGCCGGCGAAGAACTACATGTTATGATGTATGCCTAACAGAATTGTTCTAACAACTATGATAGCAATGTTTCCTCTAGAAACGTTCGGTGATAATTACGAGGCAAACGTGCAGGTACACCATAAGTCCCAATAATGTGATCATCGAACATACCCGCGTATACATTTACGGAAAATCGTCACTGAAAATGAGTTGCTACTACGTGGCGAGGATTGTGTACACCCCACGTGTGCATGTTATGGGAATTAGTTATTCCGTCGCGAGTGACACACGCTTCATCTGTGACGAGTATTTCGTTAACAAAATCATGCTGCCCACTGTGTGACAAAAACCACTTTCAGATTTCACGTCGTGGAGGGAAATCTTGTTCTCCCGTTGAATGTGGTAAGGCCGCAGACACTCCTATTTAGGTTGTAATGAACGACAGTGTGCGATACACCCTCTTGGCGAGCGATGCTTCTGTTCTCTGAGTAGGATCCTCCTGGATGCGGTCCAGAATTCTTTCCTCGGCTTCCAATGTACGATCGGCGCGTTGTGGGCCTCTGCCTTCTGTGCGTGGCAGTAAAGAGCCAGTAATGCTCAGTGTAAAGAAATTAAATACGTACTCGTGAGTTTTGTTCTGTCATTATGTAATAAAACATGAAAGCATATTAATACAGAAGATACGTTTCGCATACGGGCGAAAATTTAGAAAGGTTCAGATTACTACTGTACGTTATTAAGAAGTAAATGCGTAATAATGGCGTACAAATAGAGAATTACAATGACACAAACCTTTGGTGAACAACAGCAAATGTCTCTCGTGAAGGATGCCGTCAGTGTGGGAAGCGTTCTCGATAAATTCGTACAGCTGCCCTCGCAACACCTTTTGCATCGCCATAAATTAAACGAATATCGCATAGTTCAGCAATAGTAGATCTCCCTTCCATCCCAACAGTTAACAGAGTTGAAATAACGTCTGCACAGGTTACTTGACGACTGTCGTCGCTCGGCGCATTACAGTGACTCAGGCCTATGTGTTTACGACTCACGCTCGTTATGTCAGTATGCGCAGTGGGCAGTAACAGGAAGTGATTGCTTACGTACGTACACTGTAAATGGTCCACTTTTCCAAATACATTATCCTGAGACGAACTTTTTCTCTTGCAGACGTTGATCGCAGTATGGGGGGATTAGTTAAAAGACACAGAAGTCACAGAGCACAGACACTAGCACTGGTGCACTGTTTAAAATGGACGAATCGCCCCCAAGGCGTGGGGGGAAGGAGGAGAGGGTGTGGATTGGATAGGGTTGTGGGGAACCACAGGGGAGGGGGATGGGATTGGAGAGGGAGGGGAGGAAGGGGAAGGAGGGGTTGATGAGACTGGGGATGGAATAGGGGCAGCCAAGCGGGGGGAAGGAGGGGATGGGAGGGGCACTGATGCTACGGGGAAGGGATCAGGGTTGGTAGGAGGGGTCTATATCGGGACGAAGATCGTTATCCGGTAAGGGAAGGGTGTGGAAGTTGCCCTGAGAGAGGCGTGGCAGAGGCCTGGGATTAGTGAGGATGGGGTATACCAGGGGGTTTTTGGGTTCTATTTTGCGGGTAGTATAAAGGATATGGAGATGTTCTAGGTGTTGTAGAAGTAGACGGAAGGGATGAGGTCATGAGGATCCGTGTGAGGGAAGGGAGTCGCATACAGAATGCAAGGCAGAGGGCGTGGCGTTCCAGGATTTGCAGAGTTTTGTAGAAGGTGGGAGGGGCTGATATCCAGGCGGGTTGGAAGGAGCAAAGGACAGGACGCATGATAGATTTATAGGTGTAAAGGATAGTCCAAGATATTTTTTGGTGGGGGTGTGGCGGTTGGGACGGTTGTCGTTTCCTGGTCTCCTTCTGTGATTTATACCCCAGTATTGACGATCCCTTGGCGTCTAAGAATGTATCATTCCAATCGATCCTTTGTATTAGTCAAGGTGTGCCAAAAATTCGTTTTCTTTCCAATTTTGTTCAGTACCTTTATGTATCTCGCTAAATCACAGTGAAGACAGTTCCTACAACAGTTCCAAGGCCCCTTCACAGCGACATGGGAACGGTTACAGACCGGCTCTGGTACTGTGGTCACCAGACAGGCTCTCAGTGTGGTTCCTCGGTTGGCAGCTGGAGGGCGCGGCGGCAGTGTTGGTGTGGCTGGGCCACGGCCGCTTCGCGGGCCGCGACGCCGCGCCGCGCAGACTGCGGGTGGACCGCCTCGTCGACCAGGGGCTGGTGGTCGTCACGGTCGAGTACCGCCGCGGACTGCTGGGTGAGTGGCTGGTGGCGCGGTCTAGCTGAAGCTTCCACTTGGATAGCGTTATGCGCAGGAAAGATGGCGCTAGCAACGTTTACGTATGTTGCAAAAGGACAGAACATTGGCAGGGCAGTAGTTTCTACTCCTATGATACAGGGTGTTTCACTAATTGAGTTTGCCTCTGTAACTTATAAAATAATAGGTGACGGGAAACATTAATGCGGTAGGTCAACACAACAAATGTTACACTTTCTGCGGACCTATGAACATAGTTTATTGTATTATTTTCCAAAGAGTTATACCACAAAGATATAATTAACAAAGATATAATTTTTAAATGGAACAATAGTTTTTTCTATCGTGTATCGGATTCGTTTGAACCAGCTGCATCCAAATCAATTTAAACTATATTCCTATCACTGTTACTTTGGGAGCTACAACCCTTCAAAGTTACGGAGGCGGAGGCTGCGATAGCGTAGCTGACTGGCCGAGTGGCTATCCCCTGGGGCACGGCCCACTGTCTCTTGACCACCAGCCAATGCTGTCGTAGCCTCCGCCCCCTAAACTTTGAAGGGTTGTAGCTCCCAAACTAACAGTGATATGAATGTAGTTTAAATTGATTTGGACGCAGCTGGTTTCAACGAATCCAATGCACGATAGAAAAAAAAACTATTGTTCCATTTAAAAAATTATATCTTTGTGCTGTAACTCTTCGGAAAATGATACAATAAACTATGTTCATAGCTCCGCAGAAAGTGTAACATTTCTTGTGTTGACCTACCGCATTAAAATTCCCCCTCACCTATTATTTTATAAGTTACAGAGGCAAACACACTTAGTGAAACACCCTGTATGTGCAAAGGTTTATTACATGACAGTCGCTGCACTATAGGAGTCAATAGACTTTCAACGCGGAGTCGTACTTCAAGTTGCATGTCTGAGACATCTCATTTTGGCGATCATTGGAGAATTCAGATTTCGACATCCGCAGTAGTCGTAATGCAAAGTCGACCCTCACACGGTTTTCAATGACATTTTTTTTATTTATTTATATTTATCATGTTCTACAGGACCAAACTGAGACGGAAGTTTCCATGTTCATAGAACAAGTTGTGATTCTTCAGTTTCTCCCTGGCTAACTATCGGAAAAAAATCTCAAGGACGTGTTTTACAGCCCGCTTTAGATTTGTAGTTTCATAAGTTTTTGCAAATATTTTGGACCAAAATAATAATCTAAATAATAAAAAAATAATTAATAAGAGTGTCTGAAACTCTTTTAGGAAAAAAATTTAGGTAGTGGTGGGTTCCGAACCAATGACCTTCAGCGTCAGAGTCCAGTGCATTGCCTACTACGGTACAGCTAAGAGTTAGGAGATAGATTCATTAATCTCGTACTATTGATGGCCATTGTTAACTGATGCTAATATGGCATTTGTAGATACTACATTATCATTTATCGTAAAAGAACGACGTGTTTTTGTTAATTATTCAGTGCGCCATTGCTTTGAATTGACAACATGTAAGTTACAGTAAGAAAATTATCAAATATACAACGCAAGATGGTGTATGTCAGAGAGAGTTCTGGGCGAGGAATGTAACGTGACATCTGCGAACGGCTGGTTTTCGTTAATTCAGTGGAGGGTGTCAAAACTCCGTTATTTTTGCAAATATCTATCAAACGATACGAGATATGATAAAAACATAAGGGAACAAAGTGGTAGAGAATTTTCTCCTCTACACATTCGTTTATTCAATTTTCGCGTCAGATGAATGGTTTATTTGCAATTAAAATTACATTACAAACGGCTATTTTTGGTATTACTAACGTATTTCTTGTCCGAAATATTTCAAAAAGCGAGGTAATGGTCTCAGATAGCCAACAATTATGTCTGTAAAATTTAGTGCCAATCGGTTAACTGGTTCGACCTAAAAAGTGGGAAGACGTTACAGCCAGACAGAAATCGTCAAATCGCCGTTATTTTTGCAAATATCTCTGAAACGATACGAAATATGAAAAAAAACATAAGAGAGCAAAGTTGTAGAGAATTTTCTCCGCTACAAATTCGATTATTCAATTTTCGTGTCAGATGAACGGTTAAGTCGTTATTTTCATTTAAATTTCGAGCTGTCAAAAGACGATCGCAATGCCCACTTTTAGTGTTACTACAGTAACCTAAAGTGGGCCAAAGGTCATATATTATAGATACACCGAGAAAATACGAACTTTATTCGAAAGGATCAAAGACGATCTCGGTTTGCGGAAGGCCGACATATGCCAGATTCCGTGAGAGTGTGGGAAGACAGTGCGCACCATCGACGATCGTTGCTGTGAACTTCAGAGGCACCTGACATGAGAACCCTAACAAGTCAGCGGTTGCAGAGCACTGTTTGTCCGAATATCATGAGGTGGATTACGAACTTGGCACAGACTTCTACACTCCTGGCCATTAAAATTGCTACACCACGAATATGACGTGCTACAGATGCAAAATTTAACCGATAGGAAGAAGATGCTGTGATATGCAAATGCTTAGCTTTACAGAGTTTTCACACAAGGTTGTGCCCGTGGCGGCACCTACAACGTGCTGACATGAGGAAAGTTTCCAACCGATTTCTCGTACACAAACAGCAGTTGATCGGCGTTGCCTGGTGAAACGTTGTTGTGATGCCTCGTGTAAGAAGGAAAAATGCGCACCATCACGTTACCGACTTAAATAAAGGTCGGATTGTAGCCTATGGCGATTGTGGTTTATCGTATCGTGAAATTGCTGCTCGCGTTGGTCGCGATGGTGTACGCAACGACGAAGCTGAGTGCACGAATGGCAAAACATCATTTTTTCGGGTGAATTCAGGTTCTGTTTACATCATCATAATCGTCGCATCCGTGTTTGGCGACACTACCGTGACAGCACGTTGGAAGCGTGTATTCGTCATCGCCATACTGGCGTATCACCCGGCGTGATGGTATGGGGTGCCATTGGTTACACGTCTCGGTCACCTCTTGTTCGCATCGACGGCACTTTGAACAGTGACCGTTACATTTCCGATGTGGGCTACCATAAAGTGAAGAAGTCTTTCTCTTTACTCTCTAATATGGCGTGTGATCACTTCGGATGGCCAGTACGGTTCCACACCCATTGACATGAACCATATGAGGGTTATCAATCAAGTCTGGAGAGATATGTCGCCATTTGTCCATGAGTACAATATTCAGCTCTGCAGTCGTTGTGGGAGGTGCTGCTCTGGCTGAAATCGGTCTGCAAAGTGCATCCCAGGCATGCTCAATCGGGTTTAAGTCCGTTGTATAAGCTGGCCACTGCATTCGTTCAGTTCAAAATGTTCAAATGTTTGTCAAGCTTAAGGGACTTAACTGCGGGGTCATCAGTCCCTAAACTTAAAAACTACTTACGAATTAACTTATACTAAAGACAACACAAATATCCATGCCCGAGGGGGGGATTCGAACATCCGACGTGGGAAGCCGCGCGAGCCGCAACGTGGCGCCCCAGACCGCTCGGATACACCCGCGTGGCGTTACCTCATTTGGAAAGAACGTAGAAGTCGGAAAAATCCTGCTTATGTGCAGGAAACATCATCATATCATGGTGGTTGACGAGTGGCGTGGGCAAGAGTCTGTCTAGGCAGAGGTACGAACTTCTATGTTGTTGAGAATGAAGCTTATACACAGAATCCTTCGACGTTTTGTTGTGCTGTACGCAGGTGCCGTGGGAGATGGGTTCCTTCTGGTGGACGATAACGTTCGTCCCCACAACGCTGCACCAGTCGACAACATGCTTGAAGCTGAGGGAACTGAAAGAGCCGCGGAGGAGCGGCCGAGCGCATTGAGGCGCTGTGCTACGATGCGCGACGTCTTTCCCCCCTCGGGAATGGATGTTTGTGTCGTCTTTAGAATAAGGTAATTCATAAGTAGTTTGTAAGTTTAGCGTGCAGATGACCCCGCAGTTAATTCCCTTAAGCTTGACAAACATTTTGAACTGAAAGAATGAAGGAGCCAGCTTATACATCGGACTTAAACCCGACTGAGCGTGCCTGGCATGCACTTCGCTGACGCATTTCAGCCAGACCTGCACCTCTCACTACGGTTGCAGAACTGGATATTGCACTCATGGAAGAATGGCCAAATATCCCTCAAGACTAGATTGATGACCCTCATATCTTTCATGCCAATGGGTGTGGAACCGTACTGACCGTCCGAAGTAATCACACGCCATATTAGATGCTAACGAGAATGACTTTTTCACTTTATGGTGGCCCCATGAAACTCGCTCTAAGTAAACGCCATGTAAACCTCAAGTAAAGAGTAGCCACAGCAAAATATCGTACAGTATCACGCACAAATTACAATTGAGGACTTGGATGCAATAACAGCTTTAGTCTATTTACTCTGTTACTGCATAAACACTATTTTTAAAACCCTAGAAACCTTCTGCTACTAAACAAATTCAAATGTTCAAATGTTTGTTAAGCTTATGGGACTTAACTACGGGGTCATCAGTTCCTAAACTTACAAACTACTTATGAACTAGCTACAACTACGGACGGCACAAATATCCATGCCCGAGGGGGGATTCGAACCCCCGACCGTAGTGGCCGTGCAGACCGTGACTGAAGCGCCTCAGTCTATTCAAATGCTTGTAAAGCTTATGGGACTTAACTACGGGGTTATCAGTCCCTAAACTTACAAACTACTTATGAACTACTTACGAACTAGGACGGCACAAATATCCATGTCCGAGGGGGGATTCGAACCCCCGACCGTAGTGGCCGCGCAGACCGTGACTGAAGCGCCTCAATCTCCTCGGCCACCGCGGCCGGCCGCCTCAGTCTCCTCGGCCACCGCGGCCGGCTACTAAACAACCCGGATCTTAGTTCCGTATGATGTTCCTAGAGGTCAGGAGCTGTTAAAGACTGTCAGCGCGCGCTACGCTGTTAGTGCAAAGATCTAGACTATACTGCATAAGCAGCGGGATGTTAGTATCAAAACATGTGTGTAATTCTACCATTATGTGCCTTCGGCATCAAGTGAAAGTGATTCAGCTGTGCCTGACGATACGATAAGTGCGAATGATTGTTTTACACCTAAAGGTAGAGGGAAGAAAATAAAATATGACCCGAACTACTGGGTACGAAACATTTACAAACGAGCGCGAAATAGTGGCATGGGTTACGTGAAGCCACTGGAAACAAAGTGAAGACGAAGGTATTCCGAAAAGTGAATGAATGCTGTAAATGTCTAAGCCTATTATTTTAATACACTGAGCCTACTTAATATTTCGGAATTATAATACTTACTCCATGAAGGACTAAAGGAATGTTTCAGATCGTACTGAGCCTCTTCTGCCTTGAGTGGTCGTTTTCGTTTAGATTATTAGTACCAAACGTGTGGAGCGCTCTGCTCTGTACCGTCGTTGATGAAATATTTGAAACCCGAAAACAGTAAGTGGTATGAGGACACCTTATCTCAAACCCAGGGCACTGAAAACTCGGAAAGTGAATCCATTTTCAGTAGTGCATAAATCAAGTACAGGTACTCTGTTTCCTCAGTTTCATATATCTGGAACATGAGAAAATCAAGTATATTTAAGGACTTACAAATATCTGCCTGTTCCCAAGTATGTGTTTCAATAAGAAAATACGGAATGGAAACCTTTATCTGCATTCATTTATGATTCAATTTTCTGTATCTGATTGTAGCAGTGAATGTGACAAATATATTTACAAAACATCAGTATGGAAACATTAATTCACATCCTGTTCTACTTCCTTATTCCAATTGATCCAAATTTTTATACTTCTTCATTTTCCTTGTTTTATACAACTAGCTTAATTCCTGATGCTTCACACGCGCAGACTGTATGGTCTACATTGGTTGTTTCTACATCTAAATATAAATTTTTATAGATATAGCTCTAAAATGATTTCCTAATCAAGTAATTTGATACAACTTGCCACCCCCTATTGGGCCATTGATGGCAGATTTTAAAACATCCCTTAACACATTTTTTTAAAATTGTAACCATGGTTCCAAACACAAATTTTCGCATTTCTAGCATCAAAATAGTCTTCGTAGCACCCTTAATAGATTTTCCCTTATTTCACCCGCTTAATGATTGAATTTCCAAGAGTATCGAAACACGTGTTTTTAAAATGCCAATCAGAAATCTAAATCCGAAGTTTTGTATTTCTTGCTTCAAAGTTGCCTGAATATCAACGTGTTTTCAATAAACCTTTCATCTCCTTATGGATGGGAATATCGAAAAATCGCTGTTGCCTGCAGTGTAAGATTAACAACGTCCACAAATTTTAAGTTTCTACCTTCTGTACATTCACAGGTATATATACTTTTGTATAAGGACTGTATGTCCGTAGAATCTCATGGGAATACAGTTAGCAGTAAAGAAGTAACAGATTAAAACTTGGTGCGTGATGGGGCAGTTTTCCATAAACGTTCCTGTATATGGTGTCATATCTCATGAACTACATGTCGTACTGTGATACAATTCAGAAGGTATACTCAACTATATGCGTGCATATTGTCTGTAAAATTCCCTGGGTTACAATTTGTAGTGTATAAATTATAAATTGTAACGTCATACCGAATGCCGTAGTTTTACGCCATAAACAACGATAAGAGTAGTAAGAGGGAAACTTCTTTCGTTTCACCATTTTGCTATGGATGTAAGCAAGAAAAAGTTTAATGAAGGTTTGGAATTATGTTTAAAGTTTGTTTCAAGTCGCTAAGTGCCCTCATTCTCATATAGCGTATTTATAAAGTCTCACCGCATTATGTGGCACATAAGAAAATTTAATGGACCTTAATTTTCTTGATAACCATGATATTGTACTGAAATCTCTAGGAATATCATATCTGACTTATGAAAAGTAATTGCAAGAATATTTAACATTATTTATCAATTTATACAACAGATATAAGAAACTGAAACTTTACTTGCTGTTTCTCAAAATAGCGTATATCTACTTACGCTGTTATTGCATCCAAGTCCTCAACGCCAACCAATATCCGAATAAAATACTTTATCATAACCAAATGTATACTGACTTTGTGCATCTTAATTATGGACCAGGGGCTTCAGCTGTATATCTTGTGACGAAAAAATAATACAATCAGCTGTGTTCAATATACTTATTTAGCAACCAGTTTCGACGGTCAATGCCGTCATCTTCAGGCCCTTAAAATAGGAAACCTGCATATTGCTGGATTACAGTCAATATAACTGGTATCACACATTCGTCCATTATCACAGCAACAAGGAACAACAGGGACTCCCTGGCCGTCGAAACTGGTTGTTAAATAAATATATTGAACGCAGCTGATGGTATTATTTTTCGATACATTCTGACCTGATTGCCTACTTGTTTCGAGCAGTGTTTCCAGTTTCACTGGACCAGTACCCCTGTTCCACGTGGTTGTCGCACAGGGTTCCTGCATACGGACGCGACCGGCAACATGGGCCTCAAGGACCAGACGGCGGCGCTGCGCTGGGTGCGCGACAACATCGCCAGCTTCGGCGGGGACCCCCGCAGGGTGGCGCTGGGCGGCGCGGGCGCAGGCGCCGCCGCTGTCGGCCTCCACCTGCTGTCGCCGCTCTCCACAGGTAAGCCAGCCGTGCCTGCTGGCACAGAGTAACATATACAGAGGAGAAGCCCCCCCCCCCTAAACCACTGTCCTATGCTCCCCTTGTAGTTCCGTAAGATGCTAGCAGGTGACAGGCGGTTCCCTGGCTTAGGGTGCCTCTCACACATCAGAGGGTAGCGTGGAGGGGAGGCTTACGGGAGAGCTCGTGCCGCCTGCCACAAGGCCACGGCTGTGTCTGGTTTGCCGGTGTTTGAGGGGAGGTGGTTGTAGGGACAGCTGCTACCTGCCACCTGTTCTGGCCAGTTTAAAGGGCTGCTTCTGACCGCAGCGCCATCATGGGACATCTTACGCAACTGCTTCAGCACCCCCTGCCCTGCACCCTTGAGCGTGGGGCCGGGCCCTTACAGAGGTTTCCCGTCTGTATATATTTGCCTGTGCTGCTGGATTACTGCCCCCATCCTCTTCACGAAGAAATCTCTCGCCTAACGTCTCTCTCCAATGACAGCTCTTTGTTTGTATGCTAGAGGATTCATCCGTAACTGACATACACTGACTTAGCAAATGTCAGGATAGTGAAACCCAGATGGTACAGGTTCTTTGCGCACCGCGCTCCCCATGTTCCAGCTGCAGTTGTATAGCAGGCCTTCTCGGACGTGGTTGTTCAACTGATTTGTGCTCTGAATAACCGGACATCACCCATTAGTATTTTTTGTGATGTTTCACAGGCCTTTGACTGCGTAAATCGTGGAATGCTTGTAGATAAGCTCAATCATTACGGTTTCAGTGGGGCAAGGCACAAATGATTTAATTCATACTTAATGACGCAAAAAGTTGAAATAAGTGGGTCATGGCCGGTCGCGGTGGCCGAGGGGACTGAGGCGCTGCAGTCACGGTCTGCACGGCCATATGGTTGGGGGTTCAAATCCCCCCTCGGGCATGGATATTTGTGTCGTCCTTAGAATTAGTTAGTTGATAAGTAGTTTGTAAGTTTAGGGACTGATGACCCCGTAGTTAAGTCCCATAAGCTATACAAACATTTCATCAAGTGGGTCAAGTGATGTCAAAACATCAGCTGATTCCTCAACCTGGGGGGCTATCAAGAATGGTGTCACACAGGGTTCGACCTTGAGTCCTTTAATCTCTGTTATTAAAACTCTCCAATCCAGAAACTGCCTTAACAGTACTACCATCGTACCGTACTATAGCAACAGTTATCCATCCATTGCCATGGCTAGGTGCATCTTTCTGAGTAATTGTGAAGTTCAAAACACCTCCACAAAAAACAGACGGTCCCTGAGTCACCTGAGCCGGAAGTGATAAGGCTGCGCTGCGGTTTTATCTACTTCCGCTTTAGCGCTGCTATATAAGTGGTGTTATCAGTAAGACGGCGTCAGTCGTCGTGCAGCCGCGCGTGCAGCAGCATCGAAGACTACACGGAGAGCATGCCCCGTTATAGGAGCATATTCAGGTGTTCGCGCCTTACTGTCTTCAAGGGAATTGATGATGTGGAAATTAATTTGTCATCAGATCATGGAGAACAAGTTTTTCTTCAGGGATCGTCTGTTTTTTGTGGAGGTGTTTTGAACTTCACAATTACTCAGAAAGATGCACCTAGTCATGGCAATGGATGAATAACTGTTATAGTACGGTACGATAGTAGTACTGTTAAGGCAGTTTCTGGATTGGAGAGTTTTAATAACAGAGATTAAAGGACTCAAATTCGAACCCTGTGGGACTCCATTCTTGATAGCCTCCCAGGTTGAGGAATCAGCTGTTGTTTTGACATCACATGACCCACTTATTTCAACTTTTTGCGTCATTAAGTATGAATTAAATCATTTGTGGACTGCCCCACAGAAACCGTAATGATTGAGCTTACCTACAAGCATTCCACGATTTACGCAGTCAAAGGCCTTTGAAAGATCACAAAAAATACAAATGGGTGATGTCCGGTTATTCAGAGCACAAATCAGTTGATCCGTTTAATAAAAGAGATGTGATTGCTTTTCGTACATTTCAAGTTGCTGAAGTGTACAACCGTGACGTTGGGAAGTCTTATTTCACCTCTAGCATGCCTTTTACATTGAGGTGGAAGGCAGGAAGAAACTTGCTTTCGCTGTGCTCTGCTCGCAAGCTGTTATCAGTGTCACTTCCTCTGTCACTCTCTCTCTTCGAGAAGTGCCGTATCTTTCACTCAGAGGGTACGTAAGGTCTTTGGTGATGCAACTGCTTGTAGCTTAGAGCTACGCAACTGCTTTGGAGTGTTTTGCTGTGCATAAGGAAGTATGTTAAAGATGTTCTTTAGTGTTGTAGCCACCTCAGGTGCACTCTGGGATGCCCTCTGGGCACTCTGGTATGTTGTCTGGGTTGCTCCCTCTCTCACACAGTAGCAAAAAAGAAACCTATTGGGTCACGGGTAGTGACCCATCCCAAGTCATCCAGTAACTGAATCACCAGCAAAACACGGACATCATAATTGGGGGGAACCATAGCGATGTGGGGGGGGGGTTTCCCCCCTCTGGTTCTTTTTATATTGAGTGGACACTTTAATCTATCTTTGATATATATATCTTCCATAAGTTTTATATATATACCCAACTGTCGTTAAAGAAGGAACTGCCTCGCGGTGCGGGGCTCTAGATTTTACTAAAGCCCCGCCGCGTAATAATCAAGTAGAGTCCTCAGATATATAATTTTCATTATGTTACTTTAATATGTTTATTTTACTTCAGCATTCTTTTCTTATTTTAGTGCTTTAATTTTTCATTTAAAGTATGTATACATTAATGGTTGATCATTCTACATTGATGAAGAAGCAAAGTTAGTTCTTTTCGCTGATGATACAATTATAGTAATCACATCCAAAAAAATGAGAACTAAGTGACATAATCGTAAATAGAGTTTTTCACAAAATTATTAAGGGGTTCTCAGCAAACGGACACTCATAAAATTTTGATAAAACATAGTATCTACAGTTCCGTAGAGTAAATGGTACAACTCCAGTAATAAATATAAACTTTAAACATAAGTTTCTACCTAAGTCACAAATTTAAAAAAAAAAAATGGTGTGTGCATTGATGAGAGATTAATCTGGAAGCAACACATTGAAGATCTGCTGAAACGTTTGAGTTCAGCTACGTATGCTATTAGGATTATTGCAAATTTTGGCGATAAATTACCTTACTATGTCTGTTTTCATTCACTGCTTTCGTGTGGCATTATATTCTTGGGTAATTCATTATTGAGCAAAAAAGTATTCATGACACAAAAGCGTGTCATCAAAATAATTGCTGGAGCCCATCCAATATCATCCTGCAGACATCTATTTAAGCATTTAGGTATCCTTACAGTAACTTCACAGTATATACAGGGTGTTTCACTATGTGTGTTTGCCTCTGTAATTTATAAAATAATAGGTGACGGGAAATTTTAATGCTGTAGGTCAACACAAGAAATGTTACACTTTCTGCGGAGCCATGAACATAGTTTGTTGTATCATTTTCCAAAGAGTTACAGCACAAAGATATAATTTTTTAAATGGAACAATAGTTTTTTCTGTCGTGCTTTGAAATCGTTGAAACCAGCTGCGTCCAAATCAATTTAAACTACATTCCTATCACTGTTAGATTGGAAGCTACAGCCCTTCAAAGTTTCAGGGGCAGATACCACACGCTGTACATAATACATGGCTGATGGCTGATGGCTGATGGATGTTATGGCGGTGGGAAGTTGATTTACATGAGATGTTCAAATGTGTTCATGTTCCTCAATGCATAATGCAATACGCCGTCGAAAGGATCTGCAGACGAGATGTAATATCGCTGGTGTGACGGAGCGACATGCGTCCTCGATGCGTCGTTTTAGATCATTTGGGGATGTGGGCTCAGTGACGTAAACACGATCCTTTAGATATCCCCACAAAAAGAAATCTACGGTGTTAAATCGGGCAACCTTGCGGGCCATGAATGAGGACCATTGCACCCCAACCATCTTCCTGCAAACCTGTTGTTTAGTTCTTCCACAACAGCACGCGCAGAATGGGCTGGGTGACCATCGTGCTGCATCCACATATGGACTCTCGTGTGTAGACACACATGTTCAAGGAGACCACCCAAACTGTCGGCTGTAAAAGCGCGATATAACTTACCATCAGTGAACCTGGGAAGTAGTGTGGACCGATGATTTCATCCCCAAGGATTCCACACCACACATTAATAGACCACCTACGTTGACGGTCGACAGGTCATACCCACCGAGGATTGTCTGCGGCCCAGTAGTGCATGTAATGGCGATTCACTGCACCATAATTTGTGAACGTGGACTCATCAAAGAACATAACTGTAAAGACTCCAGCGTGAAATTACGCATGGCCCACTCACATAATGTCACTCTTGCACGGAAATCGTTCTCATGCAGCTCCTGGGTCAGTGACAGGCGGTACGGGTGATACCTGTGGCCGTGTACTATACGCCACACTGCTGTGAGACTGACACCAGCGACTGCAGTAATGGCTCGTAAGCTGACATGAGGATCGTGGTGTAGTGCAACTAAAACAAACACCTCCATCTCCTCACTCCTTGAAGGTCTTCGTCTGTTACTGCGGCGCATTACCAAGCTGCCTGTTTCCCGAAGTCGTTGTTCGGCACGTAAGAACGTAATGGCTGCCGGGGCTCTTCGCCTAGGATATCTCACGGCATACACCGTGGGTGCTTCAGTGGCATTGGGTCGGCACTCGCCGAGCATCAGCAACATGTCAACGTACTCGTTGTTCGTGTATGCCATCGTCATCCAATGTCAGTAACTGTGGTATATTGAGCCCCGGTTGTTTGTGTGGCTCCAACTGTCGGGTATACGACCGTGCACGCCGGCCGCGGTGGCCGAGGTGACTGAGGCGCTCCAGTCACGGTCAGCACAGCCACTACGGTCGAGGGTTCAAATCCCCCCTCGGGCATGGATATTTGTGCCGTCCTAGTTCGTAAGTAGTTCATAAGTAGTTTGTAAGTTTAGGGAGTGATGACCCCGTAGTTATGTCGCATAAGCTTTACAAACATTTGAACATTTGATTTCGTCCGTGCGCGGCGACAGTCGGCAGTCTAACAGCGCATCGAGGAAGCTTCTCGCTCTGTGACACCGACGACATTACAACTCGGCCGAACCACATTTAGAAGGTGCATTGCATTATGCGCAGCATTTGTGGTATCTGCCCCTGACTTTGAAGGGTTGTAGCTCCCAAACTAACAGTGATAGGAATGTAGTTTAAATTGATTTGGACGCAGATGGTTTCAACGAATCCAATGCACGATAGAAAAAACTGTTGTTCCATTTAAAAAATTATATCTTTGTGCTGTAACTCTTTGGAAAATGATACAATAAACTGTTC
Source organism: Locusta migratoria (assembly GCA_026315105.1). Lineage (NCBI taxonomy): Eukaryota > Metazoa > Arthropoda > Insecta > Orthoptera > Acrididae > Locusta > Locusta migratoria. The sequence continues at coordinate 705,702,558 of CM048745.1, read as the reverse complement.
ATAGCTCCCCAGAAAGTGTAAAATTTCTTGTGTTGACCTACCGCATTAAAATTTCCCGTCACCTATTATTTTATAAGTTACAGAGGCAAACACCCTTAGTGAAACACCCTGTATATTCACTTATGAAATTTGTTGTTGATAATCCAACCCAGTTCAAACGTAATAGCAGTGTGCATAGGTATAACACCAGGAGAAAGGATGTTCTTCACTATGAACGGTTAAATCTGACTTTGGCACAGAAAGGGGTGAATTGTGCTGCCACAAAAGTCTTTATTCACCTACAAAACAGCGTCAAAAGCCTGACAGATAGCCAACTAGCATCTAAAAACAAATTTAAAAAATGTCTGAATGACAACCCCTTCTACTCATTGAATGAATTTTTAGATATAAATTAGTAAATCTATATACATTAAATATTAAATATTTGTGTTGTATAATATTTTGTGTAGTGTAATATCTTGTTCAGACACGTTTTACTAACCTGACACCGTATACGTCACAGGAAGAGTCGTATTCATGATCTGTTTGCTGCTGTGGTCTTCAGTCCGGAGACTGGTTTGATGCAGCTCTCCACAATACCCTATCCTGAGCAAGCCTCTTCATCTCCACATAAGAATGGCAACCTACATCTGTCTGAATCTGCTTACTGTATCCATCTCTTGGTCTTCCTCTGCGATTTTTACCCCACACACTTCCCTCTAATGCTAAATTCACAGTTCCTTGATGTCTAAGAATGTGTCCTACCAATCTATCCCTTCTTTTAGTCAAGGTATGCCAAAAATTTCTTTTCTCCCCAATTCTGTTCAGTACCTCCTCATTAGTTACACGATCCACCCACCTAATTTTCAGCATTCTTCTGTAGCACCATATTTCAAAAGCCTCTATCCTCTTCCTGTCCGCACTGTTTATCGTCTATGTCTCACTCCCATACAAGGCAACTCTCCATCCAAATGCCTTCAGAACGGACTTCCTTAGGCTTAAATCAATATTCGATGTTAACAAATTTCTCTTTTTCAAGAACGCTTTTCTACCCATTGCCAGTCTGCATCTTATATCCTTTGTACTGCGACCATCATTTGTTATTTTACTGCCCAAGTAACAAAACTCATCTACCTCCTTTACTTCTTCGTTTCCCAATCTAATTCCTTCAGCATCACCTGATTTTCTTACACTGCACTCCATTACCCTAGTTTTGCTCTTGTTAATGTTCATCTGATATGCACCTTTCAGCACACTGTCCATTCCGTTCAGTTGCTCTTCCAGGTCCTTTGCTGTATCTGACATAATTACTATGTCGTCGACAAAACGCAATGTTTCTAATTCTTCGCCCTGAACTTTAATTCCTTCTCCAAATTTTTCCTTGCTTTCCTTTATAGCTTGCTCAATGTACTAATTGAATAACATTGGAGAAAGGCTATAACTCTGTCTTACTCCCTTTCCAACCACTGCATCCCTTACATGTCCTTCAACTCTGACAACCGCTGTCTGGTTTTGGACAAGTTGTAAATAACCTTATGTTCCCTATATTTTACTCCTGCTTGCTTCAGAACTTGAAAGAGTTTATTCCAATCAACATTGTCAAAAGCCTTCTCCAAATCTACAAAAGCTAGAAATGTAGGTTTGCCTTTTCTTAATCTATCTTCTAGGATAAGCCGTAAAGTGAGTATTGCCTCCCGTGTTCCTACATTTCTCCTGAACCCAAACTGATCTTCCCCGAGGTCGGCTTCTACCAGTTTTTCCATCCTTCTGTATATAATTCGTGTTAATATTTTGCAACAATGACTTATTAAACTGATGGTTCTGTAGTTATCACACCTGTCTGCACCTGCTTTCTTTGGGGAATGGGGATTATAACATTTTTCTTAAAGTCTGAGGGTATTTCACCTGTCTCATACATCTTACACACCAGGTGAAACAGGTTTGTCATCGCTGGTTCTCCCAGAGACTTCAGTAGCTCTGAGGGAATATCATCTACTCCAGGGGCCTTGTTTCGACTTAGGTCTTTCAGGGCTCTGTCAAATTCTTCTCTCAGTACAGTTTCTCCTATTTCATCTTCATCTTCATCCTCTTCCCTTCCTACAATATTGTCTCGAAGTTCATTTCCTTTGTAGAGCCCCTCTATATACTCTTTCCACCTTTCAGCTTTCCCTTCTTTGCTGAGAACTGGTTTTCCACCAGTGTCCTTGATATTCACAGAGCTGTTTTTCATATCTCCAAATGTTTCTTTTATTTTCCTGTAGGCTGTATCTATTTTTCCCCTCTTTATACATTCTTCTACATCCTTGCATTTGCCTTCTAGCCACTCCTGCTTAGCCATTTTGCACTTCCTGTCAATCTCATTTCTTAGTCGTCTGTACTCCATTTTCCCTGTTTCTTTTACTGCAGTTTTATATTTTCTCCTTTCATCGATTAAATTTAGTATCTCCTATGATATCCAAGGATTTTTTGTAGGTCTTGCCTTCCTACCTATTTTGTCCTCTGCTACCTTCACTATTTCATCTCTCAATTTTACCCATTCCTCCTCTACTGTTTTATTTTCCCCTGTTTCTGTCAATTGTTGCCTAAAGCTCCCTCTGAAATTCTTAAGAACCTCAGGTCCCATCTCCTTATTTTCCTACCTTTTTGTAGTTTCTTCAGTTTCAGTCTACAGTTCATAACCAACAAGTTATGGTTAGAGTCTATATCTGCCCCTAGGTATGTCTTACACTGTAATACCTGGTTCCGATATCTATGTCTTACCATTATAAAATCTATCTGGTATCTCCCGGTGTCTCCTGGTCTCTTCCACGTATACAACCTTATTTTGTGATTCTTGAACCAGGTGTTTGTTATAACTAAATTATGTTCCGTGCAAAATTCTACCAGGCGGCTTCCTCTTTCATTCCTTTTGCCCAGACCATATTCACCTACTATCTTCCCTTCCCTTCCTTGTCCTACTACCGAATACCAGTCTCCCATAACAATTAAGTTTTCCTCTCCCTTAATTGTCTGAATAATTTCCTTTAGCTCCTCATATATTTCTTCGATTTCCTCATCATCGGCAGAGCTAGTTGGCAGATAAACCTGTACTACTGTTGTCGGTGTTGGCTTCGTATCTATCTTGACAATGATAATGCGATCACTGTGCTGGTCATAGTAGTTTACCCGCATTCCTATTTTCTTATTCATTATCAATCCTACTCCTGTGATACCCCCAATTGATTTTGTATTTATAATCCTGGACTCACCTGACCAGAAATCCTGTTCATCCTGCCACCGAACTTCACTAATCCCCACTATATTTAACTTCAACCTATCCATTTACCTTTTAAAATTTTCTAATTTTCCTACTCTATTAAGGGATCTAACATTCCACGCTCCGGCCCGTAGAATGCCAGTATTGTCTTTCCTGATGATCACATCCTCCTGAGTAGTCCCCGTCCGGAGATCCGAATGGGGGACTATTTTACCTCCGGAATATTTTACCCGAGAGGATGCCATCATCATATGTTCATACAGTAGAGCTGCATGTCCTCGGGAAAGGTAACAGCTGTAGTTTCCCCTTGCTTTCAGCCGTTCGCAGTAGCTGTGTGGCAAAGCCACATTAGCTGATGTTACAAGGCCAGCTCAGTCAATCATCCAGACTGTTGCCCCTGTAACTACTGAAAAGGCTGCTGCCCCTCTTCAGGAACCACACGTTTGTCTGGCCTCTCCACAGATACCCCTCCGCTGTGGTTGCACCTACGGTACGGCTATCTGTATCGTTGAGGCACGCAAGCCACCCCACCTCGGCAATGTCTGTGGTTCATGGGAGTGGATTCATGATCTATGGTACACATATTAATCTAATCTAGTATGCAACGTCATCTTGAGCTAACGCCATTCGGTTGGCGTATGATGCTCGATGCCCGACGGATGGTAATTTTTGAATTCTGTAATGGTGCAGAAACCAGTTTCACACGTTCAGTTGTGTCCAGAGTATGTCGTGAACAGCTGGACTAGAGCTACATTCCTCAACAGCCTAAGTACCGACCATCCAGCCATCCTTCTTGATCTTGAGCGTTGATATGTGACACGCATAATTGCTATGCACGGCCGGCCGCGGTGGCCGAGGAGACTGAGGCGCTCCAGTCACGGTCTGCACGGCCACTGCGGTCGGGGGTTCGAATCCCCCCTCGGGCATGGATATTTGTGCCGTCCTTAGTCTTAGCTAGTTCATAAGTAGTTTGTAAGCTTAGGGACTGATGACTCCGTAGTTACGTCCCATAAGTTCTACAAACATTTGAACATTTTTGGTATGCACGACATACTACAGTCCAATTGAAATCACTTGATAGTTGACGTTTCTCACGTGGCACTATAGTGTCACCACATATAGTGAGCCAGTACAGGGAGAAAGTAGTCTTCCGGTCGGTCACCACCATGTTTTTAGCCAACTGCGCATGGGATGTGCTGTTACATAGCGACTCAGAAAACGCTACCACTTGACGATTGAAATAAGGCATCAGTTCCACCCGTGAGAGCAAAGCACATATTCTAGCTTATTAATCAGTACGTGGTTAAAGAATTGCCATCCATCTATATTTATACAGGCCTAATAAATTTGTAAGCAAATAAGTCTCGTGAAACATTTACTCTGACTGCCGAACGTTAATACCATAATATGTTCTGGTAACTTCAACAGTTGGCAGTTGATTAATAAGAAAGAGAGGTATTTCATGTTATGTGTCTCAAATAAAATAACGTTATTTCAGGATTTTTTGTCTGTAAATGCATCGCTGAAATCAGTACAATATTATCGCTTTCCACCCCGATTTAATACATTATAAGTGTGCTCCTGTAGATCTTATAACATTTTTCTACACTGGGAAATACCAAAACGTCATTATGTACATAGTTTTAGGAATAAATCATCACAAAAATTCGGAAAAATACCGATACCATCATCTTTACAGAAACAGCAGAAACTGACTAAAAACAGGTAACAATATCTACAATGAGTCAATAGTCCCGCCCCCTCCCTTTTTCATGTTACACCCCGTAATCAGTTATAGAATAGTGAATAGCCAATAATACACAGCCAACGGGGAGGTGCCGTATCCGTCTTAAAATATACCTTGTAGGATGAAATGTCAAAAACCAAAACCATGAACTAACAAAAAGCTAAAAAAAAGAAATACTATTTAAAATAGTTTACCGCTTGCCAGACTAGAATTCGAGACATTCACATTAAGAATTCAGTACGCAGCCACTACATCACGAGGGAATTGCACAGGCAGTAGTTCCTTTACTGATTGTCATCAATGCCTTTCTTATGTTGGGCGGGAGGCAGTAGAAAATATTTAATTCACACAGGAATAATTCGTTCGTTTCCATAAGTCGTCTTTACAGTTCCCGCTTTATCGGTTAACTTTCACCGTCCACCGTTTCCGTATTTCCTCATCCTTTGCAAACACAAGCATCATATAGCAATCTTCACTTCGGTTTTTAGAACCAAAAGAGTAACAACGAGAAATTTCTCTTGACAGCCCTTAATGATTATGTAATATACAGGATACGACACCGTTCATGCTAGGAAATTAAAACACACCATCAAGAAGTAACTGTGTTTTATTTATTACCTCTTATGTCAATTAATAGTTAAAGGTATGGCAGTTACTAATGTGTAAGTCATTGCTCGTTGAGTGGATTACGTTTTGAATATGACTGCTGTCAAACATGCCCCCCCCCCCCCCCCCCCATGCACAACACATTCATCTGGACGGCGTTGGAAGCTTTCCATATCTCGGCGTAACGTATTCCCTGGGGTATTGCCGACGCTAGTACTGATGGAATGGTGGCACAACGTGTTGGGGTCACTTCTTGCTTCAGGTAACCCCAAATGAAAAAGTCTGCACATGAAAGGTCAGGTGAGCGAGGCGGCCAGGAAATGTCGCCAAAACGGGAAATTGCTCTACCGGGAAATGTCTGTCGAAAGAAGTCCATGCAAATTCTGGCTGTATGCGAGGTCGCTCCGTCTTGTTGAAATTGTAATTATTCCACATCCACATCGATAATACCTAATTGGGGATGGAGGACGTCTGCAGGATTTTCAGGCAGTGTTCACTGGTGACAGTTACAGCCACACCGTTGTCATCCTCAAAGAAGTAACGCCCAATAATCCCAAAGGAAGCAAGTCCGCACCACACTGTGACACGAGAACTGTGCAAGGGCTTGATGTGCAGTTCATGAGGGTTTACATCACTCCAATAACACATATGCCGTTTAATAACTGAACCACATAATTCGAAATAAGCTTCATCTGACATCAAGTTGGTGTGCAACATTTGTGGATTTTGGCGAAGGAGAAGACGCATAGTAAAGCAGAATGTTTCGCATGAAACCCAATCGCGAGGCCTAATTTCCTGAACATTCTGCAGCTTACGTGGCTGATAATGGAGATCTTCGGCAATGTTCTCCTGAATGAGCGATTGGACATTTGCACAGTTTGCGCATGATGACATGCAGAAAGTTTTGGGCCACGCAATATTGCAGCACCAACATTTTCCATGGCTTCTGGTGTCCGAACAGTTATATCACTTCTTCTCGGTTTGCCATTGCAAACAGAACCTGTTGTTCGTAATGTACGCACCCACCTCACAATGGTCCGTCCATCTGGAACTTTCCCATGACGTCCTAAGTTTAATTGCAACTGAAGCGATACTAGCGCTCCAAGCGGCCAATAGGGAGCAACAGAGGAATGGTATGATACAAACTGAGAAGTTTCTGTTTTTAATGCCGTTACTTTCATACTTCCCAGTCATTAAAAGTTGCTGAGAACTTTTTAAAACAAAACCATCATTAAAGTAATATCACTGTTTCAGTTAATGGCAGTCTATAATAACAAATGATCTGTGCAGTGTAATTCATACAGTTCACAATAGCTGAGTCGTAATCATCCAAATACATTTTGAAAGCAGAAATAAATAGCAACCCAATGTGTTGGAGTATAAAAGGGACTGATTACACTACTGGCCATTAAAATTGCTACACCAAGAAGAAATGAAGATGATAAACGGGTGGGTATTCATTGGACAAATATATAGTACTAGAACTGACATGTGATTACATTTTCACGCAATTTGGATGCACAGATCCTGAGAAATCAGTACGCAGAACAACCCCCTCTGGCCGTAATAACGGCCTTGGTACGCCTGGGCATCGAGTCAAATAGATTTTGTATGGTGTGCACAGGTACAGATGTCCATGCAGCGTCAACCCGATACCACAGTTCATCAAGTGTAGTGACTGGCGTATAGTGACGAGCCAGTTGCTCGGCCACCATTGACCAGATGTTTTCAGTTGGTGAGAGATCTTGAGAACGTACTGGCCAGAGCAGCAGTCGAACATATTCTGTATCCAGAAAGACAACATGCGGTCATTCATTATCCTGCTTAAGTGTAGGGTTTCGCAGGGATCGAAAGAAGGGTAAATCCACGGGTCGTAACTCATCTGAAATATAACGGCCACTGTTCAAAGTGCCATCGATGCGAACAAGAGGTGACCGAGACGTGTAACCAATGGCACCCCATACGATCACGTTGGGTGATACGTCAATATGGCGATGACGAATACACGATTTCAATGTGCGTACACCGCGATGTCGCCAAACACAGATGCGATCATCATGATGCTGTAAAGAGAACCTGGATTCATTCGGTTTTACCATTCAGGTACCCAGGTTCGCCGTTGCGTACACCATCGCAGGCGCTCCTGTCTGTGACGCAGCGTCTAGGGTAACTGCAGCCATAGTCTCCGAGCTGATAGTCCATGCTGTTGCTAACGTCGTCGAACTGTTCTTGCAAACGTCTCCATCTGTTGACTCAGGGATCGAGACGTGGCTGCACGACCCGTTACACTCATGCAGATAAGATGCCTGCCATCTCTACTACTAATGATACGAGGCCGTTGGGATCCAGCACGGCGTTCCGTATTGGCCTCCTGAACCCACAGATTCCATATTCTGCTAACACACATTGGATCGCGACCAACTCGACCAGCAATGTCGCGATACGATAAACCGCAATTGCAATAGGCTACAATCCGACCTTTATCAAAGTCGGAAACGTGATGGTAGGCATTTCTCCCCCTTACACGAGGCATCACAACAACGTTTCACCAGGCAACGCCGGTCAACTGCTGTTTGTGTATGAGAAATCGGTTGGAAACTTTCCTCAGGTCAGCACGTTGTAGGTGTCGCCACCGGCGCCAACCTTGTGTGAATGCTCTGAAAATCTAATCATTTGTATATCACAGCATCTTCTTCCTGTCGGTTAAATTTAGCGTCTGTAGCACGTCATCGTCGTGGTGTAGCAGTTTTAATGGCTAGGAGTGGACATCTTGCATGAGTTTTGTTTTAGTGGTTTTCGGACGTTGTAATGTTTTCAAAACTATACACCATTTTTACATTGTAGGAGACTAGACTCAAAATCGCCTTATAAACCCTCTTTTCACCTTGTCCTTGCGTCTATGCCTTTCGTGTACCTCTAATAATTTTTAACTACTTGGAAGGTAACAAACTGAATATCTTCTAGAATGCCAGTGCTAATATTAACAGTTTATATATGGACGTATTATTTATAGCTATTCATTCACTGTATCGAACTATGTTGGTACAAAGGCTTATAATGTTTGTGAAACTGAGCTACGAAACTCAGCAAGATCTACTGAAATAGTTGATTAATTGCAATTGGAAGCATTCAGACATCTAATATATAAAGCAGAGTGTTCGTATGTGTGTTTGTGTGTACGTGTTGCATACAAATCTCTAGTTTTGTTCCAGTCTTTATGAAATTTTGTACACGTAAGCTTCAATCCATGAGGACGGTCGCCGTAAGTGTAAAAATAACGTACGATACATAGTTCACGAGATATGTCGTCATAAACAATGAGCTGCGCGAAAAACTGTTGCATTTAGCGACAATGCAGCTCATTTTCTCCTAAGCCACTAGACCGATTTTAACCAAATTTCATACACACATCCTTATCATAAAGTAACAATTATTGCATGCTTAAGAACTCATTCTTCAGAAGATATGAGGTCATAAACAATAGGAATCGCAAAAAAACTGCCACATAATGCGGCGAGAATTTATATATACACTACATGAGACCGTCAGTACTTAGCGACTTGCAACAAACATAATTTCAAACCTTTATTAAACTTTTTCTCGCTGAGAACCAGATCAAAATGACGAAAGGAAAAAAGTTTATCTCTTGCTACTTTTCCGCTGATCATGGCATTCGGTATGACGTTACAATTTATAATTTTTACCCAACAAATTGTAGCCGCAGGAAATTTTTCAGACAGTATACACGCATGTAGTTGAATGTACCTTCTAAATTGTATCACAGTACGACACCTAGTTCATCAGCTATGAGCATGTAGCTAGTAACGTTTCGCTGTTCATGGACTAAAACTACGGCATTCAGTATGACGTTACAATTTTTAATTTATACACTACAAATTGTAGCGGCAGGTAATTTTACAGAAAGTATACACGCGTATAGTTGAGTGTAACTTCTAAATTGTATACAGTGTGACTCATAGTTCATGAGATACGAGGACATGGAAAACCGCTCCAACAAGCACCAAGTTTTATATTACTTCTTTACTGCTAATTGTATTCCCAGCATATTTTACAAACGTACAGCCCTTATACAAATGAATATATACATGAAAAATGACAGGAATAAATAAATAAATACTCGGGCAACGCCGGATTTTCAGCTAGTTATTTTTATACAGCAGCAATATTATAAAATAGTGGTCAGTTATTTGCGATTCTCATGAAGAGCGGAAGTTTGGACGTGAATGAACTGTTAAAGATCTATGCTTAAGAGTATGACTAACCACCGTAAATGAACACTTGTTATTCGCAGTATTATTCTTACTTCTGAGCACCCTTTGCATATGAGAGATTTCCGAATTGCATTTGTGATAGTTGCTACAATTAATAGCACCACAAAAGCTCCTAAATGCGAATTATTTTGAATGCACTGCTTCACTCCAAATACACATTCATTAATCAGTCGTTTCGCGGTATGTTTATACGACCCAGCCGTTTGGCAGCGCTGCAGTAGCGAAGTTGCGGAAATTCACTGGGAGTTTCGTGACTCTTATGTTAGACTCTGGTTGAAATATTGCCGAAATAGACGCTGTGTAGCAATAACAGAGTCGTTATTCTTGTAATAACAGCAAAGGCGCGATGCTGTGCACTCCAACGCTCCATATCACTGTCAGACTGGAAATGGCAGCTCATCAGTACAAGAATGCGGCACTAGTGCTGCGCATTCCTGCAGTACGTCACTGTACTACGCAAGTCAAATTACGCTATCAACGCTGCCGCACCCTTTACATTATTAATTACACTAAGTAAATCACTTCACATCAACATTTAATCTTGAAAATTACCGCAAAGTTCTAACGGTATCGTCAGCGACCGACCGACCGGTATTCACGGATATGATTTAAATTAAAGTTATTAGTTGTTACATTTATTGATGAATCGGTACTATTTGCCTTAACTGCTTTACATCTACATCTACATAGATACTCCGCAAATCATATTTAAGTGCCTGGCAGAGGGTTCATTGACCACTTTCATAACCTTTCTCTACCGTTCCATTCTCTGATAGCGCGCGGGAAGAAAGAACAACCTAAATCGTTCCGTTTTCGATCTGATTTCTCTTATTTTATTGGGATGGGCATGTCTCCCTATGTAGGTGGGTGCTAGCAAAATATTTTCACTTTCATAAGTAAAAGTCGGTGATTGAAATTTTGCAAATCGAACTCGCCGCATCGAATAACGTCTTTCTTTCGAAGATTTGCACCTCAAATCGTGCAATATTTCCGTGACTCCTTCCCCCCTGTAACGAGCTGCCCTTCTCTGAACCTTCTCAATGTCTTCCGTCAGTCCCACCTGGTGAGGGTTCCACACTGGGCAACAGTACTCCAGGAGAGGACGCACAAGTGTGATGTAGGCACTCTCTTTGGTGGAGCTGTTGCATCTTCGAAGCGTTCTGCCAATGAAACGCAACCTTTGGGTCGCCTTCCCCACAATATTTTCTATGTTTTCTCTCCGGTCTAAGTTGTTGGTAGGTATTTGGTAGAATTTACGATCTTACGGTTTGAACGATTCATCGGGTAATTGAAGTTCAGCGCATTTCTTTTAGTGGTCGTATGTATTATTTCACACTTTTCATTATTTAGTGTTAATTGCAAATTTTCGCTTCATGTAGAAATTTGGTCTAAATCGCTTTGCAGTTGCTTTTGATCCTCTGTTCACTTCACTAACCCATAACCGACAGCATCATCTGCGAACAATCTAAGGGAGCTATTCAGATTGTCTCCTAAATCGTTTATAAACACAAGGAAGAGTAGGGAACCTATAATGCTTCCCTGGAAAACTCCAGATATCACTTCTTTTTTACTCGATGACTTACCGTCAATTACTACGTACTGTGTCCTTTCTGATAGGAAATCGTGAATCCGTTAATCCCAATCCTCCAAGTGTTGGGTCCAGTGTTATTGTATTTGAGTCTACTCTAAAAAGTTCGCCTTGTCATAGAAAATATGTTATTTTTGACATTATCGTCTTTGGTATTAGTCTGTGGGTGGAAAATATCTGAGCTATGTAATATGCTTTTGAAAGTATATACACAGTGATATATTTGACCGTCTGTTATGGGTCTAAACGTCGATTGCTATGTTAAAATTGTGGTCCCTGAATCTTCTGTGCTACACTTATGCCAGTTGTTTGCTATCATCTGTAAGAGGAGGGCTGACAACCACAGTTCCAGGGGCCTTGTGTTCTGTCACTTGTTGCGCCCATTCCAATCTAATGTCTCGGAGTCCTATGACAATCAAGAATTTACATTTATTTTCGTTCGTCATTGGGCCTGAAACTACATAATATATTTTTAAAATGTATCAATAGTAGTCACGTCATCTCACTTTCTACCATCCCAACGTCGTCCGCATAAGCGTCAACCACGTACTTTGTCCCAAATACATTAAGTCATGTCAGTTTTCTTGTAGTTGTAATAATAGTGGAACCAATGTTATGACGTATAGCAAAACTGATTGCGGACTTCCTTGAGAGTTCCGCTTAATTCTTATCAGAGTTGTTTACTGTCCATTCTGCTGTATGCTACGCATAAACACGATGGGTCACTTCAAAAATTCTGTTAATATTATCTTATAACATGAGGAAGCGTGTAAAAGGCTGCCAAAGGTTAATGGCGGCAGTGCGGAAAGCTTTATCGACAGCGAATTGTAAGTAATCAGTTACCGAACTGCTGCAAAAGACTCGTTTTGTAGTTCTCAATTTAATACCATGCTATAACCTAACCACGCGTGATGTATCATGCAAAACGGCGTTCATCCATCTCCACTGCAACTACCATGATTTCTTCGTTCACGGCGAATAAAGCTTACTTCTATGACAAAAGTCAGACACATAAATTTGAGTTACAGCCATAAAAGCAAATTCTAATTTCTCTCTATCATTGGCAAGTCTCACGCTGCCTACTGGTTACCCGAGTTGCCTTGTTACAAACCAATCAGTAGACATCCTTGCTAATTAATGACAGGTTATCAATGGTACAAGCAGATTCCAATCGAAAAATAAAATAATAGCAATAAAAAAGCCGATACTATTATCAAACATGCGTAACAAATTATTACAACTTAAACAATTGAAATTAGTTAATAACAGCAATAGTCAAAGTACCTATCGATTGGAAATTACAATAAGCGCATGCGATGGGGTTCACACACTCAAACTGCTATGACTTTACCACTGCTCTAAGAAACTACGTTCTTACTCGCTTCTAAGTCACAGTACACAACCAAATAACAACCCGGAACTATAATCATAGGAAGCCTAATTTTCACGTAAATCGTACGAAGCTGCTCTAAATGTAAGGAGATATATGTGATATAATACTTGTATATTAGGACGTGAGTAGAATTGGCGTTGTTATAATGATTCCTAAAAAACCTCTATAATGTTATCATGGGCTACGAGCCCGTTTGCGATAGAATAAGCTCCATAGCAATGAAAGCTTCTTCGTACAGTACTGACATGGTTAAGGTTTATGCTCCCACAGCAGCTTCGTCACACATAAAAACGGATGAAATCTATGAGTTGCTAGAAAACGCCATCAGAAACGTACCCATAAAGGAAATATTAGTCATCCAAGGGGTCTTTAGTGAAAAGACAGGTGACACTGCATATGATGGACGCATGAGACCTGTGGTTGTACTTCACGGCCTGGAATTGAGGAATGAATATGGGGAGCGGTTACTGGAATTTTGCGTGAATAATAACTTTTCTGTCTGTAATACCATCTTTCAACATCACGCTCGACATCGATACACATGTATTTACTGGAGATAGGGTCAAGCAAAGCAGATTACCAGCCTACCTCTTCACATCATGTTAAGAAAAGCCGACTGAAATTTGTAAGAATAAATGAGGAAATGAGGTCACGACACTGAGCAATGAGTTAAGCGACTGATGATATGTGACGTTAAATGATGGCTTGTATGAAGGGGTTCAGCAGGGTGTGCTTAATAATGTACTGTTCGTATAACACCGTTGTCAGTGCCTTGTTTTTTGTGTGGTTATCATTAACCGCTCAGAGGAGTACCAAGGACTTGGAGACTCAGTTAGACCGCGTTTCACTGCAGTCTTCAGCGCCAGGGGACCTCTCACATCATATTCTGTCTCATGCCATTTCCTAAGTAAGTTTATCATGCCTTCCGCGGTTTCTAACATATACACTCCTAGCCATAAAAATTGCTACACCGCGAAGATGACGTGCTACAGACGCGAAATTTAACCGACAGGAAGAAGCTGTGATATGCAAATGATTATCTTTTAAGAGCATTCACACAAGTTTGGCGCCGGTAGCTACACCTGCAACGTGCTGATGTAAGGAAAGTTTCCAACCGATTTCTCAAACACAAACAGCAGTTAACCGGCATTGCCTGGTGAAACGTTGTTATGAAGTCTCGTGCAAGGAGGAGAAATGCGTACCATCACGTTTCCGTCTTTGACAAAGATTGTAGCCTATCGCGATTGCGGTTTATCGTATCACGACATTACTGCTTGCGTTGGTCGCGATCCAATGACTGTTAGCAGAATATGGAATCGGTGGGTTCATGAGGGCAATACAGAACGCCGTGCTGGATCCCAATGGCCTCGTATCACTAGCAGTCAAGATGACAGGTATCTTATCCGCATCGCTGTAACGGATCGTGAAGCCACGTATCGATCCCTGAGTCAACAAATGGGGACGTTTGCAAGATAACAACCATCTGCACGGAAAGTTCGACGATGATTACAGGCAGCATGGACCATCAACTTGGAGACCATGGCTGCGGTTACCCTTGACGTGTATCACAGACAGTAGCGCCTGCGATAGTGTGAGCAACGACGAACCTGGGTGCACGAATGGCAAAACGTCATTTTTTCGAATGAATCCAAGTTCTTTTGAGAGAATCATGATGGCCGCAACCGTGTTTGGCGACATCGCGGTGAACGAACATTGGAAGCGGGTATTCGTCATCGCCATACTGGCATATTACCCGACGTGATGCTATGGGATATCATTGGTTACACGTCTCGGTCCCCTCTTGATCGCATCGACGGCACTTTGTACAGTGGCCGTTACATTTCAGATGTGTTTCGACCCGTGGCTCTACCCTTCATTCGATACCTGCGAAACCCTACATTTCAGCAGAATAATGCACGACCGCATGTTGCAGGTCCTGTACTGGCCTTTCTGGATACGGAAAATGTTCCACTGCTGCCCTGGCCAGCACATTCTCCAGATCTCTCGCCAGTTGAAAACATTTGGTCAATGGTGGCCGAGCAACTGGCTCGTCACAATACGCCAGTCACTACTCTTGATGAACTGTGGCATCGTGTTGAAGCTGCATGGGCATCTTTACCTGTACACTCAATGCCCAGGCGTATCAAGGCCGTTATTACGGCCGGAGGTGGTTGTTCTGGGTACTGATTTCTCAGGATCTATGCACCCATATTGCGTGAAAATCTAATCACATGTCAGTTCTTGTGTAATATATTTGTCAATGTATGCCCGTTTATCATCTGCATTTCTTCTTGATGTAGCAGTTTTAATGGCCAGTAGCGTAATATTCTTCAGAGGACATAATATATGTGTTCAAATGTAGCAGGGCACCTTGCTGAAAATGACTTACAAGTTCGTTGCACCCTCCGTTGGTAATGCAGGAATTCAATATGGTGTTGGCCCACTCTCGCAGGCATTCGTTCAGTCAGATGTTGGAAGGTTCCTTGGGGAATGGCAGCCCATTCTTCACACATTGCTGCACAGTGAAGAGGTATCGATGTAGGTCGGTGCTTTCTGGCACGAAGTTGGCGTTCCGAAAGATCCCAAAGTGTTCTTTAGAAATCAAGTACGGGAATCTGTGGAAGCCAGGCCATTACAGGGATGCCATTGTCGTGTAACCGCTCCACCTCAAACTATGCATTATGCAGAGGTGCTCACTCTTTTGAAAGATGTAATCGCCTTCCCCAGAATTGCACTTCAACAGTGGGAAGAATGATGGTGCGTAAAACATCAATGTAGGCCACGCAAAACAACCAGGGGTGCAAGCCTCTCCATGAAAAACACCACACTATAATACCACCGCCTCCAAATTTTACTGTTGGTACTTCACACGCTAGCAGATGAAGTTCACCGGGCAATCGCCATCCTCTCACCTTGCCATCGGATCGCCACATCGTGTATCGTCATTCTCTACACAATATTTTTTTACTGTTCAATCGTCCACTGTTTACACAGCTTACACCAAGCGAGTGTTCGTTTAGTATTGACCTGCGAGATGTGTGGCTTACGAGGAGCCGCTCGACCATAAATTCCAAGTGTTCTCACCTCCAGCCTGTCATAGTAGTTGGAGTGGATCCTGATACAGTTTGTAATTCCTGTATGATGGTCCGGATAGATGGCTGCCTATTAGGCGAGAGATGCCGAAGATGGACCGTTGTCTACGTTGGACCACCTACGAATTTCACCGTGTGTTGGTAACTTAAAGTTTTAAGTTGGCTCAACTGGTGATAAATATTGTCGCGGTCACCCAGCTCAGTCGGCAGTCGACAATAAAAATGTTCAAATGTTTGTTAAGCTTATGGGACTTAACTACGGGGTCATCAGTCCCTAAGTCGACAATAGTCATTGGAGTGAGAACATTTTCCATTATTGCGTTTCATAGTTGTCGCTGCAAGTTCCTGCTACAAATCATAAGCTTTTCTCTGCTGTAAAAGTAAGGAAAAAAGATCATCATAACTACAGTTGATAAGTGCCATTCATTAGCTAATAATTCAATATCGCAAGACTAGATTTTAGCGTTGTGTGTTCCTGCATCGTTATCTTTACTTACATGACGTCGAGTTGCCGAAGTTGAACCACTGCCTATTTTGTGTAAGAATATTAAAGAAAATGAGGTGTATGGATTGTAAATAATTGGTTCATACACGATGTACCAATGTGATGTCCAACGCAATATATATATATATATATATATATATATATATATATATATATATATATATATATATATATGGTCTTTCACTAAGTGTGTTTGCCTCTGTAACTTACAAAATAATAGGTGACGGGAAATTTTAATGCGGTAGGTCAACAAGAAATGTTACACTTTCTGCGAAGCTATGAACATACTTTATTGTATCATTTTACAAAGAGTTACAGCACAAAGATATAATTTTTAAATGGAACAATAGTTTTTTCTATTGTGCATTGGATTCGTTGAAATCAGCTGCGTCCAAATCAGTTTAAACTCCATTCCTATCACTGTTAGTTTGGGAGCTGCAAAATCTTCAAAGTTCCTGGGGCAGATACCACACGCTGTACGTAATATATGGCTGTGTGGTGGGGTTGGGGCGCCATGGTCCTCATTCATGGCCCACAAGGAAAATGTTTCAAATGTTTGTGTAGTTTATGGGACTTAACTACGTGGTCATCAGTCCCTAAACGAACAAACTACTTATGAACTACTTACGAACTAGGACGGCAAAAATATCTGTGCCCGAGGGGAGATATGAACCCCCGACCGTAGAGACCGTGCAGACCGTGACTGGAGCGCCTCAGTCCCCTCGGCCACCGCGGCCGGCGGCCCACAAGGTCGCCCGATTTAACACCAGTAGATTTCTTTTTGTGGGAATATCTAAAGGATCGTGTTTATGTCACTGAACCCACATCCCCAGATGATCTAAAACGGCGCATCGAGGACGCATGTCGCTTCGTCACACCGGTGATGTTACATCTCGTCCGCAAATCCTATCGACGGCGCATTGCATTATGCATTGAGGAACATGGACACACATTTGAACATCTCGTGTAAATCAACTTCCCACCGCCATAACATCCATCACCCACCACACAGCAATGTATTATGTACAGCGTGTGGTATCTGCCCCTGAAACTTTGAAGGGTTGTAGCTCCCAAACTAACAGTGATAGGAATGTAGTTTAAATTGATTTGGACTCAGCTGGTTTCAACGAATCCAATGCACGATAGAAAAACTATTGTTCCATTTAAAAATTATATCTTTGTGCTATAACTCTTTGGAAAATGATACAATAAACTATGTTCATAGCTCCGCAGAAAGTGTATCATTTCTTGTGTTGATCTACCACATTAAAATTTTCCGTCATCTATTATTTTGTAAGTTACAGAGGCAAACACACTTAGTGAAACACCCTGTATATATATATATTCTTCAGACTACAGTTACACTTGAAATTAGGAAATTTGGACCTTTTACACATCTTTAATTTTTAAGTCTGTTTGTCTCGCTTTGGCCCTTTTCCCACACATGCAGGGTCGGCACTGTGTTATATGCGGATTTGGCATGTGTTAGTATTTACAGGGTGGCCAGATGCCCGTCCTGCCGCCACTCCATGCCTCCCAGGAGGAAATGTGTACTCCAAATGTCTCGGCCACTACGGTCGGGGGTTCGAATCCCCCCTCGGGCATGGATATTTGTGCCTTCCTTAGGATAAGCTAGTTGATAAGTAGTTTGTAAGTTTAGGGACTGATTACCCCGTAGTTAAGTCCCATAAGCTATACAAACATTTGAACATTTTTTGAACAACTAGTGGACAAGGCAACAACTACTTCCGCATCCGCAGTCGTGTCGGCCATTTTACTTTCAGTTGTGCTTACGGCGTTCAACGAAGGAGGGCTGCTTCTTATTTTCACTGTACATTTCCGCTAATGCAATCGTTTCGGTCATAAAGCATTTGTACTGTAAATATGTATATGTGTACAGGAAATTTGCTTTATTAAGATAGCGACGTAATCTTCCTAATAAAACGTACCTTCTTAAACAATAAACACACACGCGTTTTAAACAGGTTGTTCCCAATATTTGCCATCATATAAAATGTAATGATTAGACTTATGTTCCTGTTAACTTACGGTATGGAAACTTACTGCTGCCGCAACAATGTTGTTTGCTGTTTAAATTTAATCATCTTAGGAGTTAATAACCAGCAAGTAAGTTATCAAAAGTACTATATGAAGCATTTGTATAAAAAAAATGTAAATGTAAAATTCAATGTATCATATCATTACACTTATGTCGAAAATAAAATTACATTACAACTCTAGCAGTGTATTCCAACAGTTTTCCTGTTACTTACGTGCCTCAGAATGTTGATACGAGGTGCGACCAGAAAGTAAGTTCCGTTTGGTAATAAAATGAAATTGTACACAGATACAGAAGAAATTTTTATTGCACAAAATTCTACAACTCTTAAACTACTTCTCCACATAGATGCCGAAATTTTGCAGGCATTTGTCATAGCGTGGCACCAGGTTTTGTATACCTTCTTCATAGAAATCTACCGCCTGTGTCTTCAACCAGTTGGAAACAGTTTCTTTTAGCTCAGTAATCGTGAAAATTGTGGAAGTCCATAGCGAGAGCACTAATTGTAAACCTACGGTTTTCCTGGATCTTGTCATCAATCGCGTGAAACAGTTCTTCTGTAACCAACGGTGGACGCCCACTTCGTTCTTCCTCGTGCACATCACTACGCTCGCCATTGAACTGTCGGACCCATCTTCTCTCCATCGAATCACTCATCGCATTTGGTCCGTTAACATCGCAAATTTGGCGATAAAATTCAATTGGTTTCACTTTCCTGGCATTCAGAAAGCGAATCACCGACCTGATTTCACAGGCGGCGGGATCTTCAGTCAACGTCGACATTTCATACAAGCACAACAAAGAGTACGTAACTGACAGCCATCTTCTCCTTGATGCACATCATCTCAGTGGCGTAACTATGGGGGGGGGGATGAGGGGGATAGAACCCCCCCCCCCCTGAAACCCCTCCCAAAAAAAAAAAAAAAAAAAAAAAAAAAAAAAAAAGTATAACAGCAATCTGGTAAAGGTAGATGGTAGTTTGTATGGAAACTAACTAAAATTTTGCTCGTCAAGCAGATCTATCGTTCCCCCCCCCCCCCAAAGCCAAGTCCTACTTACGCCACTGCATCATCTACAGCGCATGTGCGGGACTGCAATCGCAGCGCTGTAGCGAAGATAAATTGAAACGGAACTTATTTTCTGGACGCGCCTCGTATGAACTAGATGTGGCTACGAGTCATATTAGGAACAGGTGCTCCTAACAAGGCCCACTTGCATCGGTTAAACATTTTCTTTTAAGTGATGATATTAATTACATAAACTTTCCATTTTAATTTATTTCTAAACTTAATATAGTTGTTGGATGTTGTACGATCTCGGAGTATTACCACTTACACATACTGCATATCTTAGGTGGGACTTATTTGTTTCGATTAGGTAGATATTGTAGGCTTGGGGTAACAAAATAAAAAAAGTGGTCCAATATCGGCAACCTCTCCCTACACTGTATGACCCTCTTCAACTGTCGGCGGTCTATGTCAGTCAACAGGCGAGGTCGGCCTGTACTCTTTCGTGCTGCACGTTTCCACTTCACTATCACATCAGAAACAGTGGACCTAGGGATGTTCAAGATTGTGAAAATCCTAGTAAAAACTTCTGACACAAGTGACATCCAATCACGTGACCACGCTCGAAGTCCGCGAGTTCCGCGGAGCGGCCCATTCTGCTCTCTCATGATGTCTAACGACTACCGGGGTCGCTGATATGCAGTACCCGGCAGTATGTGGCAGCACAATGCACCTAATACGAAGTACGTATTGTTTTGGGGTGTCCGGATTCTTTTGATCACATGGTGTACAACTAAAAGATCCTATCTGAAATTTCCTTAGTTTTCGTAATCAGTCTAGTGCGATTCCATAACTATTAAGGAACGTTAAACAAAATTTACTTCGCTATTTACTCAATAGAACTAATTTACATTGTCACTGATTTATGTATCATGACATTCCGAAGTAATCTATATCTATAAATGCGAATGTCTGTTCGGTGTACGTTTATCACGTCTGAGGCACAAGACATAAAGAGCTAAAAATTTCTACAGTTACTAATGTCTTCCCGGGGAAGGCTTTAGGCACGGTTTTATAGCGATCTGATAGACATTTAGTAATTTCAAGAATATAACGTGAAATGCGGAACAATAAAGATTCTTTGAAAATTATATTTACTCTTTGAAAATGGTTTTATTGGTTGCATTGTTGCTTGAGGGTTGATAATGATAAAAGGGTGGAGTATATTGGGATGGAAAGTTATCGGTGTATATAAAATTCTACGTGTGTGCGTGTTAATATTTCGCTCTGCAGCGAAAACTACAGAACACAAACGAATGGTGTGTGTGTAATTGTTGTCCGAAGTCTCCCGTTGTACAGCACAGCAGTTCCATGCCGATAGTTGTTAGGGGCTGGAAGATATGGTGGTTGAAAGTCGTCAAATTATAAAAAAATTTGGACTGAGGGCCAGCGATGACTTTTGCGACTCTATAGCAAGGAGGTTACGTACAGAGAAACGTGGTGCCACTGACCATATCTTTGGTCTATGCGTGCTACAATGTCTTCAGCTCTTTCTCTGTAAGGATAAGCATACGAATAAGGAAATATAAGAATATATAAATAATGCACTAAAAATGAAATTTCTGTTAATACATCTCTTTAAAAAAATCGAGTTGACGTTTGCGCATTACATCAAGTGGTCGATCTTTGATATTATAATCATTATTGTTGAATTTCGTGATTGGATTCTTCGATACGAGTGCATTTTTACGTATGATTTGATCTACACTACTTACATTCCTGATATTGTTGATTAAAAATGTTTGTTTCTAAAGAAGGTATTGTATTTCATTTCATCCTTCAAAACCATTCTTATAACAGACTACTCAAAGATAGCTTATCTATCATAATCAACCAACACGCGAGCTGAGCCGCGGGTTTAAGCTAGTTTAATATAACGTTTGTTAACTCACAGAGTTCCAAATCCACACCGGCCGCGGTGGCCGAGCGGTCTGCGATGTGCCAGTCACGGTCTGCACGGCCGCTGCGGTCGGGGGTTCGAATACCCTCTCGGACATGGATGTTTGTGCCGTCTTTAGTATAAGCTAGTTCATAAGTAGTTTTTTGTAAACTTAGGGACTGATGGTCCTGTAGTTAAGTCCCATAAGCTCTACAAACATTTGAACATTTTTTGAACCAAATCCACACCAAGCTCGAGTACTGATACAGATGCGCCGTCAGATTTCCGTCGCTGCGGCCATAGAGATAACGCGGTGTGACGTGAATGGCCAGAGCGGTCCACTAGCGCGTTATCGCTCACAAATACCGCGGACTTGCGATTTTTTTTCCGTACGTCGAGAAAGGTTAGAAAACAACTAATAAACAACAACAACCGGGATGGAGTGGCCGAGCGTTCCGAGGCACCTAGCTGCGGAGCGCGCCGCTGCTCGCTATCGGAGGTTCGAGTCCTCCCTCGGGCATGGGTTTATTTGTTGTCCTTAGCGTAAGTTAGTTTAAATAGTTTGTAAGCCTAGGAAATTATGACCAGAGTCGTTAAGTCCCATAGATATACAAATATTTGAACATTTTAATTTGAATAATAACAGCAATAAGAACACGGTTGTGATTTTTTTTGAATAGAACTGTACTGACCTGAAAGGAAGAGTAATGTTTTTAAAGTCCCGTCGACATCACTGTCACTAGAGACGGAGTGAACGCTCGGACTGATTTTTGTCAGAGCTGCGGAAGGAAATCGGCCGTACCCTTTGACAGGAACCATTGCGGTATTTGCACGGAGTGATTTAGGAAAATCGCGGCAGGCCTAAATCAGGATGACAGGTGGCGGGTTTGAATCACCATCCTCCCGAATACCAGTCCAGTGTGTAACCACTGCGGTGAGGTAGCACATAAATGTATTGCATTTACAGCGAATAGTAATATAGTACAGAGGTTTTCACCAAGATTAGATTAGGTTAGATTAATACTTGTTCCATACATAATATATACGAGATTTCGTAATGATGTGGAACGTTTCAGTCTAGTAAATGTTGTCTACACTTGACAATCAATATTTTAAGCATTTTTATTACATTTTTGTTGTTTTTTATTTTTATTTATTTTCTTTTATTATTTAAAGTTTTATCTAAAAATTCATCTATATTGTAAAAGGCGTTGCCATTCAGAAATTCCTTTAATTTCTTCTTAAATACTAGTTGACCATCTGTCAGACTTTTGATGCTACTTGGTAGGCGACCAAAGACTTTTGTGGCAGCATAATTCACCCCTTTCTGAGCCAAAGTTAGATTTAACCTTGAATTGTGAATATCATCCTTTCTCCTGGTGTTGTAGCTATGCACACTGCTATTACTTTTGTATTGGATCGGATTGTTAATAACAAATTTCATGAGTGATTATATGTATTGTGAAGCTACAGTGAAGATCCCTAGATCCCTAAATAAATGTCTGCAGGATGCTCTTGGGTGGGCTCCAGCAATTATTCTGATTACACGCTTTTGTGCAATGAATACTTTTTTACTCAATGTTGAATTGCCCCAGAATATGATCCCATATGAAATCAATGAATGAAAATAGGCGTATTAAGCTAATTTACTGAGATGTATACCACCAAATTTTGCAATGACTCTGATAGCTTAAGTAGCTGAACTCAGACGTTTCGGGAGATCTTCAATATGTTTCTTTCAATTCAGTCCCTTGTCAATGCAAACACATAAAATATTTGAATATTCTACCTTAGCTACAGATTTATTTTCAAAGTCTAGATTTATTAATGGTGTCATGCCATTTACTGTATAAAACTGTATATACTGGGTTTTATCAAAGTTTAATGAGAGTCCATTTGTAGAGAACCACTTAATAACTTTCTGAAAGATCAATTTCATCAGTTAATTTCTGTTTGTCAGGTGTGATAGCTATACTTGTATCATAAGCGAAAAGTACTAGCTTAGCATCTTCGTGAATGTAGAATGGCAAGTCTTTAATATATATTAAGAACAGCAAGGGATCCAAGACCAATGTACTGGTTGTGTGAGACAACTGCCGTTCACCGAAAATATAACGCTGTCCTGTAGTCGAGCACAGAAACGACGTAACGGAATATCTCCTCCTGACCAGAGCATAGCCAAACTTTTAGTATATTTATTTAACTTCTTCCAAGACAAAAAACTTTTCTTATATTTCGTGCCCACCGGCAGTGTCCGGGCATGAGTTAGAAGCTGTCCCTCACAAGCCCGGCCACGTGTCTGCAGGATCAGCACTGGTCTGGTGTCGCTGAAGAGTAGTCATGTGTAGTTCGCGAACGAACTAGTTCGGAAGAGCTCTCCCACAGGCGAACTACGCGAACTAGTTCGCAGATCCCTCGCCTCTTAGTTCGTCAGCTCCTTTTCCGAAGACTGACGGGGTACAGCGAGAGGCGCGAGAGAGCGCAGAATCGCGCGATTCCCTTCTGCCAGTTACCGTCATTTAGAGCTGAGATGCAGCTCAGCTGTAGTTTCATAGTTCACAGTCACAAATGTTCTTTTCTAAGGTATTCAGCAGTGTCTAAATAATAGTACTCTGTATGCAAAGTAGTTGATTACGATTGTATCACCCATTCGTTTAAATAACTGGTTTACTTGCTTTGATGTCTAATTGCCGAAAAATACGGGTTATAGCACAAAATGTTCAAATGTTTGTTAAGCTTATGGGACTTAACTACGGGGTCATCAGTCCCTAAACTTACAAACTAGTTGTGAACTACCTTATTCTAAGGACGGCACAAATATCCATGCCCGAGGGGGGATTCGAACCCCCGACCGTAGTGGCCGTGCAGACCGTGACTGGAGCGCCTCAGTCCCCTCGGCCACCGCGGCCGGCGGTTATAGCACACGCCTGGGCAACACTGATCATTATACAAAAAGCTGTCATAACAAAAGAAAGACCTCTTTTAATAGCGGTGGCAAAAGCCAAAAAGAGCGGACGAACTAAAAAGTGCGACCTACTTCGCGGCCGTTCTCCGAACTAAAAGGAGAGCTATCGGTCACGAACTAAAATATGCGTGATCGGTCGCGAACTAAAATATGCACGATCGGTGGCGAACTAAAATATGCGCGATCGGTCGCGAACTAAAATATGCGCGATCGGTCGCGAAGTATTAGGCCAAACGTATCTCGCTTCTTAGTTCGTTGGATTCTTTACCGAAGACCGACGGGCTACAGCGAAAGAGCGCGCAGCAAAATTAAAAATCACGTGTTTGCCTTCTCCTGATGACAGCCATTTCGAGTTGAACGTCTGACTGCTAGATTACATAGTTCAGTGCTACATAATTTCTGTTTTGAAGTATTCTGCATTCTGGAATATCTGACTAATAAATTCCATAAAAAGGTAAAGCAGTCAACAATCCGAAGATTGGTTTGAACACAACAGTGCTTTACTAGGCATGGTCCTGTTTGGAGGTGGTACGCCGTTGCCTTCCTCCGCCCTTCGAACTGACCTACCCAGCCAGTTATAGAGGGACCTAGAGTTTAACGTGGGTTCCGAACCACGGTGCTACTCGGTATTTTTCACATCAGCAACACTGCCAGAGGTGAAAGAAGCGGAAAGTTACAGATAAAAATCCTACGACGTGGCGGGGATCGAACCCGCGACCTTTGGATTTGTAGTCTGGCACTCTACCACTGTGCTAGCGAGCCGCACAGATTAAACTTAAGCGCGAGAAATTATCCACAAACTGTTTCTCTTGGTTTGCGTGAAATCGTTAGCGGCTCAAGCAGCAAGCACATGAAGCAGCTAGGTGGAGGAACACCCTCCACTTGCATGCGCAGACCCCGCCGCTCAGCTGTCACTGGGAGCGGACGAACAAAAAGAACGAACTACTTCGCGGCAGAGCCGCGAACTAAAGTTAGCGCTCCCGATCGTGAACTATTTTGCGCAGGTCTACTGACGAGGGCACGCCACCCTCTTTCAGTCAACACTATCTGCCTACGAACCAGCGAGCACCACATGTAATCACGTGGTCTGGTCCTACGCCCTGCGGCGTCGTCGGGTACCCCACGCTCTCTTCTGTTAGGAGCCTCCGTCCTAACCAGATGGCTCCACTTTAGCTCCTGCCAACCTCTCTTTGACCTGCTGGCCGTGTTCCACAGGGGCAGATGTTCCTTTTCCTTGTTCAACCCCCTTCTCAAAGTTACGATTGTCAACTTGGAAGTCAATAACGTGTATCATTAAAACTAACTTTCTTTTTCTATCCATTTCAAGCCAATACCATGGCCCACACTCCTTAGACTTCCCTTTCACAACGATTATAGAAATAGAAAAAAGAGTAAAATTTATCTTCCCGTCGTCGGTGAGGTCATTAACGAAGCAGTTCAGGTTCGGATCAGGGAACGGTGACGAAGGAAATCGAACGCCTCGTTTCAAACGAGCCATCCCGGCATTTACCGTAAGCGATCCAGAAATCTTATTCTGAATGGCCAGACTTGTATTGCCCTTCGAAGTGCCAATCCACGTTTCGCCGCGCCGGAGTGGCCGTCAGCTCCAAGGCGCCTTGCTGCAACGTGCTCTCCGTCGGGCATGCTTGTACGTTGTATCCTTACTAAAAGTTAGTTTATATTTTGTAAGTCCTGGACGGAACCACCAGTACGCCTCGGTTGCTCAGTCGTAGAGTGTCAGACAAAAAAAATCGCACTGACGTGTTTTACGGCCCACTTTAGATTTGTAGTTTTATAAGTTTTTGCAAGCATTTTGGACCAAAATAATAATGTAAATAATAATTAATTAATTAATAAGAGTGTCTGATACACTTTTAGAAAAAAAAATTAGGTAGTGGCGGGTTTGGAACCACCGACCATCCGCGTTACACTCCAGCACCTTGCCTACCACGCTATCTTTTTTGTTTTACATATATAACCTTTACATTTTTGATTAATTTATAATTACAATACAAATCATTCTTTATGAAGTCTGAAAATACTTGTCACTGCACTCGATATGTTGACTTGGAACAACTAATTTCGTTTAGACTCCATGTTTTGATAATGCATGTACCACGTAATATTCTTCATTTATTTCTCAGTCTTGATTTAAAACGGCAATTAAAAATCTCTGAAAATTTTGTTTATAATGCTTCCTCAAAGAAAAATGTTCTTCATTGATAAATTGAATGTAGTCTTCTAAATTTGGATTACCCTTCTTAATTGCATAAAATACAGACTGTCCAATGAGCCAGTTATAACTATTATGTTTAGCATTAGGAAATAAATTGTATTTTGACTGAAGTATATATTTTATTGAAACATAATTCTCAGATGTGAGACTTTAACTTTTCCCGGCGTAATGAATGTTCAAACAACTTACGGGTATGCTGCCGGGTGACGTCGTCGACAACCGCGACCCCGTAGGCGGTTGTCGACGACGTCACCCGGCAGCATACCCGTAAGTTGTTTGAAAATTCTCAGATGTTCTATTCATTATGGCTAATTTTTTCCTTCTCCACTTCCAAATCAAAATCTTTTTTTTACACGTAAGAACATGTTCTAAAGTATCCACTAGTTGACATGTCTCACAAGAAGGAGTGCGCCGGCCGCGGTGGCCGAGGGGACTGAGGCGCTTCAGTCACGGTCTGCACGGCCACTACGGTCGGGGGTACGAATCCCCCCTCGGGCATGGATATTTGTACCGTCCTAGTTCGTAAGTAGTTCATAAGTAGTTTGTAAGTTTAGGGACTGATGACTCCGTAGTTAAGTCCCATAAGCTTTACAAACATTTGAACAAAAAGGAGTGAGTCGTAAATTTATTCTGTGTAACGTTTCTCCTGTGGGAACTTTCTCATTAATTACGGCTATAAATCAAAACAGGAGTTCTTTAATCTCGTACTATTGAAGGCCGTTGTTAACTGATGTTAATATGGCATTTGTACATATTAGATTATCATTTAACGTACGAAGAACAATGTGTTTTTGTTAATTCCTCAGTGTGCCGTTGCTTTGAAATGACAACGTATAAGTTGCAATAAGAACATCATCAAATCGTGTAAGTTACAATAAGAACATAAAATACGCGAGGAATGTCACGTGACGTCTCCGAACGGCTGGTTTTCGTTAATTCAATGGAGGGTGTCAAATCTCCGTTATTTTTGCAAATATGTCTCAAACGCTACGAGATATGAAAAAAACATAAGAGAGCAACGTTGTAGAGAATTTTCTCATCTACAAATTCAGTTATTCCATTTTCGTGTCAGATGACTAGTTAAGCCGTTATTTTCATTTAAATTTAGAGCTGTCAAAACGACGACCGCAAAGGCCCACTTTTAGTGTAACCAACGTGGGCCAATACAAAGGTCGCGGCTTCGATCCCCGGCAGGTACTAAGATTTTTATGTGTCACTTTCCACTTCTTTCACCTCTGTCAGTATTGCTCATGTGAAAAATACCGAGTAACAGCATGTTTCGGAACCCACGTTAAACTGTAGGTCCCCCTATAACTGGCTGGGTAAGTTAGTTCGAAGGTCGGAGGAAGGCAACGGCATACCACCTCCGAACAGGACCATGCCTAGTAAAGCACTGTGGTGTTCATACCAATCTTCGGATTGTTGACTGCTTTATCTATAAGTCTAGGAACTGATGACCACTGCAGTTTGGCCCCATAGCTTTACAAACATTTTAAGTCTACGTATCTCGTAAAACTTTTGAATTGATACCTTCTAGAATTGGGAGATTCACCATACAGTATTGTCTGACAATGACACTGAAAGCACTGTTAAATTGGGCCACATTTAATGTATACTGTCGTGTACCTTACAAACTACAAAGCAGATGTTACGATGATTATTCTTCGTCAGTAAGTGCGAGGGGTGTTAAAATGAAAAGATACGAAACTACACTGTGGGTATAATTGAAGTCTTTATCCAAAAGTAATCACCAGAGGCCTGGGCACAATTATCCCACTGTTTAACGAGCCGAAGGATTCCCTGTACACAGAATTCCTGCGGCTGTGACAAGAGACTTTTTTCCCTCATTAGCAGATGACGTACCCTCAAAGCTACTAAAGTCTCTGGGAGAGCTAGCCATGGGAAAACTATGTGAACTGGTGTGTAGGATGTATGAGACAGGCTAAATACCCTCAGACTTTAAGAAAAATGTAATAATCCCCATTCCAAAGAAATCAAGCGCGGTCAGGTGTGAAAATTACAGAACCATCAGTTTGATAAGTCATGGTTGCAAAATTTTAACACGAATTATCTACAGGAGAATGGAAAATCTGGTAGAAGCTGACCTCGGGGAAGATCAGTTTGGATTCAGGAGGAACGTAGGAACCCGGGAGGAAATACTCACTTTATGTCTTATCTTAGAAGATGGATTAAGGAAAGGCAAACCTACATAATTAGCTTTTGTAGATTTGGAGAAAGCGTTTGACAATGTTGACTGGAATACACTCTTTCAAATTCTGAAGTCAGCAGGGGTAAAATACAGGAAGCGTTATTTACAACTTGTACAAAAGCCAGACCGCAGTTATTAGAATCGAAGGGCATGAAAGGGAAGCATCAGTTGGGAAGGGAATAAGACAGGGTTGCAGCCTTTCTCCGATGTCATTCAATTTGTATATCGAGCAGGCGGTGAAGGAAAGCAAGGAAAAATTTGGAATAGGGATTAAAGTTCAGGGGGAAGAAATAAAAACACTGCGTTTTGCTGATAACATTATAATTCTGTCAGAGACAGCAAAGGACCTGGAAGAGCAGTTGAATGGAATGGATAGTGTATTGAAGAGAGCGTATAAAATGAACACTAACAAGAGCAAAACAAAAATAATGGAATGTGGTCTTAGAAAATCATGCGATGCTGAAGGAATTAGATTAGGTAACGAAACAATGAAGGTGGTAGATGAGTTTTGTTACTTGGGCAGTAAAATAACATGCGATGGTCGCAGTACAGAGGATATAAAATGCAGAATGGCAATGGGAAGGAAAGCATTTTTGAAAAAGAGAAATTTGCTCACATCGAATATTAATTTAAGTGTAAGGAAGTCTTTTCTGAAGGCATTTGTGTGGAGTGTTGCCTTGTACGGGAGTGAAACATGGACGATAAGCAGTGCATACAGGAAGAGAATAGAGGCTTTTGAAATGTGGTGCTACAGAAGATTGCTGAAGACTAGGTGGGTAGATCGCATAACTAATGAAGAGGTACTGAACAGAATTGAGGAGAAAAGGAATTTTTGGCATACCTTGACTAAAAGAAGGGATCGCTTGGTAGGACACATTCTTAGACATCGAGGAATCGTAAATTTAGCATTGGAGGGAAGTGTGTGGGTTAAAAACCAGAGAGGGAGACCAAGAGACGCGTATAGTAAGTAGATTCAAGAAGATGTAGGTTGCTGTTCTTATGAGGATAAGGTATGGTGGAGAGCTGCATCCAACCAGTCTCCGGACTGAAGACCATAACAACAACATAGCAGAGCAAACAGATGAAAGTCACAGGGTAACATATCCGGACTGTAGGGCGGATGCTCAAACTCCTCCCACTTCAACTTGGCCGTTACACTTTGTGTGACCCTGGAGACGCGTGGACGCGCGTTATTATATAGCACAATCACTCCCTCCGTGAGCAGCCCAGGCCGTTTGATCTTAATGGACTCGCGTAGGCTACGGATTGTCTCACAGTAACGTCATACTTAATGGTTTTTCCGTGATGGAGATTTCGATGATCATCGGACCTCGGACGTCGAAAAGACGCCGAGTATCACCTTGCTTGTTGAAGGCACAGCCTTGAACATTTTAGCAGGAGGTGACGACGTATTCTTCGCGTCCCTAAATGTCTCACTACCTTATCCCAAAGCGGTACATTCAAATTTCAACCGATTTGGCTGTTAAGACGTTTCGAACCCATTCATTTGAACACCTTTCGTACAATATGTGTACCATTCCATTGCCGCAACGAGCGCACACTTTTTAGCCCCTAGGTATAACTTCTTCACTGAACAATGAAAACAGTCTTATTGAATTATGCAATAAATATGATCTTATGTTGAATTTACATGCCAGGAACTGTATACCCGCCATTGGTGATATAGGGTGTGGACAAATAATATGAACACCATGCAGTATACTGCATCTTGACGTAGGTTGGTACCACTGCGTACGTGTTAACACTGACAAGGAGACCACGTGGGTATCGGATTTTAGAATTTCTCTCTCTCTTTCTCTCTCTCTCTCTCTTTCTATATATATATATATATATATATATATATATATATATATATTGTTTCACTAAGTGTGTTTGCCTCTGTAACTTATAAAATAATAGGTGACGGGAAATTTTAATGCGGTAGGTCAACACAAGAAATGTTACACTTTCTGCTGAGCTATGAACATAGTTTATTGTATCATTTTCCAAAAAGTTACAGCACAAAGATATAATTTTTTTTAAATGGAACAATAGTTTTTTCTATCGTGCATTGGATTCGTTGAGACCAGCTGCGTCCAAATCAATTTAAACTACTTCCTATCACTGTTAGTTTGGGAGCTACAACCCTTCAACGTTTAGGGGGCGGAGGCTACGACAGCGTAGCTGACTGGCTGGTGGTCATGAGACAGTGGGCCGTGACCCAGGGGATAGCCACTCGGCCAGTCAGCTACGCTATCGCAGCCTCCGCCCCTGAAACTTTGAAATCCAGAATATGGGATCGATTTGAGATCCCTTGTCGATGGCACTTAACACTTCACGCGAATAAAGGGCAAGCTGTGTTTCGCAAGAGTGATACTTTCTGAATCCGTGTTGACACTGGTTAACAGGTCGTTCTCTTCGAGGTAGTTCATAATAATCGAACAAAGTATATGTTACAAAATCCTACTGCATATCGTCGTCAATGAGATAGGCCTGTAATTTTGGGGATCACTCCTATTGCCTTTATTGAATATTGGAGTAACTTGGGCAACTATCCAGTCTTTGGGTACGGTTCTTTCGCTGAGTGATCGGTTGTAAATGATAGCTAAGTACGGAGCTATTGCATCAGCATACTCTGAGAGGAATCTAGATGGTATACAATCTGCCCCGGAAGATTTATTTTTCTTTAGTGACTTAAGTTGTTTTACTACTCCAAGAACATCTATTTCATTTCCTCCTTCAAAACCAAAACCTCATAGCACACTAATAAAATATACCTTATCTATCACAATCAACCAACACGCGAGCGGAGCCGCGGGTTTAAGCTAGTTAATAAATATTATGCTATACCTATCTTAAGTGTTCATATTATGCTGTCAACATCCCATAGGTATAGATATATTCGTGAATTGTTAGTAGTTTAATAATTAATAAAAAAAATTAATTTTTACATATTATTATTATGCCTTTTTTATAGAAAGTCAGTTATAAATGATCTCTGAATTTAAATTATGAATTGAAATTAACAAACTCTTGGAAAAATATTTGTCTAAGTCCAATTTCTTCTGTAAATAATTATTTGAATTGACCGCTTTTATTGTGCCTAATGGAATCTTTGGAATAACAGATGCAGGTTCGTATAGAGAAGAAAAAAAACACAGTATTTATCGAAATAATATTACAGTTCTTACTTGATGATTATGCTACACTTCGTGGCGTAGCCGACGATTTTTCTGTATATATGGAACCAAATTCTTTCATGAGAAAAGACAAAATCGATTGTAGCTGTTTGTTCGATTTTTTCATCGGTCGAAATATTGTCAATTGTAAAATATTCACTTATAACATCCACGAAAGTTTACTAAATGTCTTTTATGAAGTATCCTTTCCACATAAAATAATTTCAATTGTCTTATAAATCTCACAGAACACGCAAAACAGTTCCGGGAATAATACCTCGGAAATATTTCATTGGGCCACAATTACTTTCTCTGGTGACACACATACTAATATGTCAATAATGAAAAGGGCTTTTTTAATAAGTTTTTGAAACACCAGTTTTAAGATAACTTCTCAAATATATACTCGCCTTAGATTTTTGATACAACAAATACACATCAGCAAGACACGATCACTAAAAAACAAAAGCACAGAATAAAAACAATGGCAGAACGCTTTTTTTTAATGAGAGCATAGGATTTCTATATCCTAAGAATAGTAACACTACGTATTACTTGTACAGTCTTTACTACACTATTTATTTATTATTTCTTATAAATGGCAAATGAATGAATAATGTTCATGTTTCTATTTTTTTTATATCAAGAAAAATGTTCAATTACCGAGTTCGCATAATATTTAATTTATCCAAAGAAATTAGCTTTTAGATCTGTTCCAAAGTGTGTGTGTATTATAGTAGGAATTTCAGGTGCTGTTATTTGTGTGTCTAACAACAATACGTTTAGAAGTTTGTTTACATCAACAGGCTTATTTAGTCGAGCCATCGCCATGGGCGGCTCTCCCCTGAACCCTTGGGCCTTCGACGTCGCTCCTGTCGGCTCGGCCGTGAGTGCTGTCCTCCGCAGTACCGGCCTGCGGAGCTCCAGCCAAGTGGCCGGCCACTTACGGACGCTCTCCCTGAGCGCGCTGGTCGCTACAGAGTCGGGGGCCTACGTGGTACTGTCTGCACTGCTGTTCTTATACCACACTTACGAGGGCCGTCCACATAGTAAGTTCCGTTCCTATTTCTAGCCGCGGCAGCGCTACGATCGCAGTTCCGAGCATGTGCGGCAGTTCCTCCAACTCGAGGAGAAGACAAGTACGCCATTTTCAGATCGCTGCTGCCTACGGGTTCTTTGTAGTGCTTCTTTATAATGTTATCCGTAATTAAAAATGCCGCCGCGTGTGAAATCAGATCTTTGATTCGTTTTATAAACGCAAAGAAATTTAAACCGAAGGAAATACATCGGCAAATCTGCGAGGTTTACGGACAAAATGCTATGAGTGATTCAATGGTTAGAAGATGGGTCAGACACTTCAGTGAAGTTCAAATTTTTATTGAGATGAGGTTCAACAGCCGTACGATATTTGAGGAAATGCATACTGTAAACCATCAGCTGTTTATTATTTTTCCGAACTTCTACCGGTTTCGGTTACAAACCATCTTCACCGAAGAGAACTAAACGGACTGATTAAACAGGTGCATTATGTGCCTCCTTATGCATACTTTCATGCATGTCACACAATAAAAATAAATAAGACGTCACTAGGCTTCAAGTCTTGGTTAAAAGCATAAAAGCAATGCCAGGCTGTGTGATGGTGAACCAAGGTCTATTACGAGAGAACCTAACACAACTATTGAACACATAAATGTCCTCCGTCAAACCCACTTGATAAGGATCCCACACTGGGCAGTAATATAAGTCATGATTTATGTGTTCAATAGTTGTGTTAGGTTCTCTTGTAATAGACCTTGGTTCACCATTACACAGCCTGGCATTGCTTTTATGTTTTTAACCAAGACTTGATGCCTAGTGACGTCTTATTTATTTTTCTTGTGTGACATGCATGCCAGTATGCATAAGG
Organism: Locusta migratoria; assembly: GCA_026315105.1. Classification (NCBI taxonomy): domain Eukaryota; kingdom Metazoa; phylum Arthropoda; class Insecta; order Orthoptera; family Acrididae; genus Locusta; species Locusta migratoria. The sequence continues at coordinate 705,668,600 of CM048745.1, read as the reverse complement.
AGGCACATAATGCAAGTTTAATCAGTCTGTTTAGTTCTCTTCCGTGAAGATGGTTTATAACCGAAACCGGTAGAAGTTTGGAAAATAATAAACAGCTGATGTTTTACAGTATGCATTTCCTCAAACTTCAATGAAGGACGTGATCAAGTGCACGATGAATAATGAAATGGACACCCGTCTGTGGATACTAAAGAAGTAGTTCACACAATTGAAGGGAAGATTAAGCCCAACCGTAAGTTTACACTTAGTGTCCTTGTTATCCTCGGTGGTCAAAACTTTAACAACGAGGACGAGCTGAAAAACATGTTACCACATGGTTGAATACAAAGGCGGCAACCTTCTATGAAGAAGGCATACAAAAACTTGTCATGGTATGACAAGTGCCTATAAAATTTCGGGAGCCATGTAGAAAAGTAGTTTACAGTTGTAGATTTTTGTATAATAAATACTTTTCTGTATCTGTACACGTTTGTGTTATATAACCCAACGGAATTTACTTTGTGGACATACCTCGTGTTATTACCGCCTTCGCCGGCCGCGGTGGCCGAGGGGACTGAGGCGCTTCAGCCACGGTATGCACGGCCACTACGGTCGGGGGTTCGAATCCCCCCTCGGGCATGGATATTTGTGCCGTCCTTGTTCGTAAGTAGTTCATAAGTAGTTTGTAAGTTTAGGGACTGATGACCCCGTAGTTAAATCCCATAAGCTGTACAAACATTTGAACATTTGATTACCGCCTTCGTCCCACCCATCAAGAATTTTTTGTCTGTGTGAGTACAATGTTGATAATACGTGTGCAGCGCTATTCATACATAATATTAATAGGGCCCAGTCACTGTGCCCGTTTTTATTAGAACTTGTGGTGTTAAGGGTGGTCCATGGGAATTTAACCACACTTTTAAGCCGAAAATAAATAAATAAACAGAAATTTGAAATAAAGTTGTCTGAGATAGGAAAGTGTGAAACCCTGTGAAGCTACGATACGAACATGAGAAGCTACCCCTTGGATGAATTTGAAATTTTCTAGCTACATCCAATCTGGTAACTTTTAAAACCGTCGACATTTTGGTATCATAGCGTCACTGGTATGCTCCCTCTCGCATCTCATGCAACTAGACTAATCTCCTGTTAATCCACCTCTTATGTTTGTTAGATTGGTAGTTTCGAATGCATTTTCAAACAAAATCTCTTTCTTAAGCACAAAAGTTCAGTATTTCATCTTTCAGCCACTTAAACAATATTATTAAAGAAAGATACAGTAGGTCATATTTAGATAATGACATCAAAATTTAAATGTAACGTTCTCTAACTGTGAATATGATTTAACATTGCATATCTTCCAAATGCCTTGGAATGTTTACCGTATGTATCGAGAGAAAACATTTTCACTTTCACTCAAACTGGTGGGTGCTAGCAAAATATTTTCACATTCAGAAGTAAAAGTCGGTGATTGAAACTACGCAAACAGATCACCAGATTTCCACCCCAATTCGTGCAACATTTCCGTGACGCTGTCCCCCCCGTAACGTGATAAAACAAAGCGAGCTGCCCTTCTCTGTCTTTCGTCAGTCCCACCTGGTTAGGGTCCCACAAGGGGCAACAGTATTCCAGGAGAGGACGCACAAGTGTGATGTACGCAGTCTCTTTGGTGGAGCTGGTGCATCTTCTAAGCGTTCTGCCAATGAAACGTAACCTTTGGTTCGCCTCTCCCACAATATTTTCTATGTGTTCTCTCCAGTCAAAGTCGTTCGTAATTGTAACTCCTAGGTATTTGGTAGAATTGTCGACCTTAAGGTCTGACTGATTTATCGCGTAATTGAAAGAAAGCCGGCCACGGTGGCCGAGGCGCTCCAGTCACGGTCTGCACGGCCACTACGGTCGGGGTTCGAATCCCCCCTCGGGCATGGATATTTGTGCCGTCCTTAGTTGTAGCTAGTTCGTAAGTAGTTTGTAAGTTAGGGATTGATGACCCCGTAGTTACGTCCCTTAAGCTTAACAAACATTTGAACATTTTGAATTGAAAGAAATAAGAAAGAACAATCTAATGCATATTAAGTTCCTAAAAACGATTGTTACGAAATTGGAAATTAGCTACGACTTGCAAGTCAGAAACCCCTATCGTGAAATAATATAATGTTCTTAGCGGGATAATCGAGTCGGAATACCAGTGCAAGGTTGACTTTCCTAACTACACAATCCCCACTATAAGGCAGAACCTGATGTATCGACTATATGTTGCTGGCGAGCGCTTTGCCATACATTACCAAACTGACGACTTGCGTGTGAAGGAGCTGTGCTGCAGTGGCATGGGAGCAGGTAGGCTGTGTGCTGAAAATGCGCGACCTCGAAATAAAAAACTCGCTCCCTCACTCGGAAGCTGTACTCCCTATCAACCTCTGTGCGCTCGGCAGTACACATTGCCTACGATCTGAAACAATTCTGCCAAGTCAGGACCACTTCAGTTAGCGTAGACAAGTACGCACAAGTACGTAAGGTCTAAATGACTCCAGAAGTTGAGTATATCGCAACTAGTGCGTCGGTACACTAGTATTGGCTGGCTGACCTTATTCAAACCAAAAACAAGAACAATCAGCTCAAGTATAAATCTCAGAGTGTACCCTGAAACTTATACAAGTTCATCCAAGCATCGGCTCAGTAAGCAAAATCTCCAAGTCCGCACACTGAGAGGACAGGACGCTACCAGACGCGTCCGTACTCCAGCGCTACGAAACACGAAGTCCCCTTCTATCATCGCGTCTCCAAGCAAGACCCCCTGAGAAACGCCGTTTTTACGTAAAGCCAATCAGCGTCGAGTTCTCGAACTCCAGCCAGTAAATTCTCACAAGACAACCGCTGATTTCGAAAAGCTGCCGCTTTGAATATCAGCCAATCAAAGACGGCATCCCTTCCACACGCAGTTTTGGCGCGATTCTCGTCGCCCGTGAGAGCGGCTGCCTAGACTCCAGCAAACATTCCATCGGTTTTCCTTTCGGACCCTCGGCCACAGCCGTGTGCCCTGCTATCTTCTTCTAAAAAGCGCAGACGATGCCTCTCCTTCACAGTTCGGGACTCAAGGCTACATTTTACGACCTATTGCCACAGACAAATATATACAGACGGGAAACCTCCGTAAAGGCCCGGTCTCATGCTCAGGGGTGTGGGGAGGGAGGGCCAGAGCAGTTCCGTAAGATGTCCCATGATGGCGCTGAGGTCAGAAGCAGCCCTTTAAAATTGGCCACAGCAGGCGGCAGGTAGCGGCTGTCCCCACCATCACTTCCCCTCAAATGCCAGCACGCCAGACAAAGCCGTGGCCTCATGGCAGGCGGCACGAGGTCTCCCCTTAGCCTCCCCTCCACGCTACCCTCTAATGTGCGACAGGCACCCTCAGTAGTGCCACTAATGTGGTCTACCAATACTAAGCCAAGGAACTGCCTGACACCTGCTAGCATCTTACGGAACTACGAGGGGAGCATTGGACAGTGGTTTAGTGGGGGCTTCTCCTCTGTATATGTTACTCTGTGCTACTGCCCTGCCAGTGTGCCACCCAAGGCCAGCGCGCCCTGCCTCCTATGGCGCCGCAGGGCGCAGGTAGGAAGAAATTTCACTCGCCCACTCAGGGCCAAGTCAGCTCTGCATCTCACCTTAGCAAAAACCTTCCCTGCATCGTATTCCCGATAGCAATAGAAAATTGTATGTACAGGACTCATTACGACAATACATCAACAATAAACATCGATAATAAAGATGAGAGATGGGCTGCCATTCTCTGAGTATCTTTTTCAAGACACGGTTGAAAAGAAATGGAGAGGGCAGGTCACCTAGTCTCACTCCTGTGCAGATTTCAAATGGTTCAGACAGTTCACATCTGTTCACATTGTTATTTAATGTAGAACTTATCCAACATTATTTTCGTATCCAGATCAAATTGGTCAAGAATATTCTTCATTGTTTCTCGATCAATAGAGTCATACGCTTTTCGAAAGTCGATAAAGGTCCAAAGAAACTTTTTTGATCTTGATTTGGCATATGATATGTAACAGTTTCAGATCTTGTATTAACCTGTTCAGGATTTTGATGTCCTGAAACCGGATTGATTATTATTATTATCTTCCGCAGGGATGGGAACCTGACCTGCCGCCGTTGTTTGCACCGAGTATCGAACCAGCGTCCTCTGGTGCGTTCGTGACGGCCACGCCGTGGCAGATTCTGGACCACGGCCTCCCAAACGCGGTGCCCTTCCTCACAGGTGGCACCTCGGCTGAGGGCAAGCAGCTGCTCCAACGTAAGCGCCCGCCTCCAATAGTGTGCGCTGTCGCAAATAGCCGGAAAATGCAATAACTGTTACCGCATGTACTAACTACGCTTTTTTCCATTTTAGCAAGATTTCTCAGTTTCATTTCCGCACGATGAACAGAGATGATAATGGTAACAATGTAAATATATGCAAACGTAGGCTTCTGCGGCTGTTGTCACTATCAATAAAATTCTTCTGGGTATGAAACCGCGTATTCATTTTATAAATTCCACCGACGTTTCGGCCACTGTTGCAGGCGGCCTTCATCAGGGTCTGTGTCTGACTGCTGAAGATACGAGATCTTGTGGTTTATATAGCAGCGGATGAGGGAAACGAAGGGGGACGTTGGTTTGCCTTTATTGGTGGTTATATTATTGCACGCCATTGGTGGAAAGCGGCAATGATGATTGGTGTTTTAGAGGCTTGTTTTTCATGTGATTGGGGGTTGCATTCTTCCCCCTTATTGGTCAAAATGGACGTTTCCTATTGGCTTCTGCAATACAAGTTGCTATTGGCGGAATGGACCTGAGAGAACGGACGGCGGTTGTGGCGTGCTGCTGTTGACTTGTCGCCTGGCGCAGACGGCGGCGGGCCGGTGCTCTGCGTGTGCACCACGCGGCCGCTGTGGTGTCCGGGGCAGTCTGCGCGAGTCCTTCCGCGCGCGGTGTCGTCACGTAGCGTTACAACAGCTGGCAGCCAAGACGCCGGCAGCCTGTAGCCATCCTCCCTGTTCATATTGGCCGGACGCTTCGCTATTTCTATAGCCTCTCTAATCTTCCTCCTCGTTGAGAATGGTTGTTTCGCCAGCACGCGGGCCTCGCTGAAAGATAACTGTTTTCCGCACTGATTGTGATGCTCAGAAACCGCTGACTTCGTGTGCTATCCAAGCCGTATGTATGTTTCATGTTCTGAAAGCCTCGTGGAGATTGCTCGCCCGGTCTCTCCTATATAAACCAGCCACACTCGCAGCTTATTTCATGAACGCCGGCATTGCTCAGTTTGTCAACTGCGTCCTTAGTTGAACCTAGGTCATCCTTGGTCTTATTGGTGCTGCGGAAGACTGGCTTGATGCCTGCCCGACGTAGAACCTTGCCCACTCGCTCAGTGACGCCCTGCACGTAAGGTAATAGGGTGATGCTTTGTGCTTCCTCCTGCTCCCCTCTATCCCTTTCGTTCCTCCTGGACATTATTAGCCGCAAAGGTGGATCTGAGATGTCGTAGTTCCGCCTGTAGGTGATCGTCATCGCTAATCCTGAGGGCCCTCCTTGTTAGTGTTTGTAGGGCGGATTGGGGCAAGCGTTTCAGTTTCATACCCAGAAGAATTTTATTGATAATGTAAATATACTATCTATCTATATCTATAAATGGCCGGCCGTGGTGGCCGAGGTGACTGAGGCGCTCCAGTCACGGTCAGCACGGCCACTTACGGTCGGGGGTTCGAATCCCCCCCTCGGGCATGGATATTTGTGCCGTCCTAGTTCGTAAGTAGTTCATAAGTAGTTTGTAAGTTTAGGGACTGATGACCTCGTAGTTAAGTCCCATAAGCTTAACAAACATTTGAACATTTTTTTTATATCTATAAATGTGAATGTCTGTTCGGTGTACGTTTATCACGTCTGAACGACAAGACATAAAGAGCTAAAAATTTGCACAGTTACTAATGTCTACTCGGGGAAGACTTTAGGCACGGTTTTATGTCGATCGGACAGCTATTTATCTATATATATTAATGTGAATGTCCGTTCGGTACACGCTTATATCACGTCCGAACGACAAGACGCAGAGACTTAAATATTTGTACATTTACTAATTCATACCTGAGGAAGGTTTTAGGCACGATCTTATAGCGATCTGATAGATATTTAGTAATTTGGACAACATAACGCGAAATGCGGAACAATAATTACTCTTTGAAAATTATACTTACTCTTTGAGAATGTTTTTATTGGTTGCATTGTTGCTTGGCGGTTGATAATGATAAAAGGGTGGAGTGTAATGGGATAGAAAGTTATTGGTGTATATAAAATTCTACGTGTGTGTGTGTGTTAATATTTCGCTGTGCAGCGAAAACTACAGAACGCAAACGAATGGTCTGTGTGTAATTGTTGTCCAAAGTCTCCCGTTCTACACCATAGCAGTTCCATGCCGATAGCTATAAAGGGGGTGAAAGATGTGGTGGTTGAAAGTCGTCAAATTATTATAAAAATTCGGACTGAAGGCCAGCGATGACGTTTGCGAGTCAATAGCAAGGAGGTTACATACAGCGAATACGTGATGCCACAGACCATATATTTGGTCTATGCATGCTACAATGTCTTCAGCTCTTCCTCTGTAAGGATAAGCATACGAATAAGGAAATATAAGAATAAATAAATAAAGCAGTAAAAAAGAAATTTCTTTTATACATCTCTTTAAAAATATCGATTTGAAGCATTACATCAAGTGATCGATCTGTGATATTATTACAATCATTATTGTTGAATTTCGTGATTCGATCTACACTATTTACTTCACTTTTTTTTTAAATGTTGACTAAATATGTTTGTTTTAAAAGAAGGTATTGTATTTCATTTCATCCTTCAAAACCAGTCTCATAGCACACTACTGAAAGATCGCTCGCCGGCCGCGGTGGCCGAGTGGATTGAGGCGCTCCAGTCACGGTCTGCACGGCCACTGCCGGCGGGGGTTCGAATCCCCCCTCGGGCATGGATATTTGTGACGTCCTTAGTCTTAGCTAGTTCATAAGTAGTTTGTAAGCTTTGGGACTGATGATCCCGTAGTTAAGTCCTATAAGTTCTACAAACATTTGAACATTTTTTGAAAGATCGCTCATCTATCATAATCAACCAACACGCTAACGGAGCCGCGGGCTTAAGCTAGTCTTCTATATATTTAAAAATGAATTGCTGTTCGTTACTCTCGCTGAACCTCGAGAACGACTGAACCGATTTGGCTAATTTTAGTCTTGAAATATTCGTGTAAGTCCAGGGAAGGTTTAAACGGTGATAAAATATGGAAAAGTTGTCTGGAAAAGAGGAAAATCGGGAAAAACTGAAACAGCTTTTTCCAGTGAGCTATCAAAACCGTTCGTCCAACTGCGATAAAATTTTGCACATTTCATGTTGAAAGCTAGAGGAAGGTTTTCATCAAATAAAAATTTGGAAAAGTCTCCCGGAAAGTAGGAAAATTTAGGAAAAACCGTAAGCGAATTTTTCTATGAATAAAAATCACTTGCCACATGGTTGTAACAGCATTACTTGAGTACGGATAGACAGGACAAGGTTCGTATGAAACAATATATTTGGAAAATTGGAAAATTTGAGAAAAACTGAAAGTGCGTTTTTCAATGTGTTTTGATTGAATTCACCACTATAACTGATTATTCGCACGACGGAGAGGGGTAATTTTTTTTTTTTGTTTTTTTTTTTTTTTTTGTTCATTATGTTCTCTGAAACGTTTTCAGTAAAAAAATAGGGACATTTAAAAAGTAAAGTCGCAAAATTCTAAGTAAGTTCTCTTTCAATGTGTTTCTAAATGTACTCAACACTATAAGTTGAAAACCGTTCATCAGACTGTGATAAAATTTTGGTCATTTGATGGTCAACGAAAAGTGAACGTTCTTATGAACTAAAAATGAGGAAAAGTTACGCGGAAAATTTGAAAATTCGCGAGAAACTGAAAGATTTTTTTCTATTGGATATCAATTTCATTAGTCTGATTGCTGTAAAATTTTGCACATTTGACGTTCAAAGCATGATTACATACATATTAGGAATTTCGAAGCATTGCTGAGTCGATTAGATGACTAGATGACTTGGTGAACTTTGTATCACTTACTTCTTAATATAAACAATATTAATGTAAATCATATGTATTTTATACCCAGTAGTTTTATAAAGGCATCATCAGATAGTCTAAGTATCAGCTCGATAGTAGGCAGAAAGAATGCGTAAATCACGCACACATATCCAGGATAATGTTCATGTCGCATTTGTGGAAATTCAGGGAAGGTTTAAACGGTGATAAAATATGGCAAAATTGCGAGGAAAATTTAGATTTAAAACATGTAAAATAATGTCGTGGCTGTTGTGATGGGTGCGTTTAGAAATATGCTTTGAAAGCGTAAAGTTCGCTTTACACGATCTCAACCCTTATATGAACTGTCAAAGTCACTGTCAAAGGTTACTTCCAAGAATGTGACATGAACATTATCCTGGACATGTGTGTGTGATTTGCCCACTCTTTTCGCCCACTATCGAGCCGATACTTGGACTATCTGATGATGCGAAGCTCGCCGGGTCATCTAGTTTTGAAATAATTCTTTAATTGCTCGGTGTCGTATGATATGGTCAACACATTCATTTTATACATTTCTAAAACATATCACAATGATAGGTACCATCAATAAAGACCTAATTTACTTGGTTCACTCTCGTGTTAACTAACATCTGTTTGCCCCTCCAAAAGTATGAATGATAGGGAAGTTGAAAGAATATATACCATTATTAATTTTTTATTACTATAAACATTTCACCCTGTCACATGGCAAAGGTAACGGTAGATTACATCAGCTCTTAAACAAAATGAGATCCTAGACACAACATTTAAAAAACATAATTGGCAATTACCGATATATTTACATCCACAAATGACCGGCTGAGACAAGGAAGAAGGCAATCCATTCATGAAGAATAAGTATCCAAATTACTACCGCAGACACACAAACTCAAAGGGCAGTTCAGGTTTCCCAGTTTGAACAAATAACCCCAGTTATAAAAATAAAAATCCTTCAAAACAGCAATATACTGGCCTTATGATGCAGGCGACACATTACCAAATATTTGGAGCAGAGAGGAGTCGGAAGCTGAAATAAAACGCGACCGTTGTCTCACTTCGTTCTGCGAAGCAGAAATGATACTTAACTAGCAGCCTCTCTAGCATCGGTGCTGATAGACAGACAATTGCTGCACAATTTTATATCACGAGCAGACAAGTCTACAGTGTTCACAAGTGCAAATCACCACGTTAAACTTGCGACACAAAATCTTAAAATATGCACGCTCTGCAAAGTTCGAATGCTCAAAGTCAGACTTTCAAAATATCTAAGTCAATTGTGGTCGACGGAAGCGAACCCGCAGGACAAAAAATCAAAGTTCAGAAAACAGTACATGTAAACCACGACATCAAGAGGTCCAAACATTTCGGCGAATTGACATGAGACCTAAGTCGATCCGCACACTGCGGAGACCTACCAGCGAATCCCCCCCCCCCCAAAAAAAAAAAACTATCCACGCCAGAGTTCCTGGTCTGGACACGCCACCCCGTCTACACGGCCAAAGCGCTCCAATCTATATCTATATATAAAAGGCTTGTGTGTGTACGTGCTGACAGACTTTTCTCCATGACCACATACTGCCACCCACTCGTGGCTGTGGTGGTAGATAGCCCTTGGTCTAATGATGTTAGTAAGGGAGTTTGGTCGCGGTGCGTGGCAGTGGGTGAGTGAGACGAGCCGAGCAAAAATTCGCAAAATATGCAATAAATACTCTTAGGAAAAGCTATATACTCTGTGACTTACGAACTTTACGGCACGAGTCAAAATCTGTTTATTCTTTCAATCGCCAGACAATGCGATCCTTTCAGACTTTAATAACGACGAGGAATATCAAATACGCAGGTTTTTTATTATTATTTTTTTTTAATAGATCACATGTTTCCGTCAATCACACATTACCGACTATGAACGGAGACACAAAACAAAGATAAAAATCCAAATAGACTCAAAGATAAAAATACTCGTGGAACATTGATCACTGTCGTGGAAGCGTGGTGGAAACACAGGCATACATTAATGAATGTCTCTTAGGCCATAGATATTGATATGCCTGTGCCAGTAAGCTCACTGTTCTGTGCTAATCAGTGATCTCTGATACATATAGCCGCGACACTCTCTGCTGTGAAAGGTGTTATCGCCGGCCGCGGTGGCTGAGGTGACTGAGGCGCTCCAGTCACGGTCAGCACGGCCACTACGGTCGGGGGTTCGAATCCCCCCTCGGGCATGGATATTTGTGCCGTCCTAGTTCGTAAGCAGTTCGTAAGTAGTTCATAAGTAGTTTGTAAGTTTAGGGACTGATGACCCCGTAGTTAAGTCCCATAAGCTTAACAAACATTTGAACATTTTTTAGGTATTATCGTTTGATAGCTGGGTCTTCTATGCGACGTAGTCCTACTCATATCCCGGCGGCCTCCTGTGATAATGTTGGCAACAGATGTTGAATAACGAGAATCATGTGACATCGTCATAAGCCAATCGCGTGACACGCAAATATTTTGTCGTGAAATCAAGCATACAGCAGGAACAGCAATATTTATCTACACTCTATGTGGTTCGGTCATATTTGGAACGATTTTATATCGTGTTATTGATGTTGCCAACATAAAAACATGAGGCCGCCAGGATAGAAAGTCAAATTTTACCGAATCAGATACATCCGTTGTTGTCACATCTCATTATGACCAGCACTTTCACGAGAACTCTTTTGTATAAAGTCTCATGATTCACACAGTCTTACAATTCATTCCAAATTCCTATTCAAGAAGATATTTGTGAAAACTGTTACAAATCAAAATTCGCACTTATGCAATATCGTTTTCAGAAATGTAATTTGCCAGCCGCTTACGGCGCTGCTGTTGCAATGTTTAACTTCATGAACACAACCTAACATTGAATTTACATTGTTCCGAAGCACGGACTTCAATTAATTTCACTCTTAGTATGAAAAACTTTATGAACATTCATCGTTTTCGACAATGACTTCTACTTAAACTTGACATCTTGGCTAGGAGAACTGAGTTTATTGACAGAGATATCCAACAAGGATTGTGTTTTTGCTGAACTACGTCCGGAACCCAAAAACCATGACATACACAGGACCTTCTTTAACAACCGTTGCGAAGCACGGGCATATAAGCTAGTTACTTCATACAACTAATTGCTTGCCCAATGATATCGCGAGAAGCCGTTGACAAATTTCAAACTGTCAAAATCCTAAGCTTTGGCGAATCACAGAGCATCCTTCAGACGCTCCTACAAGATCCTCATATGAACAAAGTTCCCCTCAGAGACGCTTACGTACACAGGTCCACGACCTCCCGGAATTACCGGACGCTCTCTTTCGGTATCAGGCCTCAAAATACATACAAAGGCGCCAGGCGACCGCTGGCCCTGACGACCGACTCAGAGTCCAGAAAACTGCTCAACATTCACTACGCAGGAGAACGTTTCCACAATCACCCACATCAGCAAATTCGGAGAAACCCTCCAGGCATTCGTAACCACAAAAACGACACGCTGCACTGGTGAGGGTGCTACTCAGAACCTTGCGAATTTCGCTCTGTGACGGAACGTCCGATTGTCTTAGTGTAGCGACAGTCTGGCAGCCATCCTGCAGTGCGTCCGCAGAGCATTGTCCTGCTCTACACGTAATCTATATCTATAAATGTGAATGTCTGTTCGGTGTACCTTTATCACGTCTGAACCACGAGACATTAAGAGCTAAAAATATGTAAAGTTACTAATGTCTACCCGGGGAAGGCTTTAGGCGCGGTTTTATGGCGATCGGGTAGCTATTTATCGATACATATTGTCACGTTGCAATGGAAGTAGGCTTGATTTCGAAGGCAACTAAACACAGCACTTATACTGAAAGCACGTTTATTACGAACTCAACATACACGCAGCACTGACTGCCTCTCAGGCAGAGTGCTCTGCTATTTATACACAGACAAATTTACCAGAAATTAGAAGAACAGTTAACATAAGAAACAAGTAGAATTTACAAGTGAACATAAGAAAGATGTAGAACCTTCTGGAATTGTCAATTACAAAGAAATATATTTTTGGCGGTGGGCGGGATTGAACCGTGACGCTATCCCCCGCGCCACGCCGGCAGTTGGTGTTCGTAGTCTCTCGCGGCATTTCTCCCTCTCCTGGAGAAACAGCGACCCGCTGTTATGATCCCTGCGGAGCCAGCTGCAATGTCCTGGATCTTGACCGTGTCATGGGTCCTCTGTATGACAGTTCAAGAGAATCCTTCCCTTCTCCGCGATTATCGACAACAGACGTTCCTGCCGTGGCTTCAACAGGAACATTACCGTCCTTAAAGTCCTTGAACAAGAAGCCATTGTCGTCTACCTGCTCTTCAGGATCGTAGTAAGGCTTCATGCGCAGGACGTGAACAATGTCTCTTCGTTTTTGACGTTTCGAAGACGGCTCATAATCCTCAACTTCATATATGACGTCTGACATGCGGCGTATGACACGATACGGACCAAAGTATCGCTTCAATAACTTTTCTGACAGTCCAACCTTCCGTACAGGGGTAAAAATCCATACCAGATCTCCTGGGCTGTACACAACAGGTCGGTGCTTGTCGTTATACCGCTGACGGTCCTTCTCCTGGGCGTCCAGTGTCCGTATGCGAGCCAGCTGTCTTGCTTCTTCGACCCTGGTGATGAACTGTTTAACATAGTCATCCTGAGTGTCGTCCGGTTGGAACGGGAACAGTGTATCCATTGTCGTCTCAGCTTCACGGCCATGGAGCAGGAAAAACGGAGTGAAGCCTGTGGTGTCTTGTCTTGCGGTATTGTAAGCAAATGTCACGACTGGCAGAACTGTATCCCAATCCTTCTGCTCAACATCAACGTACATCGACAGCATGTCGGCTAACGTTTTGTTAAAACGTTCCGTAAGACCATTTGTCTGAGGATGGTATGCAGTTGTTCTGTGGACAATTTTGCACCGTGACATTACCTCTGATACTAGTTTTGACTGGAATACTTTTCCACGATCAGATATCATGACACGTGGTGCTCCATGCTTCAAAATAATGTCTTCTACAAGGAATTTTGCGATCTCTGGAGCTTCTGTAGTCGGCATAGGTTTGGTGACAGCGTAGCGTGTGAGGTAGTCAGTGCAGACTATTATCCAACGGTTACCGGTTGTCGACTTCAGGAACCTCCCTAAAAGTTCGATCCCAACTCGGTGGAATGGAGCTGCTGCCGGCGGAATCAGTACGAGATGTCCTGGAGGTAATTGCGGCACATGCTTCCGTCGCTGGCACTCTTTACAGTGACTCACATAGTGCTTGACAGATCGGTAGAGACCTTTCCAGTAATACCTGCGTCTGATTCAGTCTAGGGTCTTCACGAATCCCAGATGACCGGATATTGGAGCATCATGGAAATATTTGAGAATAGCTGGCTGGAGATGAGCTGGAACAACAAGTAGCCATTTGGGGCCCAGTGCATCGTAGTTGCTCTTGTACAATGTTCCGTTTATAAGGTGGAACTCTCCATTGGTCGGTTCTCCTTTCTCCAAGGCCTCTATCGTTTTTAATAGTGTTGGATCTTCCCTCTGTTCAGCTGTAGCGTCATCTAATTCAGTGAGAGCTGACATTTCATTAATTCTGTTGTGTTCCACTAATGGATTGCTCGAAAGGCAGTCAGCATCCTTGTGTTTGCGCTCGTTCTTGAATACCACTGTGACATCGTACTCTCGGAGTCTTAGTGCCCATCTTGCTAGTCGACCTGATGGATCCTTCAAGCTACTCACCCAACACAAAGAATGGTGGTCTGTCACGACGGTGAATGGTTTGCCGAATAAATACGGCCGGAAATTGCTGATAGCCCAGATAACCGCGAGACATTCTTTTTCAGTTGTAGAGTAGTTTATCTCGGACTTTGAGAGTACTCTGGACGCATAGGCTATCACTTTTTCGCCACCTTCCTGAACTTGTACAAGCACTGCACCAATCCCATAGCCACTGGCGTCTGTGTGAAGTTCCGATTCTGCATTCTCGTCGTACAAGGCTAGCACTGGTGCGGAAGTTAGAGCCTCCTTAAGTGCTCGGAAAGCTCTTTCTTTTGTCTCATCCCAGTAAAATTTGACGTCTCCCTGCAGAAGTTCTTCTAATGGACGTGCCTTGTTACAAAATCCTTTTATGAAACGTCGGTAGTATGAGCGCAGCCCGAGAAAACTTCTCACGTCACGAATGTGCTGAGGAGTTGGAAATTCTGTGACTGCCCTTAATTTATCTGGATCAGGACGGACACCATCTCCGTTGACAAGGTGCCCCAGGATTTTTATCTCTTTGGCGACGAAGAGGCACTTCTTTGGATTGAGGCGGAGACCTGCAGCCTGAACACACTTCAACACAGTTGACAGGCGACTCAGATGTTCTTCAAATGTTTTCGAGAAAACGACAATGTGTTCTAAATAGCAGAGACACGTCGTCCACTTAAGGTGTCGAAGCAAGTTGTCCATCATGCGTTCGAATGTGGCTGGAGCATAACATAATCCAAATGGCATTACTTTAAATTCATAGAGGCCGTCAGGTGTAATAAAAGCCGTCTTCTCCCTGTCAGCTTCGTCAATCTCGATTTGCCAGTAACCTGTCTGCATGTCCATAGTTGAGAAGTATGCAGCTCCTTTCAAGCAGTCTAAGGTGTCATCAATACGCGGCAATGGGTAGACATCTTTCTTTGTGATACTGTTCAGCCGCCGATAGTCGACACAGAATCGCCACGTGCCATCCTTCTTCTTTACAAGGACCACAGGAGACGACCAAGGACTCTCCGAAGGTTGAATAATGTCATCTCGCAACATCTGCACTTCCTCCCGAATTATCCGTCTTTCAACTGGCGACACTCTATACGAACGCTGGCTAATTGGCGGATGATACCCAGTATTGATACGGTGCTTTATCGTGGGCCGTTTCGTCTGACTTTTCCCCTGCTGAGGTGTGAATGCACCCGAAAATTGGCGTAGTATACCTAACACCCGCTGATGCTCGCTCGGTCTAATAGTCCCGGCTGCCATGCACTGTTGTAGTTCTTCTCTCACGATTTGTCGTATGAGAGAAGCCAAGTCCTGCTGGTCTTCCACAACGGCCATAGGGACTACATTTGGGAGTCCAACCCTCCTTTGTTGCATCTCTTCAATACGCTGGCATTACTTGATGAACTCTTCTGTCGTAGCGACGTCTTTTATCAGAAGAGCTTGGTACATATCTTCTGCAATTCCCTTCATTAGGTGCGTGATTTTGTCCGCTTCAGTCATGTTCGGATTGACTACGTTACACAGGGCCAAAACACTCTGTATGTACGATTGTGTCGGCTCACCATGTTGTTGGGCCCGGTTCTTCAGTTGTTCTTCCGCCGAGCGGATTTGTCGCTGGCGGTCTCCAAACGTCTTCTTAAGTTCCTACTGGAACGTCTCCCAGTCATTCAACTTGTCTTCGTTGTTTTCGAACCATTGCTGGGCTGTTCCATCCAGGTAGAAATAAACGTTGGCCAAGCACATCCTATGATCCCACCTGTTGTACTTGGCGACTCGGTCGAACCCTTTTAGCCATTTGTTCGGGTCCTGACCAGCATCTCCAGAGAACACCGACGGGTGTCTGATGTGCAGCTGGCTTATTGCTGGTTTCGTCTCCATCGTTCTTCTGATAATACGGACTTTTGGAAGGATGTACTCGGTGTATCCCTTGTATTCCGGTTCCAGTCCGTGTAAGCGACGGCTTTTACGTTGCCTAATCGGAGCCGCGGTGATGCAGCTGTTGCACAGTGTACCCGGCGCCTCCACTAAACAATGTCACGTTGCAATGGAAGTAGGCTTGACTTCGAAGGCAACTAAACACAGCACTTATACTGAAAGCACGTTTATTACGAACTCAACATACACACAGCACTGACTGCCTCTCAGGCAGAGTGCTCTGCTATTTATACACAGACAGAATTTACCAGAAATTAGAAGAACAGTTAACATAAGAAACAAGTAGAATTTACAAGTGAACATAAGAAAGATGTAGAACCTTCTGGAATTGTCAATTACAAAGAAATAAATTTTTGCCGGTGGGCGGGATTGAACCCGCGACTTTCTGCTCCGCAGTCTGTGACGCTATCCCCTGCGCCACGCCGGCAGTTGGTGTTCGTGGTCTCTCGAAAGACAAGACGCAGAGGTTTAAATATTTATACAGTTACTAATTTATATCTGAGGAAGGTTTTAGGCGCGGTTTTATAGCGATCTGATAGATATTTGTAATTTGAAGAATATAACGCGAAATGCGTAATAATAATTACTCTTTGCAAATGGTTTTATTGGTTGCGTTGTTGCTTGAGGGTTGATAATGATAAAAGGGTGGAGTATATTGGAATGGAAAGTTATCAGTCTATATAAAATTCTACGTGTGTGTGTGTGTGTGTGTGTGTATGTGTGTCTGTGTTAATATTTCGCTATGCAGCGAAAAGTACAGAACACAAACGAATGGTCTGTGTGTAATTGTTGTCCGAAGTCTCCCGTTGCACACCATAGCAGTTCCATGCCGATAGCTATAAAACTGCAAGATTTTATAAATACGCTATATGAGAATGAGAGTACTTAGCGACTTCCAACAAACTTTCAACATAATTTCAAACCTTTATTTAACTTTCTCTCGCTGACAACCATAGCAATATGATGAAAGGAAAAAAGTTTCTTGCTTACTATTTTTCCGCTGTTTATGGAGTAAAACTACGGCATTCGGTATGACGTTAAAATTTGTAATTTCTACATTACAAGTTGTAGCCGCAGGAAAATGTTACAGAGAGTATACACACAATAGGGTCCCTCTACATTCAAACCAACATGCATATCAACCAGGTAAATCATGTGAGACAGCTCTCCACCAACTCATTGGGAAGGTGGAGAAAGTACTACACTTTCAAGAAATAGCCCTCTGTATCTTCCTGGACATTGAGGGGGCTTTTAGCAACACGACCTTCGATTCCATGGTTAGGGCAGCAGAGGTGCATGACCTACGGACCACTATATGTAGGTGGACTAGGGCCATGCTCAGTGGAAGAAAGGTAGAGGCTTAAATGATGAATGAAAAAATGGTAATCAACACCACTAGGGGTTGCCCGCAAGGAGTTCTTTCCCCTTTATTGTGGAATCTAGTGGTGAATGATCTCATTGGAGAATTAAACTCTAGGCAGTACTTTTGCCAAGGATACGCAGACGATCTTGTCATAGTAATACTTGGCAATTTAGCTGACACAGTGAAGAATATGGCACAAGGTGCCTTGGACATTGTGCAAGACTGGTGCAGAAAACAAGATCTGGGGGTTAGTCCTAAGAAGACTGTTGTTGTACCATTCACAAGGAAACATATCCAACACTCAAGTTGGAATCTAAAGCTTTTCAATGAAGCGCTACCTGTGCAGGGGACAGTGAAATATCTAGGGGTTCCCCTAGATGAGAAACTGACATGGACCCCTCACATTAGGAATACTTGCTCCAAGGCGAAAGGTACTTTAGTAAGTACCAGGAGAGTTTGTGGCAAAAATTGGGGCCTGAGCCCCAAGGGTATGCATTGGATATACACCACAGTGATTAGACCCAGGATCACCTATGGGGCGGTCGTGTGGTGGAATAAGGTAGAACAGCAGGTTGCTGCTAAGGAGCTTGGTAAGGTGCAGAGACTAGCCTGCTTAGCCATAACAGGCGGAATTAGCAGCACACCGACTGCTGGGATGGAAACCATGCTGGATATGCCCCCACTACACCTTTGGGTCAAGATGGAGGCGGCAGCTGGTGCCTACAGACTCAAATCTGTCAACAACTGGAACTCTTTGGGATTCCAGAATCACACACTAAAATAGTGAGTGAGGTAAATATAGGAAAGGTTGGGGAAATGCCAACCGACTATATTATAACCCCATACTGCTTCAACAAGCCTTTCAGTATAACAATTGGAAGTAGGGAGCAGTGGGAGAAAATAGTTCGACACTGTACGGGGGATATTGTCTGGTTCACTGACGGGTCGAAATCAGACCAAGGCGTTGGGACCGGGGTATACGGGGTGCAACCAAGACTGGAGGGCGTCATCTCTCTAGGGAAACTGGCCTCAGTATTCCAGGCCGAAATCACTACCATCAGATCATGTGTGGAGGAGAATTTGCGTAGGTGCTACAAAGATCGTAGCATCTATATCTATTCAGACAGCCAGGCAGCCCTGAGATCACTGGCAGCTCCTACAACAAGGTCTGCAATTGTTGCAGAATGTCACAGGGTTCTGGTGGAGCTAGGGGAAAGCAATAGAGTAAACCTATTGTGGGTCCCTGGCCACTCGGGGATCAGTGGCAACGAACATGCCGACAGATTAGCCAGGATGGGGGCAGAGACTCCATTTATTGGACCGGAACCTGTCCTGACAATCACCAAGGCAATGATCAAATTGGAGCTAAGTAACTGGCTCAGAAGACAGCACATAGAATATTGGACCAAAGTTTACCAACAAAAACATGGCAAGGTAATGATACCAAAGCCATGTTTTAAAAGAAGCTCTGCAATCCTGGGATTGAACAGGAGAGAGATTAGACTCATGGTTGGATTGCTGACAGGCCATGGGAATTTCAAAAAACACCTACATACAATGGGAATAACAGAAGAGGACCCTAAATGTAGGATCTGTGATGACGGTGATGAAACTGCATCACATCTGATCTTCGAATGCATTGCACTGGAGAGTGAAAGGCACAGAACATTTAGGACAACCAGACCCGAAGAAATTGTGTCTAATAAAGAACTGGTAAAGGGACTCCTTGCACTGTTCAAGGGCATTGGTTGGCTTTACTAGACATACAGGGAGCGATACCGCACAATAAACTTAGTTTCGGTGCGGGCAGTGGCGGGTTAGACCCTGAAAGAATCAAATCAAATCAATACACACAATATAGTTGAATGTACCTTCTAAATCGTATCACAGTACGACATGAGATATGAGCACATAAACAATAACATTCCGCTGTTCATGGACTAAAACTACAGCATTCAGTATGACGTTACAATTTTTAATTTCCACACTACAAATTTTAGCGGTAGGAAATTTTACAAACTGAATACACGCATATAATTGTGTGAACCTTCTAAATTGTATCACAGTACGACACACAGTTTATGAGATAGAGCCAGTATTCCCGCACCAAGTTTTAATCTATTACTTCTTTACTACTAACTGGATTCCAAGAGATTTTACCGACAACCAGCCCTTATACAAATGAATCTATACCTGAAAAATGGCAGGAATAAATTAATAAATACCCGGGCAACGCCGGGTTTTCAGCTAGTAGCAAACAAAACCTCTCAGATAGCTCCAGTCGGTCCCTGGGTGACCGCTCTCTACATTCGCTGCCGACCAAACAGGATCTCACAGGCACCGGGCCACGATATGACGCGCTCCTTCCACAGGCGAATAGGCAAAGTTTCACAACAGAGTAAATCTACGAAGGCAAAAGCTCAAACACGCTAATTTATGGACCCCAACATACCAACTGCCGAGGTTAAGTGAGAGAAAGCACGCTAGCCATCCCCTTGCCGTCGCCAGCCTGTTCACTGGACGGTAGATATCAGAAAGAATCGTAGAAAAATTCAATAAGTAAATACTGTAGTTGAAGGCGTTTTCCTTAGGCGAAATGCCCCCGTAGAAACAGAAGTGGTAACAAATCTAATAAAAAATAGTGCAGCAAAACGATTCTAAACTTTGTAAGACCACCGTTGTTTGTAAAATTAATTCTGGCTGAAAGGATCCAGTTAAAACCTTACTTTAAACATATAATTCTGGCCGTAAAAACCAGTTAAAGGAAACGCGTGAACTAAGGACCACTTCCTGCAACAGAATCTTGTTCCCGGCCAAAAATTTAGAACTGACTCAAAATTTACCTTAGCAGCAGAAAGACAAAGAGATGGTGGCCGACACACATCATAGATCACGAGAATTACACACAATCATTAATATACAAGCCACCGCGAACTAAACCATTTCATGAAGGTGGCTGAGAGAATATTTATGGCGCAACGGAATTAAATTATGATAATTTGCATCTGAATTTGTTCCCAGCACTGGTGAAAAATAACATTAAATAAAAAAGGGAGGGTATTCATAAACTAATATTCATAAGTGGGATAAAATTTCACTAACAATAAATTATTTATTCAGTTCAAACATGAGAAAATGGGTGAACCAATTTTGTTAAACAATAAAAATTGCATCTCATTGAAACTTAACCTATAGTAATCTGAACTGAACATCGTCGGGGGAGGTATTTACAATCAACAAGCATTCAGCCACTCACACTCGCGAAGCAAAGGGAAACTCACCCAAATCAGCGTGCTGATATGAAGCAGGCACCGCTGTCGTAGGCGAAATTCAGCGAACCAAGATGTACCACACAACACAAGAATAATAAACTTCGTAGGTGGCTCTGGTCTGTCTTTCTTTACTTGAGATGGTACGCGATAATAGAGACTAATTACGATTTAAATCAAATCGTGAGAATTCAAACTTACTGAGACACACGGCACGTGTCTGCTACATTACAAATTTGCACCCCTATGAAGGCGAAGTGCTTAAAGATCGTATTCATTTCAACAAAAATCAACGGAATCATTGATTACGAAGCAAGAACACACAATAGTAAGGCACTAGTATGCGAGCAGTGGCGAGAACTCAAGTGACTAGCTATAAACCCTTGAAGTCGGAGTTCGGAACCACATGGTTCCGAAAATAAGTAAAAACACATAAATTCAATTTCCGAAAAACAAAGAAAATCAGCTACGGCACACAACCCTTAAAAATGCGTAGGATATCATAAGGAAGCTAAAGAAATACAGTTAGACGCGATTGGAAGGTTTTACTTGGATGGACGAAGACCAGTCTTCAAAAATCAGAAAAATTGGATAAATTCAAAGTCGGAGTAAATCAACTAAGAAATACGGCATGCAGCTCCTAGAAATACGTAGTATTTCATGATGTTGTTGTGATCTTCAGTCCGCAGACTGGTTTGATGGAGCTCTCCACGCTACCCTGCCCTGTGCAAGTCTCATCATCTGAGAATTCGTTCGGCTACCTACATCCTTTTGAATCTGCTTACTATATTCGTCCCTCGGTCTCCCCCTACGATTTTTACCCCACACGCTTCCTTCTAATGCTAAGTTGACACTTCCTTGATGTCTCAGAATGTGTCCAACCAATCTATCCCCTCTCTTCGTCAGGATATGCCAGAAACTGCTGTTCTCCCAGATTCGGTTAAGCACCTCCTCATTAGTTACGTGATCTACCCATCTAATTTTCATCATTCGTCTGTAGCACCACATTTCAAAAGCTTCTATCATCTTTTTATCTGAACTCCTTATCGTTCACGTTTCACTCCCATACAATGCTACACTCCAGACAAATGCTTTCAGAAAGGACTTCCTAACATTTAAATTAATATTGGATGTTAACAAATTTCGCTTCTTTAGAAACGCTTTTCTTCCTAAAGTCATTCTACATTTTATATTTTCTTTACTTCGGTCATCAGAAGTTATCTTGCTACCAAAATAACAAAATTCATCTACTACTTTTATTGTCTCATTACCTAATTCCTTCAGCGTCGCCTGTTTTTCTGACATTGCATTCCATTACCTTCGTTTTACTCTTGTTAATGTTCATCTTATATCTTCCTTTCAAGACACTGTCCATTCCATTCAATTGCTCTTCCAGATATTTTGCGGTCTCGGACAGAATTACTATGTCATCAGCAAACCGCAATGTTTCTATTTCTTCTCCCTGCGCCGTATTGCCCTCTCCAAATTTCTCCTTCCATTCCTTCACTGCCTGCTCAATGTACAGATTGAACAACATCGGGGAAAGGCTACAACCCTGTCTTACTCCCTTCCCAACCTCTGCGTCCCTTTATTGCCCTTCGACTCTAATAACCGATGTCTGGTTTTTGTATAAGTTGAATATAACTCTTAGGTCACTATATATTACCTCTGCACCCTTCAGAATTTGGAAGAGTGTATTACAGTCGACATTGTCAAAAGCTTTCTTCAAATCGACAAACGCTAAAAACTTAGGTTTCCCTTTCCTTAGCCTATCTTCTAAGATAAGTCGTAATTTGAGTATTGCCTTCCGTGATCTTCCCCGAGGAAGGTTTCCACAAGTTTTTCCATTCCTCTGTAAATTATTCGTGTTAGTATTATGGAACCATGACTTATTAAACTGATAGTTCTATAATTTTCACACTTGTCTGCACTTGCTTTCTTTGGAATTGGAATTACGACATTCTTCTTGAAGTCGGTGGGTATTCCCCCTGTCCCGTACATCTTGCATACCAGGTGATACAATTTTTTAACGACTGGCTCTCCCAACAATATCAGCAGTTCAGACGGAATATCATCTACTCCAGGGGACTTGTTTCGACTCAAGTCCTTCAGCGCTCTGTCAAATTCTTCTCGCAATATCATATCTCATCTACCTCCACTTCGTCTTCCATTTCTAGAATACTGCCTTCAAGTTTATTTCCTTTGTATAGGCCCTCTATATATTCTTTCCACAACTCAGCTTTCCCCTCTTTGCTTAGTACTGGTTTTCCGTCTGAGTTCTTGATATTCATACAGCTACTTTTCTTGACTCCAAATATCTCTTTTATTTTCCTGTAGACGGTATCTATCTTTCCCCTAGTTATGCATTCTTCTACTGTTCTGCATTTGTCGTCTAGCTCGTCCTGCTTAGCTAGTCTGCACTTCCTGTCAACCACATTTTTCATACCTTTGTACTCCCTTTTTGCTGTTTCACTTGCTGAATTTTTGTATTTTCTCCTCTCATCAATTAAGTTCACCATATCCTGTGTTATCCAGGGATTTCCATTAGGCCTTGTCCTTCTGCCTATATGGTCCTCTGCTGCCTTCACTACCCTATCTCTCAGAGCTACCCATTCTTCTTCTACTGTATTAGTTTCCCCCGTTTCAGCCACTCCTTGCCTAATGTTCCCTCTGAAACTCTCAACCACCTCTGGTTCCTTCAATTGGTCCAGGTTTCATCTCCTAACCTTTCTACCATTATGCAGTCTCTGAAGTTTTAATCTGCAGTTCATAACCAATAAATTATTGGCAGAGTCTATATCTGCCCCTGGATATGTCTAACAGTTTAGAACCTGGTTTCTAAATCTATTCCTTACCATTATAAAGTCAATCTGGTACCTTCCAGTGTCTCCTGGTCTCTTCCCCGTATACAGCCTTCTTTCATGATGATTAAACGAAGTGTCGGTGATCATTAAATTGTGCTCTGCGCAAAATTCCACCAACCGATCTCCTCTTCCATTCCTTTTCCCCAGTCCACATACACCTACTATATTTCCTTCTGCCGACCGCGGTGGCCGAGGGGACTGAGGCGCTCCACTCACGGCCTGCACAGCCACTATGGTCTGGGGTTCGAATCCCCCCTTGGACATGTATTTGTGTGCCGTCCTTAGTATTAGTTAGTTCATACGTAGTTTGTAAGTTTAGGGACTGATAACCCCGTAGTTAAGTCCCATAAGCTATACAAACATTTGAACATTTCCTTCTCTTCCCTTTCCTACTACCGAGTTCCAGTCCCCCATCACAATCAAGTTTTCGTCTCCCTTAACTTTCTGAATGATTTTTTTTATATCTCCTCATACTTTTTTTCGATATCCTCATCATCGGTCGTGCTAATTGGCATATAAACTTGCACTACTGTGGTCGGTTGTTGGCTTCGTGTCTATCTTTACTACCAGAATGCGTTCACTATTCTGTTCATAGTAACTTACCCGAATTGCTATTTTCTTATTCATTATCAGACCTACTCCTTGCGTTACCATCAACAGAATTTGTATTGATAACCCTGTACTCACCTGACCAGAAATCCTGTTCATCCTGCCACCGAACTTCACTAATCCCTACCATATCTAACTTTAACCTATCCATTTCTCTTTTCAAATTTTCTAGCTTACCTACGTGATTAAGGATTAGAACATTCCATGCTCCAACCTTTAGAATGCCTGTTTTGTTTTTCTTTATAACGACATCCTCCTTAGCAGTCCCCGCGCGGAGATCCGAATGGGAGACTATTTTACCTCCGAAATATTTTACCCAAGAAGACGCCATCATCATATAGTCATAGAGTAGAGCTGCATGTCCTCAGGAAAAGTAACGGCTGTAGTTTCCCCTTGCTTTCAGCCGTTTGCAGTGGCTGCATGGCAAAGCCATGTTAGCTAATGTTACAAGGCCAGCTCAGTCAATCATCCAGACTGTTGCCCCTGTAACTATTGAAAAGGCTGCTGCTCCTCTTCAGGAACCACACATTTGCCTGGCCTCTACACAGATATCCCTCCACAGTGCTTGCACCAATGGTATGGCTATCTGCATCGTTGAGGCACACAAGCCACCGCACCTTGGCAATGTCTGTGGTTCATGGGGGTATTTCATAAGCAAGCTAATAAAGGGGCTAGTACAAGGCTAGAAGAGAATTTACTGACGAAGTCTGAATTCAAGATACAACTATGGAAACAAAACAGCAATTTAAAATGGACGGAGGAGATCGTGATGTACTAAGGGACATCCAAAGAATACATGCATAATTTCTTGCCTGAAGGGCATAGAAACAGACACAGGGGTAGCTGAAAGTTTTGGTCTAAGAACACACCATGTAGAGTACATATTACTCACGGAAGGAGAAAACGGAACATTTCACATGCACTACACAGAATAAAAATATACCCCACATTATTCGCATCCCACAAAACTAGAAGCAAATTAAACTGAGTTTGTACACTGCCAGCTAGTCTCACAAAGGTTACCGATTCCCAGCCATTATCAAACCGAATTATTTATATATTTTCCGCTTTTACCTATGCAAAATCACCGAAATGCATTTGAATACACTTCCATACGTGATCGGAGAAACTTATTCTGAAAAATGAACCTAAGTTCTGAAGTCTAACTTGAACAAACCAGACAATGAATCGCTACCATCTCAAGGGGGGAAAGAAAATCAGAATGTCTTACCAGGTCGAGGCGCAGCCACAGAGTGAAGAGTCGGCCAGGGAGTGATCGCCAGGGCCGGAAATCGGTAAAAACTCCAGAAAACTGAGCTGGTGGGGAGAGCCTGGACTCGTACGTCGTACCGAGGCTCGCTACCGGGCATTGCCAACGCAACTTGTAACCAAAGGGTGGAGGAAACTCTTTGATAGCATCAAAAGCAGAAGTTATTAACGACTACCTCTCGACACAAAGCCAGAGAAACATGCAAAGTGAGCAACCAGCAGCCAACGACGAAAATTCATGCTAGAAGATGCTCATACATGCACATACAGAATAAAGCATGTACACATTCTCACAGAGACAGTGGCGTCACGGAGAAACCGTTTTATATCCCCATTCATAGACACAATGATAAATTATTAGCCTAATGAAATCCCATAATATTAACATAGTGTTACAGAAACTAACATTTAATAAAATGAAATGCTATTCCTCAAGCCTCCGAACGAATGGGGTCCTCGTTTAGGGAAAAAAAAAAGAAAAAAATGACCCGTCTAGTGAACTTGCGAAGTTAAAAACCTAGGGAAGACGGCAGACAGCCGTCTTTTCAAGTTCCCCATCTGCCCAAGATCTTTTTTAAATGACTGCATATTACCGCCACATCTAAAGTGCATATGGAGTACATGAAATGATTACATTTACTTTTCAAAACATCAAAAGATACTCAGGTATCAGTTGACGATCCACAGTGAAAAACCCGTTCTAGTACATAGTATAGCCTTCATGGGCGATTATGCATGCGATCATTGTGGTTCCCATTCGATCATACTGTCTTTGAACCTGTTATTCCCCTCCTTCTCGACCTTTTCAGATAATTCTGTAAGACTTCACCAGTAACACGCGACACTTGTCGTAGCACAATATACCACACGTCCTCGATTGGAGACAAGTCCAGAGATTGTACTGGTCAGCGAAGTCGCTGTACGTCTTGCGCAGCACATTGAGTTTCACGCGCAGTGTGCGCCGTGCAGTCAAATAGTAGCTACACCTTGCAAAAGATGGGGTAGAAGATTTCATTTTTTTAACTCGTTCATGTGGTTGCAAAGATTAGAAAACCAAGTTTTGCCAACAACATTTATCTTGGGAAAACTTTCCGCAGTCAAAAAACTTCGAAAATTTCGGACATTTTTCAGTTTCTTCAATATATCTCCGTTCTTTGTGCTCCTACCGCTTTTACGTCTCCGTCCTTTTTTAAAGAGCACAAAATTCTCTACAAATTTGGTTCTTACAATTTTTTCTACTCCCGATACCTAAGACGCTACAGTGCGTCAAACAATGTCAATTTTCCAAAATTAGTACAAAGCGACAAAATACCTTATTTTTAAACACTGTTATTTCAGTTTCTGTTTGTATAATATAAATATATTATATATCATGTTATATGTTGAAATTTACCATATCATTTTCAGGTATTTAATTTTTCTGGGCACACACCTATTTTGAGTGAATTTAAATTTATTTATGATTCATAATCCGAGTAGGGAAGTAAATTGTTGACACTCTGTTAAACATATATATACATGTGGCGTTTGTTCGGAAAGAACAGACATCACATTCTGATCCTGCAGCTTTTATTATTTAATATTCGTAGAATATATGACTTCAACTGCTATTGGGCAAAGCTGAAAATGTGTACCCAGCCGGGATTCGAACCCGGGTCTCCTGCTTTCTAGGCAGTTGCGCTGACTCCTACACCACTGGGGACACAGTGATCACCGCACCTGCAAGGACTACCCATGCACGCCTCCCGTCAGATACAAATTCCCAGCTTCGCCCTGCCCATAGTACTCAAACTCGTAGTTTAACTAATTCCCGTAAGAGTAAGGGCTTCAAACTTGCCCACCCCTCCCCACTAACGATAGGAACATTGCCCGTCATCGGCATATTATATATATACATGTGGCGTTTGTTCGGAAAGAACAGACATCACATTCTGATCCTGCAGCTGTTATTATTTAATATTCGTAGAATATATGACTTCAACTGCTATTGAGCAAAGCTGAAAATGTGTACCCAGCCGGGATTAGAACCCGGGTCTCCTGCTTTCTAGGCAGTTGCGCTGACCCCTACACCACTGGGTACACATTTTCAGCTTTGCCCAATAGCAGTTGAAGTCATATATTCTACGAATATTAAATAATAACAGCTGCAGGATCAGAATGTGATGTCTGTTTTTTCCGAACAAACGCCACATGTATATATATAATATGCCGATGACGGGCAATGATCCTATCGTTAGTGGGGAGGGGTGGGCAAGTTTGAAGCCCTTACTCTTACGGGAATTAGTTAAACTACGAGTTTGAGTACTATGGGCAGGGCGAAGCTGGGAATTTGTATCTGACGGGAGGCGTGCATGGGTAGTCCTTGCAGGTGCGGTGATCACTGTGTCCCCAGTGGTGTAGGGGTCAGCGCAACTGCCTAGAAAGCAGGAGACCCGGGTTCGAATCCCGGCTGGGTACACATTTTCAGCTTTGCCCAATAGCAGTTGAAGTCATATATTCTACGAATATTAAACTCTGTTAAACGTTTCGCACATACTTAGTAGCCCGATTTGTTATGCTCTTACGTTTTGATACAAGGATCGTAAGTAACTAATTTATCAGGTAGCTACCAATATTTCTTGCCAGTCGTGGAAAACTCGACATACCAAATTAATTACACCACTTGATTATTGTTCACTTTTGTTATGTCATTCATATTCAGTCGTAGAAATCGTAACCAGCTAGTTTATCAGGAGGCTACTGGCAATTTCTTGTCTGTGTGTAACGCGTCCTCTTTATACAGATATTAATTACACCACTTGCTGACAACACAATAATTGGTTTGTTAATAAAGTTAGATCAGAAGGTGTCGGGCCACACAATAATTATTGCCAGGCTCGGAACTGAATCCATACTTAGTCACTTTGTCATCTAATAAACTAAAGATTGATCTGTACTTTAAATAATTGGCCAATTACAAAATTATCGGTTCCTTTCATTGCTATCAACTACTATTATAGTTTGTTTGTCATTCAGCATATGAGTAAATTTATATTCAGAATTACTTAGCATTTACCCTACTTAGGTAATGAACTATTTTGCAATACAACAATTCGTTTGTTACTGAGGAATAACAATCACCATGTCATGTTCTGTCTGTGTCACGGTAGTAAGTTAAACGTTAATCTTTAATTAACAGACATTTAATTGTCAACTTTTGTGTTTCTATTGTGCCATGCTATTACGTTACTCCGCTGCTATCAGTCACTGTTCGAGATTGTCTATCACTCCACCCATGATCACATTTAATTTTGGGTATCAAATTTGTATTAAACTCTGATTATTATTTAATTTAATTAATGAATAATTTGTCAGTCTGATTAACGAATCGGAACTTGAGTTACAACCGGACTTGTTATTCATTGTTTAACAAGACTCGTGTTCTGGATAGTTCAGCTTATTAACATGGCCATACTCATTGCTATCATTGATTAATTATAACATTTACTCTTACTCGATATTCAGACATTCAGATAAGTTTTTACATTCACAGTGCTTTACCAATGTAGATAGGTACTGTTGCATCTGCTCACAAATCTTGCACTCTCACACACGCTAGTTTCAGCCTCCGATCCCGCCCATAATTATTTATTTTATTTTATTTAAACATATAAGTTTCAAGTTTTCTAAAGAACAGAATTTATTGTAAAGATAGCGATGGGGCAGGTTGACCCAGAGAGGACGGGGCACGATGGCCAGCCGAGACAACGTGACACGTTCTATAAGAGCTGCACTTCTTTAAACTCGATGAAAGGTTTGTTACTTTTAATGATAACAACGTTTATAATTCTTCGAGTTTATTAAATTATTAACATAATTGTCAAAGTTAAACATATTTTGATACGTTTCAAAAGTCAAAAGATAGTCATATTCACGAGATAAAAAGCGTTGAATAAACGCCAACCAGTAAATTTTATTTTACTCTTCAAAAGTGATTTGAGAAGTCAGAATCTCGTTCATTTCCTTGTTTTCTAAACATGAGTTACGGCACTGGTTTAAACGTTTGTTTTATTTGTAGTATCATAAAATGATACGAAATTATAAAAGAATGAACGGGGAATGATTTCTGAAGATACGATGTTAAGAGCAGTTTTAGAAGTGAAAGAAAAGGAAAGCTCTGTGAGGACTGTTAGAGAAGACTTTGGGATTCCAAGAAAATCGTGCTGGAGGTACTGTGCTAAGTACAGACAGACCTCATGACAGTTTTCGCAGGTAATTGAAACTCAGGAAACAGAAATTGGATTTCAACCCTTCCCATTGGACCTAAGCATTGGAAATAAATAGTGAAGAAAAATTAGATCACAGGCTAGAAAAGCCCTTTTTCAAAAAGGAAAGATGGTGATAATGACGATGAGGAAGAGTCACAGTGCATTTTTGAAACAGTCAACTGGAGAACAAGGAATTCAGTACTCGAACTGTAAGCGTTGAACTCATCAGAGATGCGTGAAAATTGAAATCCGTGGAGTATTTTATGAGTGTTAAAACTGTTCTGATCCTTTCGAGCTGGACAGTGATTAAAGTTGACTGGTTTGTATTAAGACACTATAAACCGTAATAAGTTTAACCTGTCCTGTTATCATAGTCCTCAGTGTTAAGCATTTAACTCAATATTCAACTTGATATTATATACAATAAAGTATATTTCATGATAACTGTTAGTTTTATTTTGATTTCCTAGTTGTACTTACCAAACGACTACATGGGTCAAAGTGCTTCAGCCTCTGAGCCAACTTACCTCAAGGCAGGGGCAGATAGGCCCACTTTACAAATAATTTCGTAAATTTAAATATGTCAAATAAATTAATATTAACAAAAATTAAAAAAAAAAAAAAAAAACAAAGCATGGCCAATGTGCCCCGGTCTTCCATATCAATACAAACAGTGCGAAATCGCCTTCGAGAATGTGGTTTCAACGCTCGGAGGTCTGTGGTATGTGTCCCATTAAAATATCGACGGCGTTTAGCCCTCAAAAACTGGGCAAAGGAACATCAGGACTCGAATCT
This sequence comes from Locusta migratoria, assembly GCA_026315105.1. Lineage (NCBI taxonomy): Eukaryota > Metazoa > Arthropoda > Insecta > Orthoptera > Acrididae > Locusta > Locusta migratoria. The sequence continues at coordinate 705,638,336 of CM048745.1, read as the reverse complement.
TAACGATTGGCGCCGGGTTCTGTTCACAGATGAGACAAGTGTAGTGTCGCACAAGTACAAAGTGCGCGCCACCTACTTTCGCCACGCGCGGCGTTCTTACGACGACAGCCACGAGCGCCCTCTGCTGCAACTACGCTCGTGGCCTCCACTGAACGACATCGTTCACTTGGGACTGAGATAGCAACCAGTTAGGACCTTCGTAATCAGATAGGCACCAGTGAAGACTTGGCTATCGTATAGGCACTAGGAAGCAGTACTAGGCAGGCCTCTAGCTCAACTATGTATCAGCCTTCTGCAGTACACAACTATGTAAAAGTTAAGTATTGTATAAATTCTGTTCAATATATATATATCTCGTTCTAATTTACTCAAGTGTTTTTAGTTTCTGGCTGCTCCCCTCCGTACCTGCACCAGCGTGCTATCTTTATTCCTGTGTCGGTCTCATTCCACTCGGCCACCGACACCTACGACGGAAACGAGACACAAAAGGGGCGACGAGACTGGGACACAAAAGCTGCGACGAGGCTGGGATACAAAAACAAGATTTTGTATTCAGCCGGAGAATCGTCGTTCACTCATCTGGAGAGAACGTAGAACCCGAATCAATGCTGCTTATGTGCAATAAACATCACCGTATCATGTTGGTGGACGAACGGTGTGGGAAAGGATCAGTATTCGCTGACGTACGGACCTCTATGTCGTTCAGAGTGGCGTTTTGACTGCTCAGAGGTATACGTACGAGATCCTTCGACTTTTTTGTGCCCTATGCTGGTGGAATAGGAGATGGGCTCCTTCTGGTGGACGACAACGCTTGTCTCCATAGAGCTGCAGTGGTGGACAACATGCTTAAAGCTGAGGCAACTGAACGCATAGAATAACCAGCTTGTGCACTGGACGTAAACTCGATTGAGTATGTCTGGGATGCACTTCGAAGACGCATTGTAGCCAGACCAGCACCACCCCCCAAGGTTGCAGAACCTGATATTGCACTCATGGAAGAAAATCAAATATTCATCAAGAGCTGATTGATAACCTCATACTGTCCACGCGGCGCAGGTGCGCAACTTTACTGGCAATCCGGGCTGATCACACACCGTATTAGAGTGCAATTAGAATGACTTTTTCACTGTTATGATAGTCCCATGATGCCTCGCTCTAAGAAAACGCCATGTAAATCTCAAGTAAAAAGCTAAGCAAAATATCGAACAGCATCATACTCAAATCACAATTGTAACCAATATGTTAATAAAATAAGTTACCATATGTATATTTTGTATGATACCTCGTCCGATTCCCTAATTACTTTGAATATTGTACTTGCCATTTTTTTGCTCTGACGAGAGTATTTTTTTAGACGGTTTTATCACTGCTCGTCATTCTAGTGTCGGTACCAGATCGAACCAATATAGGAAATACAGCGATCTAAAGAAGAGCTCAGCGTTTCCTTACGAGTTCATTTAGCTATGCTACCTTAAGACTCGGTAAGAAAGGTGTATTGCACCTCATAAGCGACATGAACAAAACATTAAAGACAAATAAGCACAAACAGAGGTTTCATCAGTAAACACTTCCGGGCTGAGTTGCCGTGGTCGATCTATAAAACTTCCTCTCCCTGACGTTTCGTTCTCGACTACGGAGAACATCTTCCGAGGTTGAGTCGACGACTGGCTTCTGGGGGCTGAGGCCGCTCCTTATGTAAGATCGTAGAGGGCGCCACTTCACGTCACGTGGCGTCGATGTGTGGCTGTCTCTGGCTATCGCCTGTTCTCTCGATTGCGAGCAATCGATTGCCACGTGATTTATGCAACGTCGATCGCCATATCTTGTCCAATCTTAATCCTTCTTCTTTACGATTAAAATTGTATTGATGTTTGTGGATTTCAATTGCTTCCCTATACATACGAGTATAACAGTGTGACGTCCTCGCCAGCACACTTGTCGCACCAAATTTTATCTCGTGATCTTCTTCTGTGAAAGCATGTTCTGCCACTGCCGATTTGTCGATCTGTCCCAAGCGGCAATTTCTGTTATGCTCTGTCAAACGTGTATTAATGCTTCTTTTTGTGGTTCCTATGTAAACTTTGCCACAAGACGCCGGCCGTGAAAGCCTTCATGGGATGAAACAGAGGTTTGTTCTGAAATACCTTCCGCGATTGCAACAGGAAATGGGAGTAGAGACAAAGAGGCACTTTGTATTATTATTATTTTTTTTTTTTCTGTCTGGAACGTAATCCGTCTTGTCCGCAGCGACCGGGCGGTCGGTGGTGGAGCAGGAACTGCCGCTGTTGCTGGACCGCGCTATGAGCCGCAGTTCTGGCGACCGGCGGCGCGCCACCCAGCTGGTGCGCTCCTTCTACTTCGGTGACGACACCGTCTGGGAGGCCGCCGACGAGGACGTGCTCAACGTGAGTCCTCTGCCCGCCGCCTGCCATGAGGGTTGTGAAAGTGCAAATGTTTGTAAGGCATACGGGACTTAACTGCGGGGTCATCAGTCCCTAAACTTACAAACTACTTGTGAACTAACTTATACTACAACACAAACCTCCATGCCCGAGGGAGGATTCGAACCTTCGACGCGGGGGGCCGCGCGATCCGCAACGTGGCGCTCCAGACCTTTTGGCTACTCCCGCGCGGCACAAACATCCATGCCCGAGGGAGGATTCGAACCTCCGACGCGGGATCTACATCTACATGGGATACTCTGCAAATCACATTTAAGTGCCTGGCAGAGGGTTCATCGAACCACAATTATACTATTTATCTCCCATTCCATTCTCGAATAGCGCGCGGGAAGAAAGAACACCTGAATCTCTCTGTTAGAGCTCTGATTTCTCTTATTTTATTCTGATGATCATTTCCAGCTATGTAGGTGGGAGACAGCAATATATTTTCGCATTCGGAGGAGAATGTTGGTGATTGGAGTTTCGCAAGTAGCCCACGCCGCAGCGATAAGCGCCGTTGTTGTAGTGATTCCCATCCCAGATCATGTATCATTTCCGTAACGCTGTCTCCCCTTTATCGTGACAATACAAAACGAGCTGCCCTTCTTTGAACTCTTTCGATGTCCTCCGTCAAACCCACCTGATAAGGATCCCATACTGGGCAGAAATATATAGCGACGTTCACTTACCGTTCAACATCTTTTGGGAAGTTGAAGAAACTTATAGCCTTATTTCTATTAGAAGTATTGCGGCAATTAAGAGCTGAACACCAACGACAGCCTTTTCTTTTATTGATGTTCATAATAAAAATGGAACAGCTCCAACTATTGATACATATTTCTATATTTTCATTGCACTGCACTGCACGAAATACTTGTTTACTTTGACGTGATTCAAGCCGTTAAATTACAGTGCCACATCAGTTAAATTACACAATTAACAAACCAAAGGAAACTTATCTAGTGCCGTCTCGCTTCAAAGACGGCGCATTACCACATCACAGAATAGGGAGCGACCAAACATTTACAATCTTTTAAGATGGCTGACTCCGCACATGCGCAGTACATTTTGGACGACAGATTTCAGCGGGAGTGTCCTTTCTGTGTACTCCCTATTCTGTGCTGTCGTTGCTATGGTGTGCCGGCATATCTACGCGAGCCCCTTTCTTCCAAATGGCCAGCGTGCGAAGTAAGGCAAAGAGGTAACAAGAATGTAGGCGCCACGAGCGGCCGAAGTACTGTGGAGCGACTTATCACGCCTTCTTGAAGTTGCGTCGCGACGTGTGTACACCACCGACGTTGTGGCGAATAGATCTGACCAGTAACAGCAACTGTTGCACTAATGGGAGGCAAGGACGTGACCAGAAGGGGAACGGGTACAATGTCGGGTAAGACGTTTTTGCCTGTTACTTAACCAAACACCCTCACCACATAGCTACCTTCGCTAAAGACTGGTAATATGTAACAGGAGAAATAAATCATTTACTCTTCATAATGAATCAAATAAAAGCAGACCGAAAGACACTAAAACAAAATTTTTACTTTGAATGGGACACTGTCATGTACTTAAGTAGTTTTGACTTAATTAAAATCGGTAAGTATAAGTACTAAATTGACGTAGAAATTACTAACTTGAAGTAGGAGAAATATAGTTATTGTAAAAGGAGACTTGAACTCACATAACTTTATAAGTTATTTACCCCGAAATTAAGATTATCCTACTATTCTATAACGAGCCTTGTATTATAAGGCACAGTTGTTTTTAGGTAAGAGGCAATACATTTTACTGTAGTATTCGTATTGAGTCGCCGAGTGGACGTCGTCCAGGACACACCTGTCCAGCGCCAGCACATTTTCAGTTGTAAGTGTATCCGGCTTCTCCCTCGAAGCTACATATTTTGACTTTTCAGTGCGCTTTCCCTTCAGTTCATTGAAGTTATTGTGTGCTCGCGTTTTTATTTGATTCATATTCACATTAAATATCTGGTTAGTTTATTATTCCGCCGTGTGAATCGCATCCCCATAGTCGTCTGTCTTTTCTGATTAGAAGTGACATATATTATTTTGATTTTCGTCTGCGCGTTCTCGTTTCATTTTGTAAATTTATACTGTGCTCTCGTGCATATTAGATTCAAATCCGCGTTTTAACAAACAGTGTAGTCTTCCTCTGAACGCATCACGACTGTAGTTTTTGTTTTTGTCGGCACTGTAATCATGAGTAGGGACTCTGACTGCTGTGTGCGGATGCAGTCTGAGCTGGTGATACTTCGCTCCCAGCTTCAAGCTGTGTTAACCTCGGTTGCACAGTTGGAAGCTGCGATCGAAGGGCATCATTGTTGTTGGCCGGTAGTGGGGGCCGAATGGACTCCCGTCGTCTCCACCGATCGGCCTGCGCCAGCGACATGCCATGATACTGTTAGCAGTGAGGCAGGCACCCCACCCGTGGTTGCGTGGGAGGTTATTCCAGTGCATGGCAGGAGGCGCAAGACATTCCGGGGGACTGATCGTGAGGCCTCCCCGGTTCGTCTTGTGAACAGGTTTGAGGCGCTGTCTGCTCAGGATGATGTTCCTGAGTCGGATGGTGTCTCTCACCCTATCACCACCCAGCCTGCGAGATCCGGGCTTTCACAGAGGGTGGGTTTGCTTGTAGTTGGGAGCTCCAACGTTAGGCGGATGATGGAGCCCCTTAGAGAGATGGCTGCCAAGGAGGGGAAGAAGGCCAACGTGCACTCCATGTGCATACCGGGTGGAGTCATTCCAGATGTCGGACGAGTCCTTCCAGGTGCCATGAAGGGTACAGGGTTTCCGGGTTTAGCTGAATAGGTCAGAAGTCCACTATATGCAGGAAGCGGCTACAAGGTTAGCGGGAGCTGTGTGTCGTGGACTGCGCGGTTTTTTTTTTTTTTTTTTTTTTTTTTTTTTTTTTTTTTTTTTTTTTTTTTTTTTAGGGTAGGGCTTTGGGGAAAAACTAAATGCTCAATCTCAAAGGGTGCAGGTGGATCACAAGAGAAATGTAGATCTGGGAACTAGTTGTAAATTGTCGTAGCTGTGTCGGGAAAGTCCTAGAACTCCAAGCGTTAATAGAAAGCACCAAAACACACATCATTGTAGACGGTGAAAGTTGGCTCATACCGTAAATTAGTTCAGCAGAAGTACTGGCAATAGATCCAACTGTGTTCAGAAAGAATAGATTAAACAAAATAGGTGGAGACGTATTTGTCGCCGTTAAAAGTAGTATTTCGTGTAGCGAAGTTGAAGTTGATAATTCCTGTGAGCTTTTAGCGGCCTCCCGAATCTGACGATACAATAGCAGAAAGGTTCAAAGAAAACCTGAGTCTAATTACAAAAACGTACCGACTCACATGATAATAGTAGGCGGTGATTTTTAATTTATCCTCGATCTGTTGGCGAAATTATATTTCCAAATCAGGAGGTACGCATAAAACATCGTGCGAAATCGTACTCAACGCATTCTCTGAGAACTACTTCGAACAAATAGTTCATGAGCCAACTACAATTGTAAACGGATGTGACAACACACTTGATCTCTTAGCAACAAATAATCCTGAGCTCATAACGAGCATCAAAACGGATACAGGTATTAGTGAACACAGAGCTGTCGTAGCGACATTGAATATCGAATGTCCCAAAGTTATCAAAAATAAACGAAAAGTATATTTGTTCAGGAAAGCAGATAGAAATAAAATACATTGCTTCTTGAAAGACAGCTTGCACTCGTTTCTAACACTAAACGTAGGTGTAGACCAGATGTGGCTCAAATTCAAAGAAGTGGTATCGACAGCATTTTACAGTTTTATACCAAATAAATTAATAAAAGAAGGAGGCGATCCCCCTTGGTACACAAAACAGGTCAGGCCATTGATGCAAAAGCAAAGGAAAAGGCATACTAAATTTAAACGAACACAAAGTCCCCAGTATTGGCGATCCTACACAGAAGTTCGAAATTTAACGAGAATTTCAATGCGAGATGCCTACAATACTTATCACAACGAAACTCTTTCTGAAATCTCCAAAGAGATTTAGGTCATATGTTAAATATACTAGGGGCAAAACACAAACAATACCCTCACTAAGTGATAGTAATGGCGATCCTGCCGATGACAGCTCTACTAAAGAAGAGTTACTAAACATAGCTTTTAGAAACTCATTCACCAAAGAAGATGAAAACAATATTCCAGATTTCGAATTACGAACAGAGGCCGTAATGAGTAACGTAGAAGTAGATATCATCGGAGTAGTGCAGCAACTAAAATGACTTAACAAGAACAAGTCTTCTGGTCCGGACTGTATACCCATTAGATTTCTATCTGATTCTGCTGAGGCGATAGCTCCTTACGTAACAGCCATATACAACCGCTCTCTCATAGAAGGATCTGTACCAAAAGATTGGAAAGTTGCACAGGTCACAAGAAAGGAAGTAGGAGTAACCCTAAACTATAGGCCTATTTCAAATGTTTGTGGAGCTTATGGTACTTAACTACGGGGTCATCAGTCCCTAAACTTATAAATTACTTATGAACTACCTAACACTAAGGACGGCACAAATATCCGTGCCCGAGGGGGGGATTCGAACCCCTGACCGTAGTGACTGTGCAGACCGTGACTGACGCGCCTCAGTCCCCTCGACCACCGCGGCTGGCAGGCCTATTTCATTGACGTCAGTTTGTAGCAGGGTTTTGGAACATATCCTGCATTCAAATATTATGAATTATCTGGAACAGAACAATCTATTGAGCCAAGGTCAACACGGATTTAGAAAATATCGTTCATGCGAATCACAACTAGCTCTTTATTCACACGAAGTGGTGTGTGCTATCGACAAGGGTTCGCAAATCGATTCCGAATTTCTTGATTTCCAGAAGGCTTTTGACACCGTACCTCACAAACGGCTTTTAATCAAATTGCGTGGTTATGGTATATCGCCCTAAATTTGCGATTGGATAGGGGATTTCCTGTCAGAGAGGACACAGGTCGTAGTAATCTACGGTAAGGCATCGACTAAAACAGAGATGATATCGGGCGTTAGGGTAGTGTTATTGGTCCTCTGCTGTTCCTTATTTACATAAAGGATTTAGGGGAAAATCTTAGTAGCTCTCTTAGGTTGTTTGCTGATGACGCCGTCATTTACCGTCTAGTAAAATCATCTGAAGATCAAATCCAACTGCAGAACGATCTGAATAAGATATCAGTATGGTGTAAAAATTGGCAATTGACTCTAAATAATGAGAAGTGTGAAATCGTTCACATGAGTACGAAAAGAAATCCGTTAAACTTTGTTTACAAGATGAATCAATTAAAAGCGAAGGCCTTAAACTCCACAAAACTCCTAGGAATTATTATTACTTCAGACTTAAATTGGAAAGAACACGTAGATAATGTCGTGGGAAAAGCGAACCAGGGACTGCGTTTTATTGACAGAACCCTTAAAAGATGCAACAGAACTACTAAAGAAACTACATACACTACGCTTGTCCGTCCGTTTTTGGACTATTGCTACCCAGTGTGGGATCCTTATCAGGTAGGTTTGACGGAGGACATCGACAGAGTCCAAAGAAGGGCAGCTAGTTTCGTATTGGCACGATGCAGGGGAGACAGCGTTACGGAAATGATACAGGATCTGGGATGGGAATCATTACAACAACGGCGCTTATCGCTGCGGCGTGGGCTACTTACGAAACTCCAATCGCCAACATTCTCCTCCGAATGCGAAAATATATTGTTGACTCCCACTTACATAGGAGAAATGATCAACAGAATAAAATACGAGAAATCAGAGCTCGAACGGAGAGATTCAGGTGTTCTTTCTTCCCGCGCCTATTCGTGAATGGAATGGGAGATAAATAGTATAATGGCGGTTCGATGGACCCTCTGCCAGACACTCAAATGTGATTTGCAGAGTATCCCATGTAGATGTATATAAATAAGATTTAACTGTGAATTCGAGTGTTCTTTAGAAAATCTTGTCTTGCTTAATGTTAAAGAAAAATTCTATTTCTATAAAGGTCTCCACAATGATGCGTTTCCTGAATAAATGACAAAACTTGAGCGGTTTTAAGCTCATCTTTAACAGATAGGACCTTCCTAGACCTCTAACAAAATCCTGGTAACGTCCTTGTATGAGCTCTAAATGTAGAAAAATGTAAGGTGATGCGCATGAGTAGGAAAAACAATCCCATAATGTTCGAATACAGATTCTTGATCCAGTCGAAACGTTCAAATATTTAGGCGTAACATTGCAGAGCGATATGAAATGGAACGAACATGTATGTAAGGCGGACAGCCGACTTCGGTTTATTGGGAGAATTTTGGGAAGATGTACTTCATCTGTAAGGAAGATTGCATATAAAACGCTTGTACGACCACGTCTTGAGTATCGCTTAAGTGTTTGGGTTCCGCAGCAGATCAGTTTATAAAGGAAGACATAGAATCAGTTCAGAGGCGAGCAGCTAGGTTTGTTACTGGTTGGTTCGATCAATGTGCGAGTGTCACGGAAATGTTCCAGGAACTCAATTGGGGATCGCAGGTGGAAAACCGACGTTCTTTTCGTAAATTTCTGTTGAGGAAATTTAGAGGACCGGAATTTGAAGCTGAGTGTAGAACGCTCTTCCTGCCACCGACATACATTTCACGTAAAGATCACAAAGACAAGAGAAATTAGGACTCCTACGGAGGCATATAGGCATTCTTTTTTTGCGTCGTTCTATATGGGAGTGGAATAGGAAAGAAAATGCCTAGTAATACAGTGTACCCTCCGCCACGCACCTTACAATGGATTGCGGAGTTTGTATGTAGATGTACATGTACATGTAGAGGTGAGAACTCCTGTAAACCACAAGGTAATGACAGGAAAGCATCAGGAAACATACCTCTGAAGGGGATTTTACAGTGCTCTAATATTTCAGTATAAAGGCTTACACTTCGTCCATGAGCACTGATTTCGGAGACGAAGATATACAAATCAAGTCGTTTTCGCGGACGCTTTGAATTGATATCGTGAGCAAGCATTCAAATGGTCTCCGCATTCTGATGATGACAGTACCAAACGGTGACGTTATCATGGTGCGCACAGATAAGGTATAGCAGTGTTTTTCCACCTTTTCGAGTAATAAATATACTCTGGCGACCCCCTCTCCTCACGAACCGTAACAAAACTACGTTATCTCAAAGGAAATAAATTCAATCTTCTTTCTTTTGCTTCAGCTTTCTTTTAAATTATTAGTCGGAAGTTTTTTTGTGTATTTTTCGGAATGGACACATTATCCTATTGTTGTATGATTTCCGACATGAAAATATATTTTTCTTAACGACTTTTTGCATTTCAGGCAAGACCCAGAAGCGAATTATGCTCATAAGTAATTTGTAAAGAAATAGATTGTCATTAACATCATTAACACATTGTATTATGTAAAACAATCTATGATCTACTAAACTCATAATGAATGTTATACGAGGAACTTAAATATATTTCACTTAGGCAAACGTTTTTGTATTACTGAACCTCTAGTTATTCTATGGTGCAAAAAGTATTTCCTTCTGTGACGCCGACCCAGCCTCCCCCCCCCCCCCCCCCCCCCGCGAACAAGTCTTTGTGAACCGCCTGGGGTTGCGACCCACAGGTTGAAAACTATTGAAGTATAGGTTCAAATAGAATTGAGAGCAGCTCACACTAATAAATAAATATTCAGAATACCGTTTGTGGTTTTGTGGTCTACAGTTCAAAGATTGGTTTGATGCAGCTCTCCACGGCACTCCGTCTCGTGCAAGCCTCTTGATCTGTGAATACGAATGGCAGGCTATATCCATTGTCTTGTGGTTCAGACGTGATAAACGTACACCGAACAGACATTCACATTTATAGATATAGATGTCCAAATATATTTTCCAAGCATTTAAATTTGCGTGCACTGTCAGAATTTGTTGTGAACGTTAATGCAGCAAGAACCACTGATTTTATATCGACATTATGACTATGGTCGACCGACGCTTGGCGGTTAGATGTGACTTTGTTTCTGTGCCGGTGCTTACTGTGAATCGTTGATCAGGATTTTCTAATGGGTGAAGAGGACGAAGCTAAGACGCCACCAAAGAGAAAGAAAGTTAATGAGTACGTATCTTACGAAGTGGGAAGCTTGATATTCCTGGATCTGGAATGTTATAGGTATACCAGGAAGTAATGCTTACACTGAGAGGGTCTTTTATGAATAACTAGCTTAAACCCGCGGCTCCGCTCGCATGTTCGTTGATTATGATAGATAATGCGCGAAACGTCCGATCGAATTTTTTAAAGAGATGTATTAAAAGAAATTTCTTTTTTACTGCTTTATTTATTTATTCTTATATTTCCTTATTCGGATGCTTATCCTTACAGAAAAAGAGCTGTAGACATCATAGTACGCATAGACCAAAGATATGGTCTGTGGCATCTCGTTTCGCTGCATGTAACCTCCTTGCTATAGAGTCGCAATCGTCATAGCTGCCTTCAGTCCGAATTTTTTTATAATTTGACGATTTTTAACCACCATATCTTGCACCCCCTTATAACTATCGACATGGAACTGCTATGGTGTACAACGGGAGACTTCGGATAACAATTACACACAGACCATTCGTTTGCGTTCTGTAGGTTTCGCTGCAGAGCGAAATATTAACACACACACACGCGTAGAATTTCATATCCACCGATAACTTTCCATCCCAATATACTCCACCCTTTTATCATTATCAACCCTCAAGAACAATGCAACCAATAAAACCATTTTCAAAGAGTAAATATAAATTTCAAAGAGTAATTATTGTTCCGCATTTCGCGTTATATTCTTCAAATTACTAAATATCTATCAGATCGCTATAAAACCGTGCCTAAGACCTTCCTCAGGTATTAATTAGTAACTGTACAAATATTTAAGTCTCTGCGTCTTGTCGTTCGGACCTGATAAGCCTGTGGCGGAACCGAGTGTTAAGCTATGTAAATTATATCTCTGAACTTCATTCAATTTTTATTGCTTCAAATGTTTTTAATTCGTTTTCTGTTCTTGTTTTCTTGTCTGCAATGTTTTGAGTGATCATTAAAAGTTATAAACACATCCTTTCTCTCATTTTATGAACCTTGTACACAAACAATAACCATATTGGTGACGCCGACGTGATTAATACGGAGCGGAACGCATTTTTTTAATTTGTGAAGTGCAAAAATGACCGACAACGGCAACGACGCAAATTCACGGCCTACATCAGCATGGGACGAAGCGGTTATTGCACGTGTTTCAGTGAAGATTCCGCCCATCTGGAAGAAAAACATAAAGGTATGGTTTCTTCAACGAAATTTAATCATGTTGTGGCATCATTAGACGCGGATGTTGTGGAATTAATTTCCGACTTTTTTAACTCGACCATTATCTACCACTCCATTCACAGAGCTTAAAACAAGATTAATTCAGGAATTTGAAGAGTCAGAAAATAGAAAAGTAACAAAATTATTAACAGAACTGGAATTAGGTGATAAGAAGCCAACTCAGCTGTTACGTGATATGCGAACTTTAGCTGGTATACAAGTCAAGGACGATTTTTTGAAAACTATATTTATGCAGCGGCTTCCTGTTACCGCACATTATACTAGCTACAAGTAGAGATGATATTGATACCATAGTCACAATGGCTGACAAGATTGTTGAATTTTCACACCCAGGATCAAATATTTGTGCTCAATCTATGCCGGGATTGCAGGCATCATCCAGTATTTCAACCAGTAAAATAAATGATGCAAATAACGACAGTATCTCAAGACTAGAGAAACAAATCGCCGAATTAACGCTGACTGTCAATGAATTGAAAACACAGTCAAGTTCAAGAAGCAGCTCACGTTCATCTCGTTCCTCACGAAGTAGATCAAAATTCCAACAAGCAGTCAAACTCAAACGCTCCACATTAGCGGCGGCAAGTGATCGGAGCAATTTTTCACGCCGCCTATTTCTCACAGACAGAAGTAGCGGAAGACGTTACCTAGTCGACACCGGAGCTGACAATTCTGTGATTCCGCCTTCGGATAGTGACCGCCGAAGAAAAACAGATCGTAAACTTTATGCGGCAAACGGCACTTGTATTAATATTTACGGAGAGCGTCTATTAGTACTTAATTTGGGTTTACGACGCAATTTCACGTGGAATTTCGTAATTGGAGATGTGCGGTCGCCGATTATTGGAGCCAACTTCATTCATCATTATAATCTTTTAGTAGATCTCAAGAACAGACGTCTAATCGACCCATTAACGTCAGCAGCAACAACTGGCACACTGATTAAAGTCTCGGACATAGAAACAGTTCATGTAATGCCTCCAGATCAAAAACATGCTGACATTCTCAAGAAATTTCCCAGCTTGCTTCATGAAAAAATCCATTTTGACATTCCAGATACCACTGTTTTTCATACGATTGTCACAGAAGGGCATCCTGTAGCCGCAAAGGCACGACGACTACCACCACATAAACTCAAGGCAGCTAAAGCAGAGTTCCAACAAATGATTAATATGAAAATCTGCCAGCCGTCAAAGAGCGCCTGGTCAAGTCCCCTCCATTTAGTTCCCAAGAAAGACGGATCCTGGAGGCCTTGCGGAGATTACCGTGTTCTCAACAACATCACCAAACCAGACAGATATCCTATTCCTAACATTCAAGATTTTAACAGTCAACTGCATGGAAAACAAATATTTTCAAAGATAGATTTGGTCAGAGCTTACTATCACATCCCTGTACATCCAGACGATGTACCTAAGACAGCAGTGATAACTCCATTTGGTTTGTTTGAATTTTTACGACTTCCATTTGGACTCCGAAACGCGGCTCAAACTTTTCAAAGATATATCGACAATATACTGAGAGATCTCGATTTTGTGTACTGTTATATAGATGACATTCTAGTAGCATCACAAGATGAAGAAGAGCACAAGAAGCATCTTCAATTGCTTTTCGAACGCCTCAGTAAGTTCAACATCAGAATCAATCTGAATAAATGCATTTTCAGTTCAACAGAAGTACCTTTTCTGGGATATATGGTAGCTGCAGAAGGAATCAGACCACTACCAGAGCGAGTACAAACAATTATTGACTATCCGCTACCTACAACAATAAAAAAACTACGCCAATTTCTTGGCCTCATTAATTTTTACCGAAGAGCACTACCAAATTCAGCCGGTAAACAAGCAGATCTTTTGAACCTACACCATGGGACGAAGAAAAATGATAAGAGGAAAATTAATTGGATAGAAAATCTTCGACAAGCCTTTAATGACCTGAAAAATAGCTTGGTTGATTCAGCACTTCTGGCTCATCCATCTTCAAATTTACCTTTAATTTTAATGGTTGACGCCTCAGATTATGCTATTGGTGCATCTTTACAACAAATTAGTGACAATAATCTGCAATCATTAGCATTCTTCTCCAAGAAACTATCAAAAGCAGAAAGGAATTATTCGACCTATGACAGAGAACTCCTCGCTGCCTACTCAGCCGTGAAGCACTTTCAGTACATGCATGAAGGACGAGATTTTCCGATTTACACCGACCACAAGCCACTCACCTTCATGTTCAAGCAACGTTCAGACAAAGCTTCTCCACGTCAGATCCGACACATTAGTTTCATTGGACAGTTCACCACAGATATACGTTACACTACGGGGAAGGAGAACGTCGCAGCTGACTCATGTTCACGAAATGCTTCAATCACTATACCTCCAACTGTTACCTTGGAACAAATTGCAGAAAGTCAACAATGTGACGAAGAGCTTCCACACATTAAGAATACGACATCCCTTGCACTTCAAACAATAATGTTGCCAAATGGTAGAGAACTTGATTGTGACATGTCTGAAGATATGATTCGCTCATACGTACCCCAACAACTACGACAGGCAATTTTCAACTCACTACACAGTCTAGCTCATCCTGGTGTCCAAGCAAGCATTAATTTAGTGAGAAAACACTTCATTTGGCCATCACTAAAAAAGGACGTGAAGACCTGGACTTCAACATGTATTCCTTGCCAAAGAAGTAAAGTCTGGCGACACACCAATTTTGCATTGGGACATTATCCACCAACGACAGCAAGATTCAGTCACATTAACATAGATATTGTTGGACCCCTACCTCCATCACAGGGATATCGCTATTTAATAACAATCATTGATCGTTTCTCTCGATGGCCAGAAGCAGTTCCATTAGCTGACATCACAGCAGAAACAGTTTCATTTGCCATCATCTCAACATGGATATCTCGTTTTGGTGTGCCTCAAATCATAACTACTGATCGCGGAAGGCAATTTGAGAGTCAACTTTTCAAATGTCTCACAAGCACACTGGGCATTGTTCACATTAAAACTACAGCATATCATCCTGCAGCAAATGGAAAAATTGAAAGCTGGCACCGTCAGTTAAAATCTGCTTTAAAAGCACAAATATCAGATGATTGGGTTTCGAAGCTTCCTCTTGTCTTATTAGGACTTCGCTCCTACATAATTCCGCAAGTCAATACCTCACCAGTGGAAATGACTTATGGTTCAGCAATTAGGTTACCAGGAGCATTTCTCAATGAACAGAAATTAGTAACTGACATTCCAACTTCTGTCTTCAAATTGAAGGAACAGATGAGAAACCTAAGACCAGTTCCAGCAAAACATCACACCCATAAAAAGATCTTTATTCACCCTCAACTAATGACAAGCAAGTTTGTTTTTGTGCGACATAATGGTATCCGAACACCGCTTCAGCCAACATATGACGGGCCATATCCAGTCTTGTCTCGTAGTGACAAGCACTTTGAGGTGGAGATGCCAACAGGAAAACAAACTATTAGCATTGACAGATTGAAACCTGCCTTTCTTCTGACAGACTATTCATCGAATAACATGCAAGACACATCAAGAGAAACCACTCCGGACATTCCGTCACATTCCATCCCAAAGACTATCAACCTTTAGAAGACAACAGACAGCAATCAACCCAGTGCACCTTCACCACGGGTCACCAGATCAGGTCGACAGGTCACCTTCCCTCGAAAATACATGGACGCTATCACTGCGGAGGGAGTGTGTGGCGGACCCGAGTGTTAAGCTATGTAAATTATATCTCTGAACTTCATTCAATTTTTATTGCTTCAAATGTTTTTAATTCGTTTTCTGTTCTTGTTTTCTTGTCTGCAATGTTTTGAGTGATCATTAAAAGTTATAAACACATCCTTTCTCTCATTTTATGACCCTTCTACACAAACAATAACCATAAGCCTACACTGAACAGACATTCACATTAATATATATATATATATATATATATATATATATATATATATATATATATATATATATATATATAGATAAATAGCTATCCGATCGCCATAAAACCCTGCCTAAAGCCTTCCCCGGGTAGACATCAGTAACTGTACAAATTTTTAGTTCTTTATGTCTTGTGTTTCAGACGTGATAAACGTACACTGAACAGACATTCACATTTATAGATATAGATAAGTGGACAAATCTGAATTTCAGGTTGCCATAAAGAACTGACTGAGGGAAAATCTGTTGCCAAATGTTTATAACTATTTGTGATGTGTAAATAATTAGTTATCTTTCACAAATACTGCTTTGAGTTTTGCGAAATTTCGCCGTGCCCCTAATCTCCCTTATTTTTTTGTCGAGGATATAAGTTTCTCCCTTATTTTCGTATTGAAAAGTTGGTCACCCTAGCTGCGTCACAATTTGAGCCCACAGCTCATGAGAAGCTAAAAATAAAAAAAGTAAGTTATCATAACAGTTAACGATTCTGTGAACAGTGTTTCGGCACTTACCCAAGTATAAAATGCTCAAGCAACACTACCGGAAAAAAGGGCAAAAAAGGTTAATACATCTGGACAAAATCAAATGTTTATTAAGCTTAAGGGGCGTAACTGCGGGGTCATCAGTCCCTAAAGTTGGCACTACTTATAAAGTAACTCATACTGAAGAAGGAAGGAAGGTTAGGATTTAACGTCCCGTCGACAGCTTGGTCATTAGGGACGCTCGGAGTTTTGTATAATGATGGGGAAGGAAATTAGCCGTGCCCTTGCAAAGGAACCATCGCGACATTTGCCTGGAGTGATTTAGGGAAATCACGGAAAACCTAAATCCGGATGTCCGGAGGTGGATTTGAACCATCATCCTCCTGAATGCGAGTCCAGTGTGCTACCTCTGCGCCATGTCGCTCGGTAAACTTATAATAAAGACAACACAAACATGCGTGCCTGAGGGTGGCCGCGCGATCCGCAACGTGGCGCTCCATACCGCTCGGCTACTCCCGCGCGGCCATGTGGACAGATCCGATGACTGCAGATGCCATCTGGTGGTGGGGGGGGGAGGTAGCAATAAACAGATAGCTTAGTGACCTAGCTACCAAAGCTCCATCTGCGTGTATCCTTTAGTAGGAAATGTTTAGATACCCAAAGTTCAGTATAATATCACAGTGTAACATGTACAGTCGCGACACTCACTGCTGTGAAACTTAATACCACTGACAGCTGTAACGACATTAGCGCTCCTAGTGGTGGGCAAGCCGCCGAAAGGATTATGTTTGTTTATAATTATTTGTGTACATAATTAACGAAATAGTTAAAATAATTTTTGCGTTACAAGTACTAGTAAATTATCAAGAGACATACATACATAATACGGAAATTACTGTAAAACAGTCTAACTTAACTGATTCTATGGTATAATGAAGAACTTCGTCATGAATCAATACTTACGAATATATGTATATTTGCAGCCTATTCCGCTGAAAGTAAGTAGAATATAAACATAAGAGAAACAAATGTTTCTATTATGATCTGTTCTTACTATAACAAAGAGTTTTTGAACACGTGTGAATTCGATATGGAGTCTAATGTTTCGCACATTTTTAGGCTTCACTCGTCTTCCTTATACGCGCATATTCTTTTGAGTGTGATTACTTTAGTTTAAGAAGACAATGTGTTGAAGATTCTTGCTGTTTGCGGTTTAGCTGTAGCAAAAATTGTGAAATTTGGAATTGGGTTCTTCTTTGATTGCTTTTTCCGTTTTCTTCCCAGAATCGTACAATTTTTTTTCCTTCAGTTACATATGTGGCTGTTGGTCTGGTACGTACGTTAAATATTGTAGTTATTGCATTCTATATTCGTTTTCTACGTCGCACCCTCACTGAATTTACCTTAATTGTCGTGAAGAAACATTAACATTTCTGAATAGAAAAGCGACGTACTTCTGCCAAAGACCAGGTGTTTCCTAGCCATTTTACTATTTTCATAGTAAATGAAATTATTCAGTAAAAGCCTGTAGGTTTCAAGACAATTGTAAATTAACTGCAATGTATGGGAAAGGGTTGTACCTTGGGACGGTTTTACCTTGGGACACTTTTTAATAAAGGCAGTGCACTGTAGTGGAAACTATGAAATAAAGTTGTCCGGCCTATTTTCAGAGGGAATAGGAGGCCATGTTGTATTTGGAGGGGTTTTAGAAGTTTTCGTGTTTGAAAGTAAAATTTAGCCACTACCCTTACAAGATATAAACTAAAGCTAAGCATCATTATTGATGTTTCTTAAATACAGTGTTGTAGGGCATTGTTTAAGTAAGCTATTGATACCATAATTTATAAAGATATAAATGTGTACATAGGCTAGGATACTGTTTTCTGTTATTGTGTATTTGGTGTTACCTTGGGACACTTCTCTGGTTGCACCTTGGGACACCTGGAAGTTGTATGATTGTCACTTTTACACCAGAAAAACAAAGAATCGAAGAGGGGAAAAAAAGAAAACAAGAAAAAGAAATCTTCCCCAAAGAAAGATGCCACTAAGCGGACAAAGGAGTTTTCATCTTCCACTTCTTTTGATGAAGAAATTCCCGAGTTTGGCAGTAGCTCTGGAGGTAGCATATTTGATTTGTCATCTGAAGAAGAGGATTTCTCATCCTTCTTTCCATCTAGAAACGTACCACTTTCTTGTTCTCAAGGTAGTTGGGTCTTGGTAAAAGTTGACATCAGTGGCAGATCTCATGTTTCCTATGCAGGAGTAGTTTTAGAAAGCACAGAAGAAGATGTAACTGTGAAATTCTTAAGGAAGCAAAGGACCATTTTGTATTCCCTAATGTTGAGAACATCATCATTGTTAATCGCAATAATATAGTTAAAGAACTACCAGCTCCAGTGGTGTGTCGTGGGTTTCATTCAATTAATATTTTATTCACACCATCTCTTGTTTTAAGGTAAAATAACTTTTGTATTTGGAATAACAAACATTTTCTACCGAATTCCAATACGATTTTTTCATTCATAAAACTAAGAAATTGGAATACATCCCCGTGTCCCAAGGTAAAACCACCACTGTCCCAAGGTGAAACCATAGGTTGTACCTTGAGACAAGTGTCACAAAAGTCGTTATTGGTGAGTTATTGTGTAAATATTGGAGCTAGCGTAAACTGCTGTTCGTTCAACATTTCCTAAAATTGATGCCTGTAATTGGGTAAATTTTCAAATTTCTTTTAAAAAAAATCGTAGTATGAAAAAATTAAAATGTAAAAAATGTCCCAAGGTACAACCCTATCCCCTACCGTTTCGTAGTTTCTCAAGGATCTTAAGAAACCTACGAAAGAAAATGTGGAGCTATTTTTAAGTTATTATTTATTTATAGCGTTCCGTAATGTAAAAAGTACGTAAAAAGAATATAAATGATAGTATTCGCACTCTTCCAATATCATATTCAGAAATTAGCTTGTCGGCCGCTTAGAGCGCTGCTATCTTAGTGGATAATTGTCGTGACTGTATACGTTAGACTGTGGTACTGCTGTGAAATTCTGACACGATATGACGTTGTAAGCTTTAGCCCAGAGGTCGGCAAGTAATCTTAGATGCGGTCCGGATACTATTGAAAATTTGTATCGAGGTCCAGATGTAAAACTGCACGTTCCTTATTAATTTCTTAATCTAATTTTCACTCACAAAATTATATGAAATACAATAGATGTAAAATAGTAATGTACAATCAATGCAGAAAAACTTATATTATTGGTTATTTATTTATCTTTTCACCCACACAAAGTATGAAATAAGATGGATAAACAAACTTTTATGCCGGCCGCGGTGGCCGAGGGGACTGAGGCGCTTCAGTCACGGTCTGCACGGCCACTACGGTCGGGGGTTCGAATCCCCCCTCGGGCATGGATATTTGTGCCGTCCTTAGTATTAGGTAGATCTAAGTAGTTTGTAAGTTTAGGGACTGATGACCCCGTAGTTAAGTCCCATAAGCTCTACAAACATTTGAACATTTTGAACAAACTTTTATTGGAAAGTCCAGAAACATCTACATCTACAACCATACTCCGCAAGCCACCCGACGGTGTGTGGCAGTGGGTACCTTGAGTAACACTATCGATTTTCCCTCCTATTCCAATCACGTATTGTTCGCGGAAAGAAGGATTGTCGGTATGCCTCTGTGTGCGGTCTAACCTCTCTGATTTTATCCTCACGATCTCTTCGCGATATATACGTAGGAGGGAGCAATATACTGCTAGACTCCTCGGTAAAGGCATGTTCTCGAAACTTCGACAAAAGCCCGTACCGAGCGACAGAGCGTCTCTCCTGCAGAGTCTTCCACTGGAGTTTAGCGGTCATCTCCGTAACGCTTTCACGATTACCAAATGATCCTGTAACGAAGCGCGCTGCTCTCCGTTGGATCTCTTCTACCTCCTCTATCAATCCCACCTGGTACGGATCCCACACCGGTGAGCAGTATTCAAGCTTTGGGCGAACAAGTGTACTGTAACCTATTCCTTTGTTTTCGGACTGCATTTCCTTAAGAGTCTTTGAATGAATCTAAGTCTGGCATCTTCTTTACCGACTACTGAGTTTATATGTTCGTTCCATTTTAAATCCCTCCTAATGACTACTCCCAGATAATTTATGGTATTAACTGCTTCCAGTTTCTGACCTACTATAGTGTAGCTAAATGATAAAGAATCATTCTCTCTGTGTATTCGCAGCACATTACACTTGTCTACATTGAGCTTTAACTGCCATTCCCTGCACCATGCGTCAATTCGATGCAGATCCTCCTGCATCTCAATACAATTTTCCATTGTTACAACCTCTCTATATACTACAGCATCATCCACAACAGGGCTCAATGAACTTCCGATGTTATCCGCAAGGTCATAATATCACCAACGGACCCGCGACACTCCCCTGTGGCACACCTGACATCACTCCTACCTCGGAAGACATCTCTCCATTTAGAATGACCTGCTGCTTTCTGTTATCTAGGAATTCCTCAATCGGGGCCGGCCGCGGTGACCGAGAGGACTGAGGCGCTCCAATCACGGTCTGCACGACCACTATGGTCGGGGGTTCGAATCCCCCCTCGAGCATGGATATCTGTGCCGTCCTTAGTTGTAAGTAGTTCATAAGTAGTATGTAAGTTTAGGGACTGATGACCCCGTAGTTAAGTCCCATAGACTCTACAAATATTTGAACATTTTTGAATTCCTCAATCCAATCACACAATTGGTCTGATGTAGTATTATACATACTTTTTTATTTTCACTAAGGAAGTATGAAACACAATGAAAAATGTGCGTATATGTATTAAAAAATCCATGGGAAAAATTACATTTGCGGTCTGGAGCAGGTTCTTAAAGTTATGTTCATGTGCGGAGCTGCTTGTGCGAATAATGTCTTCAAAGTGATTGGCCGTTAGTCTTGACCGATGATTATTCTCCAAGAAATTCATTTTTGAAAATGAAATTTTACAAATAAATGTAGAGCCAAACATAGCAGCCAGGTAGATCGCTAATGTTTTGCAATTTTCATATTTTTCCAGCACATGTAGACTTCAAAATTCTTCAGTGGATACAGTTTTATAAGTTTGCACGGCATTGTCTTCCTGCGTGTGTGTTATCTCCATTTGAAAGGTGGAACAAGTTCGGACCACAGTCGTCCATTCTGCTACAGGAAATACCTCAAACGGCGAATTTAAAAATCGTGACAACTTTTCTATATGGAAATGTCTGAGACTTACGGAAAAGTCTATTTTAGGATTATTTTTATATTCAAAAATTGTTGCAAAATAATGGAATTCTTGAGTTAAAACGTCTCTTTCAAAGAACCAGCTTGCGCGTAATGATGGTACACTTTGACCCAAATCACATATTAATTCCCCATTTTCCTTGTAGCCTGGTGTTGTTATCTACAGAAAAAAATGTTTTTTAATGATTATAGTATGTAATTTACACTTTGAAAATACTTACGGTGGGCCAATTTTTGGCGTTCTGCGGTCCGGACGTGGACCGCGGTCCGGCAGTTGGCGACCGCTGCTTTAGCCTATTAAGTGGTTTGAACAGGATTTGCATGTGAGGCAATTCTTCCGCAATAGCTGCATCTACGCCCGTAGACGAAGCTCTGGACGTCCACGCATTGCAGACGTCAGCCAAGATGGTCGCATTGTAAGGGCAACAGAGGCAGATCGTACAGCTGCCACAGCACGGACAAAAGAATTTGTGAGGCCAGAAGTGGCGACGAGAGCTGTTGCCAATCTGTTACCAGCACTGGGACTATGGGCGAACACACCTTGAAACGTGTCCATAGAAAATGTTAAAAAAAAAGCAGTCAACAATCCGAAGATTGGTTTGAACACCATAATGCTTTACTAGGCATGGTCCTGTTTGGAGGTGGTATGCCGTTGCCTTCCTCCGATCTTCGAACCGACTTACCCAGCCAGTTATAGGGGGACCTACGGTTTACGTGGGTTCCGAACCACGGTGCTACTCGGTATTTTCCACATGATCAATATTGCCAGAGGTGAAATAAGTGGAAAGAAACAGATAAAAATTCTAGGACCTGGCGGGGATCGAACGCAGGATCTTTGGATTTGTAGTCTGGCACTCTACCACTGTGCAACTGAGGCGCACATAGCAAATGGATATTGCCGAATTGGTAAGAAAATGTCTAATATTGTGCCTCCTGTTTTGTATCGAGTAACTTGCTCGCAAGAAAATATATAATATTGCTTCTACTGTGTGTATCGATATGTGTACATAAATCTGTGAAGTTTCATCTTTGGCAAAGATTATGTATCGCATAGCATTGTAGCTCGTGCAGAGACACAAGAGAGTCAGACGTGTGGTTCAGCTCGCTTACAGAGCAGTTACGTATATGGCTCCGATGTAGAGCAGAGGCTGCAGTGCCAGTAAGTATATATTGCATTTCATATATTTGTGAAAAAGTTTGTACCACCTCTGGAATTAAGGTAATAGCATTTTATGAAATTATGAAAAAGTTGTATCATTTAGGCAATGTAATGGTGATTATTAATAATAAGTAACAAAGTTGACCTTTCTTTCCTGTTCCATTTACGTAGTTAGAAGATTAACCTACTTCCTTTATTTGATAATTAGCTATTTGTGGATTTAAAGTTCAGTATTGATTTGGTAATATTGTTGAACAGATTTCTTTATGGGTACCGTAGTAAATGATTGTTGTGCAATACTGCAGTTAACTGAGTATGATACTGAGTCTTGATAATCAGGTACTGATGTGCATAAAATTCTCGTAGTCGAACATTAAGAAAGTGGTTGGTCTTTTTAATATCTTTCTCGCCGTCAATTTTTTTTAGTATAGTCAGTGTGTGTTTCATGCAGGTTACATGTCACAGTTGTTTTGTAATAGATCCGTTGCGCACATAATCATTTTAATGCACTGTTTCTTATTACATCAATACATCAATATCAGGGCCATAATTAAACCAAGAGTGCGGCTCCGTAGCACAGTGGTAGAGTGCCAGACTACGAATCCAAAAGTCGCGGGTTCGATCCCCGCCAGGTCCTAGGATTTTTATCTGTCACTTTCCACTTCTTTCACCTCTGGCAGTATTGCTTATGTGAAAAATACCGAGTAGCACCGTGGTTCGGAACCCACGTTAAACTGTAGGTCCCACTATAACTGGCTGGGTAAGTCAGTTCGAAGGTCGGAGGAAGGCAACGGCATACCACCTCCAAACAGGACCATGCCTAGTAAAGCACTGTGGTGTTCAAACCAATCTTCGGATTGTTGACTGCTTTACCTTAATTAAACCAAATTACTGTGTTAATGAAAAATGTACGTATTCAGTTAAATTTTGATGAAGTTATCTGATGACTTTGTGATCTTGACTGTTAAACATCAATATATGACAACTATTTGGACTGCAACTAATACCAGATTAGGTTTTGAATGAGTAACTTTAAAATAAACTCCTTTCGTTGTCTGATTTAACGACACATTCAACATTAAACAACACGTACAACTTTTAACCTCTAGCCCGTCTTTCACTCACGCCAGGGCACCGAATGCACGTCTCGACTCGTGCCGTGAGAGAATCACTTGGAAGTGATCCTCAGCGATGAAAGTAGATCCTGTTGCACGCAAGTGATGGTCGATAGCGCTTACGGCATAGGCCTGGCGTGCGCCGTCTCGCAAAGTGCATTCGTCCACGACACATTGGCCCGCATCCCTAGTCCGGCGTGAGTTAAGCTACGATTCTCGTTCGCCTTAGTGGTTTGCGGAGGGAACACTGACCAGAGCTCGGTATATGCAGAATATTGTAATGCCCGTTCTTTACCCACTTTTTCATGAATTAAAGATTGAAATGAACACCGTGCACCCTATTTGACAGATTTAGCCCCCTCAGATTATTTTGTTCCGAAACTCGAAAAAAAAATCGCACTGACGTGTTTTACGGTCCACTTGAGATTTATAGTTTTACAAGTTTTTGCAGATATTCTGGACCAAAATAATAATCTAAATAATAAAAAATTAATTTCTAAGAGTGTCTGAAACACTTTTAGGAAAAAAAATAGGTAGTGACGGGTTCCAAACCACCGACCTTTAGCGTCATAGTCCTACGCCTTGCCCACTACGCTACGTCTATCAATCAAATGATGAGTCCTTTAATCTGTTACTATTGATGGCCGTTGTTAACTGATGCTAATATGGCATTTGTAGACACTATATTATCATTTATCGTACGAAGAACGATGTGTTTTTGTTGATTCTTCAGTGCGCCATTGCTTTGGAATGACAACGTGTAAGTTACAATAAGAAAATCATCCAATACGCAACGCAAGATGGCGTACGCCAGAGAGAGTTCTGAGCGAGGAATGTCACGTGACATGTCCGAACGGCTGGTTTTCGTCCATTCAATGGAGGGTGTCAAATCGACGTTATTTTTGTAAATATGTCTCAAGCGATACGAGATATGAAAAAAACATAAGGGAGCGAAGTTGTAGAGAATTTTCTCCTCTTCAAATTCGATTATTCAATTTTCATGTCAGATGAATAGTTAAGCCGTTATTTTCATTTAAATTTTGAGCTGTCAAAAGACGATCGCAAAGGTCCACTTTTAGTGTTACTACCGTAACCTAAAGTGGGCCAAAAAAAATTGGATCGGTGCTCGAAGATTTTCAAAAAAGGAAGACGTGATTTAAGCAGTTGGTGGCTATTTTGAAGAGTTAGACAGTACTCATTATAAAATGTTGTGGTCTTCAGTCCGGAGACGTTTGATGCAACTCTCCACCCAACTCGATCCTGAGCAAGACTCTCCATCTTCACATAATAACGCGAACACACATACATCTGAATCTGCTTACTATATTCGTCTCCTGGTCTCCCTATGCGACTTTTCCTCCACACACTTCCCTCCAACGGTAAATACACGATTCCTTCATATGTCCCACCAATCGATCCCTTCTTTTAGTCAAGGTATACCAGAAATTCCTTTTTTCCTCAATTCTGTTCAGTACCTCCTCAGTTACGCGATCTGCCTACATAATATTCAGCATTCTTCGGAAGCACCACATTTGAAAAGCCTCTATCCTCTTCCTGTGCGCACTGTTTGTCGTCCATGTTTCACGCCCATACAAGACAAGATCCCACACAAATGCTTTCAGAAAGATCTTCCTTACGGTTACCTTAATATTCGGTGTTAGCAAATTTCTCTTTTTCAAAAACGCTTTTCTTCCTATTGCCAGTCTACGTCTTATATGCTCTGTACTGCGACCATCATATTTTATCTTACTGCCCAAGTAACAAAACTCATCTACCGCCTTTATTGTTTCGTTAACTAATCTAATTCTTTCAGCATCGCCTGATTTTCTTAGACTGCACTCCATTACCCTCCCATTTCTCTTGTTAATGTTGATCTTACATGCACCTTTCAACACACTGTCCATTCCATTCAGCTGCTCTTCCAGGTCCTTTGCTGTCTCTGACACAATTACAATGTCATCAGCAAAACGCAGTGTTTTTATTTCTTGAACGTGAACTTTAATTCCTTCTTGCTTTTCTTTAGAGTTTGCTCAATCTACAAATCGAATAACATTGGAGAAAGGCTACAATTCTGTCTTACTCCCTTCCCAAATTCTGCATCCCTTTCAAGCCCTTCAACTCTGATAAGTGCCGTCTGGTTTTTGTACAAGTTTTAAATAACCTTCTGTTCCCTATATGTTACTCCTGCCGATTTCAGAATTTGAAAGAGTCTATTCCAATCAACATTGTCAAAAGCTTTCTCCAAATCTTTAAAAGCTAGAAATGTAGGTTTGCCTTTCCCTAATCTATCTTCTAAGATAAGCAGTAAAAAAAGGTATCTAAATTATTGAACATCGCTTGGATGAGTGTATAGAGCAGAAAGGAGATTATGTTGAACAATGAATAAATTTTTCCAAAATTTTTGAGTTTTCATTGTTGGCTCGGGTATTTATGGGACCACCACCGTAGTACGGATGTTCCACCCAAGGATCTACACTGGTTCCTCAGTACCGCTTGAGCTATTGATCAGTAAATGCAGTCAATTTCATGTTCTCCATAAGCACTTCTTGAACAATAAGTCTTGAGTGTACTGGAAAACTCTTAAGAAGGTGTACTAACTTTTATTACAGTGAATTTAAATTTCTGTAGCTCAGAATTAGTTCCTTGAGTTCAAAATACATCATAATCAGTCATAAATCCTTTCAGGACCTACACGCACAATTGTGTGGTTCTGGCTTTGCTCGATTTATTTCTTTGTGATACACGTTAGGAAGTTCACGTCTGCACCACACTATCGTGGATGGACTGTAGTAACGTGCGCAACTTGTTTTAGTTCTATACAGCAGTCGGCAATGATCTTGTGGAAGTTATTAATTAATTTCTTTCAAAAGGCATGTTACTGTAAGATTGTGCAAATGATAAAAATTTGTAGTGAAAGCCCAAACCACACAATTATGTGGCTGCAAAATGTTTGAAAATAAATTAATTTTCTTTTTTGCAATGTCACATCACCTACAAGCTTAGGTCTGAAAGACTTAAAAGAACTTCACGAAAGTGATTCATAATGGGCTAACAACTATTAATGTCTGCCCGTCACAACCGGACGTGTAATTTGATACCGTTTGCTTGCTTGCAGCTGCTGACAGACATGCAGTACCTGGAAGGAATCGACCGCATGGCCAGGCGCGTGGCCGCGCTGTCACCGTACCCCGTCTACTACTACCACTACACGCGAGAGCGCAACTCCACCGGAGACGGCACTGGGCTACCAGGTAAGGCAACCCCACCCAACAGCTCGAACAGAGAAACACTTGGTGCAGTACACTAAACCACTCATGTTACACCGATACTAATGTCAGTTCTGATAGGTGTGATTTACTGACAAGGAAAGTACTTGGGCTCGAACAAGTACAAATACACGAAAATCGTGTGAGAGATAATGTAAAGGTCCCTTATTGCACTAGTGATACGCCCGCATCTGCAAAACTCTGCAGTCGCCCGTTAGAGGCCTCTGCATGTTCCATGCCGCATTCCACACTGACCTGCCGGTACACCAGTAGTGACGGTGCAGTGTTCCTCTGAAGTTACGTTTTGTGACGTTATTTTCATTGTGAAGCGTCGGATGGGTCGGCGATTAGTAATCAATTCTGCTAATATAGTTTGACTGGTTTAGATGAAGTTACGAAGACATCTTCTTCGTGAAGATGGCATTGGTGTAGAAGATGAATCATTCGCATGTTGCCTGGTATCTATTATAGTGTTTCTAATTTATGCTCATATTTCTGCACTGTAAAAGATACCGGAAAACTTGCGAATGATTCATCTTCATCGCCAATACCGTTTTCACGAAGAAGGGCTCTTCGGAATTTCATCTCAACCAACCGCAATACATTAGCAGAATTGATTACCAATCGACCACCCATCTGACGCTTCAATACACAAATAACGTCACAAAGGGCAACTTCAGGGGCTCACAGCACTGTACCTACTGGTTACGACTGGTGTACCAGCAGCTCAATGTGCAATGCGGCGTGGCACACGCAGAGGCCTCCAATAGGCGACTGCAAAGTTTTGCAGATGCGAGAGTATCGCCAGTGCAGTAAGGGACCTCTACGTTATCTCTCACATGATTTTGGTGTATTTGTGTTTGTTCGAGCCCAAGTACTTTCCTTGTGAGTGACAGAGAGTGGGACCAGAAACTGTTCGCGTGAGTTTCAGTCTCGCCTTTAGATTATACAGGTTGTCCCAAATCATTTGGCTCAAACTAAAAGAGGTAATAGTGTAACAGGTGATAGTGGCTTCATAACCGATTATTTTGAGACAAATAATCACTAGTCGGAAATATACCGGGTGATCAAAAATTCAGTATAAATTTGAAAACTTAATAAATCTCGCAATAATGTAGATAGAGAGTAAAATTTGACACACATGCTTGGAATGACATGGGGATTTATTATAACCAAAAAAAGTCCAAAAACAGATCTCCTGAGCACGTCGTTTGCTGATGATCGTGTGCTCAGCCGACACTTTCGTCATGCTTGGCCTCCCAGGTCCCCAGAACTGAGTCCGTGCGATTATTGGCTTTGGGATTACCTAAAGTCGCAAGTGTATCGTGATCAACCAACATCTCTAGGGATGCTGAAAGACAACATCCGACGCCAATGCCTCACAATAACTCCGGACATGCTTTACAGTGCTATTCACAACATTATTCCTCTATTACAGCTATTGTTGAGGAATTATGGTGAACATATTGACCATTTCCTGTAAAGAACATCATCTTTGCTTTGTCTTAATTTGTTATGCTAATTATGGCTTTTCTGATCAGATTCGGGGGACTTTTTTGAACTATTTTTTTTTTCTTGGTTCAAATAAAACCTAATGTCATTCCAAACATATGTGTCAATTTTTATCTCTCTATCTACATTATTCCGTGATTTTTAAGTTTTCAGATTTTAACCCGATATGTTTGCTGTCCAAATTTTTTTAGTACTTTGCGTTTCGCAGCTCTCAAATTTTCCAGAAATGACATTTTCGATTAGTTTCATCAAAGCTGTTTATTTATTATTAGTCATATGACTAAACATCCAAAAAAATGTTAAACGAAAAAACGGTAATGCGGAATAAAAAAAATCATATAAAATTTCCGTAGCACCTTGACCAACATATAAAATAGAATATATCCTGCCATAATCACCCACCAAACGTGCGATAACAAACGACAAAATATAGCAGGACTACAACAATATCGTCTATAAATTACACTACAGTAAGAAACCCTACTCTATCCCGGGCAAGCCACTTCGTCTCCTCATAAATCATATAAAATTTCCGTAGCACCTTGACCAACATATAAAATAGAATATATCCTGCCATAATCACCCACCAAACGTGCGATAACAAACGACAAAATATAGCAGGACTACAACAATATCGTCTATAAATTACACTACAGTAAGAAACCCTACTCTATCCCGGGCAAGCCACTTCGTCTCCTCATAAGAACTGGAACCCCCCATTCATTTGAATCTGCTAACTGTATTCTCCTCTTAGTCTCGTTCAGCGATTTTTTCAACGCAAACTTCCATTCAGTGCTAAATTCACGACTTCTTGATGTCTAAGAATATGTCCCACCAATCGATCCCTTGTTTTGGTAAAGATACGCCATAAATTCCTTTTCCCCTTAATTCTATTTAGTACCTCTCATTAGTTAAGCGATCTACCCACCTAATCTTCAGCATTCTTCTGTAGAACCGCATTGCAAAAACCTCAATCCTCTTCCTGTCTGAACTATTTGTTATTCATTTCTCACTCTCGTACAAAGCAACACTGAACACAAATACCTTCAGAAAAGACTTTCTTACGCTTAAATTAATATTCGATGTTAGCAAATTACTCTTTTCTCCCAAAGCGACTTATTCAAATTTCAACAGGTTTGGTTATTAAGGCGTTTCGTACGTTTTTATTTGAACAGCCTTCGTATATTTCTTGTACAACTGCTGTGTAATGGAACTGTGTATCTCATGGTGCATATAATCAGCTCAAACGCTAAGAAACAAAATGTAACAAAGATTATTTAAGACTTTACAATAAACTTATCTAGATACATAGCTTTCAAAACTACACTAAAGTATTCTAAAATAAACAGTTTGACAAACACTATATAAAAGAATTACATGTAAGTAATTACCACATAAACAGCAGTATTGATATCCACATTCTATGTATCTTCCACTGAAAATAACTTTGTAATAGGTGGCTCATGAAAACTAGTCAGCATAAAATAAATAAGTAGTTTTGGTGTAACTAATTAAAAATTTATTGGGTTACGTACATAATAGCGCAAACCACATAAGTAATGTAGCCGTTCATAGTGACGACCGCATGAGCCAATATATGTATGGAGTATTAAGTTTTTCCGGAATCGGATACGGAAAACATTCTCCATGAAAAATTACATACGAGGGGTGGAACTAAAATAATGGCAACAATGTTGTGGAGGCACTATGCCATGGAATCTACTATTGCCGGCCGCGGTGGCCGAGGTGACTGAGGCGCTCCAGTCACGGTCAGCACGGCCACTACGGTCGGGGGTTCGAATCCCTCCTCGGACATGGATATTTGTGTCGTCCTAGTTCGTCAGTAGTTCATAAGTAGTTTGTAAGTTTAGGGACTGATGACCCCGTAGTTAAGTCCCATAAGCTTAACAAACATTTGAACATTTTTTAATCTACTATTGTCGCTGATAACACACGTTGTTGACATACCTACCGTACCTCCGAGCAAATGGACTCGCCCGTCCCACGTCACCGGCGTGCACACAGTGGAGGTAACTACAGTACAGGCACTTGTGAGCGAGCGATCTGACGTAATGGTGTCACTATGTTTTCGTAACAGGAAAAACGGAGTTGGATCATGACTGAATGTACCAGAGGTTGTACAGCACGACAGTCTCATCAAGGTCTTCAAGAGATGTGCGGGGAATCGACATTGTCGTACAGAACAATGCCACGTTGGGTAAAGGCCTTCAACGAGGGTTGGCAAACCGTGGCAGACGTGCATTGGGCATATCGTCCTAGCGTCTCTGAAGAAGAAGTGCATACTTTGCCGCGTTAGTGGGCAGTGATCGACATCAGACAATTCGTGAGCTCGCCCACGAGATCGGATAGCGCAGACGACTGTGCTTCGCATCCTGAAGGAACGCCTGGGCATGCGAACAATTGCATCATCATGGGTTCCGAATGAATTGGCGAAAATTCAGAAATGGATGCGTTACGACGTACGTGAAGTGCTATGAGCGCGAAGGCTATCTTACGCCTTACCGTAAACTGGATGAGGCATGGACACATCGTACGGTCCAAAACTGGAACTCCAATCCAACGAATGGCGTTATTATGGGTCGCCGCAAAAGTCGAAAGTCTATCAGAGTCCCAGTATGGTGAAAGTTATGGTGATTCTCTATACGACTGTAATGGTATTATCCTAATGCCTTACGTTTTTGGGTCATCACCTGCTACCAGCTTTGCAAAAGAAGCAGCAACACTTTCTGCGTAACCCACCCGCATACAGCCCAAGCTGTGGCTACTCTGTTCGGTGATGGGACTGGGAAGTACTGTAGCATTCACCACACTCCCCAGACATAAGTCCTTGTGCCTCTCATTTGATTCCGAAGAAGACGGAACCACTTCGTGGCATTCGATTCAGAACTGTTCCTTAGATTCGACAGGCAACGGACCGCTACATTCGCACCATCAACAGAACAGGCTCTGCCAACGGTATACTACGCCTTCCACTAGTGACTGCTTTGAAGAACAGTAACAGGTGCAGACAAGGTAACGCTTTTGTTTTGGTTGTGAATAAATAGTTGCCACGCGGGAGTAGCCGAGCGGTCTGGAGCGAAACGTTACGGATCGCGCGGTCTCCCGCGTCGAGTGTTCGAATCCACCCTTGGCATGGATGTTTTTGTTGTCCTTAGGTTAGTTTAATTAATTTGTTAAGTCTAGCGATTTATAACCAAAGTAGTTTGGTCTCACAAGAATTACAAACATTTGAACATTTGAATAAATAGTTGTCACTATTTAAGTTCAAACCGTCGTATATCTGCCATCAATGATGTTGATCGTTGAGAAAGTAGCGACGTCTTTTGCTAGATACCATCCGCTATGCATCACAACATGGTTAACAGATTATATAAATCGTCTCCATGCAAATATACTTACAACATGTAGCAACTTTCATCACGATTGGTGAAACTATGGCGAAGTCTATTAATGACAAACATACGAAGTTCCTGATTAATAAACTTCCTCGCCGTTGAACGATCGCCACGAACGTTGACACATGTATGCTTATGTGGGGAAGGTTTTTATAATTTGCAATTCGTTGTATTGTGCACGGTGGAGGTAACGAGTAATAAATCACCATGATTAATAGCAGATAAATTGAATTAGTCAGAGTAGGTTTTCTGTACCCCATAAAAACCGTATGGAGGCTCCCAAAAATATTTTAAAAAATTTCGAAGAGAAACAAATATCGGTCTGTACAAGGGGTGCTCACAGAACATACTCGAACTGTCGCACATATCTCGAGAACTAAACACCGTATCAAAAAAATTAAACATTAAAATTTATTCGTCTCCACTGTCACGTATTTAGCATGCGTGGGAAAAAATGAGGAGACGTATACTTTCGTATGTTCCGTCAACCAGCGGTCTTCATGAAATGACACACCTTGTATTTCACGCATTGAAAGAGATTCCTCGCGGTTTTGAGTGGCTTAATAATTTAAGCATTTAGTAAGTACTCAGAGGGACCTGAGATATTGTGGAATAGGCTCCGCTGTCTTGACCTATGATACACCGTGTAATTAGAGATGCCACTGCTACTTATCCTGGTTCTTCTTAACCCTATAATGCCCAAAATATGTTTTTAGGTTTTTAAAAATTTTCAGAACTTAAAATTATATTTATTTTAAGTAAGTGACAGTATAAATATGTGACAAAAGTTTGTTGCAGCATTTAGCCCTTTCTATGACATGTTACGTATATGTAACATTGGGCATTAACAGAAACATAATCTTATTTTTTATAACATAAACTATTTTAAAGTACCAATGCATTGAATAATGTCAGAGATAAAACATCTGTCTCATTGAGTTTCTGTGTGGAATCTTCTAAAGCAATTTCTGTCTTTGTTAAAGCATAAAAACAACTCACACATGGTGATGGAAACACGGAAGCGTTACTCCGAACATCCATTAATTTGTGGAAATTCCTCAACAATTGGAACCTGCTTTGTCAACTCTACATCTACATGGGATACTATGCAAATCAAATTTAAGTGCCCGGTATTGGAATACTTCAGACATCATGTAACAGATGATATGATCGATATCCTAGTTCAGGAAACAAACATATTTAGTGTTCAAAAGACTGACTTCTGAATTTTCTACAATTTCGTCTGTAATGTTAGTGGCACTTACATCCACTGCAGGATTCTCAGAGTTTTCATTCACAATACACCTACGAGTATTTCCCAGCGTGTAATTTTCGTCTTTTTCTCCGTTAACTTCTACTTCCACTATTTCAGACATGTCACTGTCTAGGTTAAATAGATATCAATTACCTCTTCCTCTGATAACTGAAATGTATTCATTCACAGTACCTAACCTATTTTACACAATGTTACAGATATGTAACATTGATATGTTATTGCTAATAGCACCACTCATGAGCAATATTTACAATTATAACAGACATAAACACGCACATTAACGTTTAATCTTTTATAAGAGTACATTATGAAAGTTCGTGGTTGCTTTACATTTACAAAATCAACATTATTAACATACCTTACGAGCCATGGATTCAAACTGATGTAATCGCCGATAGAACCAAGTAGTTACAAAACCGAGAAAAGTAATGCTTTGCAAGCAAGGATGTAACAATGGGCATTAGAGGAAAATTCGTTTGTGAGCCAATTAGTCACTGTATATATCCAGTGTTACATATCTGTAACAAGGACATTAAAGGGTTAATGAAATTTGTCATTACTTGTCGTTCAAGGGTGCCAGGTTTCTTGAAATGCTAGGCTAATTGACTGGTCTCTGTCAGAACAGTTACCATAAGTAAAGCTTCTTCGGCGCATGTCCTGTTATATTCGTGTACATAAAAGGAAGGCAACGGCTGTAAAATCGTCAGGGTAAGCACTTACAGGGACTACTAGTAAGATTATAGATGATGTAGTTCTTTACAGGTTAAATTAAGTCTTACAATGACCCTTCTGCTTATCAGGTGGTTAGCAAGAATTTGTTATTTTTTCTCGGCAGTGCTTTGGGCCTTTCGCAGAATTTTGTACGTGCATTATAGAACAAAACGCGTAAATAAGTGAGACCCATTATTGTACTCAATAAACAGACGGCAGTGGAACGACATATAATTTACTACGGAACTGTTGCAGTCATTACACTAATTGAAGCGTTTTGCTTGAAATATCTGTGCTGTTGTCAGCTAACGTTCTGTTTACACAATTGTCTGTTCGAACTTTGCTAACTGCGTAAAGCTGCTGCAGAATGTTCGCTAATTTCTTTTGTCCGATGCGAATTAGTGGAAGCAATTCAGAGTTTAAATACGTTACTACTTCAGTGTCAGGACAAGCATTAAGAGTTCGATGAAACAAAATGTTCAAATTTAACTTTGCCCGTGAATGTGGACCAATCAGAACTTCAAACATTTAGACTTAAAATTGGCTTTCCGTTAGCTATTTGCAATAGCTTGTATCTATCTGTTTCTGTCCCTCGCTCTTAGAACATTATCAGTGGACAATTCTGTGTAACATTACTTTTGTGTTGTTGCCTGTACGCATTAATGTTAAGCTCGGCGATTAAAATATTAAGGATTTTTGTTAAAATTTCCATCATAGAAAAATCGGATAAAAAATCTGATTAAATAGTTTTGACAAGGGTGGATGAAATTAATATACCAAATGATTGAATAAATGAAATGGCGGAATACAGATTGGGGTTCAGGCAACACACAAAAATAACTTCACAGAGAAAACTTAACGGAAAGTACCCATTGTAGCTTCTTTCTGGAAATATTGTTCACAGCTGATGAATGGTTAAGATAAACTTTATGATACTTTCCGCAGTAAAATAACGTCCAGACTGTTCGCCTCGTAAGTCATTGTTGACGGACCGTGTACTAAAGTTTGATTACGCAAATAACAAACAGAAAAAACATCTATAGGACTTCTCGAAACTGTTTATACGAATGCGGGTTCTAAAAGGAAGAAAGGTAATGATTTAAAGTAACCGATAGGGATTTAATCAAGGCAATACACGAAGCGAAAGTGATGGCGTCTAAACATCATGTTACGATGGAATATGGAGGAGCTGAAAATCTCAAAGAAAACAAATAATTAAGGAAGGATGGGGCATTATTAAATGAAAACAGGGTTGAGACATGGCTCTTAACAAAAGAGAGTATATTTTAAAGTAAAATGTAACAGCACTCACACATAACAAAGCAGTCTGTGTACATGTCCACACTTAATAAGCTCAAACAAGACAGTGAATGATCGTGGTTCCGTTCTCTCGACACGGCGGAAGAAAACGAAAGACGAGCGAAAAAAACCTTTCCACAGATAAAATATTTCGAGAAGGAGGGAAACACTGCGACAAGTGTCACTGATTGATAAAAAAATATTAATTTAATTATGTATCGTTAAATCTTGTATCTAACCGAATGTATGTTCCTTTCCTGTCCCTCGCTCTTAGAGCATTATCAGTGAACAATCCACTTCGATTACTGATACATGGACTTCATTACCTGTTACGGCTAATAACATCCAGGTTTTATAATCAACGGACCATTATATATCATTGGAACATACATAATGAAAATGTTCCGTTTGTTTGCATGGTCATTTTGTAGCTCTTACGTAAGTTATAAGTGATTTTCCGTCTTAAGCTTTAAGACTTTCATCACACGCGTTTTGCTTTTATTTGTAAACAAACTGAAAATCCCCGGTTGACCACGTACTAATTTATTCCAGTCCTCTCCTCTCTCGGTTCATGTCCTCTTCCCACCTCTATATATATATACTTCCATTTTTATATATACAGAGTGATCAAATTATCTGAAGACAGAGTTCAAAAATGTTCAAATGTTTGTAATTCTATGGGACCAAACTACCTTCGACCTAAGTCCCTAGACTTACAAACGACTTAAACTAAGGTAAACTAACCTAAAGACAACACACAGATCCATGCCCGAGGGAGAATTCGAACCTCCGACGCGGAAGGTCGCGCGTTCCGTAACGTGGCGCTCCAGATCGCTCGGCAAGCCCCTCGCGGCGAAAACTTAGATCACGAAAAACTATACATGCATCCCAAACAATTAAATTTTGAAATTTGTTCGACTTGCAGGGGCATCCAGTGATACCGAACACGCCCCCCTTACCTCCTAGAGGGAAGTAAAAAATATAAATAGGAATTCCAAATTTTAGTGCAGGTTTGGACTCCCCAGATAAAAATACGGAAGTTTTATCTTTAGTATTTCTTGTATCCTGCTTTCTGCGGTGCGCGTGGCTGCTAGCCGTCGGGGGTTCGAGTCCTCCCTCGGGCATGGGTGTGTGTGTGTGTGTGTTATTCTTCGTATAATTTAGTTTAAGTTGTTTGTAAGTTTAGGGGCCGATGACCACTGGAGTTAGGTCTCATAAATTTACAAACATTTCAACACTTTTTGTATTCTGACAGATGGCGTTACGATCGACGACAATCAAAATTGGTAACAATTAGTTTTGAAGTGGGGTTATTACAAGATATGCAAACAATATCAGAGAAATAAATGTAGACCCCCCCCCGCATGCACCGAGGATGCGAAAAGCTACGTAAGTAAAATGAAATTAGATATTATAAGTTTTGCTTTCACTTCTAAAGTTGGATTC
The DNA here is from genome assembly GCA_026315105.1 of Locusta migratoria. Taxonomy (NCBI): domain Eukaryota; kingdom Metazoa; phylum Arthropoda; class Insecta; order Orthoptera; family Acrididae; genus Locusta; species Locusta migratoria. The sequence continues at coordinate 705,601,603 of CM048745.1, read as the reverse complement.
AAAATATTTTCGAAAGAACACATAAGGTTTCCAAATACTTCTGTAAATGGTTTAGGGACGCATATCGTAATACTACTACAAATTCAGACTGCCATTTTCCCCTTTTCTGAGGTTGATTATCGCAATTCGCATTCTTCTTTGAACTACCACCAGATATTTCCAGAATGAAACTTCACTCTGCAGCGGAGTGTGCGCTGATATGAAACTTCCTGGCAGATTAAAATTGTGTGCCGGAACCGGGACTCGAAACTGGGACCTATGCCTTTCGCGGGCAAGCGCACTACCGACTGTGGTATCCCGACACGACTCACGATGCCGCCTCACAACTTTACAAGGTCCCAGGTTCGAGTCCCGGTTCCAGCACACAATTTTAATCTGCCAGGAAGTTTCCTATCAGCGCACACTCCGCTGCAGAGTGAAGTTTCATTCTGGAAACATCCTTTAGGCTGTGGCTAAGCCATGTCTCCACCATATCCTTTCTTCCAGGAGTGCTAGTCTTGCGCGTTTGCAGAAGAGCTGTGAAGTTTGGAAAGTAGGAGGCGAGGTACTGGCGGAAGTAAAGATGTGAGGCGACATTGTGAGTCGTGTCGGGATAGCACAGTCGGTAGTGCGTTTGCCCGCGAAAGGCAAAGGTCCCAGTTTCGAGTCCCGGTTCCGGTACACAATTTTAATCTGCCAGGAAGTTTCACACCACCAGATAGCTACTAAACGTTGAAATAGGAATAGCTATCTTATCATTAAGTAAGATGTGATCCTTTCACTTTAATATAATGAAATATTTTCAACCAATAGCTTTCCTGCAATAATATGAGAACAATTACATAGCGAAAGACATGCAAATCCAAAATATGTGTGCGTCATTTTATATGCTACAAGTAAAACGATTTCCGAAGAACTACATCAGCAACTTCTTTCAAAACAGCGTCAATAACTCAACAATCCGATTTCTGCTTTCCTTTAGTTAAACTAAGATCTTTGAGTGGCACGGCAAAGAAGTCTGCGCTAAAGAGTCCACGATAAGGAATTAATATTCCTTCAAACCGTCTTGATTGCAATTTTATTTTATTAGTTAATGACGAGGAAACCTGACAGACAACTACCCATGGCTAAACCGTCGCTAAATTTACTGGAAGAGTTTGAGATAGCGAAGCGCGCTTACTTTGGACACCCACACCTCCTAAACGATCCTTTTCATGAGGCCAGATCACGAATGTATCATTCACATACCTATAGAAGCATGTGGTTTGTATCTGGCTGTCTCTAATATTCTCTTCTCAAATCTCTCCATGAACATGTTCGCACCCACAGGAGACACGGGCTGCCCATAGCTACACCTCCTGTTTCTTCATAATATTAGTTCCCATACAGGAAGTATGTGGAGATTAGCATATGTCTAAATAGGTCCAATAGAGCGCCATCAAATTTCTCTGCAATCAGTTCTAGTGAGTCTTGCAGTGGAACCCTGGTGAACATCGATCCCACATCAAAAACAACCATGATGTCTGAGCCCATACTGTGTAGTTGCTTGAGGCGTTGCAGGATGTCTTCTGAGTTTTGGATGTGGTGAGCATATTTCTCCACATGTGGAGAAAGCAGATTCTTCAATTACTTGGCTCTTTCATACGTGGGTGCCCCAATATTACTGACAATTGGGCGTAGGGGCACACCTTCCTTATGTATTTTGGGACGACCATACAATCTAGGAGGTACTAGTGCCTTTGCCCTAAGTTGTCTGATGACCTTCTCAGGTATTCCTGCATCCTTCAGGAGAGCCATTGTCTTCTGGTCCACCTTGTCATTGGGGTCACACTCCAAAGTTCTGTAAGCAGGGTTCACAAGGACACAGCTTCTCATCATAATCCACCCACTTCATGACTGTGGAGTTCCCATTGTCTGCTGGGACTATTACAATACTGCTGTCTTCCCAGAGCTTCCTGAGTGCGATGTTAAATTTTGGAGGTCTGAATTTTTCGTCCACTTTTCACTCCCATACAATGCTACACTCCAGACAAATGCTTTCAGAAAGGACTTCCTAACATTTTAATTAATATTGGAAGTCAACAAATTTCGCTTAATGAGAAACGCTCTTCTTCCCATAGCTATTCTGCATTTTATATCGTCTTTACTTCGGCCATCAGAAGTCATCTTGCTGACCAAATAACAAAACTCATCTACTTCTATTATGGTCTCATCACGTAATCTAATTCTTTCAGCATTACCTGACTTTCTGATGCTACACTCCATTATCCTTGTTTTACTCTTGTTGATGTTCAACTTATACCCTCTTTTCAAGACACTATCCATCCCATTCAACTGCTCTTCCAGATCCTATGCAGTGTCTGACAGAATTACTATGTCAGCAGCAAACTGGAAAGTTTCTATTTCTTCTCCCTGAACTTTAATTCCCCCTCCAAATTTCTCCTTGCATTCCTTCACTGCTTGCTCAATGTACAGACTGAACAACATTGGGGAAAGTATACAACCCTGTCTTACGCCCTGCCCAACCCCTGCGTCCCTTTCATTCCCTTCAACTCTAATAATCGCGGTCTGGTTTTTGTATAAGTTGAATATAACTCTCCGCTCCCTATATTTTAACCCTGCTACCTACAAAATTTGAAAGAGTGTATTACAGTCGACATTGTCAAAAGCTTTCTCGAAATATACAAATTCTAAAAACGTAGATTTGTCTTTTCTTAACCTATCTTCTAAGATAAGTCGTAATTTGAATATTGCCTCCTGCATTCCTACATTTCTCCTAAATCCAAACTAATCTTCCCCAAGGTCGGATTCCACAAGATTTTCCATTCGTCTGTAAATAATTCGTGTCCGTATTTTGCAACTATGACTTATTAAACTGATAGTTCGGTAATTTTGACATTTATCGGCACTTGCTTTCTTTGGAATTGGAATTACTATATTCTTCTTGAATTCGAAGGGTATTTTCCCTGTCTCATACACCTTGCATACCAGGTGGGAACATTTCTTCATGGCTGGCTCTCCTAACGATATCAGCAGTTCAGACGGATATCATCTACTCCAGGGGCCTTGTTTCGACTCAAATCCCTCAACGTTCTGTCAAATTCCTCTCGCAGTATCGTATCTCCTATCTCATCTTCCTCCCCTTTGTCTTCCATTTCTAGAATACTGCCTTCAAGTTTATTTCCTTTGTACAGGCCCTCTTTATATTCCTTCCACAGTTCAGCTTTCCCCTCTTTTCTTCGTACTGGTTTTCCGTCTGAGTTCTTTATATTCATACGGCTGCTTTTCTTGTCCCCAAACATCTATTTTCCTGTAGGCGGTATCTATCTTTCGTCTAGTTATACATTATTCTATGGTTCTGCCTTTGTCCTTTAGCCACTCCTGCTTAGCCAGTCTACATTTCCTGTCAGTCTCAGTTTTCAGACGTTTGTACTCTTTTTTGCCTGCTTCAGGTGCTGAATTATTATATTTTATCCTCTCATCAATTAAGTTCAGTATATCATGTGTTATCCAGGGATTTCTATTAGGCCTTAACCTTCTGCCCATATGACCCTCAGCTGCTTTCGCTACTCTATCTCTCAGAGCAACCATTCTTCTTCTAGTGTATTGCTTTCCTTGCCTAATGCTACCTCTGAAACCTTCAACCACCTCTGGTTCCTTCAGTTTGTCCAGGTTCCATCTCCTAACTTTTCTACTTTACAGCAGTCCCTTAAGTTTTAATCTACAGTTCATTACCAATAAGTTATGGTCACATTTGCCCCTGGGTATGTCTTACAGTTTAAAACCTGATTCCTAAATCTATTCCTTACCATTAAAGTCAATCTGGTACCTTCCAGTGTCTCCTGGTCTCTTCCACGAATACAGCATTCTTTCAATATGTTTAAACCAAGTGTTTGTGATCATTAAATTTGGGTCTGCACAAAATCCTACCAAGCGATCTCCTCTTTCATTTCTTTTCCCAGGTCCATATTCACCTACAACATTTCCTTCTCTTCCTTTTCCTACTACCGAGTTCCAGTCCCCCATCACAAAAAAAATGTTCAAATGTTTGTTTAGTCTATGGGACTTAACTACGGGGTCATCAGTCCCTAAACTTACAAACTACTTATGGACTACTTACGAACTAGGACGACACAAATATCCATGCCCGAGGGGGGATTCGAACCCCCGACCGTAGTGGCCGTGAAGACCGTGACTGGAGCGCCTTAGTCCCCTCGGCCACCGCGGCCGACCCCCCATCACAATCAGTCGTCTGCCTTAATTTTCTGAATAATTTCTTGTATCTCCTCATACATTTCTTCGATGTCCTCATCATCGGCAGAGCTAGTTGGCATGTAAACTTGTACTACTGTGGTCTTGATTTTGTGTCTGTCTTTGCTATGATAATGTGTTCACTATGCTGTTCGTAGTAACTTACCCGCAGTCCTATTTTCTTATTCATTATCAGACCTACCCCTGCGTTGCCACCAACTGATTTCGTTTTTGTAACCCCGTACTCACCTGACCAGAAATCCTCTTCATCCTGCCACCGAACTTCACTAATCGCCCCTATATCTAACTTCAACCTATCCATTTCCCTTTTTAAATTTTCTAATTTTCCTACCCGATTAAGGGATCTAACATTCCACGCTCCGATCCGCAGAATGCCAGTGTTGTCTTTTCTGATGACGACATCCTCCTGAGTAGTCCCCGCTCGGATATCCGAATGGGGGACTATTTTACCTCCGGAATAGTTTACCCAATAAGACACCATCATATTTTCATACAGTAGAGCTGCATGTCCTCGGGAAAAGTAACGACTGTACTTTCCCCTTGCTTTCAAATAAATTGTAAGTGGTTCTCCCAATGGCAGTTTTTTTTTTGTGTGTGTGTGTGTGTGTGTGTGTGTGTGTGTGTGTGTGTGTGTGTTCACGCAGAGCGGTCTAAAGCGTCCCGCTGCGGAGCGCGCGGTTGCATTTGAACATTTTGTATTCACACAACCGTTTCCCGCCCAGAATCTGTCACTCCCGTGACAGCATATCATCAGTTTACCTCAGACAAGGACTCTTTTTTACGAAACCTAGACGTAAAGTGTCTCTAGTATCGCTCCTTGTAACACTATATCTTCAAAACAGAACAAGAATTATGACTGCAGCAAAATCCCGCCACTATCAAAAATGTTCAAATATTAGCAAATCTATGGGAATTAACTATTGAGGTTATCAGTACCTAGACTTACAAACTACTTAAACTAACCTAAAGACAACACTCACACCCATGTCCGAGGGAGGACTCGAATCTCCGACGGGGAGCAACCGCGGGCTCTACATCAAGGCGCCTTATAGAGCGCTCAGCCGTTCCACCGTGGCCCACCGCTATCCCCGCCAGAGTTACAGAGTTCTTGCATTTTAAAGTTACGTTGTTACTCAACTTTGACCACCATCCATATTAAACTGTTGTTCTGGTCTTCAGTCCGCAGACTTGTTTGATGCTGCTGTCCACGCTACCCTGCATTGTGCAAGCGTCTTCATGTGAGACTACGAACGGCAACCTACATCATTTTCAATCTGCTTACTGTATTCGTCCCTCGCTCTCCCTCTACGATTTTTACCCCACACTCTTCCTTCTAATGATAATTTGATGATTCCTTGATGTCTCCGTATTTGTCATCAACATATTTCTTTTCTTAGACAATATATGCCAGAACCTCCTTTTTCTCCACAATTCTGTTGAGCACCTCCTCATTAGTTACGTGATTGCGTGGTTATGGTATATCGTCCCAAATTTGCGACTGGATAGGGGTTTTCCTGTCAGAGAGGACACAGTTCGTAGTAATCGGTGGTAAGACATCGACTAAAATAGAGGTGATATCGGGCGTTCCACAGGGTAGTATTATTGGTCCTCAGTTATTCCTTATTTAAATAAACGATTTAGAGGAAAATCTAAGTAGCTCTCTTAGGTTGTTTGCTGGTGACGCCATCATTTACCGTCTAGTAAAATCGTCTGAAGATCAAAACCAACTGAAGACCGATCTGAATAAGATATCACTATGGTGTAAAAATTGGCAATTGGCTCTAAATAATGAGAAGTGTGAAGTCGCCACATGAGTATGAAAAGAAATCCGTTAAACTTTGTTTACAACATAAATCAATCAAATGTGGAAGCCGTAAACTCCACAAAATACCTAGGAATTACTATTACTTCAGACCTAAACTGGAAAGAACACGTAGATAATATCGTGGGAAAGGCGAACCAGAGACTACGTTTTATTGGCAGGACCCTTAAAGGATGCAACAAAACTACTAACGAAACTGCATACACTGCGCTTGTCCTTCCTTTTTTTAAATATTCCTGCCCAGTGTGGGATCCTTATCAGGTAGGTTTGACGGAGGACATCGAAAGAGTCCAAAGAAGGGCAGCTCGTTTCGTATTGTCACGATCCAGGGGAGACAGCATTACGGAAATGATACAGGTTCTGGGATGGGAATAATTACAACAACGACGCTTATCGCTGCGGCGTGGGCTACTTATGAAACTCCAATCGCCAACATTCTCCTCCGAACGAGAAAATACATTGTTGACTCCCACTTACATAGATAGAAATGATCATCAGAATAAAATACGAGAAATCAGAGCACGAACTGAGAGATTCAGAAGTTCTTTCTTCCCGCGCGCTATTCGAGAATGGAATGGGAGATAAAATAGTATAACGGTGGTTCGATGAACCCTCTGCCAGGCACTTAAATGTGATTTCCAGAGTATCCCAAGTCGATGTAGACCTACCCATCTAGTCTTTATCATTCGTCTGTAACATCACATTTCAAAAGCTTCTTTCATCTTTTTATCTGAACTCCTCATCGTCCACCTTTCACTCTCATACAATCCTATACTCCAGACAAATGCTTTCAGAAAGGACTTCCTAACATTTAAACTAATATTGGATGTCAACAAATTTGGCTTCTTCAGAAACGCTTTTCTTCCATTTTATATCTTACTTACTTTGGCCATCAGAAGTTATCTTGCTACCCAAATAACAAAACTCATCTACTACTTTTATTGCCTCATTACCTAATCGAATTCCTTCAGCATCGCCTGATTTTCTGACTGTACACCCTCATTTTACTTTTGTTCATTTTATATCTTCCTTTCAAGACACTGTCGATTCCGTTTAATTGGTCTTGCAGGTCTTTTGCTGACTGTGACAGATTTACTAAGTCGTCAGCAAACCGCAATGTTTTTATTCCTTCTCCCTGGACTTTAACTCCCTTTCCAAATTTCTCATTGCATTCATTCGCAGCTTACTCAGTGCATAGATTGAACAACGTTGGGGAAAGCCTACAACACTGTCTTACTCCCTTCCCAACTACTGCGACCCTTTCATGTTCTTCGACTCTAATAATTCCTGTCAGGTTTTTGAAAACATTTTTTTTTTTTTTTTTTTTTAAGATTACGTCTCTTTTTTTCTGAATTTGCACAAGTCTTCCTACGAGTATTTTCTCAATTATGGACCTGTACAAGTTTTGTTAGTAGGCAAATGTAAACGAACTGCATCCCATTTTTGCTGGAGAGCCGAAACGAGAGAAGATAGTCATATTGGAAGCAGGTTTTTGGAGTGCAGTTAACGCCATAACTCATCCCAGCGGAGTTCCGTTGCTTTCAGGTCTAGACTTGGAGCAGACCACCGCGTTTCAGAGAAGTTGAAGACAACAAATCACTGTGTCACAGAGTGCACTACCATGCTCAAACGACCAATAATCATCTCTGAACTGCACCTCTGCTGTCCACAGCACACAATTTTGTAAAATATAATAATTCTTCCTCTCTAAGAGATTTCTTACATGCAATAAGAAGAGCACACTTGACGTTAAAAACATTCCTATATCCTACCACGGCTCCGTGATTCACTGCTGGCATAGGATATGGTAAGTAACATTGTCCAGGCATTCGTCAATCCCAAAGCATTCCACAGAACTGCCACACAGTACATCACACCGAATAGTTCGCTTCCAGTCATCCGGTATTCAGCATCGCCGCTGTTTAGACTGTTACCCTCACTTCAGGATCGGGATTTATTTAGGGAAAATACATGGAAGGGTAGCCCATCAATAGACGTCGTTAGTTGGTTGATTTAAAAATATATCTGATTTTTATTAACATTTACAAGTGCACTGTTTTTAGGAAAAACATTAATAAAGTTAACCACACATTCTACTCAAGATTACCTAATCACAATTTGCTAGAAGCAAGATTTGAACAACACGCCCCAGGCGACAGAAAAATAAAATTACAGGTACACTGTTTTAAGAAAAAAACATTAACAATTTTAAGGTGGCCTTTAAGAGCAAATTTCAAGTTGCAAGGCACGTATTTAGCAATACAAGACATCATATAGGGCTCTCACTTCAACAGTAAGTATTAGCAATTTACTAAAAGGCAATGGTTCAAACACGCCCCAGGCGAAGAACATTTGAAATTGACGGTACACTGACCTTAAGGAGAACATTAACTCGCAACTAATTTGAACATGAAATTATGAAGGTTTTACCCTAAGTTACAAGCTTATCAAGATTAATCACAATGGCTTGCCCAGGAGACATTTTGTTTTTGTTTTTTAACAGACAGGTGTACACGACTAAAATGAACTACAAGCAAGACCGACTTAAGATATAATATAGGTTTAGAGGGAGAGGGTCCTTTGAAATCACGGCATTCTGCTGCGCATAACTACATCAAGAAATACTTAACCAAAACTGTAAGAGCGATCACGCCATGACGTGCCCTGTTGATAACGACCTAGGACCAGTGCGCTACCAGGAGTGCCGTCGAAATCGCCATCCAACGTACGTAACTCCAATCCACGGGGCCACGCACTACTCTCGCCAGAAGTTACCTGCGAACACACAAGCACAGAACCAGAATCGAATTCCACAAGACAGAATAGCATTCAATATTTTAAACTAAAATCAAAATCAACCTAAGACCACAGTACCTTTAAAAAGCAAAAATTAAATAAACTCCCACGAGTTTTAAATTTAACCAGGGAACCATCTAAATAACAACCGGAAGCCCCGCTTCCACGCTATTTCACAGTCACAGGAAAACAGAGTAACTAATCTACACACAGTACAAACATGATAACAAATTCTTTAATGGCTATGGTGCCACTCCCGCACACTTCTGCCTTCTTGGTCACGCGCTCCTTTGAAACACGTGCACACTCCCAAATGAGCGTTAACACACGTGCTTCATAAGAGATTGGCAGCAACAACCAGATCTAAAGGCGCTAACCGGAGAATAACTTCACTGTCGTCAGGCTCCGGCATATGAACTTCAAGCTGCTAAACAGCAAAATCTGCACCAATTAATATATAGGCCCTTAACAACCACAACAGAGGAAACACTCAACTTTTAGATGGGTCGCCGGAACGAAGAAACCATCACGATCTAGGGCTCCGGTGACTGCTTTTCCAACCCGAGTTCTCACTGATGGCCATTCCAACGTCATAACGATCGCTCTGCCGGAAACCAGAATGACTTCACCAGGGCAGCGCGAACGACAACCTACTGTCAACTGCCCGTCGCTGCGTACAGCACGTCCCCTCCACCACGTGTCGCCTAAGCCACTCACTCCTGCGATGTCCACACGGACCAGCGAACTCACACGCCAAAGATAATACAGAAACCACCATCGATAGCCCAAAACAAACTGGCGCCAGTGGTCCCGATCACGCCAGCCAGAACCACATGGTCCACCTCAAGTGTCAGCAATATGTATAGAAATTTAGGACTTATGAAGAGCTTCTCAGCCATTGCACACAACTCTTCCTAACTCCGTAAGCATTCACACTGTTTTAACTGGACTGCTGGTAGCATTTTTGAACTCAGGAGCTAATGCCTCCGGTGATTTCGTGTGACTTTTACGTTCACTTTTCACGATGATCGACTGTCTCTGTACATCAGACACTGTCTTATCTCGTTTTTCCGGTTGCTGCTCCTTTGCGTTTCTTCTTCACAATCACAACAGCAGCAGTCCCTTTTGGGTAGCAGTCTAGGCATTGCAATGACCCCGGCGGATATTTTACTCGTGTCTGAAGCGTGGCGCTCCAGTCACGGTCTGCACGGCCACTACGGTCGGGGGTTCGAATCCCCCCTCGGGCATGGATATTTGTGTCGTCTTTAGTATAAGTTAGTTGATAAGTAGTTTGTAAGTTTAGGGACTGATGACCCCGTAGTTAAGTCCCATAAGCTTAACATACATTTGAACATTTTTTTCTGAAGCGTGGGAGTTAGTGTGCCACCAGAAATCACGACACAGCTATCGACTGCTGCCGTCGTCACGGCCGAGGCCAACACCGACAGATGGCAGCAACACTTCCTGCATTGCCATCACAGACCGCGTTTTACGAACACCGTCACATACGTCAAACCTGGTTGGCCGAATCACAGCTAAATTATCGAACTGTGAGGCAGTGTTCATCTGTTCAGTACAGAATGTATCGTTACAGCAGAGTGTACATCGCTTCACCGGACAGGGTCCTCACCTTTTATGGCGTTCCGCAGTGCCTCAATACTTCTAGTCGCAAACCCAGAGTTAGCATTTATGTACCGACATTTAAAATTATCGCTTACGGAAAAGAATTTTGAAATCTCACTCAGTATTTTACTTTAGTATTTGAGAATTCCTGTAATTTCTCCAACGTCAAGAGATGAGTGTTTTCATAAACGTCGCATGTACTTAGGTCGAGGGAGTGCTTCTGAGAAAGTGTACCACCGCTGCCTTACCAGTACCCCCGAAAAAAACGAGAAAAATGTAATATGCAATAACCGACGCTCCAGAGCTCTCCGGACAGACAAACCTGCTGTTTCCGCCCCTCTACTGACAACACACCACTCCCCGTTTCCTTTGATGCTGCCGCGTCCACCACTCGCTACATGTATAGTGGTCACTTCCGCATAAAGCTGCGTTTATACTAGCAAGTCGCTTGCAGAAGTTATTGCTGCAAGTTATTGCTATACGCTTGCTACTCTGTTTACACAACACTCGGAAAAAGTAAGCAACGTACTTCCACATGGCTCTAATAAAATTCGTCCATGATCCCTTATTCACCACTCCCATGAACCACAGACATTGCCGAGGTGGGGTGGCTTGCGTGCCTCAACGATACAGATGGCCGTACCGTAGGTGCAACCACAGCGGAGGGGTATCTGTGGAGAGGCTAGACAAACGTGTGATTCCTGAAGAGGGGCAGCAGCCTTTTCAGTACTTACAGGGGCAACAGTCTGGATGATTGACTGAGCTGGCCTTGTAACATCAGCTAATGTGGCTTTGCCACACAGCTACTGCGAACGGCTGAAAGCAAGGGGAAACTACAGCCGTTACCTTTCCCGAGGACATGCAGCTCTACTGTATGAACATATGATGATGGCATCCTCTCGGGTAAAATATTCCGGAGGTACAATAGTCCCCCATTCGGATCTCCGGGCGGGAACTACTCAGGAGGATGTGTCTTCAGGAAAGACAATACTGGCATTCTACGGGTCGGAGCGTGGAATGTTAGATCCCTTAATCGAGTAGGAAAATTAGAAAATTTAAAAAGGGAAATGCATAGGTTGAAGTTAGATATAGTGGGGATTAGTGAAGTTCGGTGGCAGGATGAACAGGATTTCTGGTCAGGTGAGTACAGGATTATAAATACAAAATCAATTGAGGGTATCACAGGAGTAGGATTGATAATGAATAAGAAAATAGGAATGCGGGTAAACTACTATGACCAGCACAGTGATCGCATTATTATTGTCAAGATAGATACGAAGCCAACACCGACAACAGTAGTACAGGTTTATCTGCCAACTAGCTCTGCCGATGATGAGGAAATCTAAGAAATATATGAGGAGCTAAAGGAAATTATTCAGACAATTAAGGGAGAGGAAAACTTAATTGTTATGGGAGACTGGAATTCGGTAGTAGGACAAGGAAGGGAAGGGAGGATAGTAGGTGAATATGGTCTGGGCAAAATGAATGAAAGAGGAAGCCGCCTGGTAGAATTTTGCACAGAACATAATTTAGTTATAACAAACACCTGGTTCAAGAATCACAAAAGAAGGTTGTATACGTGGAAGAGATCAGGAGACACCGGAAGATACCAGATAGATTTTATAATGGTAAGACATAGATTTCGGAACCAGGTTCTACAGTGCAAGACATACCCAGGGGCAGATATAGATTCTGACCATAACTTGTTGGTTATGAACTGTAGGCTGAAACTAAAGAAACTACAAAAAGGTAGGAAAATAAGGAGATGGAACCTGAATAAATTGAAAGAACCTGAGGTTCTTAAGAATTTCAGAGGGAGCTTTAGGCAACAATTGACAGAAACAAGGGAAAATGAAACAGTAGAGGAGGAATGGATAAAATTGAGAGATGAAATAGTGAAGGTAGCATAGGACAAATAGATAGGAAGGAAAGACCTACAAAGAATCCTTGGATATCACAGGAGATACTAAATTTAATCGATGAAAGGAGAAAATATAAAAATGCCGTAAATGAAACAGGCAAAATGGAGTACAGACGACTAAGAAATGAGATTGACAGAAAGTGCAAAATGGCTAAGCAGGAGTGGCTAGAAGGCAAATGCAACGATGTAGAAGAATGTATAAATAGGGGAAAAATAGATACAGCCTACAGGAAAATAAAAGAAACATTTGGAGATAAGAAAAACAGCTCTATGAATATCAAGGACACTGATGGAAAACCAGTTCCCAGCAAAGAAAGGAAAGCTGAAAGGTGGAAAGAGTATATAGAGGGGCTCTACAAAGGAAATGAACTTAGAAACAATATTGTTGGAAGGGAAGAGGATGTAGATGAAGATGAAATAGGAGATACTGTACTGAGAGAAGAATTTTACAGAGCCCTGAAAGACCTAAGTCGAAACAAGGCCCCTGGAGTAGATGATATTCCCTCAGAGCTACTGAAGTCTCTGGGAGAACCAGCCATGACAAACCTGTTTCACCTGGTGTGTAAGATGTATGAGACAGGCGAAGTACCCTCAGACTTTAAGAAAAATGTTATAATCCCCATTCCAAAGAAAGCAGGTGCAGACAGGTGTGATAACTACAGAACCATCAGTTTAATAAGTCATGGTTGCAAAATATTAACGCGAATTATATACAGAAGGATGGAAAAACTGGTAGAAGCCGACCTCGGGGAATATCAGTTTGGGTTTAGGAGAAATGTAGGAACTCGGGAGGCAATACTCACTTTACGGCTTATCCTAGAAGATAGATTAAGAAAAGGCAAACCAACATTTCTAGCTTTTGTAGATTTGGAGAAGGCTTTTGACAAAGTTGATTGGAATAAACTCTTTCAAGTTCTGAAGCAAGCAGGAGTAAAATATAGTGAACGTAAGGTTATTTACAGCTTGTACAAAAACCAGACAGCGGTTGTCAGAGTTGAAGGGCATGAAAGGGATGCAGTGGTTGGAAAGGGAGTAAGTCAGGGTTGTAGTCTTTCTCCATTGTTGTTCAATTTGTACATTGAGCAAGCTATAAAGGAAATCAAGGAGAAATTTGGAGAAGGAATTAAAGTTCAGGGTGAAGAATTAAAAACATTGCGTTTTGCTGATGACATAGTAATTCTGTCAGATACAGCAAAGGACCTGGAAGAGCAATTGAACGGAATGGACAGTGTGCTGAAAGGTGCATATAAGATGAACATTAACAAGAGCAAAACTAGGGTAATGGAGTGCAGTGTAAGAAAATCAGGTGATGCTGAAGGAATTAGATTGGGAAACGAAGCAATAAAGGAGGTAGATGAGTTTTGTTACTTGGGCAGTAAAATAACAAATGATGGTCGCAGTACAGAGGATATAAAATGCAGAATGGCAATGGTTTCCTGAAAAAGAGAAATTTGTTAACATCGAATATTGATTTAAACCTAAGGAAGTCCTTTCTGAAGGCATTTGTTTGGAGTGTTGCCATGTATGGGAGTGACACATGGACGATAAACAGTGCGGACAGGAAGAGGATTGAGGCTTTTGAAATATGGTGCTACAGAAGAATGCTGAAGATTAGGTGGGTGGATCGCGTAACTAATGAGGAGGTACTGAACAGAATTGGGGAGAAAAGGAATTTCTGGCATACCTTGACTAAAAGAAGGGATAGATTGGTAGGACACATCCTTAGACATCAAGGAATTGTGAATTTAGCATTGGAGGGAAGTGTATGGGGAAAAATCGCAGGGGAAGACCAAGAGATGGATACAGTAAGCAGATTCAGACAGATGTAGGTTGTCGTTCTTATGTGGAGATGAAGAGGCTTGCTCAGGATAGGGTATTGTGGAGAGCTGCATCAAACCAGTCTCCGGACTGAAGACCACAACAACAACAACAACCCCTATTCAATGCTAACATTGATGCCTCGTCTGATGTTATGCCTTTTACTTCAAAATCAATCTGCACCGAATTTAAGTACTTTCTTCTTGGTCTACCTCGACTCCTCTTACCCTCCGCTGGCGAGCTCATGAGTCTCTTAGGTAACCTTGCTTCTCCCATGCGTGTAACATGACCCCACCATCTCTGTCAGTTCGCTCTAACTGCTACATGTATGGTGTTCATTCCAAGTTTTTCTTTGATTTCCTCATTATGGACACCCTCCTGCCATTGTTCCCATCTATTAGTACCTGCAATCATTCTTGCTGCTTTCATATCTCTAACCTCTACCTTATGAATAAGGTAACCTGTATCCACCCAACTTTCACTCCCATACAACAAAGTTGGTCGAAAGATAGAGCGATGCACTGCTAACTTAGTCTTGGTACTGACTTCCTTCTTGCAGAAGAGAGTAGATCTTTGCTGAGCAGTCACTGCATTAGCTTTGCTGCACCTCGATTACAGTTAGATATAGTTATAAGAGGAGACAGAGCAGGCAGAGGAAATGGATGCTTTCTTCAAAATAGAGTGACATGCGTTATGAAACTAAAAACTCACGCAGAATGAAAATAGGCATTTTCGAATTTCACAAGCAATGGAAAACACGTATGGAAAAGATAAGTTGATAAAACGATGTGGGGTAGCCCTATATACCGTCAACAGTTTTTACAGCGTCAAAATCGGAAAAGTTATTTCCCCTTTTTCCCAGCCCGGCCCGACCACGAGTGGTGATCCCCGCTCGGCTCAATGTAAATAAATATTCCTTCAAATCAAGAGTAGGTACTTTAACCATTCACAATGTTTTGAATGAGTAGGGCTACTACGGTACCCACTTCAATCGCCGGGCCTGTCGACAAGTACTTTGGCAAGTAACTTGCAGACACCATTTACATGTACGTTTAGGAAGGAAGGAATCTTGGAGTTTAATGTCCCGTCGACAGCTTGGTCATTAGAGACGGAGCTTACGCTTGGAGTGTTCGGGTAAGGATGTGGAAGTAAATCGGCCGTGCGCTTTCAAAGGAACCATCCCAACATTTGCCTGGAGTGCTTTAGGGAAATCATGGAAAACCTAAATCTGTATGGCCGGAGGTTGATTTAAACCACCATCCTTCCGAATGCGAGTCCAGTGTGTTACCACTGCGCCATCTCACTCGATTGTACGTTTAGTGAGAGCAAGTAAAATGGCGAGTAGGTGGGTCACTTATGTTGTAGCTCTTTAATTATTTCGAAGAAGAGCACAATATGGAAAATATATAATCTATTGCTAGATCTGTATTTCAAAAACATGGCTACCTTTGAAAACTTTGCTAGAATGTCTACATTATCGGATTTTTTTATTAACATCAATTGTACACGTGATATCAAAACAGGACGCACATCGCACAGTTATTTTAGGCAAGGATCGTTTGTGACGCTACATTCTGAAGAGTCACTTCTCATGTTTTTACCATTGTTCTCTCAGTTTGAACAAAAGTTGCTTCTTTATATCATACTACTTCGTAACAACTTCCTTCAACGCGATATCAAATTTTCAAGGAATTTCGTTTTGTGAGATATGTTACAATAAATTAAATTTACTGAACCGTACACTTGTTTCCTTTATTCCGTCTTTAAAATCACTACTGTGCACTGTGCACATTCCATATTTCAGGGAAGTTCACTACAGCGTCAGTGTTTGATATCTTGCTTTCTGCATTCTCTTTTATCCTCCATTTCTGTTATTTCTTTACATACAGTACGTGGTATAGTTGCTTGAAATTAATCGTGACATTCATCAAAATTTTAAGTAAGTGTTGATGCAGACTACATACTTACAAAAACTTGCGATTTAAACTTGCAGAAATTAGAAATGAATCCTAAAAGCTGCAACTAACTTGCTGAAGCTTCTCACACACTGTTCGCACTGAAAGTCGGATACTTGCAGTACGACACTTGGACAATAAATTGCGACAGCCACAAGTAGACTTGGTGATGTGTCTACACTCCTACCCACAAGAAAATTGCGGCAGTAACTTGCTAGTGTAAACTCAGCATTAAATAAAGGTTATATCAGACAATATACAACAATAGCATGTTTGCAGGAATTTGGTGAAAAGTATATTCTTTGGACGGTCTGCTTCAAGCCAATGAAAAACCTCCTTCATCTTATGATTTTTGGTTTTCGTTTTTATCTGTTTTGTTTGTTTATTGTGTTACATTGTATAATTCAAAATTTTGTATAATGTTTTAGATATAACATTAATGATGTTAATAATAATTAAAATAGGTGCCATGCACGGTGAAGACGCATACTCCATCTTATACTATCCGGACGGCGACGAAGAATCGGGTGCAGACACTGAGGATAAGACTGACGACGAATGGCTGTCCATGCTGATAAATTTTGTCAAAACTGGGTACGTAAAAATAAGATTTACCGAACAGGTAAATTTCGTTTTTTTTATATGTGACGTACATGACAGCCAAAATACAACAGTTTGTCTTTGGCTCTGTCTTACACAAATGTGTTTATAGTGTTATTGACCCCCCCCCCCCCAACTTTAGTATTCATGGGTACCATTCATAAGTTTGACATGGAATGCTCTTCCCATCACACAAACTGACATTTGAATGTGATATTAGGAGTAGTGGTAATACGCTACTCATTGACTTGTGAAATATGTATGGTGAATCAGAAAAGAAATTAACTTTTCAAAGTTATTTTATTTTATTATTATTTACTAAACCAAGAACATAATGTCCCTAGTAGAAAATAACCTCCTGTGCGGGAATTACGAATGGAGTACCTAACTGGATGATAACTATGTCAAGTCACATGTTAATAGTCGAATTATAAGGATATAATATTACGCTATGCTTGACTGGAAATCGAGCCGCGAACCTACCGACGTCCTTTCTATGCACGAATAGATGTTAAATCTCAAATGTTAACTCAACAGGATTGATGCTTACTTGTCTGACTAGAAACAACGTCACCTACCGTGCTTTTCGTGAGTCCCAGTCCAGCACCACAATTTTCAACGTCTCAAGTTAAAATACAGTAACAACCATATGACCTTTAACGACTGTTGGGTTGTAAAATAAAATCAACTTTTGAAATTTAAGGAAAGCTTTCTGGCGACAGAGTTATGATTGTCGTGTACTGTCTGTTATTGACAACCCTAAATCGGCTCTGACCCAGTTGACGGTAAACTGATTTTTGTTTAATACGGATTTTGAGCTACGATGCAACTTTGACGTTCTTCAGTTGGCGTTACCAGAGGTGAAGTAGACAATATCGTGTCTGTTAAAAATTTACGTCTGAAGGACGGAATCGAACCTATACAAATGTTCAAATGTTTGTTAAGCTTATGGGACTTAACTACGGGGTCATCAGTCCCTAAACTTACAAACTACTTATGAACTACTTACGAACTAGGACGGCACAAATATCCATGCCCGAGGGGGGATTCGAACCCCCGACCGTAGTGGCCGTGACTGGATCGCCTCAGTCGAACCCATACGTTGCAGATGTTAAGCTAGAAGCGCTCCAGCATACCACTACACCGAAATATATAAGCCTTCTGATAGGTGTGCTTAGTACACTATAACACTAACGTTTCCATTCATCAAACAAAATTAAACAAGAAAAATAAATACTCAACTTTCAGGTTGTTTTTTGAGCCGTCCTTAAATTGGATAGGTCAATTTTTTAAACTCTGGTGGTGTATTCAACAAATTCGTTTTCATCATTTACACATTTATTCACATATTCCATTTATACTACAGTGAAATAAGAACTGCACACCAACAGACTGCTAGCTAACAACTCTCCTCCTTAGTGCTTCTTAGCCAGTATTTAAGCTCTTACAGACAATTATACGTTACATCAGTAATTACGGTTTTCAATCACACAATTAAATATTATCAGAAAACTTAAGTTCAAACAAGAAAACCAAAAGCTTGCACGTATCATATAACGTTATGCAGAGATTTTAATTTTAATTAAACCAAATTATGCCTTAATGAAGATGTTGATTATACTGATCCGTTTATACTGTATAATTAGTGTCTTTATAAATTGTGAATGCAGAAATAGATGAAGGTCTTCAAGTAGGAGGCATACCTATTTCTTTAACATATTAGGTACTAGCAGAAAACCCGGCGTTGCCCGGGTATTTATTTTTTTTATTCGAGCCTTGAGTTAGTACTTTTCCTATCCACTCTCTCTCTCTCTCTCTCTCTCTCCCTCTGTCCATCTCCTATTTTCTAAAAACATGTTATATTTATCAGAGAATATATAAGAAATTGGAAATCACAGGTAAAAATGCACTCGTTTCGAAGAATCCAATCACGAAATTCAACAATAATGATTGTAATAATATCACAGATCGAGCTCTTGCTGTAATGCGCGAAACGTCAAATAGATTTTTTTAAGGAGATGTATTAAAAGAAATTTCTATTTTACTGCTTTATTTATTTATTGTTATATTCCCTTATTCGTATGTTTATCCTTACAGAGAAAGAACTGAAGACATTGTAGCAAGCATAGACTAAAGATATGGTCTGTGGCATCAGTTTTAGCTGTATCTAACCTCCTTGCTATAGAGTCGCAAACGTCATCGCTGGCCTTCAGTCGGAACTTTTTTATAATTTGACGACTTTCAACCACCATACCTTGCGCCTCCTTATAGGTATCGGCATGGAACTGCTATGGGGTACAGCGGGAGACTTCGGACAACAATTACACACAGACCATTCGTTTGCGTTCTGTAGATTTCGCTGCAGAGCGAAATATTAACACGTACACACGTAGAATCTATATATATATAAAGCAGGGTGTCCGTATATTTGTACGTGTTGCATACAAATCTACAGTTTTTTTTTCCCAATCGTTGTGAGATTTTGTACACGTAAGCTTCAATCCATGAGGACGGTTGCCTTAAGTGTAAGAATCACATACGATATATAGTTCACGAGATATGACGGCATAAACAATGAGATGCGTGAAAAACTGCTGCATTTTGCGACAATGCTGCTCATTTTCTCCTAAACCATTGGACAGATTTCAATCAAATTTGGTACACACATTCCTTACCGTGAGGTACCAATTGCTGCATGGTTAAGAATCTCATACGGCACATGGTTCAAAAGATATTACGTCATAACCAATAGAAATTTTGGTACACACATTCCTTACCGTGAGGTACCAATTGCTGCATGGTTAAGAATCTCATACGGCACATGGTTCAAAAGATATTACGTCATAACCAATAGAAATCGCAAAAAATGCAATATAATGCGGCGAGACTTTCGAAATACAATGTATAAGAATGATAGTACTTAGCGACTAGCTACAAACTTTAGACATAATTTCAAAACTTTATTAAACTTTTTCTCGCTGGCGACCATAGTAAAATGATGAAAGGAAAAAAGTTTCTCGCTTACAACTTTTCCGCTGTTTATGGAGAAAAATACGGCTCTCGATATGACGTTACCATTTATAATTTGAACACTACAAATTGTAGCGACAGGAAATCTTACACACAGTATACACGCATGTTGTTGAATGTACCTTCTAAATTTTATCATAGTACGACTCATAGTTTATGAGATATGAGCACGTAAACAGTAACGTTCACTGTTCATGGAGGAAAACTACGGCATTCAGTATGACATTACAATTTTTAATTTCTACACTACATATTGTAGCCACAGGAAATTTTAGAGACTGTATACATGCATAATAGTGATTGTGCCTTCTAAATTGTATCACAGTACGCCACATAATCCATGAGATATGAGCACATAAAAATTAAAGTTCATGGAAAACCGCCCCATCACG
Source organism: Locusta migratoria (assembly GCA_026315105.1). Taxonomy (NCBI): domain Eukaryota; kingdom Metazoa; phylum Arthropoda; class Insecta; order Orthoptera; family Acrididae; genus Locusta; species Locusta migratoria. The sequence goes on along the minus strand of CM048745.1, from coordinate 705,581,395 downwards.
CACCATTTTTTAATCTATTAGTTCTTTACTACTAATTGTATTCGCGACAGATTTTACAGACATACAGCTCTTATAAAAATAAATATATACCTGAAAAGTGACAGGAATAAATAAATAAATACCCGGGCAACGCCGGGTTTTCATCTCGTTTTATATAAACCGAAAACTTTCTATCCCAATATACCCCACCCTTTTATCATTATCAACCCTCAAGTAACAATGCAACCAATAAAACCATTTTCAAAGAGTAAATATAATTTTCAAAGAGTCATTATTGTTCCGCATTTCGCGTTATATTCTTCAAATTACTAAATATCTATCCGATCGCCATAAAACCGTGCCTAAATCCTTCCCCGGGTAGACATTAGTAAATGTACAAATTTTTAGCTGTTTATGTCTTGTGATTCAGTTGTGATAAACGTACACCGAACAGACATTCACATTTATAGATATAGATAACCAATACATATTTAACATTTTGAACGTTTTCTTGTAAATACGTTTCCCCATTATAAAATGTGTATAACTCATATGTGATATATATAAAAAATTATGTATTAAAATGCGTTTATTCCAGGGCAGTTTATTCCAAATTTTAAAACTTCCGTCAAGAAGTCTAACAAAGATTTTGAACATAACACTAAACAAAGCTCTGGGTTAGACAAAGAGGAGATATAGGAGGAGCAGGAAATTGACGTAGACAGAGGAAAGGAGGAGATGAGCAAGGAGAGACTGATGTTGAGATGGAGAGGGAAAGGTAAGTGGAGACACCCAGAAAGAATGGAATCGGTTGGACCAAGAGAGAGGGAAAGACGTAGATTAAGGGGTACAGGGGGGGGGGGAGGACATGCATGGAGAAAGGGTAACGAGGAGAAGGAGAGAGACGGGGGGAACAGAGATATTGGGAGAAGGGATTGTAGAATTTATATCTAATTCCCATTCAGAAAGTAACTAGGAACATATGATTCCTCTTTTCTTTCCTGCAACGTGGCAGTCATTGATTCCTATCCACCTCCCGGAGCTCAGACACATTGCAACTAAGAACTGTAACGAAGCGATAGACACAGTACGAACAGAGAGGAAGACATACACGAAGGAATGGTTTTTCCTGGCAGCGTCTGGTCGCTGGCACTCAATTATGATTTTGTTTCTTGAGTTTCATTTTTTTTATTGTTACATGGAGACTTTCATTTCCTACATTAGGGACAGTGGACGAAGGGCCAAATTCGTTACTGCGGTTTTCGTGAATGTTTGTATAGTCTATGGGACTTAACTGCGGGATCATCAGTCCCTAAACTTACAAACTACTTATGAACTACTTACGAACTAGGACGGCACAAATATCCATGCCCGAGGGGGGATTCGAACCCCCGACAGTAGTGGCCGTGCAGGCCGTGACTGAAGCGCCTCAGTCTCCTCGGTCACCGCGGCCGGCCTGCGGTTTTCTCCTGCTGTTGTTTTACTTTGATTTATATTTATTTGTTACGACTATGTACAGCAGGCCATCGTGTGGCACCGCCGACTGTAACGCACAGGGATACGAGATGTCAAAATAAGCAACGAGACAGACAGACGACGGACACGAGACCAAGCTTAGTGCCTGGGGATTACAATATGGATATAAAGCACGTGAAGACGAGCACTGCATGAGGACAGTCTGCTGCGAAGACCACGGAAAAAAAGAGGATAACAACAATTGGCACCCAGTAAATTAACCAAGAAGAAGTTTTATTTACCTTCAGAGGATCTTTCGTTTAAAGGCGACGAAGCCGGGCCGAGAAGGCAAATGTTGGCGAGCGTAAGGGGGAAAAAATAAAATAAAAAAATAAAAAAAGAAGAGACGACAGCGTTGTTGACTACCACGCAGGGGGCCCGGGTTCGATTCCCGGCTTGAGACTGGGTGTTGCGTACTGTCCCCATCGTCATTTTCATCATCATCGACATGCAAGTCGCCGAAGTTGCACAGTGTAAAAAAAGACCTGCTCTGGGCGATCGAACAATCTCGCGCGGGATTCCGGGCCAAAAAGGCCACACAATCTTTTCATTGATTACTAGCCGTCACTCAACTGATCAGTATAAAAAGGACTTCACAGAATGCCCAAAACCTAAAAAGTAACAATCCACGTGCTGAAAGAAAAAATGCTACGTGAAAGTATATCGGATACAGTGATCATCCCTATAAGATCTCTAAATTTTAGAATCGTCTATAAGTTGGACCACTCTGAGAGGTTTCTGTTACTGGTCCCTCTATAGCAATGTATCTAAATGTGCCGGGCGCGACATCTGGGAGGGGGGGGGGCTAATTATGTCTCGTGACGATCATCTGCTACGGCAGAAATGTCACAAGAAAATTTTTGTGTCCCAGCCTCGTCGCCGCTTTTGTGTCTCGTTTCCGTCGTAGGTGTCGGTGGCCGAGTAGACAGACCGACACAGGAATAAAGAACGCAAGCTTGTGCAGGTACGAAGAGGAGCAGCCAGTGGGTCAGCAGAAACTAGAAACACTAGAGTAAATTAGAACGAGATATATATTGCACAGAATTTATACAATACTGTTACATAGTTCAGTACGGCAGAATGCTGATACATAGTTGAGCTAGAGGCCTGCCTAGTGCCTGTCCAATAGCCAAGTCTTCACTGGTGCCTATCTGATTCCGAAGTGTTAACTGGTTCCTGTCTCAGTCCCAAGCAAGCCCCTACCACGCCGTAGCGGGGAAGCGAGGCAACTGTCCCCGAATTGAAGCGGCTGATCGCCGCCATTTGCAGGGAAGAATCCCAGTACTGGGGTTGTGATTTCAAGTGTATGAGACGCAACAAGAGCAAAATAAAGCACAAAATAAACGCATGTTTGTTTAAAAAATTACTGATTATTACAGTCTGTTTAAAAATTATTCTTAAATGAATGAAGTTTACTAATTTTCGAAATAACGTCTGCATAGAGACACGAAATTTAAGAATGTAATGCTCCTTTCTGATAAGGTGGAGCGACTTTTCATCAAGATATTTGCATTACATGATTCCATGAAAGATGTAAACTAGCAGAGAGTACGATAATTTTTTTTTAATTCACGTAAATTTCTGTGAGGTCCTGTTTCATTTCTCTGACTACTCTGTAGTTTTGCACGTTTATTTTTGTACATCACATTTTTGTCTAAATTCCTTTCCATATTACATAGAATTTTTCTTTAACTTCCTCGAATTTGGGTTTGAATAATTGTAATAACTCATAAAATTTTAAATACGCATTTCATTCGTACATTACAGTTTTACAGAGATAGTACTTCTCAAAGTGGTTGAGTATGCAACATTCGATCAAGTAATGACCATTTACGAAGTACAATCACCACCTGTTAATTGTTTAAAAGCATTATTCGACCTACTTCTGCATCATACTTATATGTGATAAATACCTCTTATACGCCTAGTTATTCATTCAGATCAAATCAGTATTTTTAGTAATTTATATACCAATAAAATATAAGTACTTGACATGCAACAAAGTACGTTCCTCAGTCTTAGAGAATCATTTGTAAGAGGAAACCTAAACAAAATCAAACGCTCATGATTTCGTATTTCTGCATGAAAATACTGTACGGTATACAAGTAATGACTGATCTGTGAAATGTAATATTGGTTCCGTCTTAGTCTTTGCTTCCATTCTCACTGTTTCAATGAAAAGCAGCAGACGAACGAACCATGTTTCCCTGCAAATGGCGGCTTCTGTCACGTTCAATGTGGGGACGCGACACTAGCGCTAGCGAGCGGTCTAGTTTTTATTTACTAAGTCTATGGTCCGAAGTGAACGATGTCGTTCAGTGCTGGCCATGAGCGGAGTTGCATCAGAGGGCGCTCGTGGCTCACGTCGTAAGAACGCCGCGCCGTGCGTTCATGGCGGCACGCGGCGAAAGTAGGTGGCGCGCACTTTGGACTTGTGCGACACCACAAAATTCACTTACATTCAGATGTAGTACATATTTGTAATAATGAAGAAGAATTTAATTTAAACGTGTGAAACATTTCAAACACGAGAAGCCTGCAGAGGCACGGTGCCTGTCGAATCCTTCCGTCATATGTGGAATTCTAATAGGGCGATGTGTGTTACGTCCTCTGAAACTGTCATCACGTGTACATCTCTGTAGCGTTTGTGGGAAGAGGGAAGAAGGACCACATTAACTTCCGGACAGGAATGGCTGTACTGTTGCAACGTCCTGTGCAGTGCTGACAACTTATGACACCGTAGCTAGCAAATAAGCTTTCGAAATGACAATGAATATCAGAAAATCAGATAAAAATATTGTACAATCAGAACAAACAAATAATATCATAATTTATCAAGTATTAATAATACTGTTTTACTATGTGGATCATAGTAGTTTGTTGCTAGTTTATGTTTCATTTCGTAGAAATCCAAAGGCTTATTAGCTACCTAATGTCCTGATGTTCTAATGTTTGTAAATCTATGGGACTCAACTGCGTGGTCATTAGTCCCTAGCTTATAAACTACTTAAAACAAACAAAAAATTGTTGTATTTTAATGCATCAAAGTGCAGTTTATCCTATTTTAAGGGCCCGATGATAATGGCGTGATCCATCGAAACTGATTGCCAGTAAATAACAAAATGGGAACTACAGCTGACGGTGTTATTATTCATTGTATTCACTGCTAATTTTACTATGGGCCTGTGGGGTCGACGGACATTTTTACTCGCAAAGGTGGGCGCGTGTACAAAAAAGATTAAAAAAACACTGGCCTATGGGTGTTCCCAAAATGTAATTTTCACTCTGCAGCGGAGTGTGCGCCGAAATGAAACTTCCCAGCGGATTAAAACGGTATGCCAGAAGCAGGATTCGAACCTGTGACCTATGCCTTTGCATGCGAAAGGCAAAGGTCTCAGGTTCGAATCCAGGCCTCGGCACATCGTTTTACGCTGCCAGGAAGTTTCAATTATTTATGTCAAAAAAAAAAAAAAAAAAAAAAAAAAAAAAGTCTGTGTGTGAGCTCTTATGCGACCAAAGTGGGTGGTTATCAGTCGCTAGACTTACACACTAATTACTTGACTAACTTAAACTAACTTACTCTAAGGATAACACAAACACTCATGCCCGAGGGAGGATTCGAACCCCCGACCGTAGCGGCCGGGTATACTGTTACTGGCGCGCCGCAGACCGCTCGGCCACTACGGCCGGCTATTTATTTCAAAAAGACGTAAACAGTTACAGTCTATTAACACTACCTATAAAAAGTAAAATGTACGTTCTAGAACCCAGTTATGACGCCTTTGAAGAGGGGAAGGTGAAACGTGCCTGGACAAAATAAATTGCAGCAAGGAAATGGTGTCTTCATTTCCAAACACAAAAAAATACGTTGCGTTTATAATCATTGATAGTGTTGTTATTGTTCTTGGGGAGGGGGAGAATCGCTGGAAGTTTTTAGGGTTTTTTGTGCTTTTTTATTGTTATTATTATTTTTACTTACAATGAGACAACATGGGTACCGGATTTTAGAATGTTTTGATATTTGTGGTACGTGAAGTTCAGAACTCAAATAACAATCAGCCAAAGTCATTCGACGCAACTCTAAAAGATTCTCGAGAGAATCAAGTTTTGTAAGTTAGCGGAAGTACCAACCAATTACCTATTAAATGAATTGTAGCATCTGACGGTGTAACTCAGGTGGTAGCGTTCTTGCCTTACAGCGGTAGGATCAGTGGTTCGAATTCTGTCGTGGCAGGTATTTTCATTTTAATTATTTTTGTGTGTTTAAATTTTACACGATTTTAATATCTACATCTACATATATACTCCACAATCCACCGTGAAGTCCGTGTCGGAGGGTGCACTGTACCAATACTTGTCTTTGTGATCATTACGCAAAATGTAAGTCGGCGGCAGGAAGATCGTTCTACACTCAGCTTCAATTTCGGTCCTCTAAGTTTCCTGAGCAGAATTTCTCGAAAAGAACGTCGTCTTTCCTCCGGCGATCCCCATTCGAGTTCCCGGAGCATTTCCGTGACACTCGCGCATTGGTCGAACCTACCAGTAACGACCCTAGGTGCTCGCTACTGAACCACTTCTATGTCTTCCTTTAATACATATCTGTAACATTGTGTAAATAGGTTAGGTACTGTGATGAATACATTTCAGTTATCAGTGGAAGAGGTAATTGATATCTATTTAACCTAGACAGTGATATGTCTGAAATAATGGAAGTAGAAGTTAACGGAGAAAAAGACGAAAATTACACGCTGGGAAATACTCGTAGGTGTATTGCGAATGAAAACTCTGAGAATCCTGCAGTGGATGTAAGTGCCACTGACATTACAGACGAAATTGTAGAAAATTCAGAAGTCAGTCTTTTGAACACTAAATATGTTTGTTTCCTGAACTAGGATATCGATCATATCATCTGTTACATGATGTCTGAAGTATTCCAATACCGGGCACTTAAATTTTATTTGCATACCCATGAACCACAGACATTGCCGAGGTGGGGTGGCTTGCGTGCCTCAACGATACAGATAGCCGTACCGTAGGTGCAATCACAGCGGAGGGGTATCTGTGGAGAGGCCAGACAAACGTGTGGTTCCTGAAGAGGGGCAGCAGCCTTTTCAGTAGTTACAGGGGCAACAGTCTGGATGATTGACTGAGCTGGCCTTGTAACATCAGCTAATGTGGCTTTGCCACACAGCTACTGCGAACGGCTGAAAGCAAGGGGAAACTACAGCCGTTACCTTTCCCGAGGACATGCAGCTCTACTGTGTGAACATATGATGATGGCATCCTCTCGGGTAAAATATTCCGGAGGTAAAATAGTCCCCCATTCGGATCTCCGGGCGGGGACTACTCAGGAGGATGTGATCATCAGGAAAGACAATACTGGCATTCTACGGGTCGGAGCGTGGAATGTTAGATCCCTTAATCGAGTAGGAAAATTAGAAAATTTAAAAAGGGAAATGCATAGGTTGAAGTTAGATATAGTGGGGATTAGTGAAGTTCGGTGGCAGGATGAACAGGATTTCTGGTCAGGCGAGTACAGGATTATAAATACAAAATCAGTTGGGGGTATCACAGGAGTAGGATTGATAATGAATAAGAAAATAGGAATGCGGGTAAACTACTATGACCAGCACAGCGATCGCATTATCATTGTCAAGATAGATACGAAGCCAACACCGACAACAGTAGTACAGGTTTATATGCCAACTAGCTCTGCCGATGATGAGGAGATCGAAGAAATATATGAGGAGTTAAAGGAAATTATTCAGACAATTAAGGGAGAGGAAAACTTAATTGTTATGGGAGACTGGAATTCGGAAGTAGGTCAAGGAAGGGAAGGGAAGATAGTGGGTGAATATGGTCTGGGCAAAAGGAATGAAAGAGGAAGCCGCCTGGTAGAATTTTGCACGGAACATAATTTAGTTATAACAAACACCTGGTTTAAGAATCACAAAAGAAGGTTGTATACGTGGAAGAGACCAGGAGACACCGGGAGATACCAGATAGATTTTATAATGGTAAGACATAGATTTCGGAACCAGGTTTTGAAGTGTAGGACATACCCAGGGGCAGACATAGACTCTGACCATAACTTGTTGGTTATGAACTGTAGGCTGAAACTGAAGAAACTACAGAAAGGTAGGAATATAAGGAGATGGGACCTAGATAAATTGAAGGAACCTGAAGTTCTTAAGAATTTCAGAGGGAGCTTCAGGCAACAATTGACAGAAACAGGGGAAAATAAAACAGTTGAGGAGGAATGGGTAAAATTGAGAGATGAAATAGTGAAGGCAGCAGAGGACAAAATAGGTAGGAAGGCAAGACCTACAAAGAATCCTTGGATATCACAGGAGATACTAAATTTAATCGATGAAAGGAGAAAGTATAAAAATGCAATAAATGAAACAGGCAAAATGGAGTACAGACGACTAAGAAATGAGATTGACAGGAAGTGCAAAATGGCTAAGCAGGAATGGCTAGAAGGCAAATGCAAGGATGTAGAAGAATGTATAAATAGGGGAAAAATAGATACAGCCTACCGGAAAATAAAAGAAACATTTGGCGATAAGAAAAACAGCTCTATGAATATCAAGGACACTGATGGAAAACCAGTTCTCAGCAAAGAAGGGAAAGCTGAAAGGTGGAAAGAGTATATAGAGGGGCTCTACAAAGGAAATGAACTTCGAGACACTATTGTAGGAAGGGAAGAGGATGTAGATGATGATGAAATAGGAGATACTATACTGAGAGATGAATTTGACAGAGCACTGAAAGATCTAAGTCGAAACAAGGCCCCTGGAGTAGATGATATCCCGTCAGAGTTACTGAAGTCTCTGGGAGAACCAGCCATGACAAACCTGTTTCACATTGTGTGTAAGATGTATGAGACAGGCGAAGTACCCTCAGACTTTAAGAAAAATGTTATAATCCCCATTCCAAAGAAAGCGGGTGCAGACAGGTGTGAAAACTACAGAACCATCAGTTTAATAAGTCATGGTTGCAAAATATTAACACGAATTATATACAGAAGGATGGAAAAACTGGTAGAAGCAGACCTCGGGGAAGATCAGTTTGGGTTCAGGAGAAATGTAGGAACACGGGAGGCAATACTCACTTTACGGCTTATCCTAGAAGATAGATTAAGAAAAGGCAAATCAACATTTCTAGCTTTTGTAGATTTGGAGAAGGCTTTTGACAATGTTGATTGGAATAAACTCTTTCAAGTTCTGAAGCAAGCAGGAGTAAAATATAGGGAGCGTAAGGTTATTTGCAACTTGTACAAAAATCAGACAGCGGTTGTCAGAGTTGAAGGGCATGAAAGGGTTGCAGTGGTTGGAAAGGGAGTAAGACAGGGTTGTAGCCTTTCCCCAATGTTGTTCAATTTGTACATTGAGCAAGCTATAAAGGAAAGCAAGGAGAAATTTGGAGAAGGAATTAAAGTTCAGGGTGAAGAATTAAAAACATTGCGTTTTGCCGACGACATAGTAATTCTGTCAGATACAGCAAAGGACATGGAAGAGCAATTGAACGGAATGGACAGTGTGCTGAAAGGTGCATATAAGATGAACATTAACAAGAGTAAAACTAGGGTAATGGAGTGCAGTGTAAGAAAATCAGGTGATGATGAAGGAATTAGACTAGGTAACGAAACAATAAAGGAGGTAGATGAGTTTTGTTACTTGGGCAGTAAAATAACAAATGATGGTCGCAGTACAGATGATATAAAATGCAGAATGGCAATGGGTAGAAAGGCGTTTTTGAAAAAGAGAAATTTGTTAACATCGAATATTGATTTAAGCCTAAGGAAGTCCTTTCTGAAGGCATTTGTATGGAGTGTTGCCTTGTATGGGAGTGAAACATGGACGATAAGCAGTGTGGACAGAAAGAGGATAGAGGCTTTTGAAATGTGGTGCTACAGAAGAATGCTGAAGATTAGGTGGGTGGATCGCGTAACTAATGAGGAGGTACTGAACCGAATTGGGGAGAAAAGAAATTTCTGGCATACATTGACTAAAAGAAGGGATAGATTGGTAGGACACATTCTTAGACATCAAGGAATTGTGAATTTAGCGTTGGAGGGAAGTGTGTGGGGTAAAAATCGCAGAGGGAGACCAAGAGACGCGTATAGTAAGATTCAAGTGGATGTGGGTTGTCGTTCTTATGAGGAAATGAAAAGGCTTGCTCAGGATAGAGTAGGGTGGAGAGCTGCATCAAACCAGTCTCTGGACTGAAGACCACAACAACAACAACATAAGGCTATTAATAATGACGGTTTCAGTAAAAAAATATGTAAGTTACATTTTTTTGCAGTATTGGCTTCACTATTAGTTTACGACGGTAGTCTTTGATTGTTCAGTTTGTTACAAGTTACGACAGTTTTTGGAACGTCGTCTCCATCATAGCTACTGCTTTCCAAGCAGTTAATCTACTCAACCGTCGACTTAACGCATAGTTTTAACTGAGAAATAGCATTCAAAAACTGACCCAGATGGCGGACAGGCTTTAACTGACATATGTGCTCAGCATAGATAATGCCATCTCCCTTTATTCTAACCTCCTTGGTATCACGTTTCACGGTATTTAACCTCTTTGCTATTATAGTGCCAAAAGTTATCGCTGGTATTTAGACCGAATTTTATATAAGCTGACATATTTCAACCATTATATCTTCCACCCTGTTATAGCTATCGACACGGAACTGCTATGATGTACAAAGGGAGACTTTTACAACACCGAGAGCTCGTTGTCTCCATTGTGTAATTTTTGCTGAAGAGCAAAATATTGTCACCCACACGTAGAATTTTATATAAATCGGTAACTTTCAACTCCCATATCTTCCACCCCCTTATCGTTATTAACCCTCTACCACCGTAATGCACAATGGGAGACTGATACCTACTGCCACACACAAACACTATTCGTTTGCAATGTGTAGTTTTGGCTGCATAGTGAAATGTAGCCGGCCGCGGTGGCCGAGGAGACTGAGGCGCTCCAGTCACGGTCTGCCCGGCCACTACGGTCGGGGGTTCGAATCCCCCCTCGGGCATGGATATTTGTGCCGTCCTAGTTCGTAAGTAGTTCATAAGTAGTTTGTAAGTTTAGGGACTGATTACCCCGTAGTTAAGTCCCATAGACTATACAAACATTTGACTGAAATATAAGCACAAACACCTCAATTTTTACAGGGTGTCCAGCGAACCTTGAAATTTTTAAAAACCGGGAAAAAACTGGGAATGTTCGAAATCGGGTATAAACCGGGCAAAACCCTTGAATTTTAGTCAAAAACCTTGAATTATTATATTTTCTCCAATTCCACGTACCGTGAAATCCCGCTTTTACTCTCCGGATTTTACGTTTTACCGCCTTTTACACATTTTTTGTCGTTTCACAATTTTAATTCGCCCCGGCTTTTGCGTTAAGATATTTACATTGTTTCCGCAATTTACGCTTTATGAAACCATTTTCGAGGACCTAAAACCTTACGTAATTGAATAAATTGAAGCTGGCATGAAATTGGCCTTCAAGTTATGTTTAAAACGTTACATGGTAAAGTTGCATGACAATTTTCGCGTTTATTGGACATAGTTCGCGTTTCGTTGTTTATAGTTCGCGCTAAGTTTCTCTATGGTGCAGTGGTTGATGGGCGCGACTGTAATTTACTATTGCTTCCAGTATCCTTCGCACCTACTGTTTATTCAAATGTAGTTTTTCGTGTTTATTATGACGAGTTTCGAGAATGAATTTATTATTCAATGTGAACTGAAAATTAATTATGTAACTACTTTTGTGACGTTTCATAAACAGTGTGTGAACGATAGTTTGTGTGGTTTTTTGCACATTGGAAGAGGCAAACTACGTTATAACCTCAAAAAGAGGTTTTGCGCTTGACAAGCGCGATTAAATTCTCAAACATCGTCGTCCGAAGCGTGAAAAAAATACGAAGCATGAAGAAATTTGCTACTGGTTCAGTGTTTCATTATTTAAAGAATGAATGACACAGATGCAGACTTCACAAAAACATCGATTATGACCAATAAAATTACGTCAAATGTTTCCTATGAAGTTTCAGTTACGCTTCTTTGAAATTCAGGTAACTTTTATTACATAATAAAAACAGGCCCTGCTTGGTATTGTGATGTCTATTGCATGTGCGATCCTGTAAGCAAATTTTAGCGCTAAGCTTCGTATTTTTGGCCAACTTTAGGTTACGGTAGTAACACTAAAAGTGGGCCTTTGCGATCGTTTTTTGACAGCTCGAAATTTAAAAATAATGGCTTAACCATTCTCCTGGCATGAAAATTGAATAACCGAATTTGTAGAGGAGAAAATTCTCTACAACTTTGCATGTTTTTTTTTCATATCTCGTATCGTTTCAGGGATATTTGCAAAAATAACGTCGATTTTGGGATGCATGTCTGGCTGTAACATATTCCCACTTTTCAGGTCGAACCGTTCAACCGATAGGCACCAAATTTTAGAGACATAATTGTTGGCTACCACAGACCTGAACTTCGCTTTTTCAAATATATCGGACAATAAAAACGTTAGTAATACAAAAAAAAGCCGATTGTAATGTAATTTTAATTGCATATAAACCGTTCATCTGATGCTAAAATTGAATAACCGAATTTGTAGAGGAGAAGATTCTCTACAGCTTTGTTCCCTTATGTTGTTTTTTTTTTTTTTTTTTTTTTTTTTTCATATCTCGTATCGTTTGAGAGATATTTGCAAAAATAACAGAATTTTTACACTCTCCACTGAATTAACGAAAACCAGCCGTTCGCAGATGTCACGTGACATTTATCGCCCAGATGGCATAAGCCATCTTGCGTTGCGTATTTGATGATTTTCTTATTTTAATTTACACGTTTCCATTTCAAAGCAATGCTCACTGAAGAATTTACAAAAACACGCCGTTCTTCGTACGATACATGATAATCTAGTGTCTACAAATGCCATATTAGCATCAGTTTACAACGGCCATGAATAGTATAAAATTTAAGAATGCAACTTCTAAGTGTTGGCCGTAGCGTAGTGGGCAATGCGTTGTACTGTGGCGCTGAAGACGACTGGGATACTCATGTGCAGGATTGTCGACGGGTTACAATCTTCGAACAGTTAGCCCCCTATAATAATCATAAAATAAAATAAAGCAATATATTACAACTGACTAAAGAGGAAAGAAAAAGAAGAAAAACTTGCCTCTACCTAATTTATTTTCCTAAAACGATTTCAGACACTCTTATTAATTAATTATTTATTGTTTACATTATTATTTTTGTCCAAAATGTTTGCAAAAACTTATAAAACAACAAATCTAAAGTGGGCCGTAAAACACGCCAGTGCGGTTTTTTTTTTTTTTTTTTTTTTTTTTTTTTTTCATGCTCCGGTCGACGATTTTTGAGAATTTGATCGCGTTGCCAAGCGTAAATACCTCGAAGGAGATAGAAAATTTAATGAAATAATTTATTTGATTTTATTATATGTAATTTTTGCTCTTTTTCAGTATTCAATAATTTATTTTCATTTTTAAAACGTTGTCATGTAGAAATAAATGTTGTGTCATTTGACATTGACAGCTAAACAATTAAAATTCTGACAAATAAATGTATTTGTACTTCTTATGTCAAGTTAATAAAAGGTGAACCTGGAAAAGAGGATTCTTCCTTGGAAAAACCTGGAAAAAACATTGAATTTGAAAATTACTGGACATCCTGATATATCAAGATTAAACAAATCCGATACCCACGTGGTCTCCTTGTTAGAGGGGGTCGAGCGTTCAAAAAGGTTAAGGAATACTGCTCTATATCCGGGCCGCTGAAACTTTGCACTTGACGATTACAAAAAACAGCCGGCCGCGGTGGCCGAGGTGACAGAGGCGCTCCAGTCACGGTCAGCAAGGCCACTACGGTCGGGGGTTCGAATCCCCCCTCGGGCATGGATATTTGTGCCGTCATAGTTCGTAAGTACTTCATAAGTAGTTTGTAAGTTTAGGGACTGATAACCCCGTAGTTGAGTCCCATAGACTTTACAAACATTTGAACATTTTACAAAAAAACAAGTGAAGAGCAAGAAGCGCGAGGCGCTAGTCGCTAGGATTTATCCAATCACAGCGCGATAAACACTTCCAGTGATCACGTCAAGGCCTAACAGGCCGTGCCTACGTCACACTTAAGAGGCCGCAGCCGCCACCTCACTGGCTGTCCGCCTGGGCACGCCCACCGCCGCGCAGCGGCCGGCCAATCAGATGGTGGCCGCGGCCTCTTAAGTGTGACGTAGGAACGGTCTGTTGTAAGGCCTTGTCTTCTAGGTGGTGTTGTACGGATCACGTGCTGTGACGTTAACGTTCCCGCGTTGCCAGCTTTGTTTAGTTCTACCGTAAACAACGTTGTGTATCGTGTTTATCGCGTGTTTATGTTGTGTGTGCCTTTTTGGCTGCGATTTGTTTTACTGTGAGTGGTTTGACTTTCCGAGTTCAAGTAATTGGATAATTTCACCGAAAAGACGTTTGTCTAGTGACGATATCTGAGTAAGTTGTCAATTTTGTATGAATAAACGAAGCATATGCTCTGAGCAGGAAGTTTATTCTCGCTTCAAACTATCGGAAAGAAGTAATGGTGAAGTGGTTTCAAGAAAGAAATATTGCTGCAGATATATCAATGTCAAAACTTCTTTTATATTCGCTCGTGGAACAAACTAAGCCTATTACACCCTTATATGCAATAGACGAAATCGCAAAGGAGCAGCGTCACAGTAAAATAAATCTGCCCCCATTTCACTGCCGTTTTAACCCTATAAAATTGGTATGGTGTGACGTGAAGAATTACTTAACGAACAATAAGTCTTATACAAAAACAGAGGTGGAAAAGCTGTTGCATGAAGCTGTTGCCAATGTGGATGCTGCATCTTGGGAAAAAAAGGGGTCGAACACGTTGAAAAAATGATTCGGGCAGCGCAAACAATGGAAGGGATCATGAACAGTTAATGATTTGTCTTGGTGATGACGACGATTTTGGCAGTGACGACAACAGTGAAGATGGGGAGCTCGATGTAAAGGCTAGTCTACACGACGACACTAGGTTGCGACACCCGTTTCATGAAATGAGTTGCGCGCAACTGGTTTCGTGTGTGTCTGTAGACACGGCGCCAATACTATACACTTCAGTTTCGTTGTTTTGTGAGTGCCGTAGAATGAACGTTTTGGCAGCTGTAAGAGTTGTGGCGGAGCTATTGCTTCTCTGTGTGAAGTCGCTGCATAAGACTAAACATAAAAAGAATAAGATACGTGTTTAGGTTTCGTGACTGGATTAAAAAAAGACGTCAGCTCGGTTGCTTAGCGACATTGCTGAAAGAAATTGTGATCGAAGACCATGGAAGTTATTTTAATCAAGTTAGAATGTCACCAGAGTAGTTTAAGTTCCTTTTAAACAGAGTTAGTTATGCAATAAACAAACGACATACTGTTATGCGCGAAGCATTGTTACCAGAACTGAAATTACAAATTGCATTACTTTTCTTGTCAACTAGATATTTGTCTCTACAGTACCTGTACCGTGTTCTCAAATCCACAATTGCCATAGTTCGTTTGTATAGGTATTTGGAATTGAATGTACTTTAGAGTGCAATTCACTAATCGTCAACCCATCAATATTTAATTCACGAATAATTGCTTCAGGAGCACTAACACGCCGCTGCTTATTCCTGAGAGTGTCGTCGTTAAAATGGCCCAAACAGCTATGCATCGTATATATGTTCAAAAATTTAATTATTTCTTCCGTTACCCCCTTTATGTTGTGCTTCGTTCTGTATTGGTCATTACCTAACCTAAAAACACACGCAATCAGTTTCGCCAAAGTTGGAAGGTGCCGCAACTGTTTAGTTTCGCCAACGAGTTGCGCGAACGCCTGCCGCGCATGCGCACTGGCCAGTAGCGTAGTTTCATGAAACGTAGTGTCGTCGTGTAAACTAGCCTTAATTGTACCTAGGGTTGCCAGATCTCCGGGCGCCGCCCGGAGTGCCCGGGTTTGGAATGAATTCTCCGGGTCTACGGGCCAATGACTCTCATCTCCGGGCTTGAATGTAACCTTCATCTTAACTTTTTTTTACGACGCTTTTTAAGTACTATGCTCATCTTACGTCGAACTTAACGTAACTTAAACTAAGAACGAACACAACATCCCTGCCATAGGAAGGGATTCGAACCTCTGGCGAGAGCAGCCTCGCGCACCGTGGCAAGACGCCTCAGTGCGCTCGGCCATTCCCGGCCGGCTCCTCTCTAGTAATTATGAATAACTTTAAATGTCAATTTCTTATTGCAACAAAACGCTACTTTTCTATTCTTCCTCTGAAAACTTTTCATTGTTGCGTCGGTAGTAATCGGCTAGCGCATTATTAAGCAAACACTGTTGCGGCAACGTGTCAACTGGCACGTCTATTATTTGTGTTCGTTCGTTCATTGTTTATCAGTTTACCGGCAATTTTCGGAATACTCGGATCGTGTGTGAACAGACAAGCTTACATTAACTCAGATTAGTGAGTAATAACAGTGAAATGAAGAGCCGATATCTAAGTTCGTTCAATAATATGGCGTTAATTAATTGCTGCTCAAGAACGAATTATTATATGCACTTTTATAAATTGCAACTGAAAACCGTTTCGTCTGGTGTGTGTATAGAGGGGTGATTCTATTTACACTTCGGTAAAATCAGACGTGACATCATTATGACGTATCCACACTATCGACGTCCAGAAGAGCGGCGCATCGACTTTTGCGATCGTTCGAGACGCTGGTTTTGGGTGGGACAACATGCTTAATTCGACATTCTTTCTAAACTGCATACTTTTTCCCTTCGTAGTTTAGTGACAAAACTAGGCCTTACTTAATATTGGTATCATGTTTTGGAAAGCACTGACGTAAATTTCAGTAAATGTAAATTGAAAATTATGTCAGAAATAACGCGGACCGAGCCTTAGAGAACGACAACTTCACACATTTTCAAAGAAAAGAACTAGCATGTTGCAGCAACTTGGCCGTAGATGAGTACTCACTTTTACGAAATGTTTTACCTGATGTTCGTAGAGCCTCTCATTTGATTTATAGTTTCGGCGAAAACATACATATACCTACGGCGACTATATGCATATTTTGACAGGTCCAAATACACATTGTCGCTTCATAGCCTGGTAACCGTATTTTGTCCTCTTAGTTTAACGTAGACTCCGTACTACAATGCAACTCGGTAGCATTTTTCGCTTAGAGAAAAAGTTTCCATTAGTTTTGAACACAATCTTCACAAATGGGCCACGATGACATCATCAGATTTGGCTGAATAGCGTTTCAGAGCTCACAGTATAGGTCCTTTTTCGGAAAGTTTATAGCTTCTTACTTTCAAAAAAAGAAAGCAAAGTTATAGCTTCCGAAACCGTAATCAATTACCATTACCAACTGAAGATATTATCAGCTAGCTACTCCTTTAATTCGTCTGCTACAATTGCAACCACAGTTTTGCGTTTAGAACGACCACACAAGTCGATCACGGCTCCAGTCGTCTTCGATAGTGTGGATACGTCATAATGACGTCACGTCTGATTTTACCGAAGTGTAAATAGAATCACCCGTGTATAGAGACTAGTGTTACAACGTCGCTAAAGCAGTGTAGCCAACGTAACTCGCCGTAACGCGAAACGTCAAGTGCAATGTTTCAGCGGCCCGGGTATAGAGTAGACGTCGACACGAGCACTTTATCTTTCTTTTGTTACTGCGACAGGAGCGCAGCGGCTAGCGGCAGCGCGGCGTGGCCACCGTACACACAGGATGATCCCGCCTACCTGCAGGTTGGCGAGCGTCTGCGCGTGCGCAGGGCGCTGCTGCCCGCCAGGCTCGACTTCTGGAACAGCCTGCTGGACAAGCCCGCCGCTCCCCAGGTCTGACGCCGACGCCGCCTGCTCCAGTATTTATTTATGTATTACTACTCCTCTATAAATAAACCGAACAACTTACCAACTCAATACATACATTAGTTTACCCACTGCCAACAATCAACACGGCCCTAAAAGTTCGTAAGGCCAAGTCTTCCATATTTATTTACCTGTGGTCCAAACTCGACCAATTTTGTTTACGAACTAAAGAAATACAATTTTTTTAATAATTGGAATTTTCGTATTCAGAGTCTTATCTCCTACCTGCACCCTGCATTTCCATATATACAGGGTGTCCCAGCTATCTTGTCCACCCAAAATATCTCTGGAACAATAACAGCTATTGGAAAACGACTTTCACCGGTATCAATATACGGCTGGAAAAAAATGCAAATGTTTGTTGAGCTTATGGGACTTAACTACGGGGTCATCAGTCCCTAAACTTACAAACTACTTATCAACTACCTTATACTAAGGACGGCACAAATATCCATGCCCGAGGAGGGGATTCGGGCCCCCGAGTGTAGTGGCCGTGCAGACCGTGACTGAAGCGCCTCAGTCCCCTCGGCCACCGCGGCCGGCTGTACGGCTGGGGCCAATGAATGTACATATTTGGAAGCATTCTAAAACGAAAGAAAATGTGTTTTTTAACACAAACTTATGATTTTTTAAATGGACACCTTATATTTTTTCTTCAGCAATCCATAGCATGACAAATCACATAAACAATGGCGTTGATTGCATTGCAATATTCCAATTACATCCCGAGATATTGCGACGCGAAGTTGACGCTTGAAATACGCGAAACGCGCGGCTACGCACGTCCTGAGCAGCATGGGGTTCTCGCCTGAGTCTGTTATTGTTAGAGAGATATTTTGGGTGGACAAGATAGCTGGGACACCTTTGTGTGTGTGTGTGTGTGTGTGTGTGTGTGTGTGTGTGTGATATATATTGTGATTGTGTGTGTATGGTGTGTGTGTCGCGTCTATTTGCATAACCGGACGAGTTCACAGATCTTAAAAATAAAGATGCATATAGTATCCTAAACTTATCGTCAGCTGCTTCCATTCCAATTAAGTGTGGAGCATAAAACCGGGCAGAAGCTCTTCAAATTGGATGTGCAATATATTGTTTATTGGCAGAACTACACAAGTGCTCCTCGAAAGCGTTTCAGAAGCCGACTAGTCCGCCAACGCCAATCAGAATTGTAGTCGCACATCATGTGACTGTAACAAGGGTAATGGCGGCTGATTTCGTGTGACAAAACTGTTTTCATCGATTTTTTGTCGATTGTGTGTAGCAAAATGTGTTGAATTTTATATAATTACTACAAGGAAATGAGTGATTTAACATCAAAGATGGTTGTGGAATTAGTTGAGAGCAACAAAATGCGAAAGAAACAAACGAATCCACAGAAATGGAAACGCACAGAAGAGAAGGAAAAACAGTATGTAATGGAGTTCTGATTCCGGAATTACTGCTTGTCAGTTAGGACTTACTACACATACACGTTGAGATAGCGTATTGTTCATTTATTAACGTGGTATTTGTTATTTTAGCTTCTGATAACGTATAGCTAATAATCGGATATCAATAATGTGTGCTCTATTGAACGATGTGCCGCACGTAAAACACCGGTTATTGCGCTTGTGTCACAAAAATCTGACGATTCAATTCGTATTTGACGTAATCTCACGCCTGTCTTTCACTTTAGAGGTATATGACGAAAAAAAAAACAATCGAAGTATCAAAATTGCAATAATAAGTACGAGGGTAAGAGTCGTCACGTGTTAACATTAGATGACGTGAAGAGTTTCCTTGCAATGTCTTATGCATAAAGTGTAGTCACAACAGGGTGCTTGATTGCCAAATATTGCTCACCTTCAGTCCGTCATGCACAATCCCTTACAATGTAGACAAGAAGTCCAAAGAGTAAGTTTCATAAACGGACAAGTCCAAAGGAATTGTTTCAAAACCACACATGTCCACGACTTAGCTGCAAAACTGGACAAGTCCATATATATATCATGGATCGCAAGAATACCTTTTTGCTAGCTATTAATTAGCAAACTTAACAATAAACCGAAAGCCAGCAATATAGATAGAATCTGACATCTAGTTACTGACGTATTTTTTTAATAATGGGCGGCCTCCCTTCTCCTCTACACCCCATCCTTTCTGTCACCAACAAAAATCTTCATCGGCTAGTAACTAAAATCATCTCCCGATGACATTGTAAGTCGTCCGCACATGCAAGTAATAAACAAATTAAAAACTGAAGATTAAAAAATTAAAAGGTCGTCCTCCTCAGAAATCATATCTAAAACAAATAAATAGCCTTTTCCTCAGGTGCTCTTGCGGGAGCTCACACACAAAACTTTGCTTCAAGTGTTGCCGCTTCTTTCATAAAGCTGGTCGTAGGTGATGCTCTTTGTATGTAATTAACGAAATTGTTAGTATAATTTTTGTTACAACCATAAGTAAAATTATCAAGAGTCACACGTAATATGAACGTTACATGAATATGTGCATATTTGTAGCTTATATCGCTGAAAGTAAGTAGAATATAAACATAAGACAAACGTAAATTTCTATTATGGTCTGTTCTTACTTTGACGAAGGGTTTTTGGACGCGCATCAATTTGGTATTGAGTCTAATGATTCGCACCTTTTAAGACTTCACGAGTCTTTCTTATACGCGCATATTCTTTTGACTGTGATTATTTTAGCTTAAGAAGATAGGTCTTGGAGATTCTTACCGTTTGTGGTAAAGGTGTAGCAACAATTGTGGAATTGGGTTCTTCTTTTATGAAAACAGTTTGCTTGATTTTTGCGTTTTCTTGACACGTCTGTGGCGTTTATTCTTGAGTTACAGTTGTGGTGACTGATTTGGTACGTTAAATACTGTAGTTATTGCATTCTATATACGTTTCCTACGTTCCACCATCACCGATTGTACTGGAATTTAAGAGCAGAAACGTTAACTTTCTTGAATAGATAAGCGACGTCTTTCTGCCAAATGGCGGTTCTTCAAGTGTTTCCTGACCATTTTTCTATTTTTAATAGCAAGTTAAATTATTCAGTAAAAGCCTGTAGTTTACAAGGTAATTGTAAAAAAAAAAAACTGTGCTGCAATGTACTATTTTGTACGTTGTCAGGGATCTTAGGAAACCTAAGAAAGACAAAGGTGGAGTTATTTTTAAGTTATTACCTATTTTACGAGACTGCATACGTTCCTCAATGTAAAAAGTACGTTAAAATCAATACAAACGATACTATTCGCACTCGTATTCAGAAATGTGGCTTGCCGGCCGCTTGGAGCGCTGCTGTCTCAGTGTATAACAAAAATCTGCAGGACTGTTGTGACTGTATATGTTCGACTGTGGTAATACTGTGCACTGACGATCTACCGTGGAGGATAACATCATCACAGTCGTACACGAAAATCAGCATAACTTTCGCCATACCGGGGCTCTGACGCACTTTCGACTTTCGCGGCGACCCACAGTGACACCATTCGTTGGATTAGCGTTTCATGTCTCATCCAGCGTTACGATACGGCGTCCTACGTCAAATAAGTGAACGGTTCGAAACCAGGTATGCAGACATTCTGTGACAATAATGGAGTTGAAACAGAGACTGAGACACAAAAAGCCGAAATCCTAAATATATTTTTCCAAAGTTGTTTCATCGAGGAAGATTGCCATGTAGTTCCTCGTCTAAACCATTACACAGACGAGAAAATGGCAGATATTGAGCTGAACATCAGAGAGATAGAATAGAAAGTGAAATCGCTTAATTGACCGCTGGACCTTATGGAATTCCAGTTCGATTTTACACGGACCATGCGACAGAACTTGCCCCCTTTCAACAGCCGTGTTCTGAAGGTCTCAAATGTTCAAATGTTTGTAAAGTCTAAGGGACTTAACTGCGGGGTCATCAGTCCCTAAAATTACAAACTACGTATGAACTACCTTATACTAAAGACGACACAAACATCCATGCCCGAGGGGGGGGATTTGAACCCCCGACGGCGGACGGCCAGGCGCACCGCAACACGGCGCTCCAGTACGCGCGGCTAATTCGCCGCGGCTCCGAAGGTCCCTAGAGGAGCGAAGCATTCCTCAGGATTGGAAAAAAAGCGCAGGACATTTCCTATTACAAGAAGCGTTCTCGACAAGATGCGCCAAACCTTAGGCCTATATTTCTGACATGGGTCAGTTGCATAATTTTGGAACACAATTTATGATCGAGTATTAGGATTTCTGGAGGTCGGAAACGTCGTTTGTAGGAATTAACATGGTTTCCGAATTCAACGTTCATGTGAATCACAACTCCTGCTATTCATTCACGAAATCCAGTGGACGGTAGGTACAGGATTCCAGGTAGATGCCTAGTTTCTCGACTTTCTCAAGGCGTTTGATACCGTTGGGCACCTTCGCCTAATGAACGTACCAGCTGTGTAACTGGATTAAAGAGTTCCTAGCTAAGAGAACGGAGCATGTCATTCTCAACGGAGAGAAGTCTTCAGACGTGAAAGTGGTTCTGGCATGCCCCAAGGGAGTGTAATAGGACCGTTGTTTTTCATAAATGACCTGTTAGATAACATCGGAAGTTCAGTGAGGCTTTTTCCGGATGATGCTGTAGTGTATCGAGAAGTCGCAACACTGGAAAAGGGTACCGAAATGCAGGAGGATCAGCAACGGATCGACGTATAGTTCAGGGAATGGGAATTGAGCCTCAACATAAACAAATCTAAAGTGTTTTAGTTTACATAGGAAAAATATCATTTATTATTTAATTACGCAATAGCAGGACAAACACTTGAAGCAGTTATATCTGTGAGTAGAAATAAGGAGTAATTGTTGGAAATGGAAAGACCACATAAAATTAATCGTGGTTAAGGCAGATGCACCATATTGTTACTAATAAATTTACCTCTTATGTTCATCTGCTGCGTTCGATAAACAAACGGTAACTGTTTCTGATTATGCACTCTCTAATACAAATTATTTTCTATTTATCATGAAATGTTTCGAAGAAATACCTTTTAATTAATATAAATAAATAAACAAGGTATCCTAAACTGTCACAAAGTTGCAGCATAACACGAATTTTCGGGATCAAAACTGTGTACATCTACGTTCAGCCCACACTTATACTGAAGCAGCATTAGAGGACTGCAAAGAAATGTAC
Organism: Locusta migratoria; assembly: GCA_026315105.1. NCBI lineage: Eukaryota > Metazoa > Arthropoda > Insecta > Orthoptera > Acrididae > Locusta > Locusta migratoria. The sequence goes on along the minus strand of CM048745.1, from coordinate 705,558,787 downwards.
ATGTAGCACAAGGACCACCATAACGAGGTCCAATTTAAAAATCTGTCATACGATAAAATTAATTCAATATAATTGACAGTATCAGAAAAGCAGGCAATAACAACAGTGAAATTCAGCCAAGTTATTCATCTTTTGTCGTCAAAACAAAATGTTCAAATGTTTGTAAACCTACTGGACCAAACTACCATTGTCATAAGTAGTTGGACTAACAAACTACTTAAACCAACTTACACTAAGACAATACACACGAATGCCTGGGGGAGGAATCGAACCTCTAGCGGGAAAGGCGGCCCACTCCATACCATGTTGCCTCAGATCACTCGACCACTGCGCGGATGCTTTTGAGCTACAAAACACAGACTCATAGTATCGTCGACAATTAGGGGACAAGTTGTTTTAAGAATTCCTTTACGACTGTCGAACCGCCAGCTAGCGGATATTTGACAGAAGAGATAAGGTCCTGTATCCATTGGGATTAGAAATGAAAGCTAACACAGTCTTTAGACTGAAAGACTAAGTCTTTACCGAAAAAGCTAACACAAAACTGCAGCAAATAGCATTTGTCTGTTAACCTAATACTTTATAAGACGGAGAATTCGCATCGTAAATGGTGAAATAAGTTGTAGTTTCTGTTCAAAGGAAGTCCGTGGACTCAAAAACATTAATTTGGCACTCTATGTCATCCTTAACTTATCAGAATATTTACCGTTCTTTCAGTGAGAATTATACAGAATATTTATCTTAATCATATTTGGTGGGTTTAGCAGGATAAATGCGAACCATACCAAGAAGTGAATAGGCGGTCTCGTAGTTCAAAAACGTATTCTACAGTGTCGCCAATTCTGCATTAGACTAGCGAGAGGATGAATTCGTTAGCTCAGCCTCCATGTTCTTAAGCTATCTGGCAGTGACGAAGACCACATTTCCAATGCGCTCAGGCGCCATCTTGAACCTTGTTGCATGGGAGCAGAAATAGAAAGTACAGGATAATAAGTTTTATTCGCATATCTGTAAATACAGTTAATTTCCAAAGTGGTCGTTCCGAATAATACCCATATTTACCGTTGCTTCTCTAACATTATAATCGATCAGGGTAAATTATTACAGTGGGTCTCCTCTACAAGAGCCATGGCAGTTATTTTTGCTTTCCAGTCTCTGACGAACTGCAAACTAAAAGAATTCAATCACCAAAAACTATTAAGTTATTAGCCAGACGGTATGAACATTGTGAGTAAATAACATTTTAATATTAGACACTTGAAAACAGTTTTTCAAATGTTCAAATGTTTGTAATTCTATGGGGCCAAACTGCTCTTTTCTCTAGACCTACAAACTAACTTATATTAATGATACACATTCCCTAGGGAGGACTCGAACTTCCAACGCGAGCGGCCACGCGATACACAACGTGACGCTCCAGACCGCACGGACATTCCCGCGCGGCAGGGTTCTTGAGAAAGCTAACTTCCAGCGCATAATAACACTAATAGGCTATAAAGACACAATGCCGACTGTAAAAAGCGAACATACATAAACCAATTTCAAAAGCTGTGAATAACATACTCTCAATCAGGAAAGCTAATCTCATCAAAAATATAAAATGTACAAAAATGCAAGTCTCACGACGAATTGCTTCCACCATAAAAAGTCGTGAGATCTTATGGGAAACCAAGTCGGTTATTTTCGTTAGCGTTCATGGAACCACCTATTCAACACCTTGTCATAATTTTTTTTATCTTATGTAATTATCTACTAACATCTGTAGTGACTACATCAAAATTATACATATTTATTTCTATAAACTTGGAAATCGCATGCAATGTAAACTAATATTTAAAATGCGGTTTTTAAGCAAAGGTTAGGTATTTCATCCCTACGTGATTACGTTCGGAAGCATATTGAAATATAAATTATTTTCTTATGTCAATGTGTAATCGCCCGATCATTATATATATATATATATATATATATATATATATATATTCTGATGTTATTATACTATGGCGTGATTGAGAAATCATTATATCTAGTATAGAAATACAGATTTACAATTTTGATATAATCACTACAGATGTTAGTAGGTAACTAATTAGATATAAAAATTATGACAAGGTGTTGAATAGGTGGTTTCCTATGGCAACATAAACTGATATTTAAGAAACTGTATCCACGTGTGAGTGTACTTCATTCTTATGTGATTACGTTTGGTTACATAAAGGAATATAAATTATTGTTATGTAATTATGACGATGTACAATTACCAGATCATTAAATTTATTTTTATGTCATATTATAATGCGATTGCCAAGTCATTATATTTATTATAGAAATAAAGATGTGTAATTTTGATATAGTCACTACAGATGTTAGTTGATAACTAATTACATAAAAAATTATGACAAGGTATTGAATAGTTGGTACCATGAACACTAACTAAAATAACCGACTTGGTTTCCCATGAGATCTCACTACTTTTTATGGTAGAAGGAATTCCTCACGAGGATTGCATTTTTGTACATTTTATATTTTTGATTGGATATCATTTCTTTTTGTAGGTAGTCCTATTCTATAAATTTTTTTGTACATCAGCCAAGAATTTTCTTAAAAACCCATTTCTTGTCTCTTTGGTTTGGTTTGGTTGATGTAACAGTATTTGGGAAGTCTGGAAAGTCAATTGTATTGTTATTGTTCAATCCTTTCAACACGTACAGTACTGCAACCTGTGGTGGATCACTATACAAATATCAGCAAGTTAGTGTTGTATTACGCATCAGTTTGTGAACTTCATAATACACGGTAGTTGTGCATAAGGTATATTTTCCTGTGTAAGTGAAAGTGGTAGTTATTATTTTGCGTGGTATATATTGAATGATCAGTATATTTCGTACAACAGTTAGTAATTCAAAATTAATTATTTTAGTGCATTAAAATGTCTTGTTTTGCAGTGCATACAATTGTATGGTACTAAAATGCTTACAAATAATTGTATATCTTGCTCCTAGAAGCAATACAATTAATACTTATGAGAGTTACAGAATAAAAATAATTTCTTTCTTGAGAAAAAAAATTTCATCATTGTGCAGTTCAGCTGGAAGTGCTTTTGTATAACAAGCTCATTGTGGCATAATTATTTAGTGAACTTGCGGTATAGTGCACGCTGCATTAGTACCGTATTTCATTCCCCTAATTTTTTTGAGATACAAATTAATAACTTTTATTTCAGGAAGTTCTATTTCTTTTTGGAGATAATCCTCCTCCTTTTCTTCTCTGGTGTCATATTTTGTAGGCCTACGTCAGCAACGGATTTTCTTAAAGCCCGCTTCCTATATATATATATATATATATATATATATATATATATATATATATATATATTCTCAGAGGCTTTGATGAGTCTGGGCGGTAAGTGCTTATAAATCGATTGTATTCTGAGATTGCCGACTGTTGATATTACTGAAGTTAACGTTAATAAGACGTAATGCGAACCGACTTGTCACTCTCGAAAGCGCCACTTATGCTTCTCTGCATGTAAACAATGTTAACACTCCCACTGAATTTTGATATACACTGCGACAGCAGCGCTCCAAACGGCCGGTAAGCTACTTTTCTGAATACTATATTGGACGAGTGGCAATATATCGTTTATATTGATTTTAACATACTTTTCACATTAGGGAACGTATGCAGTGACATAAATGGGTAATAACTTAATAAGAGCAAACATTTGTCTCTCTTAGGTTTACTAAGACCCCTGACAAGATGCGAAACGAAACATTACAGGATAGTTTATTTACACTTATATTGTATCCTACAGGCTTTTACTGAATAATTTGATTTTCTATTAAAAATTAAAAAAGGGCTAGGAAACACCACAAGACCTTCTCTTTTGTAGAAATACGTCGCTTTTCTACTCAGGAAGGTTAAGCTTTCATCACTATAATTCCAGTGAAATCTTTAAGGGTGGAACGTAGGGAACGTATATGGAATGCAATATCTACAGTATTTGACGTACCAAAACACCACATCTGTAGCGGAAGGAAAAAGTCACAAACGTGGCAATAAAACGCCAAAAGCAATCAAACTGGTTCCCAACAAAACAGAATCCAATTTCGCCATTGTCACTAAAGCTGAACCACTAAAGGCAAGACTGTGCTCTAACCTCCTTGATGGTATTATTACAGGGTATACATAGATGCCGTTCGGGACAGCCGGCTGCAGAAGTGTCTTTCAGGATTTCTTTGGCATGGCTGAGTAGATATGTCTTTCACGAGCGCCTTTGCCTCGTTTGTTTTGAACTTTTTCGTGAAGCATTGTTCAATTGTGTTTTGCAATTTCTCATAATATAATGTAGATATTTATTGATGTAAGCCGTCTATGCAACTTAATTATACAAGTTCATTTTGCCATATGCATTTCGCCTATATTTGTAAGGTATTTCTAGTGGCAATTTTTGGTGGATGCTGGTCTACATACGGTGCTTTTTGGTGCCTTTAGGTTGTTTTGTTTCTGCCTTTTATTCCATTGACCAAATATTTCCATTGAAGATGCCTTTCAAATAAAGACGAAATGCATATAGGAAAATAAACTTGTATTATTCAGTTGCATCAATAAATATCTACATTATATTATTAAAAGTAACTATGGGACGAAAGGACAAAAAAGAAACTAACAATTTTTGCATTGATATCGTTTGCAGAACACATTCTATTTTTCATTACCTAGAAGAACATCAAGTTTGTTGAAGTTATACCTATGAAGGGGTTTAAGTGCAACTGCATTAAGACTGACATTTAATATAACAGCGCTGTGATCGCTGAATCTAGTCATTTCCCAGATTTCGGCAGCCGAAATTCATCGAGTGTTCGCAAATGTGTTCAAGAGATGACAGGCCGCTCTTTCCATAGAGGGGCATCATTTTGAACATCTACTGTAAATAAAGGTAAGCTTAGGCTACTCAGATGGAAATGTATTTTTAGACTTTAACTCAGTGTATGCGCCCGCGGCACAATAGAGTCCGAAAATCGTGCGCTGCCGTGGCCGGCGGATGCAGTGACGGCGGCTGGGAGCCGTACCGCGCGAACCGCGGATCCCTGACAGGCGTCTTTCGTGAGACACCCTGTATTTTGAGTGAGAAAAGCAATATTAAAGGTTCAATAAAAGAATGAGCACACTGCAAAGCAAAGACAAAGAACATTTTTTAATTGAAACATTATTACTAGCATGGCATTAGACCAACAGTAGGTAAACATTTGATAATTACTCCAAATGCTCTACTTTCTGTAGCCTACTGCTTTATGTATTTAAAAGTAGGCCTTCAGGGTTATAAATGAATGTAACAGATACATTAGAGATACTTGGTTTCTTATCATCAAATTTTTCTAGTACATGATCGAAGTTTCAGTGATGTGTGAAAAATCTATTCCATTACAAGTACTGCTACATTTGGTTAGAGGACTGGGTTACGACTTCCTGTTGGTAAGTGCAATGTAATAAATTGTAGGAAGAAAAATCTGATTTATTGAACAGTGACAGTTCTAAACAACAAATTTCATGCGAAATGCAGGAATTTCTTCCCACGATCCGCCTCGAAAGAGACATACAATTAACCATCAACTGCCAATAAAAGCACTCTTTCTTAGGTTCTTTTTTAACGATAACAAAGAAATTTTCGAGAAGAAGAATTGATGGTGAATCCTTTTCCTGTAACAAGTCCTTCCTCAATAATTAGTTTTTGCAGAAAATCGTATGAACGACGCTTTTCCTCCAACAAGTATTTTCCTTAGTAATTCGTATTTACAAAATATGATTTAATCGTGATATTTTTAATGGATCTTTAATTTGCTGGTGACCACAAAAACAAGTTTTCCATGCTTAAAACAACAAACACAGCATCTTTTCGATCTATCTACTTCCATTAAAATTAAACTTCGCCCGTCCACATCATCGTCAAAGCATCAAATACACGCTGGAAGACAGCCACGTCAAAGCAGTTGTGGAAGACACTTCTGAAGCCGGCTGTCCCGATGGCGTGTGGTATACATATTGGAAGCTGTTCGTGATGAACATAAGCTCTATTAATAAGTTCAAATTTAGGTTTGACTGGATATAGCTCGTGAAGATATTTATTATTTAACGCAATAAGTAGCCTGTTTAATTTGTGTGTGTGTGTGTGTGTGTGTGTGTGTGTGTTATTTCAGGATCAACGTTTACTCCTTGTACGATGCCGATAGAAACGTTGACCAACCCAAGAATCACGTCAATATTTCGTCTTGACCTTTGCTCATTTTTTAATAACTATATTCGCTTCTAGCCCTGCTGTCATGGAGTTATCATCTTCATAATTTTTTATACAGTCGCCGGCCCTTTTTGAGGGATACTTGGGACAAACGTTGCTATCTACGGCTCTAAATATAGCCTAAGATAGGTGAATATAAATGTATGTTCTGTTTTGTATACTATGTCTACTATGTCTACGTCTGGTACACGAAAGAATCTACTTACTGCACAGGTAGCGTAGTGGTTGAACTTGGCAGCGACCAACGAATGAGACACTTCGGAAAACCAATAACGTAGAATGAGGGGCATAGTCTTTCGTGTTCACCACGAATTAAATAATTAATTCTGACCCTATTCTGTAGTTGGCGGGTTCTTGTATGCACCCCTCATAATGTGAACATTTCGTTCCCAACATTCGCACACTATGCCACAGCCGTAAGTAAAATTTAGCCTTTATGTCAAAACTGTAAATGTGTCGAAATAATTCCAGTATATTCCTATTTCTTACGACTGTTATGTCCGTACACAAATAATTCTCGATGCGTTGTTTAAAGTGACGAGTCCAATAATACTGTATTCGGTAGAGTCAGTCTAGTAATGTATTTCAGTGGTACTGCCAAGGATTGCTTGTTTTGGCACCAAAAACATTAATATTCTCGGACGTTTACGTTTTCCTTCCGATGTTCAACGTACATCGATTTCTTTGAATTGGTGTTAATGTTGATATTATTATCGATGGGTTTTTAATATCGATCATCCCTAGGGCAGTAGTTGGTGATACTTCATTTTTTGATGTTCACTTTTTATTACAATTGGAGAATTTAAATCGTGATCCAAGCTATAGATATGAAAACATCTTCTTCGTTGTACCCCTCTTAACGACTATGTACACTTATGATTATTGCATTGTGCACATCTACAGCAAACCATATTTCGAATTATATAAGTTTCATTGGCCTTCTGATAAATTATCGTAGAAAATCGGCACTTCAATTTTCAAGTATTTATATAGCTAATAATATCACGTGACAATTCCAGCTTATGTTGATAACATGAGCACAACCAGCGTTCCTAGAGAAGACAGAACGCAATACTCCCTCCAGAGAGTTTCTACTCTATGGCACTGACCATAGATAGCATAAACTGGTCCTTGGTCTCCCAGATCAATGGCATCTCCCTATCTCTGTCGTGTTGTGGTTTAAAACCAACATCTAACGTTTTTGCTCCCGGTCTAACGTTTTTGCCCGAGTCATGTGACGAAATTTTCGACATTACGAGCAACCGTTAACTCATTTATAGCTGAAATCAAGCTATAATGTAGGTGTCATCAGTACTGTTTCCATTTGCAGCAATTCAAGCTAAATCTTTAATTTTTCCTCATTCCTCATTCTTTAATCAGGTGCCACATGTTAAATATGGCTACTATACACTTAGTAGAAAGGCAATGGCTACGTTAATATGAAAAGTAAAAAAAAAAAAAAGTTACGGCATCAGGAATCTAAACCGCGACCTCCCTGGTGAGAAGCGCGTTACCACAAGACCACTAAAAATACAATGCTTATAACGCCAATATGCAGATACTATTACAGGCTAAACACTGTCTAAATACAAAATTTGACGTTTGTGTGTCTCCTAGAAGTACCTTAAAATTTTGATGACCGGTGAGTCTTTACGCGCCATGGAATAACTGGACAAAGTTGAACAACGAATTTAAACGCATTAGAATTGATAAAATCTAACGATATGTAAATGATTTTTGGTTTATCTGTAATTATTCCCATTTTAAATGCCCAAATCGGCCAACTAATGCTAAATTGGAGTAATTAAAGGTCTCTTCGCATCGCTTTAAACACTTTTTTTTTTAACTCGCTGTCGTGGATGGGAGTCCACCATCCGATAATATAGTCATCCCAGTGTCGATGCAATGCAGTCCCCAACTAGCACCGTTCAGTTTCATTAAAACTCAGTAACTGTGTAACTTGATGAAGAGACTTAAAAGCAGATAAGTGAACTGTTGACAAATCACAGGAGATATGCCAGTTTCCATGGAGCTTTAACCAAGCCACTATTATTCTACCACTCCTGGGGACGCCGCACGTGGTGATTCATTTTAATAGTCTATTAACTTCTCGAGACAGACATTTGAGACCCGTAGGGAATGGGCGAGCTATCGATTTTTTATTTTCAGAGTCAAAACTCTATAGTTTCATGTAAAATGAGTCATTCTACTAATTTTATCGTCACAAACGCAATACAGTCTGAATTAATGACAAACAATCTATAATTTCAGTTGTTTCTTAAACATTTAATTTTTATTCCTCAATAGAACCAATGCATTCTCTCAGATGAATTTTCTCTTCATCTGGAGCTTCAGCTGTTTACGGATCGAGGCATGTATTTTATTAATTAAATGTATATGCAGTAGTATTGACAAAACGACATACACTTTGGCGAAACTACTTTTCTCGAACACACTAATACTTCTGTTTCAAAGAAAATGATATCATCGTAATAGGAGCAAATATCTTTACCCAACACACAAGTTAATACCTCCACTTTCATGTAAGATCACAAATCTTTGTCGAAAAGTTTATGGATTCAACTCTCAACTTTAGCTAGTGCACACTAAACAGTCTCACGTTCTATATGCAAGGGTTGCTCATGAAGTTCTCGGGGGTTCGTGCCACTACATTACCGCATTTTTCATTTATTCACGCAACCAGACAAATAAAAATGTGTCTTGTCGCTAAATAACATTAAGGCGTCATAATGCAGAACATCAATAAAAGCTTCACAAGCATTTTTTTCGTGAAATAAAATGACGCGGATGAACTGTGTGCACCACTGACTGTTTATAAGGGTGTAATTTCAACTCTTCATGAAGAATTCGTCTCACTGTGCGTTCAGAAATTGCAAGAGCTCGAACAGAGAGATTCAGGTGTTCATTCTTCCCACGCGCTATTCGAGAATGGAATGGGAGATAAATAGTATAATTGTGGTTCGATGAACCCTCTTCCAGGCACTTAAATGTGATTTGCAGAGTATCCCATGTAGATGTAGATGTAGATGTACGCATGCAGATCGCTTGGGGGAATTCAGAATTGACATCCTTACCCACTCGTTGTTTACAAGCGTTCTGTTGGTTCTTGAAGCTCCTGGTATCTTTTCCTGCACACTTCCGGTAACCATGAAGGTGTCTGCCTACACATCAGTTTATTTCTCATCAGGAACATAACCGGTTTCCTGAATGCATGTTGAGTTCTGATGCAGAACGTCCATTCCAAACGCAGGTCACGACGGTGAAGGCGCGCTGCTCTCTTGCCAACTGCATGATTGCTAATAAACTAAACTAAAAACAAAAGTTAAATCTCGCACTTTTCATTGCACTGAAACCGATCCAACCGATCCAACAGTTTATAAATATCATAGCGGAAAATCTTCGCTGAAACTTGCGACAGCGCTCTCGAACACCTCCTAGCGGCGTGAGTTGTGAACTAAAACTGGCAGTGAACGGCGCTATGAGACTCAGAACATTTACATCAATCGTCAGCGTACTTTATAGAAGTATGGAGGGAGTGTATGAGCTACATACGGCTGTAACTGCTAACTACAAACAACGATGACGCCAAAATATTTCTTCAGCTTCCCGAAAAATGGAGAATTCTAAATATCATAGTCTAAGGAGGCTACTGTTAGGTCTACTGAGATCGTATCCTTTTATTCGTGTCTTTAACGCTTTGTTTACCCTGTTTTGTAAGTGCTTTGTAGATACAGGGAGTGGGGTATGCCGCCCGCGGTGGCCGAGCGTTCTGCAGCGCGTCAGATTTACGCCTGACATGATGAAGCTCCGACGTGCTGCACAGTTCATGACAGAGACGATTACTTTAGTTTCTTCTGCCCTACACTTTAAAAAAAAACCATCTAACATAATATCTTAAATGGTGTAACAAATGCAAACCTTTCAAAGAACCCAGAGAAATAAAATATGGAATCACAGATGTCAATGCAAGTATAGCCTACAACTCGAACCAACAGATGGCACTGATAGCGGTGTCGCCTGACAAACGCATGTAAATGCTACGCAATTTCCGATAATGGGTAACAGCCACGGTTTCAAATAAAGACATTCCCGCGCCGCACGCTGTACATAACAGCATTATGGGGCGTGCAACGCTTCGAAACGCGCGCCATCGCCTGCAGCGAATGATTGTCGGGCTGTGCTGCGATTGGCGGCATCTGTCTCACGCGGAGGCAGCTCGCTCTGGCCAGAACTGCTGTGAACTAGCATCCGGGAGCGCGTGGCTGCGGCAGTTGCAGTAACCGGCAGCAACACGAGGTGAGTGCCAGCAACGGTACAGTCAAAGTCAGCTGCTGCTATCTGCCGTCTCAAACATCTCTTTACACAGTGCAGATACGTTGGAGGACTACTCGCATTTCGACTTCGCAAAATTGTTTGTATCTTTTTGTGACTTGCGTTTAAAAGAGAATGCCTCACTTTGTGGTTTGGATTTCTCACAGAAGCTTTCGACCTACTGATGAGGGGGGACTTCGCTGAAACTCACAACATGTAATTTGTTTTAATCACAGCATCAGTTCATCACCAGCTGCGAAAGTTAAAATATCAATTTTTTCAGACAGATCCTTTTGATGTGTTTAGCAGCTTATACGAGCTACTGTTGAATTTCAAGTGAAATTTCTATTTCTTGAGCAACAATACCCAAAATTCTAATCCATTATTTTTGCTATATAAGTGTTCTGAATATAGTAGATTGAATAAGATTAGCTTTTACATTTACTCATATTATTCCAAGATTGTATACACTATCGAAATGTGTTGTTGTTGTGGTCTTCAGTCCGGAGACTGGTTTGATGCAGCTCTCCACAATACCCTATCCTGAGCAAGCCTCTTCATCTCCACATAAGAACGACAACCTACATCTGTCTGAATCTGCTTACTGTATCCATCTCTTGGTCTTCCCCTGCGATTTTTTCCCCACACACTTCCCTCCAACGCTAAATTAACAATTCCTTGATGTCTAAGAATGTGTCCTACCAATCTATCCCTTCTTTTAGTCAAGGTATGCCAGAAATTCCTTTTCTCCCCAATTCTGTTCAGTACCTCCTCATTAGTTACGCGATCCACCCACCTAATCTTCAGCATTCTTCTGTAGCACCATATTTCAAAAGCCTCAATCCTCTTCCTGTCCGCACTGTTTATCGTCCATGTCTCACTCCCATACAAGGCAACACTCCATACAAATGCCCTCAGAAAGGACTTCCTTAGGCCTAAATCAATATTCGATGTTAACAAATTTCTCTTTTTCAAAAACGCTTTTCTACCCATTGCCATTCTGCATTTTATATCCTCTGTACTGCGCCCATCATTTGTTATTTTACTGCCCAAGTAACAAAACTCATCTACCTCCTTTATTGCTTCGTTTCCCAATCTAATTCCTTCAGCATCACCTGATTTTCTTACACTGCACTCCATTACCCTAGTTTTGCTGTTGTTAATGTTCATCTTATATGCACCTTTCAGCACACTGTCCATTCCATTCAATTGCTCTTCCAGGTCCTTTGCTGTATCTGACAGAATTACTATGTCATCGGCAAAACGCAATGTTTTTAATTCTTCCCCCTGAACTTTTATACCTTCACCAAATTTCTCCTTGCTTTCCTTTATAGCTTGTTCAATGTACAAATTGAATAACATTGGAGAAAGGCTACAACCCTGTCTCACTCCCTTCCCAACCACTGCATCCCTTTCATGCCCTTCAACTCTGACAACCGCTGTCTGGTTTTTGTACAAGTTGTAAATAACCTTACGCTCCCTATAATTTACTCCTGCTTTTTTCAGAACTTTAAAGAGTTTATTCCAATCAACATTGTCAAAAGCCTTCTCCAAATCTACAAAAGCTAGAAATGTAGATTTGCCTTTTCTTAATCTATCTTCTAGGATAAGCCGTAAAGTGAGTATTGCCTCCCGTGTTCCTACATTTCTCCTGAACCCAAACTGATCTTCCCCGAGGTCGGCTTCTACCAGCTTTTCCATCCTTCTGTATATAATTCGCGTTAATATTTTGCAGCCATGACTTATTAAACTGATGGTTCTGTAGTTTTCACACCTGTCTGCACCTGCTTTCTTAGGGATGGGGATTATAACATTTTTCTTAAAGTCTGAGGGTACTTCACCTGTCTCATACATCTTACACACCAGGTGAAACAATTTTGTCATGGCTGGTTCTCCCAGAGACTTCAGTAGCTCTGAGGGAATATCATCTATTCCAGGGGCCTTGTTTCGACTTAGGTCTTTCAGGGCTCTGTCAAATTCTTCTCTCAGTACAGTATCTCCTATTTCATCTTCATCTACATCCTCTTCCCTTCCTACAATATTGTCTCGAAGTTCATTTCCTTTGTAGAGCCCCTCTATATATTCTTTCCACCTTTCAGCTTTCCCTTCTTTGCTGAGAACTGGTTTTCCATCAGTGTCCTTGATATTCATAGAGCTGTTTTTCTTATCTCCAAATGTTTCTTTTATTTTCCTGTAGGCTGTATCTATTTTTCCCCTATTTATACATTCTTCTACATCCTTGCATTTGCCTTCTAGCCACTCCTGCTTAGCCATTTTGCTCTTCCTGTCAATCTCATTTCTTAGTCGTCTGTACTCCATTTTGCCTGTTTCATTTACTGCATTTTTATATTTTCTCCTTTCATCGATTAAATTTAGTATCTCCTGTGATATCCAAGGATTTTTTGTAGGTCTTGCCTTCCTACCTATTTTGTCCTCTGCTACCTTCACTATTTCATCTCTCAATTTTACCCATTCCTCCTCTACTGTTTTATTTCCCTCCGTTTCTGTCAATTGTTGCCTAAAGCTCCCTCTGAAATTTTTAAGAACCTCAGGTTCCTTCAATTTATCCAGGTCCCATCTCCTTATTTTCCTACCTTTTTGTAGTTTCTTTAGTTTCAGCCTACAGTTCATAACCAACAAGTTATGGTCAGAGTCTATATCTGCCCCTGGGTATGTCTTACACTGTAGAACCTGATTCCGAAATCTATGTCTTACCATTATAAAATCTATCTGATATCTTCCGGTGTCTCCTGGTCTCTTCCACGTATACAACCTTCTTTCGTGATTCTTGAACCAGGTGTTTGTTATAACTAAATTATGTTCTGTGCAAAATTCTACCAGGCGGCTTCCTCTTTCATTCCTTTTGCCCAGACCATATTCACCTACTATCTTCCCTTCACTGCCTTGTCCTACTACCGAATTCCAGTCTCCCATAACAATTAAATTTTCCTCTCCCTTAATTGTCTGAATAATTTCCTTTAGCTCCTCGTATATTTCTTCGATTTCCTCATCATCGGCAGAGCTAGTTGGCATATAAACCTGTACTACTGTTGTCGGTGTTGGCTTCGTATCTATCTTGACAATGATAATGCGATCACTGTGCTGGTCATAGTAGTTTACCCGCATTCCTATTTTCTTATTCAATATCAATCCTACTCCTGTGAAATATAATCTAAAATACGGCCAGTTTCTCACACATCTCAATTATGTGTCGTAGAATTAGTGGCGGAGTAAGGCTGTCGGGCCGGCCGCGGTGGCTGAGGGGACTGAGGCGCTCCAGTCACGGTCTTCACGGCCACTACGGTCGGGGGTTCGAATCCCCCCTTGGGCATGGATATTTGTGCCGTCTTTAGTGTTACCTAGTTCATAAGTAGTTTGTAAGTTTAGGGACTGATGACCCCGTAGTTAAGTCCCATAAGCTCTACAAACATTTGAACATTTTAAGGCTGTCGGAGGCCTGGGGCGACGACAAATCAAAAGGAGGCCCCACTTGGAAATATGTGTATTACTATAAAAAAAAAAGTAACTGATTTGGAGGCCCCAGGACGAGAGGCACGGGACAGTTAGGAGTGTTACAATTTCGCAGTAGTTTCAGTCGTAAACTAGTTCAGTGGTGTAGTTGTAGGGGTTACCATACTTTTCTTCACTCGTACATGTCGTTTTTTTTTGGACGTCAACGGGGTTTTACCAAAATATGGAAAACGACCTCTCCTTATCTCTCTCTCTCTCCTTTTTTTTTTTATTTTATTTATTTTTAGTTCAATAACTTTGGACTCGTAAGTGCGTATACACAACACTTTGAACTCTGATAATCTTAAATTCCACGGATTCTAACGTTTCTCCCAGTGATGTGATATCGCTATGCAACCAATTGCAAGATCACAGAAACTTCGAAATTAATGATAATGCAATATAGCGACATTATAGCATTCAATACAATTCCGTATGAAGCCCAGAATTACCCGTTTCGTGTGTGAATGGGACAGCAAGTCTCGGGACCATGTCCGGGAGCAAAACACAGTGATCCTCAAAGGTCAGAATTGGTCCCAGAGGACAAAAATATCAAGTGTGATCTCTGGACTTCAGAGTTGACACAATGAAACAGTGTGTCAAGGCAACACCTGAATGTAGATACTGATTCAAATACCTATGCAACAAATCCTCAGATGGTAAATTAAATGACGATACGTTCATTGGTCCCAGTATTTGGAAAGTAAAGGTAAATGAACATTTAATTAAAGCCGTGGAGCGGTAGGCCCGATATGCCTTTAAACATGTGGTTCAAAACAAATTGGAAAACAGTCGTGGCCCAAAGTATATTTATACAGTTTAGTACATACTAACTAGGGTACTCAATGAGTCTGAAGCTACATTCTTTTTCATTCGCACCTTGACTTTTTTCTCCAAACCGGCGTGAGTAACAGGGTGGAAGATTTCATCAGGATATGAAGGACATGAAACGACGATACCAGGGAATCTGGGATGTCCACACAATAGGCGACGCTTTGTGCTTCACCGTTAACACACGGAAATACCTCATAAGAGGAAAAACAGGGATTGCGTCGCCATTAGTAACAAAGTACGGAATGAATGAGTTTCGTCTGTGCTTTGGCCCACACTGTATGCATCTGTTCATTGTGTGCATATTTCAATATGTTGTTCTTTTAAATTAGAAGTCCACTACACCAAGATTTGTGTGGCATATACAGGGTGTTTCACTAAGTGTGTTTGCCTCTGTAACTTATAAGATAATAGGTGACGGGAAATTTTAATGCGGTAGGTCAACACAAGAAATGTTACACTTTCTGCGGAGCTATGAACATAGTTTATTGTATCATTTTCCAAAGAGTTACAGCACTAATATATAATTTTTTAAATGGAACAACAGTTTTTTCTAACGTTCATTGGAATCATTGAAACCAGCTGCGTCCAAATCAATTTAAACTACATTCCTATCACTGTTAGTTTGGGAGCTACAACCCTTCAAAGTTTCAGGGGCAGATCCCACACGCTGTACATAATACATGGCTATGTGGTAGGTGATGGATGTTATGGCGGTGGGAAGTTGATTTACATGATATATTCAAATGTGTGTCCATGTTCCTCAATGCATAATGCAATGCACCGTCTAAAGGATCTGCGGACGAGATGTAACATCGCCGGTGTGACAGAGCGTCCTCGATGCGCCGTTTTAGATCATCTGGGGATGTGGGCTCAGTGACATAAACACGATCCTTTAGATATCCCCACAAAAAGAAATCTACTGGTGTTAAATCGGGCGACCTTGCGGGCCATGGCGCCCCAACCATCTTTCTGCAAACATGTTGTTTAGTTCTTCCACCACAGCACGCGCAGAATGGGCTGGGTGACCATCGTGCTGCAGCCACATATGGACTCTCGTGTGTAGGCACACATGTTCAAGGAGACCACCCAAACTGTCGACTATAAAAGCACGATATAACTCACCTGCCAGTGTACCTGGGAAGTAGTGTGGACCGATGATTTCATCCCCAAGGATTCCACACCCCACACGTTAACAGACCACCTACGTTGACTGAAAACCCAAAGAGATTTTGGTCATATGTTAAATATACTCGGGGCAAATCAGAAACAATACCTTCACTACGTGATAGTAATGGCGATCCTGCCGATGACAGCGCTACTAAAGCAGAGTTACTAAACTTAGCTTTTAGAAACTCATTCACCAAAGAAGACGAAACCAATATTCCAGATTTCGAATTACGAACAGATGCCGTAATGAGTAACGTAGAAGTAGATATCATCGGAGTAGTGCAGCAACTAAAATCACTTAACAAGAACAAGTCTTCTGGTCCGGATTGTATACCCATTAGATTTCTATCTGATTATGCTGAAGCGATAGCTCCTTACTTAACAGTTATATACAACCGCTCTGTCATAGAAGGATCTGTACCAAAAGACTGGAAAGTTGCACAGGTCACACCTATATTCAAGAAAGGCAGTAGGAGTAACCCACTAAACTACAGGCCTATTTCAGTGACGTCAATTTGCAGCGGGGTTCTGGAACATATCCTGTATTCAGATATTATGAATTATCTCGAACAGAACGATCTATTGACCCAAGGTCAACAGGGATTTAGAAAATATCGTTCATGCGGAACACAACTAGCTCTTTATTCACACGAAGTGATGGGTGCTATCGACAAAGGTTCACAAATCGATTCCGTATTTCTTGATTTCCAGAAAGCTTTTGACACCGTACCTCACAAACGGCTTTTAATCAAATTGCGTGGTTATAGTATATCGCCCCAAATTTGCGATTGGATAGGGGATTTCTTGTCAGAGAGGACACAGTTCGTAGTAATCGATGGTAAGGCATCGACATAAACAGAGGTGATATCGGGCGTTCCACAGGGTAGTGTTATTGGTCCTCTGCCATTCCTTATTTACATAAACGATTTAGGGGAAAATCTAAGTAGCTCTCTTAGGTTGTTTGCAGATGACGCCGTCATTTTCCGTCTAGTAAAATCATCTGAAGATCAAAACCAACTGCATAACGATCTGAATAAGATATCAGTATGGTGTAAAAATTGGCAATTGACTCTAAATAATGAGAAGTGTGAAGTCGCCACATGAGTATGAAAAGAAATCCGTTAAACTTTGTTTACAACATAAATCAATCAAATGTGGAAGCCGTAAACTCCACAAAATACCTAGGAATTACTATTACTTCAGACCTAAACTGGAAAGAACACGTAGATAATATCGTGGGAAAGGCGAACCAGAGACTACGTTTTATTGGCAGGACCCTTAAAGGATGCAACAGAACTACTAAAGAAACTGCATACACTACGCTTGTCCGTCCATTTTTGGAGTATTGCAGCCCAGTGTGGGATCCTTATCAGGTGGGTTTGACGGAGGACATCGAAAGAGTCTAAAGAAGGGCAGCTCGTTTCGTATTGTCACGATACAGGGGAGACAGCGTTACGGAAATGATACAGGATCAGGGATGGGAATCATTAAAACAACGGCGCTTACCGCTGCGGCGTGGGCTACTTGCGAAACTCCAATCGCCAACATTCTCCTCCGAATGCGAAAATATATTGTTGACTCCCACTTACATAGGTAGAAATGATCATCAGAATAAAATACGAGAAATCAGAGCTCGAACAGAGAGATTCAGGTGTTCTTTCTTCCCGCGCGCTATTCGAGAATGGAATGGGAGATAAATAGTATAATTGTGGTTCGATGAACCCTCTGCCAGGCACTTAAATGTGATTTGCAGAGTATCCCATGTAGATGTAGATGTAGATGGTCGACAGGTCGTACCCACCGAAGATTGATTATATACTCTTATTGTCAAATACTTTATTAATGCGGTCTGTGTAATTGGCGCATTGTGAGTTACTCTGCCTCAAGAGAACTACACGGTTTCTAACTTCAGTGCTTGCCTTATTGAGTTAAACCTTGAACGTGAGATTATGGCAGCATTAGAAGTTTTTAATTCGATCAATAACTGCTTGATTGATTCAAAATGAAATTAGTGTTGCTCCTGGAAAATCCGTAAGATAAGCAACCTTTAACTGGATATACGTGCACCGGGTTAACAGTCCAGTAATACATACTGCTGGAAACAAAAATCTGTACATCCTCTTTAATTCAATCAACGTTTATTGTTGAAACAGTACATGTGGAATACATTAAGGAAATCTGGACGTGTAAATGACTGAAAAATAAAAAATAAATGTTTGGCTCCATCTGAAATATATATATTTTTATTTACTTTTAAACCGAGCGAGGTGGCGCAGTGCTAACGCACTGGACTCGTGATTGAGAGGGCGGTGGTTCAAATCCACGCCCAGCCATCCAGATTTCGGTTTCCCTAAATCACTCCAGGCAAATGCCAGGATGGCTCCTTGCATAGGGTATGACCAATTTCCTTCCCCGGCCTTACCCAAAACTCCGAGCTTTAGCTCCGTCTGTAGTGACCAAGCTGTCGATGGGACGTTAAACCCTAAGCTTCCTTTTCTTCCTTTTTACTTTTAAATGGTTATTATAGTCTTAAACGCTCTTTGAACAAATATCTGAACACAGGCCACGCTGATGCCTCAGGCAAAGAATATCGCCATAAACATTCCATGCCTGCCACAATGGAAACAATAAAGCTAATTTACAGAGACCTTGTAGATGAAAAATTACTTAGCAAATATCTACATGGCGGTACACAAAATCCTAACGAGAGTTTCAACAGCTGCTTGTGGCAACGAGTACCGAAAACATTGTTTGTTGGATGGACAGTACTCAAAATAGGTGTGATGGATGCTGTTATCTGTTTCAATGATGATGTAATTAGCCATCCAACCAGGAAATAATATGATAGCTGCTCTGACTGCCATAGATCGTTAGCGACTAGTTGAAGTTGAAGGAGCTGCGGAAGACACCACTAAAGAGTCCAGAGTAAGGAAAAGACTCCTGATAAGGTTTGCAGAGGATAAAGAAGCAGCTGGCCAGCAAGATCATGCCACTGCAATCTCCTGAAAGAGGCATATGGTGAGTCAAAAACACAGTGAACTTTCTTCAATCATTTTCTCTAGAGTACATTTTCAGAATATTAGGTACATATATCTTCATAGTGGTTTTAGCCACGTCCACCAAATTTCTCCCGATTAAAGAATGGGAAATTATCTTTGTATTATGCCTAATACATTGCAGAAATGATCAATGTTTGCAATTCTGTATATAATTTTAACGGCAATTTTTAGATAAAATACTAATGAAGTGTAATAAGGGTTTTTACATTTCGTCAGATATACTCCAAACTACAAAATGAGGGGCATAATGTACAAATGTTTGTAAATCTATCGGACTCCACAACGTGGTTATTAGTCCTTAGCTTACAAACTACTTAAACTAAGTTAAACTAACCTAAGGACAACACACACATCCATTCCCGATGGAAGATTCGAACCTCCGAGGCGGGAGGCCGCGCGATTCGCAACGTGGCGCTCCAGACCGCACGGCTATTCCCACGCGGCGGGCGTAATGTATTCCTACGAATTTTGACAGCTGCTTGCCATAGTCTAAATGTCATTAGACTGACGATGCACCAGAAAATTGTTACAGAATACGAACGTGTATTATAAAATCATCTATTAGATGAAATATTGTAATTCTTAAAAGATAACAGATAATTCAATAAATTTCCTATTACAGATTGAGTTAATGTCATTCAGTTTTTGTTCAATGTCACAACTTCCTCCGCATTGTAGATCAAGAGTAATGTGCACAGAAAGCTAGGTATGAAAATGCAACCCGTTCACGTCCAGGTCCCCTTAAAACATTACATTGACAGATCAATATTTCAAGTGGTACTGAGCTACCAGATGTCGATCCGTGGTGACACACCCATTTAGTACGTGGTGCAGCCTACACGGGCAATGCAGACGCGGAGACTGGCATCCATTTGATCATGCAGATGAAGAATACTGTCTTGGGGTACAGTATTCAAGCCTGCTGGAACTTGTGGGGTCACGAGACTCACGTGTCACTGGTCGTCCCATCACATCACATACGTGCTCCACTGGAGACTTGGCAGAGAATAGTGCTGGCCAAGAAAGTTGTTGCACTTCTTGCAGATATCGTTGAGTTTCACACGCAGTGTGTGTGGTCGAGCATTATCCTGTTCGAACATCACCTTCCTGTTCCAAGAATGGCAAAAGGACTGGTCTTACAACATTCTGCATGTACCGAGCGCTGGTGGGCCTCCACAAACACTAAAGTATGAACCACTAAAGACGGCGGTCGAGTTTAGGCTTGGTCTGCGCATTCATCGACAGCCAATGAGCGTTCAGTAATGTTCTCAACGCTCTGCTGTGACTGTCGTAGGCATTTCCAAAATTAAACTTGATTCTAGCGAGTTACTCAGTGTATTATATGCTATTTGTTACAAAGTGTCATCACCGACGGTGCTAGTATGTGTAACAAATTCTATCTAAGTAAGCGAGATTCATCATTCGCATGCTGTAAGGTTTCTCGAAGCGCTAAGTACGTATATTTACACTACCAAAGCTCCATGACCAAAGTTCATAAACCAATCAAGAAGGCTAGAAGCGTGTTTTTGTTGGGAAGAGCCGATAAGCAATGTTAGAATCGCACTTTGAATGGGCATCGATTAGTTCCGGTACTATGGTGTAGAGGAATTGTGGACTAAATTTAAGTGCATTGTACATAAAGGGTTAGAGAAATATGTGTCTGTAAAGTCGATTAAGGATGGATATAATAATAATGTTAGAAAGCTACTGAGAAAACAAAGACTGTTGCACACCGGGTTCAAAAAAAAAATTGACAGGCAAAAGTAAGGGCGTGTATAAAAATATCGATGCGCGAAGTATGCAATAATTACCACAGTCATACCTTAGCAAAAGATCTTTCCGAGAACCCGAAAAAATTCGGGTCCTATATAAAATCGATAAGCGGGTCAAAGCCCACTATTCACTCATTGATCATTCCGGGGCAGTAGTAGAATAAAGCAAACCGAAAGCTGAAGTTCTACATTTAACCTTCAAAAAATCTTTCACGCAGGAGGACCGCACAAACGTACCATTATTTGATCAACGCACTAATTCCGAAATGGAGGACATAGTAATAGAGAGAAACAGCTAAATACGAAAAAGTCTGCTGGTCCGGATGGAATACCAGTTCGGTTTTACAAAGAGTGTTCTGCGGCATTGACCCCCTACTTAGCTTGCATTTATCGCGAATCTTTAATTCAGCGCAAAGTTCCTAGTGATTAGAAAAAAGCGCAATTACAGACCAATATCGTTGAAATCAGTTTCCTGTAGAATTTTGGATCATATTCTCAGTTCGAATATTGTAAATTTCCTTGAGACGGAAAACTTCTTTCTATGAATCAGCACGGGTTTAGAAAACATCGTTCATGTGAAACTCAGCTTGCTCACATATCTTGCGAGCCATGGATGAAGGGCAACAGGCGGATTGTGTTCCTCTCGACTTCAAAAGGGCGTTTGACGTGGTGCTACACTGCAGACTGCTAACGAAGATACCTATGGAATAGGTTCACAGATTTGTGACTGGCTGGAAGACTTCCTAAGTAATAGAACGCAGTACGTTGTTCTCGACGGCGATTGTTCATCAGAGACGAGTGTATCGTCAGGCGTGCCCCAGGGGAGCGTGATAGGACCGCTATTATTTTCTATCTATATAAATGATCTGATGGACAGAGTAACTTGTAATATGCGGCTGTTTGCTGATGATGCTGTGGTGTATGGGAGGTTGTCGTCTTTAACTGACTGTAATAGCTTACAGGATGACTTAGACAAAATTTCTAGTTGGTGCGAAGAATGGCAGCTAACTCTCAATATAGAAAAATATAAAGTGATGCGCATGAGTAGGAAAAACAATCCCATAATGTTCAAATACAGCATTAGTAGTGAGCTTCTTGATGTAGTCGCGTCGTTCAAATATCTAGGCGTAACATTGCAGAGCGATATGAAATTGAACGAACATGTAAAGACAGTTGTGAGTAAGGCGGACAGCCGACTTCGATTTATTGGGAGAATTTTGGGACGATGAACTTCATCTGTAAAGGACACCGCGTACAAACCGATTGTACGACCATGTCTTGACTATTGCTCAAGTGTTTGGGACCCCACAGCAGATCAGTTTAAAGGAAGACATAGAAGCAGTTCAGAGGCGAGCAGCTAGGTTTGTTACTGGTAGGTTCGACCAATGCGCGAGTGTCACGGAAATGTTCTGGGAACTCAATTGGGGATCGCTGGAGGAAAGACGACGTTCATTTCGTGAATTTCTGTAGAGGAAATTTATAGGGCCGTAATCTGAAGCTGAGTGTAGTACGATCTTTCTGCAGCTACTTACATTTCGCGTAGTGATCACAAAGACAAGAGAAATTAGGGCTCGAACGGAGGCGTATAGGCATTCTTTTTTCCTCGTTCTATTTGGGAGTGGAATGAGGAAGGAAATGCCTAGTAGGACAGTGTACCCTCCACCACGCACCTTACGATGGATTGCGGAGTATGTATGTAGTTGTAGATGTGCCAGTGATAAGTTTTCGAACACCTATCACAACTATGGATTTGTGGTTAAAACAGTTATTTTCTTTTAAATAATCATTATAGCCCTGTTCTGATACTAAAACAATCATAAAAATGTAAAGACTGAACGACTCTGTTGTATTTGAACGGTTCTTCGTATAGTGATGTACTAACGAGTAACCACAACAACACTGATGTGTCTATAGCCAAGACGTGTCCACTCGAATAGGCCTTCAGATGTCTATGTAGCAAGCAGTTCACATTAGTTTTCAGTACACTGTGTGCAGCTAGCAGTGTGTTTGTGTATCTGATCAGGTACATACCATATTACCTCCAAATCGGACGGAAGCAGGAGATTGGAGATGAAAAAGTGCTGTAATTTTATCTCTGCATCACGAAGGCTATTCTAGTAGGACAATAGCAACAAAAGTTGGCGTAGCCCAATCTACAGTGGTGTATACATTTCAACGGTTCAAGCAAACCAGTGCCATTGCAAGTGTTTCATGATCTGGAAGATCCCGTGTAACACCATACAGGGAAGATCAGTTCATATGTGTACATAGTAAACGTCAGAGGACTCGTAAGGCACCTTAAATTCGCGAGTCAATAAAGTGTGAGCTGCTCCAATTGGTGGCAACAGTGCAACGCCTTCTTCGTGAACGAGGTATAAAGGGGTGCATAGAGGCCAAAAAACCTTTATTACGGACACAAAATAAGGTGAAAAGAATGCAATGGGCACAGCAACATAAAAACTGGAGCGTGTATCAATGGTCCAAGATGTTATTCACTGATCAATCGAAGTTTTAAGTATTTGGGAGCCATCGTCGAATGTTTGTTCGTCGACTTCGTAGAGAATGTATGAAGAGTCAGAGTGTGACACCTACGGTGAAGCATGGTGTAGGGTCGGTTATTGTGTTATCACAGGATACTGATCAACAATGCAGTTCCATCTGGCAAGACGATTATTGGTCGTGTGTTTGTTCTGCAGCAGAACAATGACTCCAAACATTCTTCTAAATTGTGTAGAGAGTATGTCAGTAGAAAAGAGAAATGTGGAGAACTGAAAAATATGATTTGGCCAAGTCACAAGACTGAAAGCCGATTGAACTGTTATGTGATGAACGTGACAGGGAGATCCGAAAACTGAGATCAACTAATGTTGAAGAGATATGGAATAATTTATAGAGCTGTGATTACGTAGAGTTTCCCGGCGTATAAATTGTTGATATTCATGTCGGGTTTCCAGCCGGATCGTCGAGTCATCTTCACACAATATTTCTGCTGACCACCTGGCTGAGTCTCGTAGGAAACTGAAGTCTTGCCGTGCCCGGCGGCCTTATATACGCCGCGAAGTACTGACGGCGCGTGCGCCAGAGTCGTGGCTGCGTCCTCTGCCGCAAGCAGGCGGTGCAGCGGGGAACTACAGCTTAACGTGGAATCTGAACCACGTGTCGTTTCTGGCGACTACTCACACCGTTGAGAGGTGAAGGATGGGTTAAAGTGCAGACTGAAAAAATCCGAGGTCCGACCGGGTTTCGAACCCGCGACCCTTCGGTTTCCAGTCAAGTACTTTACCCCAAGAACGACGACGTACGTTCATATGCTAAGACCTATCTTCTTTGATGAACATGTAACGGGTGACATTTACCTTATACGTCTGTACAGCGAACAACCTATTAAACATCTATGTACTGAATCTGTCACTCACAAAAAGATGAATATCTCAACAAAAAATAAATAAATAAATAATAAATAAATATTCCGAAACACGTCACAATGAACTCGTGCTGTGCCTTAGTGTGACCTTCAATTATTTCGACCTATTCAGCGTCTCTAAGACTAGCGATTAATTTTATTCTGCTTGCGACTTTTTGTCGCATTTACAAATATATGAACATGCCGAGAGAAATTGATGCCTCAAATTGATCATTTGAGTGAAGGACTTGCAGACTAGTTTCAGTAGGATGTGACCTTTGCCCATTTTTCTGGAACTGTTGATTGGTTGAATGACATTTTTCTTCGCTGGATATCTTTAGAACAACCGTTCTGCCACTGAAACGTAGTCTTTGGTTCGCCGTCCCTACGATGTTTACTATGTGTTCAGATTGTCTCCTAAATGCTTTATAAAGACAAGGAACAGTAGGAGCACCAGGTATCACTTCTGTTTTATTAGTGGTCTCCTCGTCCGCTACATCTTTCTCCTCTTGATTTATTTTTCTCGAGCTTGCTGAAAGAGAAAGTTTAGTCGATGAAGATTAGAAATTCAAACCGCCTATTGCATTAGCAATCAGTGTGCTAAAATCGACAGCAGTTCAGACGTATGCCATCGTGTTCACCTTACTCCTGCATAACGTATCTAATTATGTTTTGAACAAAAGGGAATGATGTATAAAATATCAGTTATTAACATTAAACTGACTGAAATATGGTTTGTCTTTGTTATTATTATTAGAATATCCTATATACCCAGACTTTATGGACACTCCGTATAAGGAGAAAAAATATATGTAGGAGGAACACTTTATTAATGGTTTACATGCTCTATTGTGGTTGAAACTGCGTCCGAGGAAGATAAAGACACCACAAGACACAGTTCAACATTTTCTTTCTAGATATCGTTTGTAACAGGAAACCTACACATAGTCGCTTAAATAATATTTATAGTCCATGACCGTCTGAATGTTCATTAGTGTATAATGTAAAAGTTTGAAGCAAATCGCGAAACAACTTCTCGTGGTTTCTGGTAATGTCGTTAAACAATGGCTGGCCCCTATGTATTGGTAGTATTACTTTCGCCGCAGATTTAGCTGTGAAATTAAATTCGAATAATATAAAGAGATTATCTTTCTTTTTCCATTTTGTTTAGTGTCAAAAGTAATAAATTCCGTGAAGACGGAATTTACAATCTTCTGGCTCTCAGATACTTCGAAAACTTGGATATGATTCCATCAAAGTTACATTAAGTATGTAGATTCTCGCTAACAAAATTTGTTCGCATTCGGATGGGAAAGTTGGTGAAAGAAATTTCACAAGTAGAACGAGTAACGCTCTTCTTTTAATGATTTCCACCCCAACTCGTGGATCATTTGCGTGACTCTCTCTCCCCTGTATCGCAATAATATAAAACTAACTGTCATTATCTGAACTGTATATCCGTCAGTCTCACTTGGTGGGGATCCCACAATGCATATCAATACTTTAAAATAGATCAGAATAGTGCAGACAGTTTCTTTTTTTTTTTTTTTTTTTTCTGTTCCATAGGACCCACTTGAGGAGTAAGACTCCATGGTCATGGAACAAGTCAATACATTGTTACACAAGAATGGTAATAGAAAAATTTTAAGTAGTCCTTTGCACACGACAATCTTAAGACAAAGTGAAAAGAATCAATAAAGAAAAAATGAATTAGCTTAATTGTTTAACTTTTCTAGGAGTTCCTCGACAGAATAAAATGAGCTAGCCACGAGGTAACTCTTCAATTTAGATTTGAAAGCATGTGGATTAGTGCTAAGATTCTTTAGTTCTTGTGGCAGCTTATTGAAAATGGATGCCGCAGAATACTGCACCCCTTTCTGCACAAGTGTTAAGGTGGTGTGGTGCAAATGTAGATTAGACATCTGTCTAGTATTCATCGAGTGAAAGCTACTAACTCGTAGGAATAAGCTGATATTATTAACAACAAACGACATTAAAGAAAAAACGTATTGTGACGCCAGAGTCAAAATTCCCAGACTACTGAAAAGGGGTCGACATGACGTTCGCGAACTTACACCAGATATTGCTCGAAACGCCCGTTTTTGAGCCAGAAATATCCTTTTTGCATCAGGCGAGTTACCCCAAAAAACAATGCCGTACGTCATAAGAGAGTGAAAGTAAGCGAAATAGACTACTTTTCGTGTTGAAAAATCACTTATCTCAGATATTGTTCTAATGGTAAATATAGCAGAATTTAGTTTTGGAACAAGATCCTGAACATGGGCTTTCCATGACAGCTTACTGTCTATATGAACACCTAGAAATTTGAACTGTTCAGTCTCACTTATCACATGCCCATTATGAGTAATCATAATGTCAGATTTCGTCAAATTATGTGTTAGAAATTGTAAAAACTGAGTTTTACTGTGATTTAACATCAACTTGTTTTCTATTAGCCATGAACTTATCTCTTGAACTGCATTATTTGATACTGTGTCAATATTACGAGCAACATCCTTCACTACCAAGCTGGTATCATCAGCAAACAAAAATATTTGACAATCACCTGTTATACTCGAAGGCATATCATTTACATAAATAAGAAACAGCAATGGTCCCAAAACAGACCCCTGGGGCACCCCATACTTAATTGTGCCCCATTGGGATTGCACGTCATAGCCATTTTCTACACTGCGGAGAATTACCTTCTGTTGTCTATTATTAAAGTAAGAGGTGAACCAGTTGTGGGCTACTCCCCGTATTCCATAATGTTCCAACTTCTGCAACAATATTTTGTGATCAACACAATCAAACGCTTTTGTTAAATCAAAGAAGACGCCTAATGTCCGTAGCCTCTTATTTAACCCATCAAGTGCCTCACGAAAATATAGCGTTTTCAGTCGTTAAACCACTTCTAAAACCAAACTGTACGTTTGACAGGAAATTATGTGAACTGAAATGATCAATTAATCTTGAATATACAGCCTTTTCAATAACTTTGGAAAAAACCGATGGCATAGAAATAGGTCTATAGTTGTCTACATTATCCCTTTCTCCTTTTTTATAAAGCGGTTTCACTACTGAGTACTTTAATCTGTTAGGAAACTGACCATTCTGAAAGGAAAAATTACAAATATGGATTAGTACTGGGCTAACATATGGAGAACAGAACTTTAGAATTCTGCTAGATACCCCATCATATCCACAAGAGTCCTTAGTCTTTAGTGATTTAATTATTGACTCAATCTCACCTATGGAAGTATCATGTTCTGCCATTGAAACGTAGTCTTTGGTTCGCCGTCCCTACGATGTTTACTACGTGTTCAGATTGTCTCCTAAGCACAGTAGGGGCCCCTATAACACTTCCCTGTGGAGCGCCAGGTACCACTTCTGTTTTACTAGATTACTTCTTGTCAGTTTCAGAGTACTGTGTCCTTATGACAGGAAATCGCGAATTCAGTGCCATAACTGTGCCGCTATTCCATAACCACGCAAAAGCCTTTCGAAATCTAGATATATGGAATTTATTTGAGATCTCTTGTCAATATCACTCATCACTTCATGTAGTACAGAGCTAGCGGTGTTTCATAAAAAACTAGACGTTTTGTATCCGTATTGAGGTGGTTTATAATTTCGAAAAAAAAGTATATGTTGCAAAATCCTATTACAAACCAAAGTCATTGATATATAGGCTTCTAATTTTTCGGATCACTCCGACTGCCATTCTTCAATATTGGAATGACCAGTGCAACTTTCCAATCTTTAGGTAGCGATCTTTCGCTGAACGAGCAGTTGTATATGATAGCTAGGTCACGAGCTACACCATCTGCATACTCTGAAAGGAGCCTAATTCGTATACAGTCTGGAGCGGAAGACGCCTTTGTTAAGTGATTTAAGCTGTTTACTGCTCCAAGGATATCTACTTCTAAATTACGCAAGCTGGCAGCTGTACGTAATTCGAATTATGGACTATTTGATTCGTCTTCTTTGGTGAAGGAGTTTCGGAAAGCTGTGTTTGGCAATCCTGTTTTAGCATCACCGTCATCGGTAGCATCACCATTGCTATCGCGTAGTGAAGATATTGTTTTACCGCTAGTATACGTTACACATGACTAGATTTCGTTTGAATTTTCTACCAAATTACGAGACAGATTTTCGTTGTGGAAATTAATATACGCTTCTCGCATTGAAATTCGCGTTAAATTTCGATTTTCTTCAATGATTATCAATCTTGGGGATGTTGTGTCTTTTTTAATTTGGCATACTTCTTTGGTTTTGCAAGAGTGATCTAGCCTGTTTTGTGTGCCACAGGGGTCAGCCACCTCTTTTGCTAATTTATTTGATATACATTCCACAATTGCTACCAATATTGTTTCTTTGATCTACACTAAGATTGTTAGTTTCCAAAGACTGGAGACTCTTACTTACGAACACTTTAAGCGAATTTTTAATCTGTTTTTCTGAATAGGTAAAGTTTTCGCTAAATTTTCGTGGCTTTAGGAAGTTCGATATTCAGTCTCGCTACGACAACTTTGTGTTCACTAATCCCTGTACCAGTTTTGATACTCTTCGTTAGATTATTTGTTGCTAGAAGGTCAATTATTTTTTCACAACCATTTACTATTCAAGCGAGTTCATGAACTAGTTGCTAGCGATAGTTTTAGAAGGACGCAATCAGTGCAATTTCAGACAGAGCTTTATGCTTGCGTCCGGTTTTGAAGACGTATTTTTCCACCATTTCGAGGCTAAGTTATAGTCACCACCAATTACAACTGTATGCTTCGGGTACGTTTTTAAATTTGATTCAAGCTTTCTTCGAATAATTATGCAGTCTAATCGTCTGAGACAGGTGTCAGTAAAAAGACCCAATTATTAATTTGTTTCGGTTTTTAGGTGTAACATCTACCCATACCAACTCATAGCAACTTGTTGTTGTTGTTGTCTTCAGTCCGGAGACTGGTTTGATGCATCTCTCCACAATACCCTATCCTGAGCAAGCCTCTTCGACTCCACATAAGAACGGCAACCTACATTTGTTTGAATCTGCTTACTGTATCTATATCTTGGTCTTCCTCTGCGGTTTTTACCCCCACACACTTCCCTCCAACGCTAAATTCACTATCATAGGAACTATCTACTTCGATTTCGCTACAAAATAAACTGCTTGTAACAACATTAAACACGTCACCACCTATTTTATTCAATCTATCGTTTCTGAACACCAGTTGTCCATTTGTAAATATTACAGCTGATTGTACTTCAGTACTTCAGTACTTTCTTTAGAAATTGGAGCTCTGGTACTTTCCCCACACAGTTATAACAATTAACAACTGTTAGGTCAATGGTCCTGTGTGATCTGCACGCATTGAGACTAAAAACCTCAAAACACACGGCCTGCTGCAGCCTAAACAGTCGCAGAACCATCTGAGCCTCTGATTCAGACACTCCCTCTGTACCGGAGCACACAGTTGGTCCGGTATACTACGCTGCAGATGGTGGGCTCTGCCTTTATCTTGAAAGCAAGACACCCTTTTGGCGTCCAAAACCATAGAGGAGCTCTTACGATCCAAAAGCTACACACATTGTTCGTACCGACATGAGTCACCACCTGCAACTGGCTGCACCCTGTGCTCGTCATGGCATCTGGAAGAACCCATTCCACATCTGAAATGTCTCCACCCAGCACGCACACGGAGTGCCCACTGGATTTCTTCCTCTCCCTAGCAGCGATATCCCTTTGGAGCCCCATTACCTTGCAGGTTCAGAGATGAACTCAGTATAAACGACACCATCTGGCTCAGGAACATTGTCCGGCACAGATAGTGCCTCGACCTGATTGTAAGACGCATTGGAGAGGACCCTCGATTGCCCCTCCCCCCCCCCCCCCCCCCCGCATGGGAAATCTTTCTCTTCCTGCCACACCCGTAGGTTGTCTGCCTCATTAGGAGCAGTATAAAAGAGCTAGCCGCAGCCGCCAGTCGATCGGTCCACACGTTGGATGGGGGACGTCCTCCGGTTCCCCACGAGAAGCCCACAACAACGGTGCCCCTCAACTGCAAACTCCTGCTGTGCTGCTGAAGTTAACACCGCCTGAAGCCAGGAAAGAAGCGTCACCAACAACATCCGCACAAAGCTTCATCGTCATTAAATACACCTTAAGAATTGTTGCAAACATTGAAATCCGTGGTGGTTGTCTGCGGGAATAGTCCTCATCTACTGCCCGTTGCCATTTGGTTTTCCTTAAGTAAACACCATGTAGGCGAGATCTCGATTGCCGCGTTGAAGTGGCCGAGCGCATTGAGCCGCTATGCTCCGATGAAAGAGGCCTTTCCCCGTCGAGGGTTAGAATCCTCACTCGGGCATGGATGTTTGTGTTGTCTTTAGTATAAGGTAGAGTAAGTCCCATAAGCTTAACAAACATTTGAGCATTTTTTTTTTTCTTTTTTAGTTCTCGATTTGAATTCTGAAACATTGTGTAAACACTGAATCACATATGCTACAAGATGAGTCAGCAGGGCAAGTGAATCGGAGACAACGTCACCAATTACAATGGCAGGAGTGGGCGCTAGGGCATGATGTACACCATCTTGAAGGAATCCATGCATATTCCAGCCATCAAATGTTCAAATGTTGTAAACATATTGGACGAACCAGCTAAGGTCATCAGTCCCTACACTTACAAACTACTTAAATTTACTTGCAGTAAGAACAACACACACACACACACACACACACACACACACACACACACACCTATACCCGAGGAGCCGCGGTGGAGCAGCCGCTGCGCAGCGCACGGTTGCTCACCATCAGAGGTTCGAGTCCTCACTGGGGCATGGGTGTGTGTGTTCTCCTTAGTTTAACTTACAGGGAAAGTACTTGTGCTTGAACAAACACATATACAGCAAAATCGTATGAGAGATAATGTAAAGATCCCTTATTGCAGTACTGATAATCCCGCACCTGCAAAACTCTGCAATCGTCCGTTAGAGGCCTCAGCGTGTGCCATGCCGCATTGCACTTCGACCTGTCGGTTCGTCATTAAGGACGGTGCAGTGTGCCTCCGAAGTTGCGTTTTGTGATGTTATTTGTGTGGCGAAGCGTCAGATGGGGCGGCGATGGCTAATCAATCCTGCTAATGTATTGCGATTAGTTGAGATAAAGTTACGAAGAATCCTTCTTCGTGAAGATGGTATTAGTGTAAAAGTTGAATCATTTGCATGCTTTCTCGTATCTGTTATGGTACAGAAATATGAGCATAAGTTAGATACTGTTGTTACAAACTTATAATAATGATAATAGGGATGATAATGACGAACAACTCATTGCAAGCGGCGGTGCTACGGTAAGTGCGGGAAGAGGCGATGGAAGCAATGGCAGTGAATACCAACAGTCTTTGGGGAAGAAGGTTAAAGCTGCAACTATCATCACGGCTTTTGATGACAATTCGCTAGAGAACATGTACGATGATTATTACATAAGTTATAGATAAGATATCTGCATTACGTATGGCGTCTACAATTACATCTACAGTGCTGTCTAGAGCATGGTTGTAGAGCTTTGCAGAAAAACGACACCCACCAGCACATTGAGGTGTACGTAGAGATCCTGTAACCAAACGTTCATACAGATATAGTCCATTAGATATCGGGAATGCAGCCGCGTAAAATTCACTTCTTCTGCTGATATTTCGGCCGCGTACCTTCCGGCCATCTTCAGAGTGAGTCGAAGACTGTCGACGAGGCGCCGGGCGCGGCCTTATAAGCCTGATCGCGGTGGCAATGCGCGTGCGCGTCACAGATGCTGGTTTACTGCATATCGAAGTACGCACACGCGTGCGACCCCCGTGGCGGAAGCGCTCCGGTGTTCACTTATCGATATATGCTCGGCGGCGGCAACATCTTCACGTCTTCTCTGTGATTTCAATACTCCAAGTGCAGGGTTCCAAGCTTTGTCTAAATTAAAACCTTTATCTCTATTTAATAAGTTGTTGGCCAGTCTAATTTCAACAGCTTCCTTAAATATAGCATCCCAAAACGAAGATATGGGTGTCAAAATCTTCACATCACTATAGTTCATGGAATGACCAGTGTCTATGCAATGTTCATACGGCATTTTATGGCCGTGAGGGCATACTATAAACATGCCGTCCACGTATCTCCAGAAGACCGTTGGTATAAAACTTGCCGAGTCCAGAGCCGTGTCCTCAAAGTCTTCCATGAAGAAATTCGCTACGAAAGGGGATAGGGGGTTTTCCATAGCAACTCCGTCAATCTGCTCAGAAAAGTCACCATTAAACTGGAAATAAGATGACGTCAGTACATGTTCAAATAAGGCGGTGATATCCTTGTCAAAATGTTGGCCAATTAGAGAAAGAGAATCCTGTACAGGTACCTTGGTATATAATGTCAAAACTCACCAGTACATCTGTACTATTAAGCCTGAGGTGTCTGAGTCTTTGAATAAAATCTACAGAATTTCGGATGTGGTGACTACATTTTCCTACCAATGGCTTTAATAGTGAAGCCAAATACTGGGCAGAAAGGTATGTAGGTGAACCGATTGTGCTTGTTATTGGCCGTTTTGGGATGCTATATTTAAGGAAGCCGTTGGAATTAGACTGGCCAACAACTTATTAAATAGAGATAAAGGTTTTAATTTAGACAAAGCTTGGAACCCTGCACTTGGAGTATTGAAATCACAGAGAAGACGTGAAGATGTTGCCGCCGCCGAGCATATATCGATAAGTGAACACCGGAGCGCTTCCGCCACGGGGGTCGCACGCGTGTGAGTACTTCGATATGCAGTATACCAGCATCTGTGACGCGCACGCGCATTGCCACCGCGATCAGGCTTATAAGGCCGCGCCCGGCGCCTCGTCGACAGTCTTCGACTCACTCTGAAGATGGCCGGAAAGTACGCGGCCGAAATATCAGCGGAAGAAGTGAATTTTATGCGGCTGCATTTCCGAAATCTAATGGAATATACATTACGCCATGAAAAGTTGAAAATGTTCATACAGATATGTTTGTTCGAGCCCATGTACTTTCCTTGTTAGTTTAAGTAGTTTGTAAGCTAAGGACTGATGACCACGCAGTTTGAGGAAGGCTTCTAGCTTCCGGTGGAAACGGCTTCCCAGCATTTAACATAACGCTGTTGACCACGACTCGATCACTCCTTAGAGTTTGTACACAGTGGAAGAAATCAGCTTGTATACAATAGTTGTGACGCGTAATACGGGCTTCAGAACGTTGCGAAACAGGTGTGGTGTGCGTAGGACAGCCCCACCGCAGGCCACGGCAGACCGGACCCCAGGGCCGTGTCCAGATAGAGAGGGGAGAGGCGGCGCATGAGGCGGGCTGTTCCAGCCGCCAGTCGCCAGTGGCGCGACCTCCTTGCGCCATGGCGGTCGCCTCGATTGCCGTGCTGGCGTTCGCAGCACTCGCGGGAACGGTAAGTCCTCCTGACGTCACACAAGTCACGGGACAGCGATGTGCACAGCACTGTTTTCCAGTCGTGTAGGGTTCAGCCGACACGGTCGCGAGCCCAAGAAGCGCTCCAGTCGGTTGTCTGTCTGCTGCCATAGCCGCACTATCCTAAGGCTAGTCTACACGACGACACTAGGTTGCGAAACTCGTTGCATGAAATGAATTGCGCGAAACTAGTTTCGTGTATGTCTGCAGACACGGCGCCAGTACCACACTTCAGTTTCGTTGTTTTGTGAGTGCCTTGGTCGCCGTAAAATGAAAGTTTTGGTAGCTGTACGAGTTGTGGCGAATCTATTGCTTGTCTGTGTGAAGTCGCTGCATAAGACTAAACATAGAAAGAATAAGAAACGTGTTTGGGTTCGTGAATGGATTAAAAAAGGACGTCAGCTCTGTTATTCAGCGACTTTGCTGAAAGAAATTGTGCTTGAAGACCCTGTAAGCTATTTTAATTAACTTAGAATGTCACCAGAGCAGTTAACGTTCCTTTTAAACAGAGTTAGTAATGCAATAAAAACAAGATACTGTTATGTGTGAAGTATTGTTACCAGAACTGAAATTACAAATTGCCTTACGTTTCTTGTCAAGTAGATATTCGTCTCTGCAGTACTTGTACAGTGTTCCGAAATCAACAATTGTCATACTTCCAATTGGCAGGTATTTCGAATTGGATGTATTTTAGTCTGCAATTCACTAATCGTCAACCCATAAATATTTAATTTCACAAATAATTGCCAGATGAGCACTAACACGCCTTTAAATTGCACAAACACCTATGCAACGCATATATGTTCAATAACCAAATTATTTCTCACATTCCCCCCTTTATGTTGTATTTTGTTCTGTATTGGTCATAACCTAACCTAAAAACCCGCGCAATCAGTTTCGCCAAAGTTGGAAGGTGCCGAAACTGTTTAGTTTCGTCAACGAGTTACGCGAACGCCTGCCGCGCATGCTCATTGGCCAGTAACGCAGTTTCATGAAACCTAGTGTCGTCGTGTAAACTAGCCTTAACGCATCCGTTCACATCTACATCTACATGGGATACTCTGCAGATCACATTTGAATCAGTCGGTGGAGAAAGGAACTAAGTCACTTTTTGGTGATTTTCACTTTTTTACATATATGTAGTAAACGGACCAAGATACACCTTACTGTGATGAAAGGAACTATGTTTGGCTTCTTCTTGTGCGAATAACATGAGGTCGGTTTTATGCGTGCTGAGGAGAAAGGAATCAAGTCAGTGACTTAGTTCCTTTCTCCGCCGTAGGTCGCATCCCATCAGCAAATTCTGCTGTCACTGAGCTTGTACTACACCGGCTACAATCTAGATGGCGTTTGTCTGCGGCATGCAGGTGTAGAAAGCGCAAAAAAAAAAAAAAAAAAAAAAAAAAAAAAAAAACAGTAATTTGGCGCCAACTTCGTCAGGTGTCACGATTATTGTTGAGTGTTGCAAGTGATGGAATACCGCTTTCGAAATGTCAAAAGGACATGCGTGGAAGAAATCCATGCGTAACAAAAATTCCGGAAAATGTAATAAATGTGGTAGTACCCACAATCACCTCTTTCCCACTCAAAGAAACTCACTATGCTGGGAAGGAAATGAAATACCTAGATGCAAGCTTGGATCTGAAAACTTTGCACGAAATGTTCCTTAAGAAACATCCAGACGTAAATGTGAAATACGACTTCTATAGGAAACATTTTCATGAAAATTACAAAGTGCGAATCAATATAAAAAAATATTTTCGGAAACTGATGAAATACATTCATGGGGAAAACACCGAGATTTTTATCAAGAGATTTTTAAATGACTAACTTCAAGTGATAACTCACTGTGATGTGAACTATTCCGATCTTTGAATTCGATTAAATAGTTGTTTTCATGTTCAGCTGAAGATAATTTACCAATAAATTTGAGCTTTAATCCAGAAATGTGTATCTTTGAATGTATTATACTCTCGAAAAGTACTAATTCCTTCGTTGACTGGAGAAAGGAACTATGTTACAAATTTCAAATTTTTTTTCAGCGTATACTTTGTAGAATATATAAAAATTATTTTCATTCACAGTATGTATGATTAGAGTACAGCAAATGTCGAAAATTTCAATGCAATCTGTTAAATAGTTTAACAATAAAGCAGTTACAAAACGACATGTTGACCATAGCTGTTTATTAATTCTCAATGCTACCGGTTTCGGTTTTGTACCATTGTCAAGCGTTAGCAGAGATTAGCTAATAGCTTAACATGTCGGAATATAAAAATACAAAATTATACCACAAGTATTCGTTGTCATTGTTCAAGTTATTGTCACAGTAGCTGACTGAAGTAACATTATAATGTTACTTCATACTCATCAATGTATCCTTCATTCTATATCAGACAGCTACTGTGACAATAACTTGAACAATGACAACGAATACTTGTGGTATAATTTTGTATTTTTATATTCCGACATGTTAAGCTATTAGCTAATCTCTGCTAACGCTTGACAATGGTACAAAACCGAAACCGGTAGCATTGAGAATTAATAAACAGCTATGGTCAACATGTCGTTTTGTAATTATCTGAAAGCTGTTATGCCCCATCTATTCACCGTTATAAATAAAGCAGTTTTTTGTCTCTCCTGAAAAGTACAAAAAAGTGACATAGTTCCTTTCTCCACCGACCGATTCATTTAAGTGCCTGTCATAGGGTTCATCGAACCACCATTATACTATTCATCTCTCATTCCATTCTCGAATAGCGCGCGAAAAGAAAGAACACCTGAATCTCTCCGTTCGAGCTCTGATTTCTCGTATTGTATTCTGATGGTCATTTCTACCTATGTAGGTGGGAGTCAACAATATATTTACGCATTCGGAGGAGAATGTTGGTGATTGGATTTTCTTAAGTAGCGCACACCGCAGCGATAAGCGCCGTTGTTGTAATGATTTCCATCCCAGATCCTGTATCATTTCCGTGACGCTGACTCCGCTGTATCGTGACAATACGAAACGAGCTGCCCTACCTTGGACTCTTTCGATGTGCTCTGTCAAACCCACCTGATAAGGATCCCACACTGGGGAACAATACTCCAAAAAAGGACGGACAAGTGTAGTGTATGCAGTCTCTTTAGTAGTTCTGTTGCATCTTTTAAGGGTTCTGCCAATAAAACGCAGTCTCTGGTTCGCCTTTCCCATGACATTACCTACGTGTTCTTTCCAGTTTAAGCCGGCCGCGGTGGCCGAGGAGACTGAGGCGCTTCAGTCACGGTCTGCACGACCACTACGGTCTGGGGTTCGAATCCCCCCTCGGGCATGGATATTTGTGCCGTCCTCAGAATAAGCTAGTTGATAAGTAGTTTGTAAGTTTAGGGACTGATGACCCCGCCGTTAAGCTTAACAAACATTTGAACATTTCCAGTTTAAGTCTGAAGTTATAGTAATTCCTAGATATTTTGTGGAGTTTATGGCCTTTACATTTGATTGATTAATCTTGTAAACGTTCGACGTATGTACAAAATTAAATTCTGCTATTACTTCTGGCAGTGTTGCTCGCCTGTTAAGAGTGACAACTCTATGCAGACGCCGCGGCTCATGGTCATTAAATGCAGATTTTATTCACATAACAACATACAAGATATTTTGTTCAGAATCAGTTCTTCTATTGGCATTCTCTGATCCCTTGTTTCTGTCACGATAGAATGTAAGGTCTGTTACGATACATATACGAAATTATGTGGGTGTGTCACTTGAAGATGAATCAGCAGACGAGTATGGATAGTAATCTGTAATTAAAGGTTTTGTTTCAAATACATTGAAGAAAGCATTGGCAGAATTAAGTTTCATTTAAAAAAACTGTCTTCCACGAAACAATTTTTGTTTTGAATCACAAGACGCGTTTCGACTCCTGTATACTACTGCTATTGCTTAATTTGCTTGAATTTAGGGATTGTCATTGTTTACTAAATTGTAGACTGGACACATTT
The DNA here is from genome assembly GCA_026315105.1 of Locusta migratoria. Taxonomy (NCBI): domain Eukaryota; kingdom Metazoa; phylum Arthropoda; class Insecta; order Orthoptera; family Acrididae; genus Locusta; species Locusta migratoria. The sequence continues at coordinate 705,520,958 of CM048745.1, read as the reverse complement.
CACCTTTAGACTTCGTAACACATTATCTGTGATTGATGTATAAATACTACATTTTCTGAATATATATATATATATTCCTCTTGTATACCTCACTTTTACCATGGTTTCGTTAACAAACTAATAAAAAAACGAAAAACAAGGAGACCACATGAATATCGGATTGTGAAGTTCAGAACTCAAATAACAATCAGCCAATGCCATTCGACGCAAATCTCTAAAATCCTCGAGAAAATCGACTTTGAAGTTTTGCAAGACGCTTAAGTACCGATAATTATACAAAACTTGCAGCATCTGTCGATGTACCTCAGGCGGTAGCGTTCTGGGCTCACAACCATAGAGTCGGTAGTTCCACTCCCGCTGTGACAGGATTTGTCTTTTTTTTTAATTTAAAATTCAGTTATATAAAACATTTTGTGACCTCTAGTTCCAAGTGTTGTGTCAGTTCTTGTTTATGTATATGTAGACAAGCTGGAAACCTTGTCGCCACCTAAAAAGATGGTTGAGTAGCTTAGCTGATTGGAAAGCAGCTAGGGAGATGACTTTCCAAAAAATAGCGTCGTAGCCTTTCACAAACCCAACAGTCAAAGACTACCGGCATCAGCTAATAGTGGAACAATACTGTAAAAAATGTAACTTAAGTTTTTTATTGAAACCATCATTATTGACAACCTTTTATAAAATGTGGAAAATTACGAATAAACAAAAAACTTACATTTGTCGTAACAATTACTATTAGATATTAAAACTATGTAAGTATTCGGACACAACGAAAAGAAAAACAAAAAATTGTAATTGTAGGATTCGAACCATCGACCCTTTTTGTTGTTCAGGTAGATCTATTCTTCGCGGTCGTTGATCCAGTTTGTTCGATGAATATTTGGCTCAGCTTTTTTTATTACAGAGGGCGTTGAGACCCCCTGACCGGACGCGCTGAGCCACAGCGCCCGGCCTATCTGCGCTACACAGACAGCTGTTGCAATTATTTTAGTTATTGGTACTTAACTCTACTTGCAAAACTTCAAAGTCGATTTGCTCGAGAACTTTCAAGTGTTGCGTCGAATGACTGGCTGATTGTTATTTAAGTTCTGAATTCACGAACCATAAATACAGAGAAATTCTAAAATCCGATACTCATGTGGTCTCCTTGTAAGAGCTTTTCTGATAATACACCATTTTGCATAATTGACAGACATTACATACAAATGCCATTAGCTTAGCGAGCAATTTCAACTCGAAACTATGTAGAACCATCTTGCTGGCGGAGTTACCGTAACTTTAGATAGTTGTGGTTTGTATGGCTATGTTTGAGATGCTGATTACATAAATTTGTATCCTAAGTGCTACTTCAAGTTACACTGCAAGCTACGAAGCTGCTCCATTTCGTTCACCTAACGTGATATCATGACATTAGGACTTTTGGTAATCCTAAACAGTTTAATCCAGTTAGAGTAGGTATTTGCAGTAAATGCTATGGTCGACGACGATCAATGTGATGTACAGGAAGAACTCTGCCTTTCAAGGGGATCAAGTGGGTGAGAATTTCGATGAGGAGTGATTATGCAACAACGAATACGTAAAACCATCCAACCTGTTATGTCTGCAATTGAAGAAGTGTTTCCAGAGTGGCTGGAGCCCTGACAGAGGTGTTATTTGTACATACTTTTTTCATGTTAGGTGCATTGTGCTGCAATCTTCTGCCAGGTACTCCACATCAGCGACCTCAGTACTCAGTACACATCGTGAGAGAGCAGAATGGGATGCTTCGCGGAAGTCACGGACTTCGAATGTGGTTAGGTGACATGGTGTCACTTGTGTCAGAAGTCTGTACGCGAGATTTCCACACTTCCAAACATCCCTAGTTCCACTGTTTTTAAATTGATAGTGAAGTGGAAACTTCAAGTGACAGGGACAGTACGAAAGCGTACAGGCCGATTTCGTCTGTTGACTGATAGAGACAGCCGACAGCTGAAGAGGGTTGAACAGTGTAATACGAAGGCATCTATCCAGAACACCACATAGGAATTCCAAAATGCACCAGGATCCACTCCAAGTACTATGACAGTTAGGTGGGAGGTGAGAAAACTTAGATTTCATGGCCGAGCGGCTGCCCATAAGCCACACATCACGTAGGTCAATGCCAAACGACGCCTCGCTTGGTGTAAGGAGCGTAAACATTGGACGATTGAACAGTGCGAAAACGTATTGTGTAGTGACCAACAATGTGGTGATTCAATGGCAGGGTGTGGGTTTGACGAATGTCCCGTGAACGTCATCTACCAGCTCATGTAGTGCCAACAGTAAAATTCGGAAGCGGTGGTGTTATGGTGTGGTCGTGTTTCTCATGGAGGGAGCTTGCACCCCTTGTTGTTTTGCGTGGCACTGTCACAGCACAGGCCTACATTGATGTTTGAAGAACCTTCTTGCTTCCCACTGTTGACGAACAATTCGAGGATTACGATTGCATCTTTCAACACGATCTACCACCTGTTCATAATGCGCGGCCTATGGTGGAGTGGTTACACGACTGTAACATCTCTGTAATGGACTGGCCTTCGCAGAGTGCTGACTTGAATCCTGCAGAACACCTTTGGGATGTTTTGAAACGCCGACTTCGAGCCAGCCCTCTAACCTACTTCAACACCTCTCCTTAGTGGAGTGACACGTGAACGTTGTAACATATTTTCTGATAAAATGGCCAAAGGGTTTTGACCATGGTAATAATTATCTCATATAGCACTCTTATTTTAATTTATATATAGAGAACAGTCTAAGCGATATTTTTTTTACTAGTTTCGGTCTTCTTTTAGACCATCTTCAGCTACATTGATGTTGTGGAACTGGCAGGTAACTTGGAGCCTTCCAGTGCGTCACTGGAAGGCCAGCTCCGCAACATCAGTGGAGATAAATTCCTGAATATGGTCTAAAAGAAGACCGAAACTAGTAAAAAAAATTATTGCACTGTAGACTGTTCTCTATATATAATAACTAGCTGAACCCCCGCTGCTTCGCATGCGTAGGCTGGTTGGTCTACACCAGTTGTTTCCTTTTAATCCTGATGATTATCCATATCCTAAGTTTCGTAGTTATAGCTTGAAATTTTAGTTAACAGCAACATATTTTTGAAAATCAATTTTTTGCGTCCTCTATTTTACCCCCTCATAGGTTGAATTTCAAAACATGCCGAAACACGTGTCTTTTAAATTCGAACCCCGAATCCAAATCCGAAAATTTGTAGTTATAAACTTCAAAATTGCCTAAATAGCAACATATTTTCGAAAAACACTCCCTCTCCAATTTAACCCCGTTGATGGTTGAATTTCTAAAAATACCGAAACACGTATTTTTTAACGTCTAACCAACTAAACAAATATCAATTTTTGCAGCTCTAGCTTCAAAATTTTATCAATAGCAATGTGTTCTCAAAAAAAATCTTGGATTTTTAATCCTGACCAAGATTCCACATCCGAAGATGTAGCTTAAAATTTGAGTCAACAGCAACATATTTCTGAAAATCAATTTTTTGCGTCACCTATTAAAAACCCCTTATTTGTCGAATTTCAAAAAATGCCGAAACACTTATCTTTTAAATTCGAACACTGAATTAAAATCCGAAATTTTGTAGTTCTAGCTTCAAAATTGCCTAAATAGTTCGGTATTTTCAAAAAAAGTTTCATCCCCTATTTCACCCCCTTACGGACGGAATATCGAAAAATCGCTTCTTAAATGACGCCTACCGAGTAAGATCAACACCCTCCACAAATTTCAAGTTTCTGTCTTCAGTGGTTGGGCTGGGCGATGATGAGTCAGTCAGTCAATCAGTCAGTCAGTCAATCGGGACACTTCCTTTTATATATAGAGAAGAAGAAGATATCTCATGATCCTCGCATCTAATAATCGAACTGAAATAGAAAATCGAATTTTGCGCAACCTATGCTTATTTTAGCTCGCTGTTTGTTTCTCTCTATATTAAAAAAATTGTTTTATGTTAGAATGAGTTATTTAAATTACTAAAACATCTGGTCTGCCTGCATTTCTATCATATTTTCATTGGTCTTCTTCAGGGCTGACTACTGCGGATTTCTCTAGTGTTTCGATTAACAGATGAGAACACACGTCACTTCGACTTCAAGACGCCGTCGAGATAAGGTGTACATACATGTACTACTCTGTCAGCGAGCTGAACTACCTCGTGGCTGGCAGGCAACAGTGAATGGACAGCTTGCTCCCAGATGCAGTAAGATAATGCCGCGAGCCAGTTTTCCAATGGCCACCAGTATAAGTTTATGATAGGTCCGCTCTTACAGCGGCCAGAGACCTTCTATCAAGTGTCATAAACTGTCGTTACTGCATACGCACAGCAGTGAATCTCTTTCTAGGCAATCCCGCAAGGGATCTCCCGGCCAAGTAAGCCATACGCTCATTTCATTTCATTAGGCGTCGGAGCTTTTTTCACTGCTCTAATGCAAGTCCTGCTATTTCGTTGCTTGGTCAGCTATAGCGCCAGTTTCACACACATACTTTATTTTTACGCTATGATGGTTTGCGTCGCTGCCGTAATTGGCATTTTCGTTCTCCAATGTTTGTATAAGTAAAATACAATGCTTAATTACACTAATGGCTCAAAGATCTATCAATTCATGGTTTTCATGCAACTTGATGTTGTTATTATCTCTGATGAAAAATTTGTATTTGAAATCTATTTGTGCTTGCTGTTTTGAATCAAACTACATTTTGAACGTGTGCCTCACGAATCCTGCACTTACGCCTACATTTCAGTCATAACACACACCCAGAAACTACTTGGTTGGTTGGTGTTGGGGGTTTAAAGGGGACTAAACTGCTTGGTCATCAGTCCCCTGTTCCCAGCTAAGAGATCACAGGGTTTCATGGATGATTAAAATAAGCACCCTGCAACTAGAACAGAAGACGTACATGAAGACAGTGTTGGTCATATTTGCAACATAAAAAGCGAAAGGGAACCACTGTAGTGGTGGGACTAATAATCAACTAAAAATCACAGCAGATGTTGTTGGCTGGATGATCACTTGGATAATAATGGATGAGCCAGCCATTCTGCACATACTATACAACTGTCAGTCGGAAAAGGGTCTGACAAGACAAAAGTGACAACAGATTAAAACTATAAGCGGTGTATGCCTGAAGATCATGCATACGAACCCACCGTTAAAGCTTGTGATAAAAGCCCGCTGCGCGAATAAAACCTAAAACACAGTCAGCCATAGAGGCGTCATCAGCTAAAATCAAAGGGAGTGCAGGAGGCAGCTTAAAAGACTGCCGCAATGCGGCTAAAAGTGGACAGTCCAACAAGATGTGGACTACAGTCAATACAGCTCCACAACTACTTGGAACCAGTGCGGTTTTAGTAAAGCGAAACAGTGTTTTGTTAATTATCTTTTGATACTCTTAATCTTTTGTGTAGTAGTTATGCACTATGTTATTATGTACTAAGTGTAATATGACTTGTAAGATGAGATATAGAAGATAACGACATAGTGTGAAAAATTCTATATTCTTCATGGAAATCAAAACGGACGCAATTACATGCAGTGATGTCAGACAACAATACAATACGTTGTTGTTGTTGTTGCGGTCTTCAGTCCCTAGACTGCTTTGATGCATCTCTCCACGCTACCCTGTCCTATGCAAGCTTCTTCATCTGAGAATAAGAACGGCGACCTACATCATTTTCAATGTGGTTACTGCAATCGTCCCGCTATCTGCCTCTACGAGTTTTATTACTCACACTGCCTTTTAATGCTAAGCTGATGATTCCTTGATGGCTCAGAATGTGTCCCACCAACCTATCCCTTCTCTTAGTTACGATATGCCAGAAGTTCTTTTCTCCCCTATTCTGTTGAACACCTCCTCAGTGATCTATCCATCTAATCTTCATCATTCGTCTGTAACACCACATTTCGAAAGCTTCTATCATCCTTTCGTCTGAACTCCTTAACGTCCACGTTTCACTCCCGTAACAATGCTACACTCCAGATAAATACTTTCACAAAGCTCTTCCTAAAATTTAAATTAATATTGGATGTCAAAAAATTTCACTTCTTCAGAAACGCTTTTCTTCCCACAGCCATTCTGTATGTTATATCTTCTTCATTTCGGCCATCAGAAGTTATTTTACTACCCAAATAACAAAACTCATCTGCTACTTTTAATGTCTCATTACCTAATATAATTCCTTCAGCATCGTCAGATTTTTTTGACACTGCATTCCGTTATTTTTGTTTCACTCTTTCAAGACAGTGTCCAATTCGTTTAATTGCTCTTCGAGGTCCTTTTGCTGTCTCTGACGGAATTATACGTCATCAGCACACCGCAAAGTTCTTATTTCTTCTCACTGAACTTCAATGCCTTTTGCAAATTTCTCCTTGCTTTCCTTCATAGCTTGCACAATGTATATTGGGGAAAGGCTACAACCCTGTCTTACTTCCGTCCCCACCATTTCGACCCTTTCATGACTTTCGAAGATAATAACTGCAGTCTGGTTTTTGTACAAGTTGAATATAACTCTTCGCACCCTGAATGTACCCCTGCTACATTCAGAATTTGAAAGGGTATTTTTCAGTCACCATTGCAAAAGCTTTCTCCAGATCTACAAATGCTAAAAATGTAGGTTTCCCTATCTTCTAAGATAAGTCGTAATGTATTGCCTCACGTGATCTTACATTTCTCCTAAGTCCAAACTGATCTTCCCCAAGGTCGTATTTCACCAGTTTTTCCATTCGTCTGTAAATAATTCGTGTTGGTATTTTGCAACCATGACATATTGAACTGATAGTTCTGTAGTTTTCACATTTGTCTGCACTTGCTTTCTTTGGAATATAAATTACTATATTCTTCCTGAAGTCGCAGAATATTTTCCCTGTCTCATACGTCTTGCATACCAGGTGGAACAATTTCTTCACGACTGGCTCTCCTAACGATATTAACAGTTCAGACGGAATATCATCTACTCCAGGGGCTTTATTTCTACTCAAATCTTTTAGTGCTCCGTCAAATTCTTCTAGCAGTATCGTATCTCCTATGTCATCTTCCTCGACTTCGTCTTCCATTTCTAGAATACTGACTTCGAGTATATTTCCTTTGTATAGGCCCTCTATATATTCCTTCCACCTTTCAGCTTTCTCTTTTTGGCTTAGTACTGGAGAGTTCTTGATATTCATACCGCTGCTTTTCTTGTCACCAAATGTCTCATTTATTTTCCTGTTAGCGGTACCTATCTTTTCCCTAGATATACATTCTTCTACGGTCTTGTATTTCTGCTCTAGCCACTCCTGCTAGGTTAGTTTGCACTTCCTGTCAACTTCATTTTGCAGACGGCTGTACTACCTTTTGCCTGCTTCACTTGCTGCATTTTTATATTTTCTCCTTTCGTCAATTAAATTCAGTATCTCCTGTGTTATCCAGGGATTTCTATTGGGCCTTGTCCTTCTGCCTACATGATCCTCTGTCGCTTTCGCGACTCTTCTTTTTCTACTGTTTTAATGTACAGTTCATAACCAGTAAGTTATGGTCAGTGTCTATGTATGCCACTGGATTTCTGTTACAGTTTAAAACCTGGTTTCTAAACCTTTGCAATTATAAAGTCAATCTGGTACCTCCCAGTGTCTCCTGGTCTCTTCCACGTTTATAACCTTCTTTCATCATGATTAAATCAAGTGTCTGTGATGATTAAAATGTGTTCTGCACAAAATTCTACAAGGAGATCTCCTCTTTCATTTCTTTTCCCCAGTCCATATTCACCTACTACATTTCGTTCTCTTTCCTTTCCTACTACCGAGGCCCTGTCCCTCATCACGATCAGTTTTTCCTCTCCTTTAACTGAATAATTTCTTTTATCTCCTGATACATTTCTCCGACCTCCTCATCTTCGGCAGAGCTAGTTGGTATATAATCTTGTACTACAGTGGTCGGTGTTGGCTTCGTGTCTATCTCTCTACGATAATGCGTCCACTGTGCTGTTCATAGTAACTTACCATATTCCTATTTTCTTATCCATTATCAGACTTACTCCTACATTACCACCAACTGATTTTGTATTTATAATCTTGACCAGAAATCTTTCCATCCTGTAACCGAACTTCACTAATACCCACCATATATAACTTTAACCTGTCCATTTCTATTTAAAAATTTTCTAACTTACCTACCCGATTAATGGTTAAAACATTCCACGCTCCGATCCGTAGAAGATCATCATATATTCATACAGTATACTGTTGAAATTTCACATTTGCGAATCATCCTTTATCATACGCCACATATAAAAAAGTGAATAATCAAACAATATGTCTTTCAGTTTTTCGCTAAACAAGGAAAAGTCTTTTTATTTGTGTTCAGTTATATGTTTGAATTCCTTGACAAAAAGGTCTATTTATCCAGTCTCAAGCTGTTTTAGACATTGAATAATTATTCATTCATGTTCTTTCAAGGAAGTTGGTGCTAGTTCCGGTCGCAATTGCAAATGACATTTCGTTTGCATATAAGGATTTTATATGTGCATTGCGAATATTTACACGATATGTGCCATCGGCAATTACGATGCACGTTAAATTATACGCATGTTCGGTCACCGAGTTCAAATAGTGGGTGTTGTCTGTAGATTTTGGCAAAAATTAAGGGGATGAACATAATAACAGAATATGACGTGCAGGAAAAGCGTTGCTTATCACATTAGGAGCACTTCAAGAAAACCTGCATAACGCAGTTCCCCAGTCACACCGCGTTTGAACATCAAATGTATGTTTGGGCAGTGTTTGAAACCTCTCTGGTATGAATTCATCACATCACATCCGTCTACATTCCAAGAGTACCAAATAAAAAGTCTGCGAAGAATGGAGAACAGAAAGAAGTGTGTACAATTCACGTCAGCAACGAAACTGAATCTCTTGGTGAAGAGATAGTTGTTAAGGAAATTGTAATCTTCAATCTGCTTCAGCATCACCTTGAACTGTTGAAACAAGAGAATAGCAAGTGCCTTACTGTAAGGTTTGCACCCAGAAAGGTGACTGTTTAGCCAAGTATTCTACTTTTGTTCTTTCATTAGCGTGTATTAACGAAACCAAGCTAAAAGTAAGGAAACAGAATTAAAAAAAATATGTTAACTAAATATATTCTATGTATAAAGCAAAGAAAATCTGTTACAAAGACAAAACACGGAAACGTCGAGCCTACAATTTACTGCACAATGGCACCGCGAAAATTTAAGCAAATAAAGAAATAATGTGGAGAAAGTACTAGACAGGTGTCGAAACGCGTCTTGTGACTGGAAACAAAACTTGTTTCTTGGAAGGAAGATTTCTAAAGGAAAAATTTATTCTGCCAAAGTCGAAATGTTCAAATGTTTGTAAAGCTTATGGGACTTAATTGCGGGGTCATCAGTCCCTAAACCTACAAACTACTTAGCAATTAACTTACACTAAAGACATCACAAAGCCGCTGCGCGGGGCCGAGCGCATTGAGGTCACTCCCCGTTGAGGGTTCGAATCCCACCTCGGGCATGGCAGTTTGTACTGCCTTTAGTATAAGCTAGTTTATGAGTAGTTTGTAAGTTTAGGGACTGATGACCCCGTAGCTAAATCCCATAAGCTTTACAATCATTTGAACATTTTTGAGACAGCAAACGTCCATGCCCGAGGGCGGATTCGAACCCCCGACAGGGAACGGCCTTGCGCATCGGAACATACCGCCTTAATGCGCTCGGCCGATTCACCGCGGCTGCCAAAGTTGTCAACATATTTGAAACAAAACGTTTAATTACACATTATTTAGTTAATAAATTAATAAATGGTTCTCTCTGCCGACCCCCTGATTCAGACGATTCGATTTGTGAAATTTTCAAAGAAATCTTGCATCAAATTTCAGAAAAGTACACTAAGTATACAATTTTAATTGGTGGCGACTTTAACTTACCCTCGACATGTTACCAAAAATACATATTCAATCCCGTCCGCAAGCATCAAACATCGTTCGAAATTGTACTGAACGCATTTTCCGAATATTATGTCGAACAATTAGTTCATAAACCTACTAGAATAGCACCAAATAATCCGAAGGTAATAAATAGCATCAGAGGGATTAGTGAACACAAAGTTGTCGTACCGCGACTGAATAACGAAATCCTCAAAAAAGTTACTTTAAAAAATCAGATAAAAATTCGATTAACGTTTTTCTGAGTGAGAATCTACAGTTTTTCGAAACTAGCAATGTGTCTGTAGATCAAATATAGCTTACACTCAAGAAATAATATCGATAGCTAAGGAGAGATTTATACCAAACAAATTAACAAAATTTGCCGGTTGTGGTACACAAAGCAGGTTAGATCACTCTTGAAAAATCATGCTAAAAAACTTTGAAACTTGGTGTGAACTTCAAGCTTATAATACTTTCTATAACGAAAATTTCTTAACATCGGATATCTGTTGAAGTATTGGGAAGTCGTTTCTGAAGGTTTTCGTGTGGAGTGTTACCCTGTACCGTAGTGTAACATGGACGATAGGTAATTCAAAGAGGAATAGGATAAGTTTTGAAATGTGGTGTTACACACGAATACTGATAATTCGGTAGGTAGATCGGTTAACTAATGAGGATGTACTGAATATAATTGGGGAAAAGAGGAATTTCTGGAATACCTCGACTAAAATAATGGATTTATTGGTAGGAGACAGACATTCTTAGACATAAAAAAAAAATCATGAATTTAGCATCGGTGGGAAGTGTGTGGGGTAAAGAATTGCAGAGAAAGACCGAGAGACAGTAAGCAGGTTAAAATAGACGTGTTGCCGTTCTTACGAAGACATGAAGAGGTTTGCTCAGGATAGAGCAGGGTGGAGAACTGCGTCAAACCAGTATCCGGAATGAAGACCAAAACCACAAATTACTGCATCTAATGATTACTTCCGGGTGCTACTAAAGCGCTGCTCCACACAGAATGTTTGAACATGGAGTTTATCAGTATCAGAGAGCAAACATCCCACGTCCCCGACATCTAACGATTCGGAACTGAAGAGAGCCGAACGCTGACAAAATATTTACGTATTACATAGAGCCATAGGAGACTTCGTCAGAGAAGATAGCTCATTTCTCTGTTGGCTAATCGACGAGATGTGTATGGTAGTTCTACTGACCTGTGGACCGGTTGTGTGGACAAAATATGCAAATTGAAATACATTTAAAATGTTTGTTAAGCTTATGGGACTTAACTACGTTGTCATCAGTCCCTAATCTTACAAGCTACTTATCAACTACCTTATACTAAGGACGGCACAAATATCCATGCCCGAGGGGGGATTCGAACCCCAGACCGTGACTGGAGCGCCTCAGTCCCCTCGGCCACCGCGGCCGGCGAAATACGTTTCCACAGATGAAAGTTGTTATTGCACACGTACTGTATCATGATAATTGTAATAATTGTTTATCCCGTGTCTTACCAACGGTTTTTCAACGGGCAGGTAGAAGAGTTAAAACATTGCGGTTGTGTCATCGGTGATGCGTATTTTGACTCCTGCTTCCAGTAGATGTTTATACCTTCCGCACACCCTACCCTCCGCTCCTCGACATAGTTTCCAGGCACAAGTGGAATTACATCGGTAATTACGACTTTTTCCTAGCTCTCCACAGACATAAACAAATAAAAAAAAGTACCCATTTGAAGTGTAAACGTCACTGTGTACCACGAAAAGCTGTTGCTGGCAGGAGGTACAATTACGTATGATCTCGTTATATAATGGAATCGGAGGATATTCTTAGAAGGTGCCCATCAAGATATGCTACGTATGCTCCAGTGTTGTACTGTGCGTCATTGTGTATCTTACGTGACTCCATTAGCCAAACGGTCATCATTGGGGATGCATTACGAAGTTTAAGATTGACACACATTCTCCAGAAATCTGTTTCATTATGGAGACGCACTCGCGACTGGTTTCAATCACGTATAGGGTAGGTAGGTTCTCACATACATACCATTGCAGCATCTCAACTTAGGAAAGACAGTTGAACTATACCCAGAAAGTTCTACAAAATATTTACAATTAAGAATTTCACAATGCAGGACTACTGCGAGACAGAGTGTACAATGGTCGAAATGTTGTTGTTGTTATCTTCAGTCTGTAGATGGTTTGACGCAGCTCTCCACGCTATCCTGTCCTGTGCAAGCCTCTTCGTCTGCGAATAAAACGGCAACCTACATCCTTTTGAATCTGCTTACTGTATTCGTCCCTTGGTCTCCCTGTACGATTTTTACCCCCCACACACTTCCTTCTAATTCTGACTATTGCTCAATGTTTCACAATGTATCCCGCCAACCAATCCCTCCTCTTAGTCAGGATATGCCAGAAATTCCTTTTACCCCCGATTCGGTTTAGCGCCTCTTCATTCGTTACGTGATCTACCCATCTAATTTCCATCATTCGTCTGTAGCACCACAGTTCAAAAGCTTCTGTCATCTTTATGCTGAACTCCTTATTGTCCACGTTTCACTCCCATTCAGTGCTACACTCCAGACAAATAGTTTCAGAAAGGACTTCCTAACATTTAAACTAATATATTTTACTTCGGCCATCAGAAGTTATCTTGCAACCCAAATAACAAAACTCATCTACTACTTTTATCGTCTCATTACCTAATCTACGAGGCGCGTCCAGAAAGTAAGTTCCGTTTGGTAATAAAATGAAATTGTACACAGATACACAAGAAATTTTTATTGCACAAAATTCTACAACTCTTAAACCACTTATCCACATAACTTCCGAAATTTTGTAGGCACTTGTCATAGCGTGCCACAAGTTTTTGCATGCATCCTTCACAGAAAGTTGCCGCCTGTGTATTCAACCATGTGGTAACAGCTCTTTATCATCGTTGATGTGTTGACCACCAAGGATAGATTTTAGGTGTAAGAAGAGATGAAAGTCGCTAGGAGAGAGGTCCGAGCTGTATGGAGGATGATCATACATGTCCCATTGAAATTTCCGTAAGAATTATTTGGTCACATTCGGTGTGTGAGGTCAGACATTATCGAGAAAAAAAAGAATCTTTTGACAGCAATCCTCTTTTTACACCTAAAATCTGTCCTTGGTGGACAACACTTCAACGATGATGACGAGCTGAAAGAACATGTTACCACATGCTTGAATACACAGGCGGCAACATTCTATGAAAAAGGCACACAAAACCTTATGCCATGCTATGACAATTGCCTACAAAATTTCGGAAGCTATGTAGAAAAGTAGTTTAACAGTTGTAGATTTTTCTACAATCAATACTACTTCTGTATCTGTACCCGTTCGTTTTATATAACCAAACGGAACTTACTTTCTGGACGCGCATCTTAATTCCTTCAGCATCGCCTGATTTTCTGAGACTACATGGCATTACCCTCGTTTTACTCTTGTTAATGTTCATCTTCTGTCTTCCTGTCAAGACACCGTCCATTCCATTTAATTGCTCTTCCAGGTCTTTTGGTGTCTCTGAAAGAATTACTGTGCCATCAGCAAACCTCTCAAGGTTTTTATTCCGTCTCCCTGGACTTTAATTCCCTCTCCAAATTTCTCCTTGAATTCCTTCACAGCTTGCTCAATGAACAGATCGAAAAACATTGGGGAAAGGCAACAACCCCGTCTTACTCCCTTCCCAACCACTATGACCCTTTCATGCCTTTCGACTCTAACAATCGCTCCCTTTATTTTACCCCTGCTACGTTCAGAATTTAAAAAAGGGTGTATTCCAGTCAACATTGTTAAAAGCTTGCCTGCCCAGTAAGCAGGAAGTTCTATGTTCGAATCCTGGCCTCAGCACAAATTTTCATATGTCCCCATTGTAATATTACAACACCTTTCCGCACCTGAGATTAAAACACCCAAGTTAAACACCTGTAAAATATTTGTTCTTCCTGCTTTTTTTTTTTTTTTTTTTTTTTTTTTTTTTTTTTTTTTTTTAACTGAAATAGAGAGAGCGGAAGACGAAAAGATGAAGGATTCATACATTTATGATGCACAATCATCACTGTACGTGTTTGATCTTAAATCGTGTATGGTAACGTTATTGATAACAAGAGGAAGAGAAATAGTGCGTGATGAGAAGGGACTCACATCAGCAAAGTCACGGTTACAAACGTGTACAAAACCTGTCCACTCGACTCGGATTTCAGGGGACGGAGGAATTGACTGCGTCTGTTTTGCAACTAGTTCAACTTAACTAATCGGATTACTTTAAGCCAAAATTAGATTGTTCTGCAATTTTTACTTGGCATAAACAAGCATCATCAAAAGAAACGGGAACATCGAAAAGTATAGAAGCAGTCGATTATCACAAATTCTGACTGCTACACATACCCCAATTAAAACCGCTAAAAGAGGAAAGGCCGCAGGACCTGATGGGATACCAGTTCGTTTTTACACAGAGTACGCGAAGGAACTGGACCCCCTTCCCGCAGTGGTGTATCGTAGGTCTCTAGAAGAGCATAGCGTTCCGAAAGATTGGAAAATGGCGCAGGTCATCCCCGTTTTCAAGAAGGGTCCTCGAACAGATGTGCAGAACTATAGGTCTATATCTCTAACGTCGGTCAGTTATAGAATTTTGGAACATGTATTATGCTCGAATATAATGATACTTCTCGAGACTAGGAATCTGCTCTGTAGGAATCAACATGGGTTTCGAAAAAGGCGTTCGTGTGAAACCCAGCTCGCGCTATTCGTCCACGAGACTCAGACCACGAGACCAATTGTGTGATTGGATTGAGGAATTCCTAGATAACAGAAAGCAGCAGGTCATTCTCAATGGAGAGAAGTCTTCTGAAGTAGGAGTTATGTCAGGAGTGCCACAGGGGAGTGTCGTGGGTACGTTGTTGTTCACGATATATATAAATGACCTTGCGGATAACATCGGAAGTTCACTGAGGCTTTTTGCGGATGATGCGGTAGTATATAGAGAGGTTGTAACAATGGAAAATTGTATTGTGATGCAGGAGGATCTGCATCGAATTGACGCATGGTGCAGGGAATGGCAATTAAAGCTCAATGTAGACAAGTGTAATGTGCTGCGATTGCACAGAAAGAAGGATCCTTTATCATTTAGCTACACTATAGCAGGTCAGCAACTGGAAGCAGTTAATTCCATAAATTATCTGGGAGTAGTCATTAGGAGGGATTTAAAATGGAACGACCGTATAAAATCAATCGTCGGTAAAGCAGATGCCAGACTTAGATTCATTGGGAGAATTCTAAGTAAATGCAGTCTGAAAACAAAGGAAGTAGGTTACAATACACTTGTTCGCCCACAGCTTGAATACTGCTCACCGGTGTGGGATCCGTACCAGGTGGGATTGATAGAGGAAGTGGAGAAGATCCAACGGAGAGCAGCGCGCTTCGTTACAGGATCATTTGGTAATCGTGAAAGCGTTATGGAGATGATCGCTAAACTCCAGTGGAAGACTCTGCAGGAGAGACACTCTGTCGCTCGGTACGAGCTTTTGTCGAAGTTTCGAGAACTTACCTTTACTGAGGAGTCTAGCAGTATATTGCTCCCTCCTACGTATATCTCGCGAAGAGATCGTGAGGATAAAATCAGAGAGACTAGAGCCCACACAGAGGCATACCGACAGAGGCATAACCCGAAAAAATTCTGGTCCTATGTAAAGTCGATAAGCGGGTCAAAGCCCACTGTCCAGTCACTCGTTGATCATTCCGGGGCAGTAATAGAAGAAAGCAAACGGAAATCTCAAGTTCTAAATTTAACCTTTAAGAAATCTTTCACGCAGGAGGACCGCACAAATGTACCATCAATTGATCAACGTACAAATTCCGAAATGGTGGTCATAGCAATAGGTATTTCCGGTGTAGAGAAGCAGCTGAGAGAGCTAAATACGAAAACGTCTGCTGGTCCGGATGGAATACCAGTTCGGTTTTACAAAGACTATTCTGCGGCGTTGGCCCCCTACTTAGCTTGCATTTATCGCGAATCTTTAATTCAGTGCAAAGTTCCTAGTGATTGGAAAAAAAGCGCAGGTGACTCCCGTGTATAAGAAAGGGATGAGAACTGACCCATACAATTACAGACCAATATCGTTGACATCAGTTTCATGTAGAATTTTGGAGCATATTCTCAGTTCGAATATAGTAAATTTCCTTGAAACGGAAAAGCTTCTTTCCATGAATCAGCACGGCTTTAGGAAACATCGTTCATGTGGAAACTCAGCTTGCCCTTTTCTCACATGACATCTTGCGAGCCACGAATGAAGGGCAACAGGCGGATTGTGTTTTTCTCGACTTCAAAAAGGCGTTCGACGCGGTGCCACACTGCAGACTGCTAACGAAGATACGAGCTTATGGAATAGGTTCACAGATTTGTGACTGGCTGGAAGACTTCCTAAGTAATAGGACGCAGTACGTTGTTCTCGACGGCGAGTGTTCATCAGAGACGAGTGTATCGTCAGGCGTGACCCAGGGGAGCGTGATAGGACCACTATTATTTTCTATCTATATAAATGATCTGATGGACAGAGTAAGTTGTAATTTGCGGCTTTTTGCTGATAATGTTGTGGTGTATGGGAGGGTGTCGTCTGTAACTGACTGTAATAGCATACAGGATGACTTAAACAAAATTTCTAGTTGATGCGAAGATTGGCAGCTAGCTCTCAATGTGGAAAAATGTAAGGCGATGCGCATGAGTAGAAAAAACAATCCCATAATGTTCGAATACAGCATTAGCAGTGAGCTTCTTGATGCTGTTGCGTCGTTCAAATATCTAGGCGTAACATTGCAGAGCGATATGAAATGGAACGAGCATGTAAGGACAGTTGTGAGTAAGGCGGACAGCCGACTTCGGTTTATTGGGAGAATTTTGGGAAGATGTACTTCACCTGTAAAGGAGACAGCGTATAAAACGCTTGTACGACCACGTCTTGAGTATTGCTCAAGTCTTTGGGAGCCGCAGCAGATCAGTTTAAAGGAAGACATAGAGGCGGTTCAGAGACGAGCAGCTAGATTTGTTACCGGTAGGTTCGACCAATGCGCGAGTGTCACGGAAATGCTCCGGCAACTCAATTGGGGATCGCTGGAAGAAAGAGACGACGTTCTTTTCGTGAATTACTGTTGAGTAAATTTAGAGGGCCGGAATTTGAAGCTGAGTGTAGTACGATCTTGCTGCCGCCTACTTACATTTCGCGTAAAGATCACAAAGACAAGATAAGAGAAATTAGGGCTCGTACGGAGGCATATAGGCATTCTTTTTTTCCTCGTTCAATTTGGGAGTGGAATGGAAAAGGAAATGCCTAGTAGTGGTACAGTGTACCCTCCGCCACGCACCTTACGGTGAATTGCGGAGTATGTATGTAGATGTAGATCCTTCTTTCCGCGAACAATACGTGACTGGAATAGGAGGGAAATCGATAGTGGTACTCAAGGTACCCTCCGCCACACACCGTCGGGTGGCTTGCGGAGTAGATGTAGATATACTGAAAGTCTCTCTGAAAAGCAGGACGCGAATTTGCGATGTGTGCATACATTGCCAGCTAGAAACGCCCCAGAATAAGAGCATCAACTTAAGTGGCAGCACACTCTCTGACTGCTTGTCGCTCTGGCTGTCAGCAGAGCGAGCGGTGCGTGACGCAGCCCGCTTATCAGCTGTGCCGCATCTACAGTAGAGGCTGGCCAGTCCTCAGCGGCCTTGGAGTACGTTCACTGACTTCAGGCGGCAAATCTTAGGGAAATACGGTCGCCTTGAGAAACGGTGCAGCGTAATAATCTCAGTATCTGCATCTACGTCTACTTAGCTACTCTGCAATTCACCTCTAAGCGCCTGGAAGAGGGTGTATCGAACTGCTTTCACACTATTTCACTACCATTTCATTGTCGAATTAGCCCAGGAAAATTACCCTGCAAATAGGCCGTGCTAGCTAAAAAGATAATTACAAGCTAGAAATAATTTTAATGAATGTTACGTATAATGTTGTTCAAATGTTTGTTACGCTTAAGAGATATAACTGCCGGCTCATGAGTCCCTAAACTTACAAACTACTTATGAACTACCTTATACTAAAGACGACACAAACATCCATGCCCGAGGGGGCATTCGAACCCCCAACCTAGCGGCCGTGCAGACTGTGACTGTCGCGCCGTAGACCGCTCGGCCACTACGTATATCAAATAGAATTAATAACAGCTTGGGCCGGTTTCTCGCTTCTGCATAAGATTTGAGGGCCTAAAAACAAGGATATTTTTTTTCTTTTTTCAGTTTGTGGCGTCTTAGTTGGAATTGATGCAAGAAACAGACATTTTTACGAATGCCAAGATGAAGGTGCATAAAATTTCGCCCAGAATAACTTTCTTTGAAGTTAAAAATCGCCTCAGCTGTTTACCCACAATCGGCATATTTTAACAACTTCATGGAAAAGTTATGAATCCCTGTGACTCAAAAACGAGTACTCCAAATGCAAAATGTATGTCAGGTATAAAAGTTATAGAGCATTAAATTCTGCGTAAAAAGTGTTCCTTATTTTAATATTTGCTCCCTCCTATGCATAAATGTCAATAAAACCGTCAAAGTAATTGTAGGCTAAAATCCTGCAAACATTTTTGTGCGAAGTAAAACTACGTTTGAACCCCAAATCATACACAGTCCCCAAATATTCAAATGCAAATGTAATTTAGTTAGGAATGTTTCGTACGTGGATAGTTACCTCTATGTATTATATGAATTAATTACCATGCCAGTCGTGAATGGTAATAAACTTATTTAAAAATAAAAAACAACATAACAAATTAAAAGTTATTAATAAAAGTATACTTCAGTTACAATATTAAACTAATAAGATAATTTTTTACAAACGTTGTTTATGTTCAAAATATCTACGGGTGTACTGCCAGTCTATAGTGCCCAACGGGCACAATATTTCGGCGATCATACATGTCGCCATCATCAGGTGAACTGACGGACAGAGCTTCTGGAAACGCGCCGGCACAGAGATCCGCAAACTACAACTGCTCGAAAGAAACTGGGTTCTAGCCCGGTAGCGGGCGAGACCCCTCCGCGGCTGCGCAGTGGAACCGAATCATCATTACTAAAGAGTCTAGCCTAATAAAGTCCACGGATATGCGAGTGCCACTTCTTGTCTCCTCTCCCTCCTTTGGGGAACCCTATGACCATAAACACAAGTAATTAACGCACTTACTTTACTTACTTTTTCGTGTCCGAATCCGTCTCATAGCACGTCAGCCCAGTATCGGACCACTTCTAGGACGTTGTCTCTAGCGTTCCATAAATCATCAAGGGAGCAGGTCCTTGGGCAGTTCTTGCACGTCAGGAGATGTTCCACATTCTGTCTCTCTCCGCAGTTACATCTGACGTCGCTTTTGTCGATGATTCCCCATTTCAATAGGTTCATCTTTACAGGGGCGACTCCTGAGACGTTTCAGAGACTTCCAGCTTCTCCAGTCCAAGTGATACCCTGGTGGGCGTTTCTGAGTCAGTGGGTATTAGTCTGGTGGTTCCATGGGGACAGAGCTCAGAAAACTTCTTCGGGATTTCAGCCGCCTCAGTGGCTCTGTTGCTTCAAAGAGAGGGTGTCTATCATCGAATGCTTGCCTAAATCTTTCAGTATGTTCTACAGAAAGTCGTCGAGTTGCAGGTGCTTCACAACCAGCCGCTTTATAGAGTTGTCCCAGTGGCTTTGCCTTCAAACAGCCAGTCATAAGTCTACATGTTTCGTTGAGGGCGATGTTCACCTCTTTTGTGTATGCAGATCTGTTCCACACTGGGCATGCATACTCAACTGTGGAAAAACACACTGCTTCAGCCGTCGTTCTGATCATGTGTGGGTAGCTCCCCATTTTTTCCCATCAGCTTCTTCAGAAGTTGATTCCTGGTCGCTGTCTTTTGTCGGGTCTTTCGACAATGAGACTTGTATGTTAGAGACCGGTCGAGTAGTACCCCAAGGTACTTTGTTTGGGCTGTGTGTTCGATACAAAAACCATCCCATTTAATTTCTAATTTCCTCCTGGCTTCCTTAGACTTAAAAATGGAAGGCACACGCCTGGGTCTTTGCTGGTTTGGGCTTCAATGAATTTTCCTTGTAATAGACCAACATCTGTGACAAGGCATTTTGCAATCTCTCTTCGACTGCTGGAAAGTTTTTGCCTGAGCTGCTATGGCCAAGCACTGGGGACAGAACACTGCCTTGGGGGAGGCCATTCTTTTGGTTCGCCGTAATTAACGCAAAAAATATATATTACCCATTTGAATAAGATTATTATACGGAGCTAGCTACCCATGCAGATAGGTACCTGACAAATTTGCCCTTAAAATTGGATATTTGGAGCGCTATGTGTGATTTAGGGTTCGAAAGTAATTTGACTTCGCACAAAAGTCTTCGCAAGATTTTAGCGCAAAGATTACTTTGACGGTTTTATTGGTATCTATGCATAGGAGGGCGCAAATTTTAAAATGTAGGAACAATTTTTACGCAGAATTTACTGCTCTATAACTTCAGGTATGACGTTTTGAATATGTGGATCAATTTTTGAGTTACAGGCATTGGAAGATGATCATAATTCACTTTCACATAAAACTGGCAAGAAATGTCGATTTTTGATGATCGAGAAACACTGTTGAGGAAATTTAGAGGGCGGGAATTTGAGGCGGACTGCAGAACTATTCTACTGCCTCCAACCTACATTTCGCGTAAGACCACAAAGATCAGAGAGATCAGGGCTCGTACGGATGCATACGAGCATTCGTTTTTCTCTCACTCTGGAACAGCAAAACAAGTAACCAGTAGTGGCACTGAGTACCCTCGCCACGCACGTTTGTGTGGATTGCGGAGTAAGTACGTAAATGTAGAGTATATTATAATGAAATCCACTTAGTCAAAAGAAGTATACACTCATCGATGAAAATAAAGAGCCCTCCATTGCAATGTTGTCGGTCAAAGTTTTTAAATAATGTTCAAATGTTGGAATCCTACGGGACAAAACTACTATGGTCATCATTCCCTAGACTTAAAAAAAAAAGTTCAAATGTTTGTAAAGCTTATGGGACTTAATTACGGGGTCATCAGTCCCTAAACTTACAAACTACTTATGAACTACTTACGAACTAGGACGGTTCAAATATCCATGCCCGAGGGGGGATTCGAACCCCCGACCGTAGTGGCCGTGCAGACCGTGACTGAAGCGCCTCAGTCTCCTCGGCCACCGCGGCCGGCTCCCTAGACTTACAAACTACTTAAAATCACATACGCTGAGGACCACACATAACCCATTGTGAGGATACAGGGTTTTAGGTTAGTAACCTCTTTGGTACGTTTTGGTCGAACGCAGTGATCTCCATACAAACTGGATGTATAACTCTGGTCTCTGAGCATAGAACTGCAGCGTGCCTGCACATTCATATGTTTTGCACAAGATTTCGCACTGTCCGCCATGTTTAAATTTGGCAAACGAGTTTCCATCAGTTATTACGTAACAAAGAATTGCTTGCTTACCTCTTGATTTGGAATTTAATCAATTATCCGATGTAGTAAGCTGATATAGGCGCGGAATCGAAACATATTTTCTTCTCTTTTTCTTGTAAAATGTCTTAGCAGCCACGTTTGCATTTCGCAAGAAACCTTATATGAATATCTGTGGCTGGCAAGCTAAGACAACTGAAGTTCAACATCCAGATATTATAGAGATCAATGGTCGAACGATAGTTATCGTTGGTGTGCAGCGAGAGCTGCTGGCAACAATGCTTAGGTTGGAATGTTCTTTGTTTGTTGGCCGGGTGTGGCAGTCTCCCGCCGACCGCAGAGCGAGGCCACAGAATAGGGAGTATACAGAACGGAAAGCTGGAGGCGGTGCCTTTGATCTGTATGTTACCAAGCGTTGCGCTCGACGCCATATTGAAAAGCAGTAAACGCGGAGCTACAGCCACTTAGTACTTTGGCTGGAAATAGACTTTTTACGAACTGCAGCTAACCTCACCGACTTTTAAAAAAGGAAACAGTTTTTCATTATGCTCTCCTCTATTTTGCGCCCTGTTCTTGCACCTAATTGTAATCCAATGAAAAAAAAGTACGCCTAAATTTTAATACAACTACGAAAATGTACGATGGAATCAATGATCGTTTTATTTAGTGCTTATCTCCAGATAAATCCCAAGTAACGAGAAGTTATGTCTGGGAAATAAGTTATAAACAAGAAAGTGGCTTTACAACTGCCAGGTTTTATTTGACACGAATAAATTTTCACAAGTCAGACTTAGCAGTACAACGTGATTACACAGAAATAATGACGTCTGCACATGTATGAAACTGTTAAATTACACACAAATGGAGGACAGGTAGCGGAAACACTAAACTACAAAACAAACTTACTCTGTACTTGTCATATTGTGGCACACATTGTTTCAGTTACAGCAAAGGAAAAAAGTGTTCATTTTCCTCTTAGTCTTTCTTGTCAATATGCATTCACTAGAACATTACATACCATCTGTACCTCACAGATGGGTCACTTTTATCACTTTGAAATTTTTTTCAATTTTGGTTTTACATTTCAAGTCTCTGTTTGTGAACTTCAAGAAATAGAAAATCCTCACTCCGACAAAACGTTTTTCTAAATATTGGATAATATATTTTTAAGTAAATAAGCTCTCCTTGAATTCTCAGTCCGTTTCTTAGCACTGGAAATAAATATTGCCTTTAAAACATACCTATATGTTATAGTTTACTTATGGCAGTGATGTAGTTGTGTTTCAATGTTGGAAAAGTTGTATTTGCTTTAGGAGGATAATCAATTTACTGATCGGAGAAGGGCATATAGAAAAATCTGTCAACCATAGAGCAGAAACAGCATAAAATAATTATTCCCCTTAATCTATTTGTTTCAGTATCCGAAGAGCATTCGTTGCCAACATTAGCACACTACGTCTCCATTGCCGTACGTAAAATTTCACCTCCCTAAGCAGCGTAGAACAAGGGGAGGAGGCAGGATGAGTGTCATCGATTTGAATGGTTCAGTTTTACTTACGGCAATGGAGGAGTAATGTTTTAATGTTGGCAACACAATGTTCGTTTTACGAGAACAATTACTTTACCGACCAGAGAAAGGTAGATACAAGAAACTGCCAACCATAGAGCAAGAACAGCAACATTATTCCCCTTATTCCATTTGTTTGAATATCGTAACAACGAGAGGTCGGGCGAAATCGGCGGGTACCGATTGCCGACCTCCCCTTGTAAGAGGATCAACGGTCGTTAACATTAGCACGCTACGCCTCCATTGCCGTTAGTAAAATTTTACTTTTGCATCAAATTATGTGAAGGTGAGCAGGTAGATGAGCCTTAAAAATTCCTGAAATATCTCGCCTATGCGGGCAATCGGAAAAGGGAACGCACGCGCAAAATGTTGAAGTCCCGCTACTTACGCACTATTCTTTGTCTTTCATTTTATATTATTCCCTGCGACGTTAAACTTAGAATTAAAAAATATAAATGTACTTCAACATTTCGATGCTGTTGAATTGCTACAGCAACAGCGAGAGTTATCATTAAGAGAAGCAAGGCTACTTTTAATAATTATGCACACATTGATCTCATTCGAAACTGACAACATTTAATTTTTACCACATATATAGCGACGTTCACTAACCGTTCAACATCTTTTGGGAAAGTGAAGAAGCTTATATCCTTATTCGTATGAGAATTATTGCGGCAATTAGGTGCTGAACACCATCGGCCGCCTTTACTTTTATTGCTGCTCGTAATAAAAACGGAACAGCTACACCTACTGACACACAGTTCTTTCTTTTCATTGCATCAAATACTTGTTTGATTTTATGCGATTCAGGCAGCTAAAATACACAATTAACAAACAAAGACGGCGCATTACCACGCTACAGAGTAGGGAGTGATCACGCGTTTACTGCTTTTCAAGATGGCCGATCCCGCGCATGCGCACTAATTCTGTGGCGAGGCGGTAGCATGTCGGCAGTGAGTTCGTAACCTGCGTTTAGTGGTGGCTAAAGTTTTTGCCATTCCGTCGTATCGCATACGGGTTGCAGTTGCATATTGAAATGTTTCAGTGTGGACTTGTAGACATTCATCGTAGTGACACGCAGTTATTTAATCAGTGTATTTAAAGGGAAGAGTTTTTAACATTTGTCGTTCCATAATAAAAGAAGTAAACAAAGTTTACTGTTATGAATCAACCTAGTAATTGTCCGCATCCCATACCGTCAAATCATTGGAACAATTATTAAATGATTAAGCATAAAATAGAATGTAACGGCAACTTCGCCCATCGAGGCTTAGGTGGACGCAGCTAGGACGTTACACCATGCCCGAAGGAAGACTCGAACCTCCGGCGGGAGCGGACGCGCAGTTAATGATATGGTGCACAGAACCGCATGGCGGTGAAAATTTATTTGCCAAATAGCTTGCCATACCGAACGTATGAAAACAGTATCTCCCATCCATCATGTTTTACACGTTGAGGAAATGAAAGCTACAGGCAGCAGCAGCGGCAGCTGTTTACTTTCCTCAACGCGGGCTGAAGGACTTGCGACACACCCACGGCAGACAGGCGGGCATTCTCCCGGCTGATATCCAAGCAGGCCACGGCCTTCGCTGCGCGGAAGAAGTAAAGGCATCTCGCAAGGACATTCGCACGGCCTGTATCCATACTAAAGGAGCGCAGATCCAAATTATACAAAATTGCTGTGTAGAACAAAACTTGTGGGCCGGTCAAGCCACAGTCCCAAATAAGAACAAAACATTTAACGGCTGAGAGGTGAAGAAGCAAAAGAAGCAGAACAATTCATTCCAATACAGTAACATACACAGGCGTGTCCACTACCACATCAAGGATCTGAGGCGTTGTTTCTGTCACTGTGTGGTGGGGCACAATGCGATTTTTTTATGGGCAGGGGAATGGTATTACCGCTCCCTGCGTCTTGCTAGGATACCCTTGACTTTGTTGAAAGAAGTTGGAGCTCATGCAGAGACTCTCACAATTATCCCATCGGCGATACTCACAATAATCAAAAACAGAGTCATACTCCCAGTGAACAGAGATTTACCTCCCAAACTCCTATCCTCTGATAATTACAAAAATGAAAGAATATAAAGAAGATAATATTATTGATATCCTTCCGGAATAAATCCAGACAATAGTGTCCAAATAAAATGGAGAAAATAATTCTGAAATAGGGCCACCACCTCTCAATTCTAATGAAAATTACACGTATTTAAAATTTTCTTTTCTACTACATTGATAAATATACCTTTCACAACTGCTCTTGTTATCATGTTCAGTGTCAGTGTACCTTCAAAGGGCATATACATTTTTAGTACTGTGCGAAAACATAGAAGTATTTTACAACGAAGCATCTTATTTCTATTAATAGTTAAAAGCCCGGTTTTGGTCGGGTATTTATTTATTGCATCCTTGAGTTAGTTTTTCTCTTCTTCTCTTCTCCCTCTTTGTGCAAAATTTCATCAAGAGCGGAATAAAACTATAGAATTTGTCGAAGTCCGTATGTAAAGTATCCGCCGCCATGCACCATACTAAATTATATATAGACATTGCCGTTCCTTCTGTTGTGAAAGTCAGGTGTGCAAAATTTTATCGCAGTCGCATAATCGCTTTGGAAGCGCATAAAATACGCATCTAATCCGAACAAAATTATAAATTTCGGTTATTTTCGATTTTTCAGTTAATCCTTTAGGTTTCTTTATTATGTTTTATAAACCACCCCTACATTAGAGCAAAAAAAATAAATTATTGAAATTGATAAATCCATTCCTGAATTTTAGCGAGACTAAAAGCACAATAATTGTGATAGATGTACGAGTATATAGGGATAGGTAGTACTAGAGACCGCATCCAATTTTGTTACTAATCCACGGTGGGTCTCATCCATTCTTAATCCATTTATTCGGCACACACTTCTACCATACGCGATTTACAATGCTCATAAATCATCTACTTCGATCGATCCTGAACTAAAAGGTGTTCATTCATTTTATAAGTGGAATACTAACAACTGCTTATCTGCTCTTTCCAGCAAATATCGTCTCGTAGTTGAAAGGTGGAAGAATATATAGAAGGCCTATACAAAGGAAATAAACATGTAGGAAGTATTCTAGAAATGGAAGATGAAGTAGAGGAAGATGAGATAGGAGATACTATACCACGAGAAGAATTTGACAGAACGCTGAAAGATATAACTCGAAACAAGGCCCCTGGAGTAGATGATATTCCGTCTGAACTGCTGATTTCGTCAGGAGAGCCAGTCATGAAGAATTTGTTCCACCTGGTACGCAAGATACATGAGACAGAGGAAATACCCTCAGACTTCAAGAAGAATATGGTAATTCCAATTCCAAAAAAAAGCAAGTGCAGACAAAAGTGAAAATTGCAGAACTATCAGTTCAATAAGTCGTGGTTGCAAAGACTGACACGAATTATATACAGACGAATGGAAAAACTTGTGGAATCCAGCTTGGGGAAGATCAGTTTGGATTTAGAAGAAATGTAGGAACACGGGAGGCAATACATTACGACTTATCTTAGAAGATAGGCTAAGGAAAGGCAAACCTACGTTTTTATCATTTGTAGATTTGGTAAAAGCTTTTGACAATGTCGACTGGAGTACACTCTTTCCAATTCTGAAGGTAGCAGTGGTAAAATATAGGGAGCGAAGAGTTATATTCAACTTAAACAAAAACCAGAAGCGGTTATTAGAGTCGGAGTCCCCAATGTTGTTTAATCTCTACATTGAGCAGTGAAGGAATGCAAGAAAAAATTTTGAGAGGGAATTAAAGTTCAGGGAGAAGAAATAAAAACTTTCCGGTTTGCCGATGACATAGTAATTCTGTCAGAGACCGCAAAGGATCTGGAAGAGCAATTGAATGGAATTGACGGTGTCTTGAAAAGAGGGTATAAGATGAGCATCAACAAGAGTAAAACGATAATAATGGAATGAAGCGTCAGAAAAACAGGCGATGCTGAAGGAATTAGATTAGGTAAAGAGACAATAAAAGTAGTAGATGTGTTTTGTTATTTGGTTAGCAAGATAATTTCTGATGGCCAAAGTAAATAAGATATAAAATTAAGAATGGCTATGGGAAGAAGGGCGTTTCCGAAGAAGCGAAATTTGATGACATCCAATATTAGTTTCAATGTTAGGAAGTACTTTCTGAAAGCATTTGTCTGGAGTGTAGCATTGTATGGAAGTGAAACGTGGACGATAAGGACTTCAGACAAAAGGATGATAGAAGCTTTCGAAATGTGGTGCTACAGACGAATGGTGAAAATTAGATGAGTAGATCACGTAACTAATGAAGAGGTGCTTAACCGAATTTGAGAGAAAAAGAGCTCCTGGCACATCCTAAGAGAAGGGATATATTGGTTGGACACATTCTGAGACATCAAGGAATCGTAAACTTAGAGGGAAATATATGGGGTAAAAATCGTAGAGGGTGGCCGAGGGACGAATACAGTAATCAGATTCAAAAGGATGTAGGTTGTCGAACTTATTCTCAGATGAAGAAGCTTGAACAGGGCAGGGTAGCGTGGAGAGCTGCATCAAGCCAGTCTGCGGACTGAAGACCACAACAACAACAGCCTAGTGATTCATTTAATAGCTTTTAGTAGTCCACGTCGTCATGACGACTTATGATCACTAACCCTTTTCACTGTCTCCTTCGATAAGGTGACGCCTACTTGTTGCTACATCGTATTCTCATTGCGTGCGGAGTCGATTTAGTTATTCAATTTCACAAAACTGCGTTTCAGTACCATTTATATACGTTCCAGTCTCTACTCGATAGACTGCAATTGCCTCCAACGAATATTGCGTGATCCGGGTATTTCCGCTCAACTGAGTGTATACTTTCTTTCAAAAACTCTGTAATTATCACGATGGAACCGTGTGGCCAGTACAAACACATAACAATTAGGGTAAGTGCACCAGATATCGCCTTATTAACGGTATTCTCTTTAAATAAATGCGTAATTTTTATTTAATTCTACAATATTGGTTGTAATTTATTGTGACCTGAAACAAAAACTCTGGTTTTTTCGTGTGGATATACGTAAGCCCTTTTAGAACAACCAGTTCAATTTAAAATAATAACATTTGTAAGACACACATTTCGTCGCAGTGATCAGCACTGCAAAAGTAGCGTGACCGTGGTATCGGCACCGTACTATTTGTTACTAACTGGACGTAATTTTTAATTTTTAGATGACGAATCTATTGAGCGATTAAAGACATGTATTAAATGCACAATGGAAGTGCTGATTACTTGGACAGTGGCGATTACTGGTACACTTAGCCAGAGGAGGACTTAGGGGCGGAGGGGGCCGATCGCGCCGGGCCTTTCGTCTTGGGGGGCCGCCAAACAAATACCTCGAAAGCCCTTTTTTTCTTAGCGCACTTGGCCTCTCGTTCTGGGGCCTCCAAATCTCGGAAGCTATTTTTCTTAGATTGTCCCGTCCTCTCGTCCTGGGAGGTCCTCAAAATCTCAAAAATTAATTTTTAATAGTAATATATGTATTTGCAAATGGACAGGGGGCCTAATTTTGTTCTGCCGCCGCCCCGGGCCTCCAACAGCCTTAGTCCACCACTGCACTTAGCCTAAATTGATTTCTTCAAATAACTTCACAGTCACACCAGCTTCGTTCTCAGTAGGGACAATATTTTTGTTCACTGCAATGAATACACAGCCTCTTACGGAGCATAATCAATCTTTCCGATACATATTTCGTATCTCTAAAAATTCCATTGCTTCGTACCTTCATCTCAAAAATAATTACAGCGCAACAAATTACCTGCAATGCCGGAAACTTGTTGACTTTTTACGAATGCCGTGAAAATTTGTTATCCATATTTTGATAGTCTCTTGTCTTTGTACGTGACGTCATTCCGTTCTATGCCTGTGTGCAACAGAACACCTCAAACTACCAACTAGTCGAAAAGAAAAGAAAAAAAAAACTAAGTGCACTTCACAAGTACTCTGCTACCCGAACAGCTCCTATATGTTCTATGTTTGTAAATCTATCGGACCAAACTGCGTGGTCATCAGTCCGTAGCTTACAAACTACTTAAACTAAGGTAAACTAACCTAAGGACAACACACACACACATGCCCCAGGGAGGACTCGAACCTCCACGGCGAGCAACCGCGCGCTCCGTAGCGAGGCGCCTTAGACCGCTCGGCTACTCCACCGCGGCGAACAGCTCCTTCCTTTGTTTACTACACCAGTTACCTTGCGGAGTTGGCACACCGTACGCTCGACAGTCGCAAGTTACCTCCCGAGCCTCCATATCTTAGATGTGACTTCCCAGTAACACACCGACTGCATATCGAAATTTTTTCTCACCTTGTACGGTAACTCCTTAGATTATATCCCCAAACGCGTCGTACTAAATAACGTATAAAAATCGTAACTGGTAGCATAATTGTTATTTATAAACAAGACCAGTAAAAACAGTCGAACATAGGCGATGCACAGCCAGTCCAAGACCTCGATAAAACGTGAATAGGTGTTATTAAAAAAATAAAAAAAATAAAAATTAAAAAAATTAAAAAAAGTCAGAAAAGCCACGTTTAAACTAACCATTTTTGTACCGTGTTATTTCCCAACAAAGAATCCTACTGTTTAGGCTCCCTTTGAGAATCGGAAAAGCTGAGACCGGAAAAACCACGCTGACGTACTGGTCGCAAACTCAGTCACCCACAGTAATGTACACGGGAGTGTTTTTTGCGCACCATACACCCAGGTGCCAGCTTCAGTTGTATATAAGGCCTTCTGAGACGTGGTCGTAGAATAGCTTGTGTAACATGAGACTTCGTTGTGAGCTAATGCCGTTCGGACGAGGGTAGTTGGCGCCCGACAAATGGGAATTTCGATTTCGGTAGTGGTACACGAATTAACCCGTGTCCGCATTCATGGTTGCAAAATACTGACACGAATTATTCACAAACGAACGCAAAAAATGGTGGAATCCGATCTTGGGGGGAGAAATATAGGAACACGTGAGGCGATACATTACGAATTATCTTAGATGATAAGTTAAGGAAAGGGAAACCTATGGTTTGAGCTTTTGTAGATCTGGATGATATTTTGACAATTTTGGCTGTCATACACTCTTTCAAATTCTGAAAGTAACAAGGGTAAAATATAGGCAGCGAGGAGCTATATTCGTACAAAAACCTGACAGCAAGTTGAGGGACACGAAAGGGTCGCAGTGGTTGGGAAGGGAGTAAGACAGGGTTGTTGCGTTTCCCCAATAATGTTTAATTTGTACTTTGAGCAAGCTTTAAAGGAATGCAAGGGTAAATTTGGACACGAAATTAAAGTTCAGGGAGAATAAATAAAAGCTTTTAGATTTGTCTACGACATAGTAATTCTGTGTGCAAAGGACCTGCAAAAGGGATTGAATGAAATTGACAGTGCCCTGAAGGAGGCTATAAGATTAACATGAAATGTAGTATCAGAAAATCGGGCGATACTGAAGGAAGTAGATTAGGTACTGTCGATAAAAGTACCTAGTAGATGAGTTTTGTTATTTTGGTAGCTAAATAACTTCCGTTGACCAAAGTAAAGAACGCATGAAATGCAGAATGGTATGGGGAGAAAATAATTTCTGGGGAAGACAAATTTGTTGACATCCAATATTCATTTAAATATTAGGAAATCCTTTTTGAAAGCATTTGTCTGGAGTGTAGGATTGTATTGGAGTGAAACATGGGCGATAAGGAGTTCAGATAAGAAGATGATAGAATCTTTTGAAATGTGGTGCTACAGACCAATGATGAACATTTCATTGGTAGGTCACGTAAATAATGACGAGGTGCTTAACAGAATTGGGGAGAAAAGGAGTTTCTGGCATATCGTGACTAAGAAAGGGATGGATTGGTGGGACACATTCTGAGAAATGATGGAGTCATCGATTTTGTGGGCTAAAAATCGTAGAGAGAGAGGCCGAGAAGACAGTAAACATGTTCAAAAGGTTGCCGTTCTTATTCTCAGATGAAGAGGCTTGCACAGGACAGGGTAGAATGCAGAGCTGCATGAAACCAGTATTAGGACTCAAGACTACACCAACAACAACGCAGTGCATCGTGAATGGCTGAATGATGGCGACACAGTCCACAGCATACTATCAGCTATTCATCCACCCTCGATGACCGTGTCCGGCGGCATCTGGCCTCTCTCATCAATAGTGGCAGAAGGGCAACATTGCATCACATTACACGTCAATTAGGACATGCTGGATGAAGTAGACAGCCAGTACTGCACAAGGTGGCCACTTCATCGGGGACAACTGCTTGCATTTATCGCCTATCACCAAGTATTCAGACTAATCATAAGTGTACCATTATGGCGGGAGAAACAGTGTGTGTGCGGACCACATGAATCGATGAATCCTGTCCGCCAAAATGGTGTGGTCCAAGGTGCTGGTCTCTATGTTATAGTCTGAGGTGCGTTTTCCTGGTATTGAAGAGGCCTTGGTCCGTGGTATGCTGAGTTGCTCGGTCACCCTCTGCAACCACCTTTGCTCTTCCAGCATCCTGACGGCACTACGATGTTTCAAGATGATACAGTAGCACGCAGCCACATCGCTCCCACACCGCCAGAGAATGGTTTCAGTAACATGCAGGGCAGGTCCAAAGACTGAGATGGCCAATACAGAGCCCAAATTTGATATCCATTGAGCATATGTGGGATGTCGTGTAACGCAGGCTCTGTGACATCGATTCTGAATGCCTGAACAGACCATAATTGGCTGCCGCTCTGCAAACGATCTGGAGTCAGCTGCGTTCAGGGTAGTACTGGGGACTTTTCAGACTCATTTCTATGACGTCTCACCTAGGCCAGAGCAGGCTCCACATGATTTAGCATCAATGGATGCTTGTTGTTGTTGTTGTGGTCTTCATTCCGGAGACTGGTTAGATGCACCTCCCCACCATACCCTATACTGAGCAAGCCTCTTCATCTCCTCATAAGAACTCCAACCTACATCCAATTGAATCTGCTTACAGTATTCGTCTCTTGGTCTCCCTCAGCGATTGTTACCTCACACACTTCCTTACAGTACTAACGAATCCTCGATGCCTAAGGATGCGTCCTACCAATCGATCCCTTCTTTTAGACAAGGTACACCAGAGACATCTTTCTTCCCTATTCCGTTCAGTATCACTTCTATTTTATATACATAATTATCAGTTATTTTTGAGCAACATCCTAACTTCTTAACTAATAATATTATAAATTCTAATTGAGTTTGTCTGTTTGTTTCGCTGTCAAGCCTTAGCTAATCGTTCGAACACCCTGAAATTTGGCATATACGTTGTCAGACGTACAGAAAAGGACGTGGGTACCTTTCATCCAGGAAGAAAGTACAGTCCCCGGTGGATAGAAAAATAACTTTTAGATTGCCATCAGAAAGAAAAGAAAATCAGACGCTGGTGAAGGAATTACATTCGATAACGAAACAATAAAGGTGGTATAGGTGTTTTGTTATTTGGGCAGTAAAATAAGGTTGTCGCAGTACAGAGGATATAAAATGCAGAATGGCAATTTGTAGAAAAGCGTTTTTGAAAAAGAGAAATTTCCTAACATCGAATATTAATTTAAGCGTAAAGAATTATTTTCTGAAGGACTTTGTTTGGAGCGTAGCCTTGTACAGGAGTGAAACATTACGATAAATAGTTGACAGCAAGAGAATAGAGGCTTTCGAAATGTGGTGCTACAGAAGAATGCTGAGGTTTAGGTGGGTAGAGAAAGAAGATGTAATGTTTCAGAGGCCATTAACAACAATGAATTAACATTTCGATTAAATTTTGTTTCCATTTTTAATTTGCTCTGATTGTGATAGTTCTGTGTACCACCAGAATGCGTTACACACACAATGTTACGTGTGGTCTATAAAATTTTTGATTCCTTAATCTGGGTATGGCGTATTTAAGAAATTTTTGGGTATGCAGCCAGGTATGAAACTCGACATCCTTCTCTGGATCTTCGAATCCGGGTAGCTCTTTAGTCGCTTCCGGTTTGTTTCAGAAAGTAACATTCTACCTTTGATGACCTCACCTTACTGGAGGTGGCTACACAAGAGGGTTTGTTTGGACCATGCACGAAATTCCGAGCGGTTCTAGGCGCATGTCCGAGACTGCGATACAGTCCCGCCGAAGGTTCGAGACCTCCCTCCAGAGTAGGTGTGTGTATGTGTATTTTCCTTAGATTAGTCTAAATTTAAGTAGCTTGTAAGCCTAGGGGCTGATAAGCACAGTAGTTTGGTCCCACAGGTTTTCAAGCATTTGAACATTTGAAGTTTCCCTAGCTAGCTACTAGTAGCTACTAGCTACATTTTTGACACCGACAAGGCTTACGATACTACTTGACGATAATTTTTTCTAAGGAAGGTCCATGAAGCCTTTGCAATTAGTAATATTATTCCATTAGTTAAATATCTTGTTCTGATTTGTCTGCCTTGTATTCTTCTTGCAACGATAACACGACTGTTGCAACTAGCTCTTCAATGGTTTGAGTAATGAACGGAGGAGAACTTTTTTAAATTTTCAACCTTGAAATGTGTGTTCTTTTCATCTTGCTTGAGATGAGGATAAAGGATACGTTTCTGGATTTTAAAGACACTGATGTTTCCGGTATCATATATGACTCCAAACTAAAATGGTTACCACACCTTAAGGACCTGTAAAGACGGAACCTCGGAACACTGTGTTCAGAGCAACAGTAAAATATAATCGTCAAATTCCTCATACATGCGAACCAATTCAGATTCCAGTGTTCCTGCATTATCATTGTATTTCGTTTTAGATTCAGCATACTATGTTGTACATGTCTTTTAGCACAAAATGATGCCCATATCAAAAACGTTGGCACCGACAGTTTCTATTCATTGAAAGTGTTCTTCTGTACCGTGATAATGCTAGTAAGACTGAAAACCAGTGAAATTAAACATCTTCTCATCACTAAAAATACTTTGTTCCGTTCCACTATACACGAAGTACCTTCTTTCGCAAATTTTAATCGAGCCTCCTTATACACGTTGCTTATGGAGCGGTATTTAAGACAGAATTTATCTAATGCGTCTTGAAATGACTGATAACTGCCGATCAGTCATGATTTGAGAGGAACACAAGCCATTTACTTTTGCTTTACGAAGAACCAAAAGCGTAGCTAATGCTGACAATTCTCGTGACCGGATATATTTGCCATTTTTGCAACACCACGCATCCAGTTTGACAAAATTATCAATACTAAAACTACAAGGCCATTATTTCTTTACAGTATGACGATTTAGGTGTGGCCCGGTACCACAGTGGTAGTGTGGAAGACTACGAAGCTAAATTTCGCGATTTCGATTCCTGCTAAGTTCGAGCATTTTTATCTGCTGATTTTCACTTCTGTCCTCTATGTCAATGTTGTTGATATGAAAAATGTCAAGTAGCACTGTGGTTCGGAATCCACGTTAAACTGTAGGTTCCTCTGTAACTGGCTGGGTAGTCAGTTCGAAGGTCGGAGGAAGACATTGGCGTACCACTTCCAAACAGGACCATCCTAGTAAACCACTGAGGTGTACAAACCAATCTTCGGATTCTTAACTGCTTCACCTTTATAAGGTGATTAGACAGATATTTATTTGAACGCCTTAATGCTCCTTTCTTCATCATCTAATAGAGGCTTCTCACGCGGCATTATTACAGTAACTTCTGTAGAGTACGGCGTAAGAAGTCTCACCTCAAAAGCGTAACAAGCGAACTGTTGAAATTTTTGAATGCTCTGCCTAGATTTCCAGAATGAAACTTTTACTCTGCAGCTGAGTGTGCGCTGATATGAAACGTCCGGGCAGATTAAAATTGTGTGCCGGAACCGGGACTCGAACCTGGGACCTTTGCCTTTCACGCGCAAGGCAAAGGTCCCAGGTTCGAGTCCCGGTTCCGGCACACACTTTTAATCTGCCAGGAAGTTTCAAATAGCGCACACTCCGCTGCAATCAGAAAGTTTCATTCTGGAAATATCCCTTAGGCTGTGGCTAAGCCATGTCTCCACCATATCCTTTCTTCCAGGAGTGCTAGTCTTGCAGGTTTCGCAGGAGAACTTCTGTGAAGTTTGGAAAGTAGGAGGCGAGGTACTGGCAGAATTGAAGTTGTGGGGCGGCACCGTGAGTCGTGTCGGGATAGCTCAGCGGTAGAGCGCTTGCCTGGGAAAGGCCAAGGTCCCAGGTTCGAGTCCCGGTTCCGGCACACAGTTTTAATCTGCCAGGAAGTTTCGACCTAGATTTAATTGTGAAATGGTGATAACCACTGTGGAATAAAAAAAATTAGTACACCCTCTTAGAGCTTCCCAATTCACTCTGTATTTGTTGTTGAAACGGTGTGTATGGAGTACAGGAAATGATTCCATTTTAGACCAATAGCTGAAGTAGTACGGAGGTAACAGATGTCGATCCACTGTGAAAAACAATTAGCAGTACGTAGTGTAGCCTCCACGGGCGGATATGCAGGCGCTGATGCCGGCATCCATTCGATGATACAGATGGCGAACAATGTATTCCACACCTGCTCGACCTGTTAACGTTGTTTTTTTAGGTTGACGAGTCGCACGTGTCGGACTTCGTCCCATCACACCTCACAAGTGCTCTATTTAAGATCCTGTTGACGGAGGAGTTGCTGCACTTCTTTCAGAGTTTCAAGCGCAGTAAGTGTGAGAGCATTATCCTGTTGGATCAACACTTCACCAAAAGAACGGGTCTTACAACATTCTGCACGTATCGAGCGCTGGTCAGCGTTCACTCCACAAAAACTAAAGTTGAAAGAATGTCGTAGCTTATGGCACCCCATACATAAGGCCTGGGGTGGGACCAGTGTGTTTGGGACTAATACAATCTAAGAGACAGCGCTCTCCAAGCCGCACGAGCAAACGACCGTCACTTGGATGAAGGCGTAATCTGCTTTCATTCATGAAGGCCACGGCCCACCTTTGCATCTCCCAAGTGATCCTTTGACGGCACCAGTCCAGCCGTGCACATCGATGCTGTGGCGTGAATGGAAGACGACTAGAAGTGCGCGTGTCCATAGCATTTGTCATTCTCTCGTCTTAAGGGCAAGGGCGGACCACTGGAGAGCATCTGCTCTATTGGGGCCTTAGCCTAGTTTATGCTGTTTGGACATTGTTTATTTGTAGGTTGGGTATAAAAGCGAGCAACATTCCGTGGGCATGGGGACAGCTCCGATATTCGCCTTACAGCCAACAGGAAACCACGGAAACCTGGGCCAGAGCTGCTGGTGTTACCATTTTCAAAGTCGTCTTCTTGGTGCCTTCAGTGGGAGAAGTCATTTTTTTTGTGTCCCAACTTCGTCGCCGCTTTTGTGTCCCAGCCTCGTCGTAGGTGTCGGTAGCCGAGTGGAACGAGACCGACACGCTGGTGCAGGTACGGAGGGGAGCAGCCAGAAACTATAAACACTCGAGTAAATTAGAAAGATATATATATTGCGCAGAATGTAACAATACTTAACTTTTACATAGTACTGCAGAATGTTGATACATAGTTGTTAGAGGCCTGCCTAGTGCCTGTACAATAGCAAAGTCTTCACTCGTGCCTATCGGATTACGAAGGTCCTAACTCGTTGCTATCTCAGTCCGAAGTGCCCGGTGTTCTTTTAGTGGTGGCCACGAGCGGGGTTGTCCCAGAGGGCGCTCGTGGCTGTCGTCGTGAGAACGCCGCGCCGTGCGTGCCTGGCGGCGCGCGGCGAAAGTAAGTGGCGCGCACTTTGTACTTGTGCGACACCACACCCCTCCCCCCCAAACCGCCGCGCCGTCGTGGCGTAGGGCTGAGGGCCACGGCGACGGCACTGGGAGGAGGGCCTGAGCGGGGGCGTTACTGGTGGGACGGGCGTCGTAGCTGAGGCCGGGATCGAGACGCCGTCCGCGCCCCGGCATCCGCCTTGCGATCCTCCAGGGAACCCGCCGAAACCTGGGGAAGGGCGCCCGCCCCCGCCCAGAGGGAGCAGGTCATCTTCTTCTGAGGTGCGTGGCCCAAGCTGGGAGGGCCCGCACGGTCCCGGAGTCCCTCTCGGTGACGCTGTCATCTGCGGCGGCGACAGCGGCGGCGACGACTGCATCGGAGGTGCGTCGACCTCCATGGGGACGATCTCGTAGTCCGGGGACGAACGATGTGGCTGTGCTCCCTGGCGGTGAACTGGGTCTGGAATCAAGAAACCGGAGACAGGATCGCGCGGCCTGTGCAGGCGTAATTGGTTTGCGTGGCGCCGCAGCTCCGACCCTGTGGAAGAACGTACAATATACATATTGCGACCAAGCACGCGTTGAATGGTGCCCGGTAACCATTTCTTCTTGTTGCCAGCAAACACCCTGTACAGCACCGGCTTAGAAACCTGAAAACGCGTAGCGCCATACGAACCGACTCGGTGCGTGGGAGGCTGCAGCAGGTGAAGGAGAGTGCGGTGACGGCGGCCGTGTAGCAGCTCGGCAGGAGACGGGCCGTCACGTGGCATGCACCGATACGTAGACAGGAAAATTTGAAGAGCTTGCTGCCTGGAGTGCTGACCTTTCATCTTTTCCATGTGTGACTTGAATGTTCGAACGAAACGTTCTGCTTCACCATTGGACTGAGGGTGAAAAGGTGCAGTGGTAATATGCTGAATGCCATTCACACGACAAAACTGTTGAAATTCCGCACTAACAAACTGAGGTCCATTGTCACTGACGATAGTTTCAGGCAAGCCTTCGATGCAAAACACTGATGTTAAGGCACTGATTGTACTAGACGCCGTCGTTGAGTTCATGGCAATCACAAAAGGAAACTTGCTGAAAGCGTCTATAACAATTAACCAGCGCGTATTCCAGAAAGGTCCGGCAAAGTCAACATGTAAACGTTGCCATGGTCCCTTGGGGCGTGGCCAGTCTGAGAAACGCTGTGGAGGAGCCGCCTGATGCTCCGCACAAACTGTACACTGTGATGTCATGCTCTCTATCTGAGCGTCCATACCAACCCAGGTACAATGACGTCTGGCCAGTTGCTTTGTCCTAACAATGCCCCAATGTCCTTGATGCAGGAGGCGTAACACTTCACGTTGCAGGGAACGAGGAACAATCACTCTTGCTTGGTCGTTGTCGGTATGCAACAACAGTACACCCTGACTTAAAGATAATGCATGACGTTGTGCAAAATAACGTCGAACCAGAGGCCGATCAATGTCTTTGGCTCTGGCAGGCCACCCTGAGCGAACAAAACGTGCTACCACTCTTAAGTCTACATCCGCAGCTGTTTCCTGTGCAACCCGACGAGAGTTCAAAGGGAAATCGGCGACAGCGGAAGCATCTCTGGAGTCTATCTGACAACATGCCATTTCTGAAGAATCAAACGACACATCCTGGCCAATTGGAAGTCGGGAAAGTGTGTCCGCGTTAGCATGTTTAGTGGTAGGTCGGTACAAAATCTCATACTGATAATTTGACAATATCAAGGACCATCTCTGAAGCTTTAGTGCCGTACGTGGCGGAATTGGCTTTGTGGGTGAGAACAACGACGTGAGAGGCTTGTGGTCTGTCAACAAATAGAATTTTCTGCCATAGAGATAATGATGAAACTTTGCGACGCCGTAAATGATTGCTAAGGCCTCCTTTTCTATCTGACTGTAATTCTGTTGCGTCGGCGTCAGTAGCTTGGATGCAAAGGCAATAGGACGATCGTGACATCCAATACGATGTGAGATTACAGCGCCTAGGCCGTACGATGAGGCGTCAACTGCTAACACTACAGGCTTCTGGGGGTCAAAGGGAATCAAACATGCATCACTCAGTAGTGCAGACTTTAAGTTGTCAAAGGCAACCTGACAATCTTTGGACCATACAAAAGGAACCTTGTTCCTACGTAAGTGATGCAGTGGAGCTGCAATCTGAGAGGCATTGGGAATAAACCTGAAATAATAGTTAAGCTTTCCCATCACTGCTTGCAATTCATGCACATTCTTAGGAGGAGGCAAGTCTTTGATTGCTCGAAGATGTGACTGTAAGGGATGAATTCCTTGGGCATTAATCACATGGCCAAGGTACTCTATTTCAGTTTGAAAAAACGAACACTTTGCTTTATTGCAACGTAGACCTGCTGCAGTCAAAACTTTGAAAAGGCACTCCAGGTTTGCTAAATGTTCTTCAACTGTACGTCCGGATACCACAATATCATCTAAATAGTTCGAACAACACGGTACAGAAACTGTCAGCTGTTCCAAAAAACGCTGAAAAATAGCGGGGGCGGAAGAACTGCCAAAGGGTAGGCGTTGAAATTGAAAAAGGCCCATGTGAGTATTAATGACGAAAAATTTTTTTGACTCGTCATCAAGTGGAATCTGTAAGTATGCCTCTGCTAAATCAATCTTGGAAAAGAAGCGAGACTGTCCTAATTTGTCCATCAGTTCCTCAGGTCTGGGCAGGGGATAAGTGTCGACAATTGTTTGACTGTTCACTGTTGATTTAAAGTCCGCACAGAGACGAAGTTTTCCTGACGGCTTGGGTATAATTACTATAGGCGAGGCCCACTGACTCGCAGAAACAGGAGAAATCACCCCACTATCTTGCCAACGTTTAAGTTCTTCGGCAACTGCATCACGCAAGGCGATAGGCACTGGTCTAGCTTTACGAAATTTTGGAACTGCAGAGTCTTTTAAAGTTACATGTGCCACGAAGTCTTTTGCACAACCTAGTTCCGGCGAAAACAAGTCACTATATTTGTCACACAATGCATTGATTTTGTCCTGAGGCACTACTGACGAAATCTGAAGCACATCTCTTTGAATTGATAAACCAAACAAGTCAAAAGCATCTAGTCCAAAAATGTTCTGTGTCGATTTGGCCTGAAGAACAACAAAAGCAACCGTTTTTGTTACACCTTGGAAAGAGGCAGGCAGGCTACATGTTCCTAGCACGGGAATATTTTCACCTGTGTACGCTGTTAACACTTGCTGTGACGGCGACAATTTTGGCGAACCCAGAAGTCCATAAGTATCTTTATTGATTAATGTAACAGCGGAACCAGTATCAAGCTGAAATTGCACAGTCTTATTTTCTATGGAGAGATTCACAAACAGTTTTTGCTTGCGGCGCTCGACAGGCGCGCGAATGTGGGCAACGTCTGCTACGGTTTGTTTGCTGCACTTGCGCGGGCCGCGTATTGAAGGAAGCGGCTCAGACTCGGCACGCAGGGGATTAACAACACTGTCACTAGATGACACTACCGCCGGATCGGCGTCCGCGCAATGCGAGGCTACTGCACTAAAATTACTTTCAGTATCTACAACAAGTCTACTGGCACTATCTACACAGTACTGGGCACTTTTACAATAAGAAGTTGCAGAAGGCACTAGGTTCACTACAGGAATGCACTGTTCATAGTCATTTTGCTTGTCCCGAACCCTTTTCCGTTGCACTGTTTTACGCGCTCGTCGGCGCTTGCTACGTGGTGAACTATATAGTTTTGCCATAGGCGCAGAACTACTGTCATGCAATTGACATCCAAGGAAAGCACTGGTCAAGTCCACAGCGTCTATAACATTCACTGCATGCACTGTTCTCGCACTTTGCGAAGCAATGTTCCGAAAGGCACCGTTATTTGAATTTTTAATTTGCATACACACAGACTGCACATGTCCCGATTTGCCACATTGATAACAGGTTGCGTTGCGACTAGGGCAATGAGCACGCTTGTGGCGAGACACACACTGGGGGCAAGATTTACGTACATTTTTCTGAAATGATCGTTGGCGCCCGTTATGCAAATTACTGTGTCTAACACTACGGGGCGACCTTTGCTTCGCACTTTGGCTACTGTTCACTGTCTGTTCAGCACGGCCTGTACTATTGTAAGAATCACTAGTGCTACACTGAGAACTACGGCTAGGAAAGCGTCCGTTACGGCGCACTGAATTTACACTGTGGCTTTGCATTTCTACATCTGCTAAGTCAAAAGTATCATGCGCTTCTATAAGCTGCAGTACACTGTCTAATGAGGGGTCAGACTGTTTCAGAATTGCTGCTCTAATTCTGGGGTCCTGAATATTCTGCGTAATCGCATCCCTCAACATCACGTCACTATACGAAAGTCCACAAGAGCAAGTAAATTTACATTGGCGGGTTAAGCCCTTCAATTCCGTAATCCACTCTTGGTGTGACTGCTGCGGTAACTTTTTAAGTCTGAAAAATCGGTATCGTGCAGCGGCTACAAGAACTTTTCTCTCATAATGAGCATTCAGTGCATCTACAATTTGTTCAAAGTCTACATCACGAGGAGATGCGTGCGGGAATAGTTTTTGCAGTAACACGAAAGTTTTGGGGCCCACCACAGACAATAAAAGATGCTTAACAGTCTGACCTGTAAGTTGATGAGCCGCTACGAGTTCTTGAAACTGCGCCAGATAATCACTCCATTCTTCCTCGCGTTCGTTGTATTGGCGAAACGTAGGAAGTGTTGCGGCGGCAGGTGTGGGCTGCTGATGCGACGGCTGTTGTTGAGTCGTCGTCAACTGCGCCACTGCGTTGAGAAGTTGTGAGATTTGCGCCGTCTGTAACTGAATAATTTCCATTAAGTTTGGGTTCGGGGTAGTGGCCATGCTGACCGATTAGGCGCCGCGCATACAAGTAACTTATAACAAAACACAAATGCAATATGAAAGAGGACGCTCTGAAACAAAAAAGTCCACAAAATACGTAACAAAATATCTTCCCCCAAACTTCTTATAATAAGGGTGGGTGGGCGGGAGCAATTTTTGCGTGCTCCGACTGCTGCTGTCTGGCTGCTGCTAGCGGGCTGGTCCAAGGTTCTATCACTCCTCGTCGCCACTTTTGTGTCCCAACTTCGTCGCCGCTTTTGTGTCCCAGCCTCGTCGTAGGTGTCGGTAGCCGAGTGGAACGAGACCGACACGCTGGTGCAGGTACGGAGGGGAGCAGCCAGAAACTATAAACACTCGAGTAAATTAGAAAGATATATATATTGCGCAGAATGTAACAATACTTAACTTTTACATAGTACTGCAGAATGTTGATACATAGTTGTTAGAGGCCTGCCTAGTGCCTGTACAATAGCAAAGTCTTCACTCGTGCCTATCGGATTACGAAGGTCCTAACTCGTTGCTATCTCAGTCCGAAGTGCCCGGTGTTCTTTTAGTGGTGGCCACGAGCGGGGTTGTCCCAGAGGGCGCTCGTGGCTGTCGTCGTGAGAACGCCGCGCCGTGCGTGCCTGGCGGCGCGCGGCGAAAGTAAGTGGCGCGCACTTTGTACTTGTGCGACACCACAATTTTTTTCTTCACTTTGCCGCAACCCCATTACCCCGACGTCCACGTCTGTGGGCGTGGTTGAGGCGTCTGTTGTCATCTTTAATGTTGCCGCTCATCGACGGAATTTGATTATGTATCTTTGGGTTCTCTTGTGGTCTTTTTCTTTGGTGCGGTGTGTAAATCTACATCTACATCTACATAGATACTCTGCAAATCACATTTAAGTGCCTGGCAGAGGGTTCATTAACCACTTTCATAACTTTTCTCTACCATTCCATCCTCTAATAGCGCGCGGGAAGAAAGAACACCTAAATCGTTCCGTTTTCGATCTGATTTCTCTTATTTTATTGGGATGGTCATGTCTCCCTAAGTAGGTGGGTGCTAGCAAAATATTTTCACATTCATAAGTAAA
This sequence comes from Locusta migratoria, assembly GCA_026315105.1. Lineage (NCBI taxonomy): Eukaryota > Metazoa > Arthropoda > Insecta > Orthoptera > Acrididae > Locusta > Locusta migratoria. The sequence continues at coordinate 705,478,218 of CM048745.1, read as the reverse complement.
AGTCGGTGATTGAAACTTCGCAAACAGATCACGCCGCAATGAATAACGTCTTTCTTTTAATGATTTCCACCCCAATTCGTGCAACATTTCCGTGACGCTCCCCCCCCCTCCCCCCCGTATAAATGCTTCCATCACTGCATCCGCTCGCCTGTTCGCACTCATCCAGCCAGAGTGCTACATCTCGAAAGAAGCCCCACTGCTAATAACCGGTTGGCAACATTTCGTGTTGACCTTTTCTGAGCTCGTTAAACCTCTTACCTGTGCATTGGCAACTGTACGATCTACCACAGCACGTCTGTGCTGCATGGACGTCCAGAACTTCGTCCACGGGTGTGAGAATGTTCTTCAGGTAGCCACTGCAACCAGCATCGTAGCACAACCGACGCAGCACGTACAACTTCTGTGGCAGTTCTCCGAATCTACCATCCCGCCACCCGGAAGACCGTCATTTGACCCCTTTCTAACTTACTCCGTTGGCTATAGGAAGCACAAGTGTCTTCACGGTATGACACCTGTTTGCTTCACACGTCGATATCACACAGATGGCGCTCTGGCAGCTAAACACTATGCTCTCTGTTGGTGGACCAGGCTGTAACTGTAATCACTACGTCTGCTATCCACCAGGTGGCATCTGCCGTCATCGGGATCAAAGTCGACGTCGTCTTTCGAGGTGTGCTATTTCTCCCCCCCACCCCTCCCCCAGCCCCTCTTTTCCAACAGTTGACTTGCTTAGTTGTAAACCGTACAGGAAAATATGCGCAATCTAATATATAAAATTAATCTTTGTTTGTTTGTTTGCCTTTTTGTTCGTTTTTTATGCACGGCCATACCATACATCCGATTGCGATAAAACTTTGTCAACTCATTGCTTACGCTCGCGCAGAGGTTACAGGCGTACTAAAATTAACTTCGTGTGGTGCATAGCAGAGGTGCTTAACAATTTATTCGTTTCTTATGCCATCACGCTGAAACTGCTGGACGGATATGAATGAAATTTGGAAAAGAGGTAGCTTATACCCTGCATTAATACGTGGGCTACTTTTCGTAAACCACCGTAAGCTGCGTCGCAGAGGATACCTTCTTGTTGTTGTTGTTCAAAATGTTCAAATGTTTGTTACGCTTAAGGGACTTAACTGCGGGGTCATCAGTCCCTAAACTTACAAATTACTTATGAACTAGCTTATACTAAAGACGACACAAATATCCATACCCGAGGGGGGATTCGAACCCCCAAACGTAGCGGTCGTGCAGACTGTGACTGGCGCGCCGCAGACCACTCGCCCACTGTGGCCGGCTGTTGTTGTTGCTGACTTTATTCTGCAGACTGGTCTGATGGAGCTCGCCACGCTACCCTGTCCTGTGCAAGCATCTTCATCTGAGAATACGTACGGCAACCTACATCCTTTTGAATCTTCTCTACTCGTCCCTCAGTCTCCTTCTACGATTTATACTCCACTCATTTCCTTATAATGTTAAGTTGATGATTCCTTGATGTCTCAGAATATATCCCACCAATCTATCCCTTCTCTTAGTCAGGAAATGTCAGAAACTGCTTTTCTCCCCAATTCTATTGAGTACCTCCTCATTAGTTACGTGATCTACCCATCTAACCATCATTCGTCTGTAGCTCCACAATTCGAAAGCTACTATCATCTTTTTGTCTCAACTCCTTATCGTCCACAAATCACTCCCATATAATACTACACTCGGGTCAAATGCTTTCAGAAAGGTCTTCCTAACATTTAAATTAATATTGGATGTCAACAAATTTCGCTTCTTCAGAAACGCTTTTCTTCCCATAGCAATTCAGCATTTTATATCTTCTTTATTTCGGTCATCAGAAGTTATCTAGCGCCCAAATAACATAACTCATCTACCATTTTTATTCTCTCATTACCTAATCTCATTTATTCAGCATCGCCTAATTTTCTGACGCTACATTCCATTGCCCTTGTTTTACTCTTTTTAATGTTCAGCTTATATCTTCCTATCAAGACACTGTCCAAGGGTACCTTAACAATGGTTAATATGTTTGCTACTCCTTCATGCTGGAAGGAATGGACAGATTTGAATAAAATATGTAATAGCTTATGCCAGGAATTAATACATGGGCTACCTTTGGTTAGATATCGTACTGTGCGTGGCGGAGGGAACTTTACAGTGGGTTAATACGTTTGTTTCTCTTCACGCTAAAACAGCTGGATGGATTTGCATGAAATTTGGAATTCAAATAGCTTATAACCTTAATTAATGCGCCGCGGTGGAGTAGCCGAGCGGTCTGAAGCGTCTCGCTGCGGAGCGCGCGGTTTCTCGCCGTGGAGGTTCGAGCCCTCCCTGGGGCATGGGTGTGTGTGTTGTACTTAGGTTAGTTTACCTGGGTTTAAGTAGTTTGTAATCTACGGACTGATGACCACGCAGTTTGTTCCGATATACTTATAAACATTTGAACATTTTAATTAATGCATGAGCTACCTTTAGGAAGCCACCGTAGGTGCGTGGCGGAGGATACGTTACAACAAACATCCAAATTGTTTGACTGGTCACCATAAAAGTCAGCACATAAACGTATGTTTTCGTGAATCGTCCCATGGATAAAAATTCTGATGAAACAACACTGAATTTAATAAATTAAGGATAAATACATCATATATGAACAGCGAAATTTAAAAACAAATGTTCGTACTTGATTTTTCATTTTAAAAGTATGGAAACTGTCATAAATGTGCTACGAGTCAGAGTACTTGATATGTTTAATAAAAAGTGTATTTTTTTCCTAGAAATTCTTGTAAGCCTACAATTACATTGCCGCGGTGGAGTAGCCGAGAAGTCTAAGGCGCCTCGCTGCAGATCGCGCAGTCGCTCGCCGTCGGAGGTTCGAGTCCTCCTTAGGGCATGTGTGTGTGTGTGTGTGTGTGTGTGTGTGTGTGTGTGTGTGTTGTTCTTAGGTTAGTTTACCTTAGTTTAAGTAGTTTGTAAGCTACGGACTGATTGATGATCACGCAGTTTGGTCCTACAGATTAACAAACATTTGAACATATTTTACAATTTCATTCCGATCCTCTTGAAAGTACGCACGCTTGATCTTGAAAACAAGAGGCGTGTCACTATCTACATGACGACAGATTACGTCACCAATATACATACTCCGACCGTGATAAAGGTTTGGCCACTTGATTTTCAGAACAATATGCCTGTTTTAGTTTTTGAACGCTGAGTGACCAAGGTAACCTGACAACTAACCTCGACAACTATAGAGTTTACTCCGGTATTTATGAAATGATGCAGACTTTGACGCCATAAAAACAGTAATATTACTGTACATACGAGTTTTAACGTGTTGCGCGGTGGAAAGTGCCAACACACTTCAATCCATTTCACCCATTACCATGAAAGTTGATAGATATACAGGGTGAGTCACCTAACATTACCGCTGGATATATTTCGTAAACCACATCAAATACTGACGGACCGATTCCACAGACCGAACATGAGGAGATTGGCTAGTGTAATTGGTTAATACAAACCAAAAAAATGCACGGAAGTGTGTTTTTTAACACAAACCTACGTTTTTTTTTTTTTTTTTTTTTTTTTTGTTTTTTTTTTTTTTTTTTTATGGAACCCCGTGTGTTACAACACGCAACTGAACGTCGGAGATTTCAAGCGTCAACTTTAGGTTACAATATCTCCGGATGTAATTAACATTTTACAATGCAACAAACGGCATTTGTTTATATGTTCAGATGTACTAACAAAACTAACGGGGTTCCATTTAAAAAAACGTAGGTTTGTGTTAAAAAACATACTTCCGTGCATTTTTTATGGTTTGTATTAACCAATTACACTAGCCCCTCTCCTCACGTTCGGTCTGTGGAATCGGTTCGTCAGTATTTGATGTGGTTTACGAAATACATCCAGCGGTAATGTTAGGTGACTCACCCCGTATGTAATTAGTCATATAGAGAGGAAGCAATACATTGACTGAGAGAGTTGGAGGAGGAGTGGATAAAGAGAAAAAAGAAAAAGAAAGAGGGGTTGTTAGGGCTTAACGTCCCGTCTACAGCGCGGTAATTAAAGACGGATGGACAATGAGAGAAGGAAGTGATGAACGCAGAGAGGGGAGATACGGAAATGCATAGGGACACAGAGAGGAGAGGTTCCGAGAGACTGGTAGGAGGATATGAACACATTGGGGGGACAGAAGGAGATAGAAATAGCAAGGAAGATTATAATAACTGAAGACTGGAATAAGTAAATATCTGTGCAACGCAGAGTTCTCGGCTAGTACTAAATAAGAAAATAAAAGTATTTCTTTTCCACACACACACACACACACACACACACATAGACACACACACAATGTTTAAATGTTTGTTTGTCTATGGGACTTAACTACGGGGTCATCAGTCCCTAAACTTACAAACTACTTATGAACTACTTACGAACTAGGACGGCACAAATATCCATGCCCGAGGGGGGATTCGAACCCCCGACCGTAGTGGCCGTGCAGACCGTGACTGGAGCGCCTCAGTCGCCTCGGCCACCGCGGCCGGCTACACACACACACACACACACACACACACACACACACACACAGATGTAGAACTCAGAAGACTTCAGGCAAAATAACTTGGGGGGTTGTGATTAAATTACAGAAGTTTTTTCCAATCCCTCTCCCTGGAATTCCATCCTGGTACAAAAAGTGCGAAAGATACGTTTGCGGCGTGCAGAGAGCGGCGTCCTCAGGGAATTAATTGCGTTGCTGTGGTGTTGCAGATGGCTGCGACGCCGGAGCTGGTGACGGTGCGCGTGGCGCAGGGCGCGGTGCGCGGCCGCAGGGTCACCGGCGTGCAGGGCGGCTCCTACTTCAGCTTCCAGGGCCTGCCCTACGCAAGGCCTCCCGTCGGGGAGCTTCGCTTCCAGGTGAGCAGCCCCCAGGTGTTCAAGAAGCAGCGGGCCAGCTGGCGCAGAGGTAACACCCTAGACTCGCATTTTCGAGGATGGGAGCCATCCTGTCATCAGGGAGGCGGTTGACTTTCATGCTATGGACTCAGGGCCAGGACACCATATCATCGTTCCTTCACAACATCGAATCCTTCTCTCCTTCTCTCACATCAACCCAACATGTTGTTACCTTCCTGGATGCTAACCTCCAGCTCAATGATAGCTGTAACCTTGCCTCTAATTACCAACAGTACCTGAACTTCGACAGCTGCCATCCACATCAAAACATTCCTCCCATATAGCATTGCCACCCATCGATGGCGAATTTTCAGTGATGAGAACTTCCTTACCCTATATACTGAAGACCTCTCAACGGCCCTCACAGACAGACATTACCCTCCTGACCTAGTCCACAAACAGATTTCCCTCGTCATATCCCCACACACCACCAATCCTCCCTCCACCCGTAGTAAGTCACAAAGGATAGTTCTTGTGTCCTTGTCACCCAATACCACCCCAGACTGGAAGGAAAGAAGGAAGGAAGCTTAGGGTCATTAGAGATGGAGCTAACGCTCTGAGTTTTGGGTGATAATGGGGAAGGAAAGGCCGTGCCCTTTTGAAAGGAACCATTCCGGCATTTGCTTGCAGTGATTTAGGAAAATCACGGAAAACCTAAATCTGTATGGCCGGAAGTGGATTTGAACCACCGTCCTTCCGAATGCGAGTCCAGTGCGTTACACCCCAGACTGAAACAATTAAATCGCATCCTTCATCAGACCTTTCATTATCTATTATTTTGCCCTGAAATGAGAGATATCCTACCAATGAACCTCCCAAACCCTCACAAAGTGGTGTTTCGTCACCCAACCAACCTCCAAAACATCTTAGTCCATCCCTATGCCACTCCCAATCTTAACCCCTCACCACATGGATCATATCCCTGTGGAAGATCCCGATGCAAAACCAGCCCAAGTCTTACCACCCAGCACTTCTTATTCCAGCCCAGTCACATGCTTATCCTACCCTATCAGAGGTTGGGTTACCCATGAAAGCAGCCATGTGATTTACAAACTCTGCTGCAACCATTGCACAGCGTTTTATATTTGTATGACAACGAACCAGCTGTCCATCAGGATGAATGGCTACCATCAAACTGTGTCAAAAAGAAAGATGAACCACGCTGTGCACAGTATGTGGATGAGCACAAAACACTTCATTTCAGTGGCTCATTTACTACCCAAGACATCTGGATCCTCTCCTCCACGACCAGTTCTTCTGAACTGCACAGATGAGAGTTCTCCTTCCAACACATTCTACGGCCCCACAAACCACCCTGTCCTCAACCTAAGATAACTGCTCATCCCTACACCCTATGCCTAACTTCTTCCCCCCCCCCCAACACCCCCCCAACCCCCCCCCCCCAATCCCATTCCCGACTCATCTTGTATCTCTCCAGTTCCTGACTCCCTTCCAACTGTGTGTCTTCCATTACAATATCCCTTTTTATTTTTTTATAATTATTTTGGTTACAAATTTTCTTTCCCTCCCAAAACATCTTTATACCTCCCTTTTATCCTCTCCCGCACATTTCCTTCACTGCATTCAATGCTCCATCTCACATTCCTACCTAACAGAGCCTTTACAATTCAACGTGCAACGCGAAACCTTCCATCCCCACCCTTTCCCGACAACCTTCCCCCTCCACTCCCCTCCTCACTCACTGTCAAGATCTTTGTTGCGTTGGAGTGTCCAGAGATGCTAGTTGTGAGTGTATAGTTGTCTGAGCAATTGTGTGAATGTATGTGTTTCTTTTTCTGACGAAGATCGCGGCCAAAAATTTGTTGTGTGGATGTGATTGTCTATTTTTCATACCTGTCAACCCCTAAACAAAGATTTTTACGATGCGTTGTTACCTATCGTCCATTATTGAGGGATGACTTCTAGAACTTCTCACAGTTTATCGCCTGTTCCGGGGGAAGGCGCTGCTAGCAACGCGGAATAGAGTGCGCTAGAAAAATCTACGTATTTACAGGGAGCCGTTACCGTCGTGACGTAAACCAACCAATGAGAAGTCGTCATCTGGTTATAAAAATGTAAGCCTCCAGTTCACAGCAGTCAGTCTTACCAAGACTGTAAGTAAGATTTTCGCGACCGTCTGTGTTAGACTGTAGCTTTACCTCTGACGACGACTACTGAGGTGACAGTCGAAAGCTTGGGCGCTTACCCATATTTGTCGCGGTAAGAAAACCGAGAACTTTTTATGCAAGGACTCCGTCGTGAAAGACTTCGTACCCAACCTGATTTAGGGTATCACTAAAGCACTCCAGGTGAGAAGGGCGGTTCATTTCCTTCCCCATTCCTACCAAAAATCAATCCGAGCGTATGCTCCGTCTCTAATAACCACATGTGTCGGCAAGACGATATGTCCTAAGCGTCCTATGCTATAAGAATCCTGTTACAAAATACAAGCCGTGCAACGGTGATCACAAGGTACCAAGGCAGTATACAATCACTACTGATGTACGGAATTATCTTTTGGGGAAACTCTACATAAAGGAAAATACATTTAGACTACAGAAAAAGATGGTCAGAACCATAAAACCCACAGATGCGACTTTACGTTGTATCCTGCACAGAGTTTATCACATCTAAGATTAAAGCAAGGGAGAGTATACGCTGTAAAAACCTGCGTATTGCGCTATGTACGGTTCTTATTTAGAATAAGTATCACCATTACTTATTCTAATTGCGTGGCTCTATGGACATTACTTCCATAGTCACAAGACCAATATTTAAAAGTATCAAGATACTCGCCCTTCCTTTTTTAAACACTACATCTACGAAGCACTAAGCTTTACAAAAGGTTGTTTATTAAAATAAGAACGTATCTTAAAGTAAAAAAGTGATTTTCATTCTTATGACTCAAAGCAGTAGCATAACTTACGTGTACGCTGTATAATCACATGCCATCAGATTTTCTATTCTGTTTTAGAGTTTTTATTGTTATGTTATTGGCCAAATATTCTTAAATGAACCTTACCTTACGTCAGTGTGCAATGCGTGTTAAATTACATCTGTAAATCATACTAGGTATAAGCTGTAACTACTACAGTATATTGTTTTTCAAGAATACTACTAGTGTGCTATATGAATCGAATTATGTTTGGAACCGTTTTCACTACATGACTAACACTCTCACAGGCGCCGACTTTTGAAATTCTTGGGGTATGCTCTCCTGCTGCAGCTCCCCCCCCCCCCCTCCCCCCGACATGTATTTCTAAATAAAAGAATAATAATAATAATAATAATTTAAAGAAACCATACAAAGCATTTTTATTTTAACGTCAACATTTTTCCAAATCATTTTCAGAGTTTTCCTGAATACTATGTTCTCTATCGCAATCACACTGAACCGTGTTCCTGGCTTCATTCTTCTGCAGATTGATTTTCTTTTACAGTATCACCAAAAGCTTATACACTTCTACATCATACCATGTCTGTCGATACCAATAGATTTACAACCCATTGTTACATCACACACTAATTCAGTAAACAGGATGAAAAATGTCATTCTTTTACACTAACACGATTACTTGAAGACAATTGACTTGTAAGAGAATACATACAACGTATTGAGCAAGAGCGGTGCCATAAACTACATAATATTCATGATGGGGTCACAAATAACCCTAAGATAGTAACTAAGATAGTAAGTATGGATATCGTACAGTCAGAGGCAAAGGTATGCCTTCATATGCTATGCCAGCTCATATACTCTGGTGTTTGTATGCGAAAGTATTTTACAGTATCTGTTTAGGCAGGGACCTGAAAGTACAGTTTAAATTACTACCTGCGAAATGAGATGGAATCATATTTACTGTCTTGCTTGTCAAAAGTAGATTTATTTTTAAACGATATATCATCATTTTAAAGGATGCACTTTACGAGGATAATTAATTTATTGAACGGGCAAGATTACATACAATAAGCTGTCCATCATAGAGCAGGATTGCAGGAACAGCATTAAATAATTATCCGTATTATATCGCAAATTCCGAGGTCACTGTTAGGCTGGAACAGAAGAGTAAGGCTGAAATTGCCCAGCCGAACATTCGTGACGAGAATATTTTTAAATTTCACTGCTGCTGTGTTCTGATCAGCTAACTACAGCTAATATTCTCTACTCCAACTCTCCCTTCTGATTTGCTAACCATAACACGTGCAAACCACACAGCGTAACTTCGATTTCACACTTCGCAAAGCTCTAGCGCCGTATTTGTAAAATTTTGTATTTGTACTTCAGCATCAGATGCTATACGGCATCAAACGTTTCCTCAAAATGAGTCAAGAAATATATCGTAAAGAATAAAACCAAAATTTTCAGAGCATACCCACTCAAATTTTAAGATATGCTTAAGCGACCGAGCGTACCCGTACTCAGCGCCTATGAACACTCTTGTGACAGAAAGGCCTCTCTGTAGGTCTCAAAACACACCAACGATTAAGGTGGCCTTTGAATCTCATGGTCTACAGCCAGCATTCGTGGAACCCATTGTGAGCACCTGCTTGGATATCAGAGATTCGCGATCATTGCAGACGCACTTCCAATGCTAACCCGACAGCTTTGTGGTGGTCAGTTCACACAAACAAACGTCTCTCGCCTCGTCAGTTCCCCAATGAACATGTGTCGAATAGGTCTTGCTGTTTGTCTGCACCTCGTGTCAGTGCAACATGGCAGTCTTGTGGCCACTCAGAGCATGTGGTGCCAAGTTACCATAGTTTAAAAATTGTGCATTGCCGACCTACACAACATTATTAATTTTCGTTCCTACTGGCATCTTGTCGCTGACATGATTCCGCAAAACGCTACAGATATCCAGAGTGAAAACAAATTCTATGGTACGGCATGATTGACTGGAACTCTCGACGGTGCCTCTGATATGATTTGTTGTTGCTCGAGAACGTTAACACTTAACGTTAGAGAGTGAGAGTTTTGCGTCTGAAGTGCAAGTGACTACTGACAGTGAACGATGATAAAGAATGCAAGAATGCATAGCCCATTCTTCCCTGATACTTCCACGCATTCGTCTGATTGTTTGGTCAGCACTTTTAGCAGTCCATGCAGCACTGAAAGTGTTGGAATTTAATCAGCATTTTGATGGATGATCTTTCTTGCAAAATATTGGTGATGGCACTCAACTCTTTACTTTGCAACTTAGAATATGCAGGAAAACCCTACAAAGCAAGTTGATAGGAGAGAGAAAAAGTATCAAAATTCTCGATTCATTGCTGTGGTCCAGCAACATCAGTACAAAACTCAATATACATATAAGGGCATCATAAATTTGTGTCCATACATGTAGGCATGTGCTCCGGACACCAAACCGTTACAAAAGATGACTTTCTCCTGTTTAGATACATGCCCTGTGAGCCTGCGTATCGTGCTTTGCTCTCTTTTGGCAAATCCTGAAGGGTGACATTTTTTGCCAAATTCATTCTGGATACTCTCACACAGAATGCCGATATTACATTCAGGAGTTGAATTAACTTCGAAATCGAAATACTGAAACATTTCGGGGCGTTGAAATGAATTCAACGACGAAGTTGAAAATTTGTTCTCGACTAGGATTCGAACCCGGGTTTCCCGCTTCGGACCATAAGTCGCCTTAACCAATTAGGCTATCCAGGAAAGCTTCCCTTCCAACCCAAATTCTCAACGTGTATCACACTACGATGGTAGTGCCCCCTGCCCATTTGCTCCTCTTGCTCGCAGCTTACACTGTATTTCGGGACCGGGCGTATGAATGCGTTCGCATTGAAATTGTCATTGCCTGTTGTGAGCATAGTTACATATAGTTATTGATAAGGTGTATGGTCTTTTCGGAAATGTCAGAAAAGAACAGACACCACATCAATAATTGTAAATATGCCCACAACAGGCAATTACAGTCCGGACATTTATTTCAGCGCCTCGAAAGGGTCGAAATGTTTCAGTACTTCGATTTCGTAAATTTACGGCCGTTACTATCAACCAATGGAGTCTGTTCTTTCTGAAATGTCCGACACTATATCAATAATTTAATTAACGGTTTTATGAGGCCTATCTACTACTTATAACCATCTTCGGGGTCTGCTTGTAATGGATCAGTCTGAAATTTGTGCTGTTACCAGGGATGGAGTGTTGAGGTATCAAAACAGTAAGAAGCGAATTTCTATTTTAATTTCATTTAATTTCTTTTTTTACTATTAAAAAAAAGAAAAAATTAATAATAATAATAGACAATTATTAATTAATGTTGTGAAGAAAAAAAATTCATCTGTGGAACTAAAAGAAAAAAGTGGAAGAGCAGTATCTTTGCTTGTTAATTAGCAGTCAGTCTTGTCTTGTCTTCTCGCGTAGTTAGAAGTGATGAGCTGTCTCGGTTTTTTTTTTGGGAGGGGGACGTGTGTGGAGCGCTATTGGCCCCTCTTACTGGGGCCTGCACAGCACGATGAAAAGCTTGGTCTTAGATTATTACTTAGGCCTTAAAGTGAACAACATAATGACCCTGAGATGTGATGAAGCAATCAACAATAAGAAGACATTCAGAAAACTGTCGGTATATATATATATATATATATATATATATATTTTTTTTTTTTTTTTTTTTTTACACGAGTTAATTCTAAAGTTTCTCTGAAGTTTATTAATATTGACGTGATACATAAATAATCATACAAATAATTTTTAAACTGCTTTCTTCTTTGCTAATTTTCATTAACAATTTTTAATATATATATATATATATATATATATATATATATATATATATATATATATATATATATATATATATATATATATTTCACAAACTTCTTGCTTGTGTCATCACAATTTCGCGCAGAATTTAACGACACCAATTTGAAGTGACCGAATGACGAGGAACAGCTGTAACTGTAGTGGAAATCGATCTGAAGATGGATAATTAAGTAACTGAATTCTGTGACGAAAAGTAATTATAAAGCTCTATTCAGGAATATAGAATCCAGTGGATATTTTTCTTGTGTTAGAGGCCTGTGTTACGCATACAGTCGACCTTCATGAAACATTTTAAAAGCTTCAAGTTCAAAGGTCGACTAGGTGACTCAGTTTCTCGCACTATTTTTGAACCAATGACATGTGAGTGTTAGCAACAGGTACAGAGCTGTTCCTCCCGCAGCCCCCTCAGCCGGCAGAGAGCTGGTCCGGTGTGCGCGACGCGCTGGCCGAGGGCCCCGCGTGCATCCAGTTCAACCTGATCGTGCGGCAGCTGATCGGCAGCGAGGACTGCCTCTACCTCAACGTCTACACCCCGCAGGTAAGACCAGCATTCTCCACCTTAACCCTCCCAATACAAACTCATTTTCAGTAACATGTATTACCAAGGGGAGGGGGGCGGGTACTTTGTGCCCACCATAAAAAAATTTAAAAAATAAATAATATTCATTAATTTTTCTTGAATTACATTAATAACATACTTCTGAAAGAACTATTAATGCATAATTAGGATCCTGAACCTGAATATTTCTTTCACAACTGTTTTCAATAATGCATTTTGTATCTTTCACCTACTTTGTCACTTAAGTTTACTAAGTCTAATTACCTTGAGAAAAATAAATAGTAAAAGTCGTTATAGTACTATTGAAGTACACTTTACTATAATTCAAAAACATTACAAAAACTGGAAGTAATACACAGATACCTTAGGTACATAAAATAGTTTTGTGAGAATAATTATTCACCACTATCTTCGGCATCTGCTTCACACTTGGAACATACGACAGTTTTTTGTGATGTTTACTACATGTGTATCTCTTACAGTTGTTGCATATTATTGTCGTTTTGTTCATTTAGTTGTACTTTTCTGCTTCTGAACGCCTTTCACTGACACACAAATGACATCTACCTTTACCTCCATGATCTTCCTTTGCACCGAAGTTCTGTTTGATTTTCCGTCTGAGAATTCCCTCCATATAACTACAGGCTTCGGCAGTCCTACAGTATTTGTAGTCCTTTCCTCAATGTATGGTTTCGTGAGCTGTAGTCCCAGTTCTTGAAGAAAAAGTTGTCGCTTATTAGGGTTTTTCTTATTCCAGTCTGGGAAGTTCAACAAAAGTAGTGTATAACTATTTACCGCTGCTATGTCCACAAGAGTATAGAAAATAGACAGCGGCCACCTTCTTGTAGCCCTCTTAGATGAATATTTCCTCACTATTTGATGAATCGTGTCAACGCCACCTTTACTCTCATTATAATATAAATTTATAATTGTTTTCTTCTTAGTGTCAGTAGGTGAACCAATTGCAGCGTCATAATGTTGAGATGATAGAAACAGCAGATTTCTTTTGGGTTTTTCACGGGGGATGTAAGAAACAATTGTGATCGGAACATTGCCAGCACTTGAATCACTGAAAGCAAATTTACTAGAATATAATTCTCGTCTTGAAATATCTTTCAGTTCTTGAGGTATGTGTTTCCTATTAGCTTGTAATGTTCCCACGAGAGTTAGCTTGTGATTCCTCCATAGATCTTCGGCCAAATCAACTGAAGTATATCTGTCTGTGGTGACATTTCGCCCTGAATTATGAATAGGAACCACCAGGAGTTTGACAACCGCTGCAGCGGAATTTGATTGTCGTGTACCATCATTTCTGTTCCCAGCATAAGGCGCCATGCTGATAACATATCTGGTTTTAGCATCTGTGAGCATGCGTATACCATATTTAAAAGGTTTTTCCTTCATTAAGACCTTGAAGGGACACCTGCCACGGAACAATGACAACATTTCATCAATAACTGTGTGCATCCCAGCAGATTAATATTTTATCAGTAATTCATTCATTTTATCAAAAACTACTCGTATTGCAGCAAACTTATCACATTTCCTGCGATCACTTCGCGACTCTCTGTCATCTACATCTACATAGATACTCTGAAAATCACATTTAAGTGCCTGGCAGAGGGTTCATTAACCACTTTCATAACTTTTCTCTACCTTTCCATTCTCTAATAGCGCGCGGGAAGAAAGAACCCCTAAATCGTTCCGCTTTCGATCTGATTTCTCTTATTTTATTGGGACGGTCATGTCTCCCTAAGTAGGTGGGTGCTAGCAAAATATTTTCACATTCAGAAGTAAAAGTCGGTGATTGAAACTTCGCAAACAGATCACGCCGCAATGAATAACGTCTTTCTTTTAATGATTTCCACCCCAATTCGTGCAACATTTCCGTGACGCTCCCCCCCCCCCCCCCCGTAACGTGATAAAACAAAACGAGCTGCCCTTCTCTGAATCTTCTCAGTATCTTCCGTCACTCCCACCTGGTGAGGGTCCCACAAGGGGCAACAGTACTCCAGGAGAGGACGCACAAGTGTGATGTAGGCAGTCTCTTTGGTGGAGCTGATGCATCTTCGAAGCGTTCTGCCAATGAAACGTAACCTTTGATTCGCCTTCCCCACAATATTTTCTGTGTGTTCTCTCCAGTCAAAGTTGTTCGTAATTGTAACTCCTAGGTATTTGGTAGAATTTACGACCTTAAGGTTTGACTGATTTATCGCGTAATTGAAGTTCAGCGGATTTCTTTTAGTGGTCATGTGTATTACTTCACACTTTTCTTTATTTAGTGTCAATTGCCAATTTTCGCACCAAGTAGAAATTTTATCTAAATCGCTTTGCAGTTGCTTTTGATCCTCTGTTGACTTCACTAACCGATAAACGACAGCATCATCCGCGAACAGTCTAAGGGAGCTATTCAGATTGTCTCCTAAATCATTTATAAACACGAGGAAGAGTAGGGGACCTATAACGCTTCCCTGTGGAACGTCAGATATCACTTCTGTTTTACTCGATGACTTACCGTCAATTACAACGAACTGTGTCCTTTCTGATAGGAAATTGTGAATTCAATCGCACAATTGAGAAGATATTCCATAAGCACGCAATTTCATTAGAAGCCGCTTGTGGGGTACAGTGTCAAAAGCGTTCCGGAAATCCAGAAATATGGAATCGAGTTGAGATCCCTTGTCGATGGCACTTAACACTTCATGTGAATAAAGGGCAAGCTGTGTTTCGCAAGAGCGATACTTTCTGAATCCGTGTTGACTATTGGTTAATATGTCGTTCTCTTCGAGGTAGTTCATAATATTCGAACAAAGTATATGTTCCAAAATCCTACTGCAAATCGACGTCAATGAGATTGGCCTGTAATTTTGGGGATCACTCCTATTGCCTTTCTTGAATATTGAGTAACTTGGGCAACTTTCCAGTCTTTGGGTACAGATCTTTCGCTGAGTGATCGGTTGTAAATTATAGTAAAGTACGGAGCAATTGCATCAGCATACTCTGAGAGGAATCTAGTTGGTATACAATCTGGCCCGGAAGATTTGTTTTTGTTTAGTGACTTAAGTTGTTTTACTACTCCAGGAACATCTACTTCTAAGTTTCGCATGCTGGCAGCTGTTCTTGGATTGAATACTGGAGTGTTCACTTCGTCTTCGTTGGTGAACGAATTTCGGAAAGCAGTGTTTAGTAATTCTGCCTTAGCATTACTGTCGTCGGTAGTATTACCATTGCTATCGCGTAGTGAAAGTAGTGTTTGTGTTTTGCCGCTAGTGTACTTCACACATGACCAGAATTTCTTTGGATTTTCTGCAAGATTACGAGACAGGATTTCATTGTGGTAGCTACTATAGGCTTCTCGCATTGAAGTCCGCGCTAGGTTGCGAGTTTCAGCAAAAGATTGCCAGTCTTGTGGATTCTGTGTCTTTTTAAATTTTGCATGCGTTTTTCTTTGTTTCTGCAACAGTGATCTGACCTGTTTTGTGTACCACGGGGGGTCAGCCCCCTCTTTTATTAATTTATTTGGTATAAATCTCTCGATTGCTACTGATATTATGTCTTTGAAAGTAAGCCACAACTGATCTACACTCGCATTTTTAGTTTTGAAAGACTGGAGATTATCACTCTTACTATTATATTAAGCTGCTGGAATCTGGTTAGGCTCATTGTAGCAGTATAAATAAACCTTCCTGAAGTGAAGGACCATAAATCTGTAACAGATGAGTTACTGTCGTTTTCCTCCCCCATAATAATAAGTAGCCCTATATTCCATGAACTCAAGTTTGTCTGTCTTGGGTATTTTCTGCCTCAATGCCTCTTCATTGGTACGATGTATTTTAATGTTGACAATTTCTGGAGATAAAAACCTTTCAAATGATTCTCTTATTGTTCCTACTTTATCTTCGTCTCTTATGCCTTCTCTTTCTGTCATAATGTTTTGTACTACTCGTCTTCTAATGTGAGGAGGTTTGGAGCTATAAATTTTCCCAGTGCTTGTAATATACTTGTCACTAACCTCGCAAGCTTCATCAGTTACAGGTGCCCAGAATTCTTCTTCAGCGTCTGTAGATAATCTACCACTGTCCACATCCTCGCGCACAACACATTCCTCTTCAGGTTTACTCACTACACTGTCAGTTTCATCAAATTCAATTTCAGAATCTGTAGATTCTTCCAAAATTTGTGATATTTCTGTCAGTAAGGGACTGTCGATAGGCCACTACGGTCGGGGGTTCGAATCCCCCCTCGGGCATGGATATTTGTGTCGTCCTAGTTCGTAAGTAGTTCATAAGTAGTTTGTAAGTTTAGGGACTGATGACCCCGCAGTTACGTCCCATAAGCTTTACAAACATTTGAACATTTTTGACTGTCGATACATTTTCACTCACAGTTGTATCTAACACTAGACTAAGTGCCACTGAACAGGAAACAATAAAGATCAAAAGGGAAATGAATCATTATTGAGATCATTGTCGCTGTCAACCCCGAGAAATCTAATGTACATGTGTTCTAAGGTCACGTAATTCTGTTATATGTGGAGTAAGACGACTGTTGTGGAAAGTCGCATCTACTGCCAAGGAGGGGGGGGGGGGAGGGGATTTTGTGACCACCTCCCTTCAACTTACAATTTCTGATTAAGCTTAAACAAAGAATTTAAAACAATCATAGAATCTGGAAGAAGACTTCATTAAAGACAATAAATATTTTTTTACAAAATTTAAAAAAATAAAGTACCTTAGTAGACTTCAATATTTTAAAAAGGTGGGCAAAAGTGCCCCCCCCCCCTTTGGTATAGCGAGGGTTAAACCAGCGGCGTTAAATTATCGTAAATTGACTAAATTTAACCAAATTATTGAATCGCTAATGACAATAATACATAATACCTGTGCCGAGCATCGAATCTATTTGTGTATAGCTTATAGTCTATCTCTTACTGTTTTCTAATGAAGAGAAAATTTAAAATAAATGATTTATGCATTACATATAAAACCGTTCCAAGGAAAATTGTGTAATGTCCCCTGCTTTAGTTCCTTCACATATCGGCCCCAACCCGAACATTCTTTCAGTACTGTCAATGTCGGCGCTCTAACAATTAGCGGAGGGCCGTACAACTTCTTGTAATTGTTACACGTGAAGAATCCGAGACATACAGAAAAACTATTTTCTCATCACCACAGATATTAAGGGGACTGCACGTGAACGAACTGCATTTTCATACCTTGTTTTCGGTGCACATTACTCTTGAACTACAATGCGGAGCAAGTCGCGATTTTGTACCAACAATGAATGACTTTAACTCAAGCTGTAATAGGAAATTTATTAAAATGTCTGTTATAATTTAAAAATTACATTATTTTGCCTAATAGATATTTTTATAATAGTCGTTCACATTTGGGACCATTTTCCTCACATCTGAGGAAATAGAAAAGCCTTTATTACACGTCATTACTATTTTGTCTAAAAATTACCGTTAGTATTATACACAAAATGACAATCATAGATCATTTCTGCGGTGTATTAGGCATAATACAAATATACTGTCTAATTCTTCAATTGGGAGAAATTTGGTGAAAATAGCTAAAACCACTATGAAGATATATGCACCTATGTTCTGAAAATGTACTTTCGAGAAAATGAAAGAAGAATGTTCACATTGTTTTTCGCTCGCTTCATGACTCTTTAAATGAAATGTTCAAATGTTTGTAAAGCTTATGGGACTTAACTACGGAGTCATCAGTCCCTAAACTTACAAACTACTTATGAACTACTTACGAACTAGGACGGCACAAATAGCCATGCCCGAGGGGGGATTCGAACCCCCGACGGTAGTGGCCGCGCAGACCGTGACTGAAGCGCGTCAGTCTCCTCGGCCACCGCGGCCGGCGGACTCTTTAGTAGGGTTACCAGACGTCCTCTTTTACCCGGACATGTCCTCTTTTCTGGACTCTAAAAATGGCCGGGCGGATTTTTTGCAACATGGGAAAAGTCCTCTTTTTTTTTTTTTTTTATTTATACAGCTGCTTCAATTTGAAAGTGCAAAAATACAATCATTTAGTCTCTCATAAATGAATGCACTATAGAATTTAACCTAAATTCCAACACAGTAATTTATTTTTTTTTTTTTTTTTTTTTTTTTTTTTTTTTTTTTTTTTCTAGATTATCATCTTTTGATGTCGTCCATGCGTGGAGCTCAACTTACGATTTCAGAAAATTTTGAATAATTAAGGTTGTAATTAGCATGTAATACAAGTTGCGAGGCGGCCAGATAAAGAAATTACACACGCAAATGTACAAGATTACTCAGCATCCAATAATTTCTAATTATAATCCTTATGCTGATTTGTATAACTTTGGAAGTGTCCTCTTTTTTGAGCGCTGACATCTGGTATCCCTACTCTTAGACATTCCAGTGGCATAATCTTGCTGACCAACTGCTTCTTTATCCTCTGCAGACTTTTTCAGGAGTCTTTTTCTTACTCTGGTGGTGGCTTTCGCAGCCGTTTCACCTTCAACTAGTCGCTGACGATCTATGGCAGTCAGATCCGCTATCATATTATTTCCTCGTTGGATGCATAATTTGCCCATTACTTTTGTCCTGTTAATTAAACCATCATTAAAACAGATAACAGTATCCACAGTGGCGTAGCTATCATAGGGCTAGGCGGGGCAGTGCCCCGGGGCCCCCGAGCTCAAAGGGCCCCCTCCACCACCGTGAGCGACGTTTGAAAAAAGTTACAGAACACTATCGATTTTTTGTTTTTGTTCTCCCACCCCACCGTTCATGATCTTCACCTTCCCTCAAACCAAATTCCCCACAGTAGCCGCACTGGGCAACCGGGTGGCGGAACATTGCTTTTAGTGGGACCTTCACAAGACGCCGCTCGGTGGTGCTGCTGACCTTTCAAGCCGCCAGTCGCTGTGTACAACAATCGGCACACTTCAGTCGGCGTTGCAGAAGAAGTAGAGGCAGCATCAAAGCTGCTCACAGCAACAGCTGCGCCTTCGCAGTATAGCGGCGTGCCGCTTGGCACAGTGTGAAGGATCGAGCACCTCCAATACTGAATAAATACATTTACTGTACAGTACTTGTTATTGGCAAATAGAAATGTACAGTTCGATTATACGAATAATCGGATTTCCGAACATACACGTCGCCCAATTACTTCGGATAATCGACAACCTACTGTATATGATATTTTAGTTGAATGAAGGATTTTAAACATTTAACTTATTGAACACTGAGAAACATACCTCAAACGCACGAAGTGAAATCCAAATATTATTCCCACTCAGTATATAAACATAACAAGGTTACTTGTCCGCTAAGACATGACCCTGCCACCGTTAGTGTGTTGTCAGTTGAAGTCGGAGTTGCCATGGCTGCCAATCTTTGTGAAATAACAGTGAATGGGGCTGAATTGCTAGCAGTGTGTTTGACAGTACACGGTGTGACCACATTTGAATATGAAGCGTATACAATGTATTATTACAGAACGGTATTATTATGGTAACTAAACTGTTTGTATAGTGACTTCCCCTCAAGGGAGTGCCCCTTAATCATAGATCCCAATGAAGTGCTGTAACCAACTGCACTCTGAAATGCATGCGAGAAGAAGAGAAAATATGGTTACTTTGTCAGAATATTGAATTGTCCATTCTAAACGCTGCCCTCTACCCCAGTGTCGTGATAATAAGCGAAGATGTCGACTTATTTTACTTATTACTTCATGCAGCCTGGTAGCGGCACAGCTCAATACAAAGTGTTTCATCGTGCAAAATCCGGCAACTTCCTTTTGCTGAAACCATCCTACACGAATATTTCCCCTGTTTTCTTTCTTTGACTGGGCTATCAAAGAAATAAGGCTGATCGGCATGGGGCATGGGGTCGTTTTATCTGCATGTCCTGCCCAGGCCCAACTCTGTCCCTCGGCAAAATTTCATCAAAATGCACCCAGTAATTTTTGCGTAAAAGAATACCAAACAAACAAACTTTTACAGTTATAACTATATTATCTGCTGCGTGACACATAATTTACTTAGCAGTATTTAGGTTTGCCTTATTATTTCTTCCAGTGGGCGGTAAGGAGCTGATGAAATAGTTTTGCATCGGTATACAGTTTTAGTTTGAAGCGGGCCCCACTGTCACTTTTGCCCCGGGGCCCTTGGTGACATAGTTACGCCACTGAGTATCCAGTATTATCAGTAATGTCCATCCAACAAATACTGTTCAGTACTCTTTGCCACACGCAGCTGTTGAAACTCTCATTAGGATATTGTGTACAGTCATGTAGACATTTGCTAAGTAATTCTTTATCTGCATGTTCCATGTATATTGTCTTTATTGTTTCCGTACGTATGGTAGGCATGGAATGTTTATGGTGATATTCCTTGCCTGAAGCATCAGCTTGTCCAGCGTGCACACATTTGTTCAAAGAGCGTTTAAGACTATAATAACTATTTAAAAGTAAATAAAACATACATTTTTGAAAACGGGAGAAATTTGTCTTTCAGATGTAGACATTTTTTACGATTTTTCAGTCATTTTCACTCCAGGTCCTCTTAAAACATAGTTTACATAAAACAGAAAAACACATTATTGTCACCCACTTTGAATTTAAAGAAAGGGATACATTTGAAAGTTCAGATGTTTCTAAACCTTTTAAAACAAACTGCTATGATTATCCGTCCCTAGACTTACAAAATACTTTAACTTACACTAAGGACAACAAACACACACACACACACACACACACACACACACACACACACACGCCTATGTCTGAGGGAGGAGTTGCACAGGTTTGCCAGACTGGGCGATATGTCGCCAATTGGGCTGCCCAAGTTAGAATTTTGCGACATTTAAAGATACTAATGCAACGGTTGCCAATTACGTGTGTGCTTTACTTCTCTTTACAACTGCTTTGGTTATGTAGCGACAATCTACATCTAACTAATGAGACTTAAACAGGCTTAACCCAAGGACAAACACAAGATCCATGCCCAAAGGGGGATTCCAAGCCCCGGCGGGAGTGGCCTCGCGCACCATGACATGACGCCTTATTACGATCAGCTACTCCCGGCTGGCAGAAATATGTTGTTTTCTATGCTTTGCATCTAAATCACTTCAAATTTCAATTAAACACGCAATAAGCTGCCAGTTTAGGCACAACAAATATTACTTTTTATTGTTTATTAATACTATATAGTGTACTCAGCTCAACCAACTCCTTCATATCGGTGATCACAATATAACCCTTTAAGGGATTGCTGCATGTTATAATAGCTTAAGTCGGTAATGTAAACCAAAGGCCATTACCTTTAATTATACATTAGAAACTGAAGCCATTTGGGAGCAGTGAAAACATATTTCTATTTTATAAAGAATTCAGACAGTTTTAGATGATTTTAAATGTTAACTAGTCGAAACTTGAGCTAAACAGTTGACATTTGCTTTTACGTGCAGTTCATCATTTTTATATCAAATCTACTGGAGCCCATTTCAGTATTTGTTATCGTGCGTTTCACCAACAGTCAACATGCGAGTAGTGTAATTCAACTTTAAGAAAGAGCGCCGCTCGTGACATTCACCGACAAAATCTCGCAACATCTCGTCGATTGCACAGTCCAGTATTGCAAACATGCTGAAGCTATTCACATGAATAACGTATGCCAGTTTACAAAGTGACACCTCTGAAGTCCAGTGCCTCACAGGCAGAAATGCCAGAGATATCAGAAGAGGACGTAAGTGAAAGTTTCAATATAATATCATTTTACTGTTACGTTGATTTGTATTTGTGATCTTACATAAGATTAATAATCATCATCATTTATTGTACATAACAGGCCATTAAGACCCATGACAGAAAGCAAAAGAAATATTACAAAGAAATAAAGATTAATTACTATATAGAGTTCACTGTCAAAATCAGTCACAAAGGAAGGAGTACATAAGATTAATAAATTCAAATTATACCTGACCAACAAAATTCATTCTTACATATATGTCAAATTGTACTATAGAGATGGGATGGTTTATATATAATATATACGTGGCGACATTGAGCTACAGTAGTCCGCCAAAGTGGCGACTTCACACAATAGTAATCTGGCAACCCTGGACTTGCATCTCCTGCAGTACGGCCGCCCAGTCCGTAACATGACGCCTTAGAACACGCGGCCATTGCGGCAAAAGTCTCTGTTATTCAAAACTCTGTACATATTGCGTCAAAATGTTGAATTTATGAACCAGCAACAATTTTGTTATGCTTACGTTGAGATGTATTTCATATTAAATCGTCCAGAAAATATTAATAGACTGTTCATGCAAACACCTTCACATAAGCTACAAAGCTTTGACAACAATAGGCATAATAGAAAAAAAATTGCATTTTTCTTTGTATGATGTACCACTTATTTTCTCATCTTATTAACACAATGTCGCTCGTTTAATAACTTAAAACTAGTTATGTATTCAATTTTTATTACATTCGAAATCATTCCATACCATAGTAACATGCTTACGTGCATCGTACGCAGGCATGAAACTATCGTAAACGTACGTTCATCATCGTACCGTCACAAAGCCCCACAAGTTGCATGCTGCAGTAGCTTCAGGCAGTGCAATTGGATAAATTTTAATACAGTAAAAGAAATCTAACATTTCGCATCATCTTAGAAGTCTTCCCTCCATTAAAATTGCCTATTAAATAATTCTAATACATCCAAAAGAGCTGCGAAATGATTCCAGTTTGGTCGATGTCAAGATATAAGAAGTAATTTTATAATTTTATAAATTTTTTAAATAATTTTATATATACCACTCCTGAGCCTCAAATCACAATAACTTCTTTTGTCATTCAGTAACATCCCCACATTGGTACAACTTGGCGTATTGATTCCTTAAAAAGCACCTAACACATACACACCACTTTATTTCCAAGTCTTAAATCTATATGTCTAATGATTTGATGGTACCAGTTCTACAACCTGTGGTATTGCAGCTACCAACTGGAGATGGCGACACCGCTTCAAAGCTGCCGGTGATGGTTTGGCTGCATGGTGGAGGATTCGTTGAAGGTTCTGGCACGGCAGCAGCACACGGCCCAGACTTCCTGGTCGACAGTGGCGTCATCCTCGTCACTGTCAATTACCGGCTTGGTGTTCTTGGTCAGTCCCACTATACTTTGATTATCTCTTACTCCAGTTGCGCCTTCCTCTCTAGACACATGTTGCAAACTCACTTGGTCTTTCCATAATTTTATATATATAAATTTTCAGTAGTTCAGCCACTATGCCATCTTCATCAGATATCCTGTTATTTTTGAGTCTGAGAATGTCCTTCTGAACTTCCTCTTGTGTCGGGGGCAGTGAGTCTGTGTGTCTGTCTGTGGGTTCTTCATCTGGAAATCTCTCTGTGGGTTCTGAGCAGCTGGGAAGTTCTGCAATGCACTGTGCCAGTACTTGCAGTCCTCCTTATTTGTCAGAGCCAATTTACCGTCACTTTTACAGAAGCAGAGGTTTGTTGGTGTGTATCCTCGGATGTGCCCTGCAAGCGTCCTGTAGAAGTCCTTTGGACCAAATGCACTCAGAGAACTAACACAGATCATCAGAAACATGTAGGCATTGGCAAAGTTACCAGGTGACTGGAAATGTGCGCTGACCCACCTACTACAAAAAGGTTGACCCCACAGATGTAAATAATACAGGGGCATCTCACTAATACAAGTCGCATTCAAAGTATTCTCAGTGAGCCTACTCCAAAGGACACAGGACCATCTGGAGCACAAGAACAACGAGTACCAAGCGGGCTTCTATCCTGGTCACTCCCATGCATAACAAATCTTCAATTTGAAGATTACCCTGAAAAGCAGAGCCCTCAGGAACACTCCAGTTACATGCATTTTCGTTGACTTCAAGAAGGCATATCACTCCATCGACCGCCAGTCATTGTTCAATGTCCTACACGAACAAGGTTTAGTTGGCAAAACACTGCGACTGCTCAAACAAACACTGACAGATACAACATCTAATCTAAGGTGAAATTCAATGGCAAAATCTTCAAACCCTTTCAAATCAAGACAGGCGTTTGCCAAGGTGACAGACTCTTACCACTCCTTTTCAAAATAGTGCTGGATAAAGTTATCAAGGAGTGGGAGAAGAAGCTGAAAATACAAGGTTACTGGAAACCAGTGCAACGTGGACATCCAAAGGAGAATCTAGAGGCTGTCTGTCTAGCCTTTGTGGACGATCTGACACTACTCACAAATAACAAATCCACAGCCATCAGACAGATAGAAGCAGTCAAAGAGAGCATGGAAAAAGCAGGGCTACGGATCTCCTTTTAAAAAACTGAGTTCTTCTGCGCGAATCAAAACACACCAAAATTGAACACAAAGCGTGGCAAGATCATCCGGGTTGTACACTTCAAGTACCTAGGTGAAGTGATTGAACCGGCAGGAAAGGAGAAAATCATGCAGAACACTAGAGTATTGAAAATGAAAAGAGCTTTATACAAAACACAGGATATCTACACTAAGAAATGTCTTTCCACATTCACCAATACAATACCATAATAAAACCTGAGGTGCTATACACCAGTGAAACACTGATGTTACACACAAAAACTGACCATGAGAACATCCTCACACAGTAAAGAAATATCATTAGGAAAATTATTGGACCAAAACTTACAGATGAAGGCTATAGACTTTATTCCAGGGATACCACAGATGAGTTCTCCAACATCACAGCTGACTTTAGAAAGAGGTAACTAAAATTTATTGACACATCAGCAGACTTTCATAGACCAGACTGCTTCTTTATCCTCTGCAGACTTTTTCAGGAGTCTTTTCCTTACTCTGGACTCTTTAGTGGTGCCCTCTGCAGCGCTTTCAGCTTCAACTAGTCGTTGACGGTCTATGGCAGTCAGATCCGCTATCATATTATTTCCTCGTTGGATGCATAATTATTGGACCAAAACTTACAGATGAAGGCTATAGACTTTATTACAGGGATACCACAGATGAGTTTTCCAACATCACAGCTGACTTTAGAAAGAGGTAACTAAAATTTTATTGACATATCAGCAGCCTTTCATAGACCAGACTGCTTCTTTATCCTCTGCAGACTTTTTCAGGAGTCTTTTCCTTACTCTGGACTCTTTAGTGGTGCCCTCTGCAGCGCTTTCAGCTTCAACTAGTCGTTGACGGTCTATGGCAGTCAGATCCGCTATCATATTATTTCCTCGTTGGATGCATAATTATTGGACCAAAACTTACAGATGAAGGCTATAGACTTTATTACAGGGATACCACAGATGAGTTTTCCAACATCACAGCTGACTTTAGAAAGAGGTAACTAAAATTTTATTGACATATCAGCAGCCTTTCATAGACCAGACTGCTTCTTTATCCTCTGCAGACTTTTTCAGGAGTCTTTTCCTTACTCTGGACTCTTTAGTGGTGCCCTCTGCAGCGCTTTCAGCTTCAACTAGTCGTTGACGGTCTATGGCAGTCAGATCCGCTATCATATTATTTCCTCGTTGGATGCATAATTATTGGACCAAAACTTACAGATGAAGGCTATAGACTTTATTCCAGGGATACCACAGATGAGTTTTCCAACATCACAGCTGACTTTAGAAAGAGGTAACTAAAATTTTATTGACATATCAGCAGCCTTTCATAGACCAGACTGCTTCTTTATCCTCTGCAGACTTTTTCAGGAGTCTTTTCCTTACTCTGGACTCTTTAGTGGTGCCCTCTGCAGCGCTTTCAGCTTCAACTAGTCGTTGACGGTCTATGGCAGTCAGATCCGCTATCATATTATTTCCTCGTTGGATGCATAATTATTGGACCAAAACTTACAGATGAAGGCTATAGACTTTATTACAGGGATACCACAGATGAGTTTTCCAACATCACAGCTGACTTTAGAAAGAGGTAACTAAAATTTTATTGACATATCAGCAGCCTTTCATAGACCAGACTGCTTCTTTATCCTCTGCAGACTTTTTCAGGAGTCTTTTCCTTACTCTGGACTCTTTAGTGGTGCCCTCTGCAGCGCTTTCAGCTTCAACTAGTCGTTGACGGTCTATGGCAGTCAGATCCGCTATCATATTATTTCCTCGTTGGATGCATAATTATTGGACCAAAACTTACAGATGAAGGCTATAGACTTTATTCCAGGGATACCACAGATGAGTTTTCCAACATCACAGCTGACTTTAGAAAGAGGTAACTAAAATTTTATTGACATATCAGCAGCCTTTCATAGACCAGACTGCTTCTTTATCCTCTGCAGACTTTTTCAGGAGTCTTTTCCTTACTCTGGACTCTTTAGTGGTGCCCTCTGCAGCGCTTTCAGCTTCAACTAGTCGTTGACGGTCTATGGCAGTCAGATCCGCTATCATATTATTTCCTCGTTGGATGCATAATTATTGGACCAAAACTTACAGATGAAGGCTATAGACTTTATTCCAGGGATACCACAGATGAGTTTTCCAACATCACAGCTGACTTTAGAAAGAGGTAACTAAAATTTTATTGACATATCAGCAGCCTTTCATAGACCAGACTGCTTCTTTATCCTCTGCAGACTTTTTCAGGAGTCTTTTCCTTACTCTGGACTCTTTAGTGGTGCCCTCTGCAGCGCTTTCAGCTTCAACTAGTCGTTGACGGTCTATGGCAGTCAGATCCGCTATCATATTATTTCCTCGTTGGATGCATAATTATTGGACCAAAACTTACAGATGAAGGCTATAGACTTTATTACAGGGATACCACAGATGAGTTTTCCAACATCACAGCTGACTTTAGAAAGAGGTAACTAAAATTTTATTGACATATCAGCAGCCTTTCATAGACCAGACTGCTTCTTTATCCTCTGCAGACTTTTTCAGGAGTCTTTTCCTTACTCTGGACTCTTTAGTGGTGCCCTCTGCAGCGCTTTCAGCTTCAACTAGTCGTTGACGGTCTATGGCAGTCAGATCCGCTATCATATTATTTCCTCGTTGGATGCATAATTATTGGACCAAAACTTACAGATGAAGGCTATAGACTTTATTACAGGGATACCACAGATGAGTTTTCCAACATCACAGCTGACTTTAGAAAGAGGTAACTAAAATTTTATTGACATATCAGCAGCCTTTCATAGACCAGACTGCTTCTTTATCCTCTGCAGACTTTTTCAGGAGTCTTTTCCTTACTCTGGACTCTTTAGTGGTGCCCTCTGCAGCGCTTTCAGCTTCAACTAGTCGTTGACGGTCTATGGCAGTCAGATCCGCTATCATATTATTTCCTCGTTGGATGCATAATTATTGGACCAAAACTTACAGATGAAGGCTATAGACTTTATTACAGGGATACCACAGATGAGTTTTCCAACATCACAGCTGACTTTAGAAAGAGGTAACTAAAATTTTATTGACATATCAGCAGCCTTTCATAGACCAGACTGCTTCTTTATCCTCTGCAGACTTTTTCAGGAGTCTTTTCCTTACTCTGGACTCTTTAGTGGTGCCCTCTGCAGCGCTTTCAGCTTCAACTAGTCGTTGACGGTCTATGGCAGTCAGATCCGCTATCATATTATTTCCTCGTTGGATGCATAATTATTGGACCAAAACTTACAGATGAAGGCTATAGACTTTATTCCAGGGATACCACAGATGAGTTTTCCAACATCACAGCTGACTTTAGAAAGAGGTAACTAAAATTTTATTGACATATCAGCAGCCTTTCATAGACCAGACTGCTTCTTTATCCTCTGCAGACTTTTTCAGGAGTCTTTTCCTTACTCTGGACTCTTTAGTGGTGCCCTCTGCAGCGCTTTCAGCTTCAACTAGTCGTTGACGGTCTATGGCAGTCAGATCCGCTATCATATTATTTCCTCGTTGGATGCATAATTATTGGACCAAAACTTACAGATGAAGGCTATAGACTTTATTACAGGGATACCACAGATGAGTTTTCCAACATCACAGCTGACTTTAGAAAGAGGTAACTAAAATTTTATTGACATATCAGCAGCCTTTCATAGACCAGACTGCTTCTTTATCCTCTGCAGACTTTTTCAGGAGTCTTTTCCTTACTCTGGACTCTTTAGTGGTGCCCTCTGCAGCGCTTTCAGCTTCAACTAGTCGTTGACGGTCTATGGCAGTCAGATCCGCTATCATATTATTTCCTCGTTGGATGCATAATTATTGGACCAAAACTTACAGATGAAGGCTATAGACTTTATTACAGGGATACCACAGATGAGTTTTCCAACATCACAGCTGACTTTAGAAAGAGGTAACTAAAATTTTATTGACATATCAGCAGCCTTTCATAGACCAGACTGCTTCTTTATCCTCTGCAGACTTTTTCAGGAGTCTTTTCCTTACTCTGGACTCTTTAGTGGTGCCCTCTGCAGCGCTTTCAGCTTCAACTAGTCGTTGACGGTCTATGGCAGTCAGATCCGCTATCATATTATTTCCTCGTTGGATGCATAATTATTGGACCAAAACTTACAGATGAAGGCTATAGACTTTATTCCAGGGATACCACAGATGAGTTTTCCAACATCACAGCTGACTTTAGAAAGAGGTAACTAAAATTTTATTGACATATCAGCAGCCTTTCATAGACCAGACTGCTTCTTTATCCTCTGCAGACTTTTTCAGGAGTCTTTTCCTTACTCTGGACTCTTTAGTGGTGCCCTCTGCAGCGCTTTCAGCTTCAACTAGTCGTTGACGGTCTATGGCAGTCAGATCCGCTATCATATTATTTCCTCGTTGGATGCATAATTAT
This sequence comes from Locusta migratoria, assembly GCA_026315105.1. Lineage (NCBI taxonomy): Eukaryota > Metazoa > Arthropoda > Insecta > Orthoptera > Acrididae > Locusta > Locusta migratoria. The sequence goes on along the minus strand of CM048745.1, from coordinate 705,449,132 downwards.
TGGACCAAAACTTACAGATGAAGGCTATAGACTTTATTACAGGGATACCACAGATGAGTTTTCCAACATCACAGCTGACTTTAGAAAGAGGTAACTAAAATTTTATTGACATATCAGCAGCCTTTCATAGACCAGACTGCTTCTTTATCCTCTGCAGACTTTTTCAGGAGTCTTTTCCTTACTCTGGACTCTTTAGTGGTGCCCTCTGCAGCGCTTTCAGCTTCAACTAGTCGTTGACGGTCTATGGCAGTCAGATCCGCTATCATATTATTTCCTCGTTGGATGCATAATTATTGGACCAAAACTTACAGATGAAGGCTATAGACTTTATTCCAGGGATACCACAGATGAGTTTTCCAACATCACAGCTGACTTTAGAAAGAGGTAACTAAAATTTTATTGACATATCAGCAGCCTTTCATAGACCAGACTGCTTCTTTATCCTCTGCAGACTTTTTCAGGAGTCTTTTCCTTACTCTGGACTCTTTAGTGGTGCCCTCTGCAGCGCTTTCAGCTTCAACTAGTCGTTGACGGTCTATGGCAGTCAGATCCGCTATCATATTATTTCCTCGTTGGATGCATAATTATTGGACCAAAACTTACAGATGAAGGCTATAGACTTTATTCCAGGGATACCACAGATGAGTTTTCCAACATCACAGCTGACTTTAGAAAGAGGTAACTAAAATTTTATTGACATATCAGCAGCCTTTCATAGACCAGACTGCTTCTTTATCCTCTGCAGACTTTTTCAGGAGTCTTTTCCTTACTCTGGACTCTTTAGTGGTGCCCTCTGCAGCGCTTTCAGCTTCAACTAGTCGTTGACGGTCTATGGCAGTCAGATCTGCTATCATATTATTTCCTCGTTGGATGCATAATTATTGGACCAAAACTTACAGATGAAGGCTATAGACTTTATTACAGGGATACCACAGATGAGTTTTCCAACATCACAGCTGACTTTAGAAAGAGGTAACTAAAATTTTATTGACATATCAGCAGCCTTTCATAGACCAGACTGCTTCTTTATCCTCTGCAGACTTTTTCAGGAGTCTTTTCCTTACTCTGGACTCTTTAGTGGTGCCCTCTGCAGCGCTTTCAGCTTCAACTAGTCGTTGACGGTCTATGGCAGTCAGATCCGCTATCATATTATTTCCTCGTTGGATGCATAATTATTGGACCAAAACTTACAGATGAAGGCTATAGACTTTATTCCAGGGATACCACAGATGAGTTTTCCAACATCACAGCTGACTTTAGAAAGAGGTAACTAAAATTTTATTGACATATCAGCAGCCTTTCATAGACCAGACTGCTTCTTTATCCTCTGCAGACTTTTTCAGGAGTCTTTTCCTTACTCTGGACTCTTTAGTGGTGCCCTCTGCAGCGCTTTCAGCTTCAACTAGTCGTTGACGGTCTATGGCAGTCAGATCCGCTATCATATTATTTCCTCGTTGGATGCATAATTATTGGACCAAAACTTACAGATGAAGGCTATAGACTTTATTCCAGGGATACCACAGATGAGTTTTCCAACATCACAGCTGACTTTAGAAAGAGGTAACTAAAATTTTATTGACATATCAGCAGCCTTTCATAGACCAGACTGCTTCTTTATCCTCTGCAGACTTTTTCAGGAGTCTTTTCCTTACTCTGGACTCTTTAGTGGTGCCCTCTGCAGCGCTTTCAGCTTCAACTAGTCGTTGACGGTCTATGGCAGTCAGATCCGCTATCATATTATTTCCTCGTTGGATGCATAATTATTGGACCAAAACTTACAGATGAAGGCTATAGACTTTATTACAGGGATACCACAGATGAGTTTTCCAACATCACAGCTGACTTTAGAAAGAGGTAACTAAAATTTTATTGACATATCAGCAGCCTTTCATAGACCAGACTGCTTCTTTATCCTCTGCAGACTTTTTCAGGAGTCTTTTCCTTACTCTGGACTCTTTAGTGGTGCCCTCTGCAGCGCTTTCAGCTTCAACTAGTCGTTGACGGTCTATGGCAGTCAGATCCGCTATCATATTATTTCCTCGTTGGATGCATAATTATTGGACCAAAACTTACAGATGAAGGCTATAGACTTTATTACAGGGATACCACAGATGAGTTTTCCAACATCACAGCTGACTTTAGAAAGAGGTAACTAAAATTTTATTGACATATCAGCAGCCTTTCATAGACCAGACTGCTTCTTTATCCTCTGCAGACTTTTTCAGGAGTCTTTTCCTTACTCTGGACTCTTTAGTGGTGCCCTCTGCAGCGCTTTCAGCTTCAACTAGTCGTTGACGGTCTATGGCAGTCAGATCCGCTATCATATTATTTCCTCGTTGGATGCATAATTATTGGACCAAAACTTACAGATGAAGGCTATAGACTTTATTACAGGGATACCACAGATGAGTTTTCCAACATCACAGCTGACTTTAGAAAGAGGTAACTAAAATTTTATTGACATATCAGCAGCCTTTCATAGACCAGACTGCTTCTTTATCCTCTGCAGACTTTTTCAGGAGTCTTTTCCTTACTCTGGACTCTTTAGTGGTGCCCTCTGCAGCGCTTTCAGCTTCAACTAGTCGTTGACGGTCTATGGCAGTCAGATCCGCTATCATATTATTTCCTCGTTGGATGCATAATTATTGGACCAAAACTTACAGATGAAGGCTATAGACTTTATTACAGGGATACCACAGATGAGTTTTCCAACATCACAGCTGACTTTAGAAAGAGGTAACTAAAATTTTATTGACATATCAGCAGCCTTTCATAGACCAGACTGCTTCTTTATCCTCTGCAGACTTTTTCAGGAGTCTTTTCCTTACTCTGGACTCTTTAGTGGTGCCCTCTGCAGCGCTTTCAGCTTCAACTAGTCGTTGACGGTCTATGGCAGTCAGATCCGCTATCATATTATTTCCTCGTTGGATGCATAATTATTGGACCAAAACTTACAGATGAAGGCTATAGACTTTATTCCAGGGATACCACAGATGAGTTTTCCAACATCACAGCTGACTTTAGAAAGAGGTAACTAAAATTTTATTGACATATCAGCAGCCTTTCATAGACCAGACTGCTTCTTTATCCTCTGCAGACTTTTTCAGGAGTCTTTTCCTTACTCTGGACTCTTTAGTGGTGCCCTCTGCAGCGCTTTCAGCTTCAACTAGTCGTTGACGGTCTATGGCAGTCAGATCCGCTATCATATTATTTCCTCGTTGGATGCATAATTATTGGACCAAAACTTACAGATGAAGGCTATAGACTTTATTACAGGGATACCACAGATGAGTTTTCCAACATCACAGCTGACTTTAGAAAGAGGTAACTAAAATTTTATTGACATATCAGCAGCCTTTCATAGACCAGACTGCTTCTTTATCCTCTGCAGACTTTTTCAGGAGTCTTTTCCTTACTCTGGACTCTTTAGTGGTGCCCTCTGCAGCGCTTTCAGCTTCAACTAGTCGTTGACGGTCTATGGCAGTCAGATCTGCTATCATATTATTTCCTCGTTGGATGCATAATTATTGGACCAAAACTTACAGATGAAGGCTATAGACTTTATTCCAGGGATACCACAGATGAGTTTTCCAACATCACAGCTGACTTTAGAAAGAGGTAACTAAAATTTTATTGACATATCAGCAGCCTTTCATAGACCAGACTGCTTCTTTATCCTCTGCAGACTTTTTCAGGAGTCTTTTCCTTACTCTGGACTCTTTAGTGGTGCCCTCTGCAGCGCTTTCAGCTTCAACTAGTCGTTGACGGTCTATGGCAGTCAGATCCGCTATCATATTATTTCCTCGTTGGATGCATAATTATTGGACCAAAACTTACAGATGAAGGCTATAGACTTTATTCCAGGGATACCACAGATGAGTTTTCCAACATCACAGCTGACTTTAGAAAGAGGTAACTAAAATTTTATTGACATATCAGCAGCCTTTCATAGACCAGACTGCTTCTTTATCCTCTGCAGACTTTTTCAGGAGTCTTTTCCTTACTCTGGACTCTTTAGTGGTGCCCTCTGCAGCGCTTTCAGCTTCAACTAGTCGTTGACGGTCTATGGCAGTCAGATCCGCTATCATATTATTTCCTCGTTGGATGCATAATTATTGGACCAAAACTTACAGATGAAGGCTATAGACTTTATTCCAGGGATACCACAGATGAGTTTTCCAACATCACAGCTGACTTTAGAAAGAGGTAACTAAAATTTTATTGACATATCAGCAGCCTTTCATAGACCAGACTGCTTCTTTATCCTCTGCAGACTTTTTCAGGAGTCTTTTCCTTACTCTGGACTCTTTAGTGGTGCCCTCTGCAGCGCTTTCAGCTTCAACTAGTCGTTGACGGTCTATGGCAGTCAGATCCGCTATCATATTATTTCCTCGTTGGATGCATAATTATTGGACCAAAACTTACAGATGAAGGCTATAGACTTTATTCCAGGGATACCACAGATGAGTTTTCCAACATCACAGCTGACTTTAGAAAGAGGTAACTAAAATTTTATTGACATATCAGCAGCCTTTCATAGACCAGACTGCTTCTTTATCCTCTGCAGACTTTTTCAGGAGTCTTTTCCTTACTCTGGACTCTTTAGTGGTGCCCTCTGCAGCGCTTTCAGCTTCAACTAGTCGTTGACGGTCTATGGCAGTCAGATCCGCTATCATATTATTTCCTCGTTGGATGCATAATTATTGGACCAAAACTTACAGATGAAGGCTATAGACTTTATTCCAGGGATACCACAGATGAGTTTTCCAACATCACAGCTGACTTTAGAAAGAGGTAACTAAAATTTTATTGACATATCAGCAGCCTTTCATAGACCAGACTGCTTCTTTATCCTCTGCAGACTTTTTCAGGAGTCTTTTCCTTACTCTGGACTCTTTAGTGGTGCCCTCTGCAGCGCTTTCAGCTTCAACTAGTCGTTGACGGTCTATGGCAGTCAGATCCGCTATCATATTATTTCCTCGTTGGATGCATAATTATTGGACCAAAACTTACAGATGAAGGCTATAGACTTTATTCCAGGGATACCACAGATGAGTTTTCCAACATCACAGCTGACTTTAGAAAGAGGTAACTAAAATTTTATTGACATATCAGCAGCCTTTCATAGACCAGACTGCTTCTTTATCCTCTGCAGACTTTTTCAGGAGTCTTTTCCTTACTCTGGACTCTTTAGTGGTGCCCTCTGCAGCGCTTTCAGCTTCAACTAGTCGTTGACGGTCTATGGCAGTCAGATCCGCTATCATATTATTTCCTCGTTGGATGCATAATTATTGGACCAAAACTTACAGATGAAGGCTATAGACTTTATTACAGGGATACCACAGATGAGTTTTCCAACATCACAGCTGACTTTAGAAAGAGGTAACTAAAATTTTATTGACATATCAGCAGCCTTTCATAGACCAGACTGCTTCTTTATCCTCTGCAGACTTTTTCAGGAGTCTTTTCCTTACTCTGGACTCTTTAGTGGTGCCCTCTGCAGCGCTTTCAGCTTCAACTAGTCGTTGACGGTCTATGGCAGTCAGATCCGCTATCATATTATTTCCTCGTTGGATGCATAATTATTGGACCAAAACTTACAGATGAAGGCTATAGACTTTATTACAGGGATACCACAGATGAGTTTTCCAACATCACAGCTGACTTTAGAAAGAGGTAACTAAAATTTTATTGACATATCAGCAGCCTTTCATAGACCAGACTGCTTCTTTATCCTCTGCAGACTTTTTCAGGAGTCTTTTCCTTACTCTGGACTCTTTAGTGGTGCCCTCTGCAGCGCTTTCAGCTTCAACTAGTCGTTGACGGTCTATGGCAGTCAGATCCGCTATCATATTATTTCCTCGTTGGATGCATAATTATTGGACCAAAACTTACAGATGAAGGCTATAGACTTTATTACAGGGATACCACAGATGAGTTTTCCAACATCACAGCTGACTTTAGAAAGAGGTAACTAAAATTTTATTGACATATCAGCAGCCTTTCATAGACCAGACTGCTTCTTTATCCTCTGCAGACTTTTTCAGGAGTCTTTTCCTTACTCTGGACTCTTTAGTGGTGCCCTCTGCAGCGCTTTCAGCTTCAACTAGTCGTTGACGGTCTATGGCAGTCAGATCCGCTATCATATTATTTCCTCGTTGGATGCATAATTATTGGACCAAAACTTACAGATGAAGGCTATAGACTTTATTACAGGGATACCACAGATGAATTCTCCAACATCACAGCTGACTTTAGAAAATGGTAACTAAAATTTTATTGACACATCAGCAGACTTTCATAGACCAGACTCACCAACAGAATCCCCAGGTACATCCAGTATCACTACACCCTGGATGATACAAGTCAAAATTAATCTGGAAAGAGTACATATCGATTAAGCAGACATCTTAGACAAAGTCGTTTTGAGATCCAATATGTACAAGTGGAAAGTCATGCCAGAGAAAACAGCACCTAAAGACCAATGGAAGAGAGCCTTTAGTGAAAGAATGAAGGAATACTGGACAAACAGGAAGAAGAAGTAGTCATGAATGTTTTGTGTGGTCTGATAAATGGCCACTAACGTGTGTAATAATAATAGATATCAATTTTAGCTATTTTAAAAACTTCCTGGAAGATTAAAACTGTGTACAATACTAGGACTTGAACCACAAACTTTGCCATTCATGAGCCATCCTCTTTTCAACCAAGCTCTCAAGTTTACATGAGAACTTTTGGGAGTTAGAGAGGTATTAGTGCAGTTAAAACCGTCAAGTACTACTTGGTGCGGCATGTCTTAAAAAATAAATAAATATATAATAAAAGTGCTACTGTTTACAAACCTGTTGGTTAACTGAGGGATTGTAGCCTCAATAATACCACATGTAGTTTATCTTGCATGCTGTATTACTAACTCAACAAGAAATACAATACTGAGCGAATTATATAGCCAGCAGAGCTCAGAGACGCTGACTCCCAAAGAAGCTAGGTATAAAGATATTTTGCACTTGAACTATTGAAGCGAAGGTCAAGAGGTCGCCATATGTCCCCCCCCCCCCCCAAGTATGAATTACATCTTGAGTTGGTGAGGGGGTGGGACAGGGAGACCAAGGCATCGGGTGACGCATACCTTGGCATCCAAGAGACAGTTAGCTCGACGGTGTCTGAAGGCGGCGGTGTGGGTGATGGTGGCAAGTTGCATGTGCGCCAACAATGAAGACAGCGAGGTGTCAGGGGTGGCAGACGGCTCGGGCTGGGCACATTGACTGGTGAGTGGAGAAAAGCGGAGCTATGATGAGCATCTCGGTGGGAGGCAGGAGGAAGGTGAGAACAGCTGCCATGATGACTGTGGCAGTAAGGGGAATCTGTTTCAGCAACTGCCACTCAATGCTGGAGGGGAGGGTGGAGGCAGAAGAAGTTTGGTAAAGAATGAAGACTGAAAGATCAGGTAGAATAATGGAAATATCAGAGGCAAGAGGAGGGGAACAGGCATGACAAATTGAAGGTCAAGGGATGAGGGGAGATGGGAGGGTAAGTAACTGTGGAAAGGCAATTGGGGGAGGGGGAGGGGGGAGTAGAGAGAGTGGGAGATGGCAGAGGGGAAGGAGGAGTAGCAAGAAGATGGGTGGAGGGAGAGACCACGGATGGAGGGGGCAGGTGGCTGAGTCTGAGACAGAAGAGAGGTAGGGTCCATGTAAGCGAGTTTCACGCTATTGACTGATACAGTGATGGGCACATTGTTTACAGAAATTATGACCTGGTGGGGGCTAAAAAAGGGGGGTGGACAGTGGATTTGGAACATGAGAAGAGGGAGGGGAGGGTGTGGACAGGGGATGGGGAGAAAAATTGTAACAGTAAAGGTAGACTCGGTCAACAAAGGATGTGAGGTTCAGAGGGAGGTGGAGAAGTGGAGGGATGGAAAAGCTCACTGGGGAGAGACTGTGTTTCTCCACAGACAAATTCCATGATGGTGCCCTTCAGGTCTGGTGTGTAATTGGAGCAAGGACCTAGGAGGACCAAGGGAAGAGCCTCTAGCCACAGTGCCACAGTGAGTCATGGCACATGAGTGGCACTTTGAGGGTGTGGTGCCCAAATTCAACTAAACCTTTTCCTTAAGGGTGATAGGCTGTGGTGTGGATGTGTTTAATTCCGAACAGGTTGCACAGGTTTTGGAGAGAACAGATTCGATTGGTCAGCATGGTCAGTGGTGATGACAGTCGGGCAGCTGAAACGGGAAATCCAAGAGTGCACGACTGCACAGGAGACAGTTTCTGCATTGATATTTAGAAGGGGCTCAGCTTCAGCCCAGCGGGTGGTGCAATCAATCGAAGTGAGGAGGTAATGAAAACCATCGGAAGGGGGCTGACTAGATCACTAAGAACATGCTGGAAGCGGCCAGCAGGGACAGGAAAAGAGCCCAGGTGTCAGGCCTAAATATGAACTTTGCTTTTTTGGCAGAGAACACAGGCTCAAGCCCAGGCTTGGTAATCATTTCTCATTTCCCACCAGACAAATCGGTCTGTGATGAATTTGGTGGAAGCCTTGAAATCAGGATGAATAAGATTAAGCAGTTTATTGAAGATCTCGTGCCTGAGGCAGCATTTGAGCTAAAATGTTCTGGTTGTTTGTCACTAGGCCTGACTCAGCTTTTTGAAAAGGTGGCACTAGAGTTCTTCGCCTGTGTTCAAGTATAGGAAGTTCCAACGTACCTTTTCTCTGAAAGTTTCATATCTCTGGTCCAAACCTTTCATTTAACTTATAACTAGGAGGCCACAACCATTTCTGAGGCAAAGTTGCAAACTGTGAGCTTCATGGAAACTACATGAGGCAAACTAATCTTTTTTTTATCTTCTCTGTCAGTCAGTGAAATGATTTATGTATGACCTAAGAGCCTTATGTGCACTACTATCTGCAGATAGTTATACTCTGTTTCTGCAGTGGCTGCCAGAATAGTCCGTGAAAGATGTTGAATGAGGGCCCTAGGCATTTATTCTAAATGGTAGTGGAATAGAAGGAAAGGACAGCAGAAGTTTCAACAGGTGAAATGAGTCTCATTGGCTCAGTTTTGGTTTCATTCAAAGATATGACCTCTAATGTGTTGGTGAGGAGTGTTGGTGCAACACCCTCAGTTATATCTGGTTTCCTCTATACATAGTGCATAGCTCTTTCATTGCCATGTCGGAATGAGTGAGATTGGAAGGGGAGAGGGAGTGGGAATACGCCAATGCCACCTAGGTACAAGGCCTGTGCAATACCTGCCAAGAGCATGCATAACACAAGCAAACTATTTGTCTTATGTAGCGTTGTGCTGAGTTTGGGAAAACATACACATTACACACTGTCTTTCAGACTGTTTTTCTTGTTATCCATCTGATTCTCTGTGCAGATTTTTCCTGGTATTAGACAAAATGCCTAATCGGAATTGTCCAATTACAATATCAGTAAGGTACCTTACTAATAGTTCATAAATATTTTATACCAACACAAATTTGTCTGGTAATCACGTAAATAACATTAAGAACACTCTGGAACACACTGTGCAATGGTCACATATTTCCAAACTCGTTGCAACACTACATAAGACAAATAGTTTGCTTGTGTTATGACTACTCTTAGCAGGCAGCACACAGGCCTCGTATCTAGGTAACGTTGATTATGCAGGGTGAGGGGTAGGTATGATATACTGCAGTGCCTGAAGCAGGCGGCAGGTAATGAAATGCTGCTTTCAACAGGCCTCTGATGGGGTAGGACGCAGTGGTGGACTAAGGGAAGGGGGGGGGGGGGTGAAGGGGGGCATTGGTGGCTGACTGCTCTGGGCCTCCAGTCTTGGGGGGGGGGGGGCTCCAAATACTTCTAAAGCATGGGTTTTGTTTTTGAGCTCACTTAGAATCTTGTTTTGCTGGAGCCTCCAAATCTCGAAAGCTATATATATATATATATTTTTTTTTTTTTTTTTTTTTTTTTTTAGACTGTCCCATGCCTCTCGTCCTAGGGGCCTCCAATTCTTTTTTTATAGTAACACATGTATTTGCAAGTGAAGAGGAAGCCTCATTTTGTTATGCCACCACCTCTGGCCTCCGACAGCCTTAGTCCGCCACTGGTAGGATGGCCTGTGATGGGACTGTAAGAGGAAGTGCTGGGTGGTGGATTGGTCAGGTCTTGCAATGGGATCTTCCATAAGGATTTGGTTGTTTATACAAAATAAAGACAGATATCTACATATTGGTTTGTATGTAAAGTTTATTATGCATGCATGGGTTATAAACGTTGTTCCCATTTTTATGTTAATAGTTTCTCATCCTAATTAAAATTTATTTGTACTACATCTCTTGTGTGTTATGTCACCACTGAACTGTTATCATTTTATTTAAAGGTTTCCTGAGCACTGGAGACTCTGTGGTTCCTGGAAACATGGGCCTCAAGGATCAGGTAGCAGCCTTACATTGGGTAAAGGATAACATTGCTAATTTTGGTGGTGACCCTGGAAATGTAATTTTGTCTGGTGTTAGTGCTGGAGCTTCATCTGCTGTTTTCCATATGATGTCACCATTATCAAAAGGTAGTACATGATTATATTTATCTTACCGTATTAGTTTGCTGTGTTCAAGTAAACAGAATAACAAATGCAAATGCATGGCATGAGTTGTTACAATAAATAAAAGTTTTTGGAATATTCCAGAGGTACTTGGAGAAATAAAAACATTTTAAAATCTGGGATACATTGTAATTATGTTTCACAATATTTATCAATTAATTTATTAAATAACAGATAAACATTGTGAAACATAAATACAACATATTCAAGATTTAAAAGCAATAATGAGATACAGAAAATATGCTTTGTAGGAAATTTCTTGCTGTCCATATATTACTGAAATATGTAGTGTATAACAACAACGGAAATTACTGTGTGGGATAGTGCAGAAAATGAAAGAAAGGCAACAATTTACCTGTAAATGATTGATGTGTGGCACACAGAGATACACAACATAAACAACATTTTTTTACTATCTTTCAAACTCTTCACATAGATTCTCAAATACAACCATACAAACACCCAAATAATCTCAACCCACAGTGATGGCTAGACTGCTTTTATTTCTATTTACGCACTGAACCAGATTATTGTCTTTTGATACGGCGTACAGCTCCCAAGTGTGAAGAGGAGCATATGGCCCAAAGGCTCCTACCCAGTGGCACAGTCACAGAGTGGAAGTGTCCAATATTGGTAGAAATGCCCACTCCATGTCAGCATCAGGTTCTGGCATATACAGAAGCTACTAGGGTGTGTGCAGCACTGGCTGAACTGGTACCACGGACTGTCCATCTTCAGAGATCGGCCTGGCTCTGGAGGTCTGGAAACAAATGGAGATTAAGTGTGTAGCTGGGGTTTGTGATTAGGGCTGTGTCAGATGGCAGGAATAATTCTCAAGTAGGAACAGACATGTGAGGTGACTTCGCCATGGAGTAGATCCATCCGGGCCCGCAGTGATTTTGGTGGTGTGACACTGTAGAATCCTCCATACTCAGTGTGAACACATGTCATCTGTGCTACTGCTGGAGGATCTGCTTGATATGACACCTGAAGTCCCACTGCTAGAATCAGATGCCTGAATGGAAGCATTAGTGAAGGTGCAGCAGTTGGCCTCATGGACATAACCAGCCTTACACAATACCTATATGAGTGCAGGGCTGGTGGATATGCAGGAGCTCTGCATGGCTCTTCTCTACAGTGTTGACCAGTTGCTGCTAACACTGAAGACAGTCTTGGATGATGTGTTCAGATTGTCTGCATATGCCCAACCAGTACATGTTATGTCAGCCCAGCAATTTTCTTTCTGAGACACCCTATTGCCTTGGTTGCAAAAAATGTAATATTGTTGAGTTCTTGAAATATAGATGATGCTACTTCAGTTTTTTGCTTTTAGGCTTACCTACATACTGTGATATTGTAAACAGACAGTCATATATTGTAGAAAATGGCTTTAAATGCTACGTTTGGACAGTATACAACTTCCAGATCAAATTTCATTAAATGGCAAGCCTGTTCTTTCATTTCATACTCTCTCTCTCTCTCTTTCTCTCTTATGTTTTCCAATTTCTATCTGACTCTTTTGACATCCTGAGTATGGGTCTTACTTTGCCTCTTGATTTTCTTCTGGGCAGTATTGAAAGTAATGGTCAGATAGATCATTTCTAGATACATGAAAGCTTAGGTTAACATCTCTATTGAGTCTGTAGTCTTTTCCTCTTTGCAGAGTTTATTATGTAGTTTGTGTATTATTTGTATATTCAGATCTTATGGTGAGAACTGTTGTGCTGTGATCCATGAACAATAATGTGATGGAACAGTACACATCAATTTTATGGAACACTACACATCAATTTTATATCACTCCAGATTCTTTCCACAGTCTTGATGCATCTCTTCTTACCTAAATGATGATGAACTCTCCTGTCAGCAGTCAAATTGAGGTTCTGCATTTTCCCCCTTCTGTGTGTGTTATACAGATGTTTGATATATGAAAAGTGCTAAGGAAAGACCCGAGACACACTTGAACTTCACAAACATATTTCAGGAGAAAGCACTTAATTTTCATATTTTTATGAAGCCATGCACCTACAAAACATGACCTTGCTTTGGGTACCTCCACCGTTTTTCTATGCCCTTCATCATCCAGAATCCATAGAACATCACTGATAATTCCACCACACTTTCCAGGCATTTGGAACCATTCTTGCATTAAAATGTATAATTAAATAATTAAAATGGAGAGTTTCAAGTACCTACAAAGCCTGATACAGGAAGATGGGAAAAACGACAGAGAAATAAACAAGTGAGGGAGAAAAGCAGAAGCATTTCAGAAGAGTGTCAGAAGCCTGATATGGAACAGGGATGAACCCCTAAGAAGTAAAAAAGTTATATACCAATCATACTATGTCCCGATCCTGACATAGGCATCTGAAATCTGGGTTATTAAAGGAAGAGAGAAAATTAAAAGCTAGTGAGATGAAATTCTTGAGGACCAGTATTGGAGTGACAAAGATAGACAGGTTAAGAAATGAGAGGATCAGAGAGTTAATGAAGGTGGAACCATAACAAGAGGAGATAGAGAAATCAAGGCCAAAATGGTATGGGCATATTAAGTGAATGGAGGAGAGGAGGATACCCAAGAGGATGGACGAGATGAAACTGGAAGTAAGGAGACCGAGAGGAAGACCAAGAGACAGATGGCTGAAAGGAGTGGAGGAAGGTGTAAAGAAGAAAGGATAAGACTGGACCAAGGTGAAGACAGAGAGATGGTGGGAAGACAGTAGATGACGGAGAGGCTTATGTTTGAAGCAGACCTGGCCAGAGGCTGGAAACTGTCCAAGATGATTATTATGATGATGATGACTTGCATTAAAGTGTTATGGTCGGTGCTTCTTTCTTTGCAGTTGGTTTGTATTCCTTACTTGCTCATATATCCACATTCTTCTTCTTTTTCTTTGAAGTCTAGATACACCAATAACATCTTCCCTTTCCAGTAATCAGCTGCATAGGTTACTTTGACATGAACCTTAAAATATCATCGCTTGTCTGTCTTAGCAACATATCTGAGAAGAGGTTCTTGTTGTACAGTTCTTTGTACTTGTTCAAAGTTTCCTTGGTGCTATAATTGATACTAAGGATACACTGTATGCAGCAAGCTCTATGTATGTGCTGTCATGACATTTTGTGGGCAAAGTCTAATAATTTCCAAAATCTCCTTATTGACATCTTCTGTGAAGGGATCCCAATTAGCTTTTTGGAATTGGTGTGTCTCCTGAAAGGCATTATATCTGATTTAAATGCTGACATAACACAACATGTTATTGCTCTGTATTTATATCTTTAAATTGGGTCTTTGATTTGCTTTAAAGTTTGTTGGGCTATCTTTTCGAAGATAAAAATACTTGTATCAAAGCACTGTCTTGTGCTCCATTTGATTTGTGCACATGCGCACTTCTACCTTACCAGCTTTGTTATGAGCACCATACAGTTGCTGAATGATGGCCCCCAGTGTGACACCATGGGTATGGCTGTTTAATTTTTCTTTTATCGGTGTGCCTCGGTTGCACAGTGGTAGAGTGCCAGACTACAAATCCATAGGTCGCGGGTTCAATCCCCGCCAGGTCCTAGGATTTTATCTGTCACTTTCCACTTCTTTCACCTCTGGTAGTATTGCTAATGTGAAAAATACCGAGTAGCACCATGGTTCGGAACCCACATTAAACTGTAGGTCCCCCTGTAACTGGCTGGGTAAGTCAGTTCGAAGGTCGGAGGAAGGCAACGGCATACCACCTCCAAACAGGACCATGCCTAGTAAAGCACTGTGGTGTTCAAACCAATCTTTGGATTGTTGACTGCTTTACTTTTTACTATTTCTAAAGTTTTTTCTTTTTTTATCCCAGAAATTCATTTTAAGTATCATTTTATGGGACAGGTCCTCCACTTAAGGGTTTTTTTTTTCATATATATATAGCCCTATTGTAAAGTATTACAACACAATTATTATTGGCACTTGCTCTTATATATATATATATATTCTGATGATGTCACTCAAATGCCATGAAACTACTGTAGTATGATTTAAATCTACTGCTGTGGATGTCCACAATACACGATTTGTTACTCATCTTTGCACTACACTCCACCATTGCACTACACTCCACCATTCAAGTAATTTTCTTTCATAATATTTTTTTATTTCTACATGGTTTTAATCCTTTTAATCATATTTTCACAAGCCATTTCAGATAATATCAATTCAAATTTGACAATTTCAATTATTCGCTTCAATGCTCTTTCTTTACTGGTTCTTTTTATGAGTTATTCCATATCTCTTAAGTGGCCTATTTCATGATTGGTGTTTGACAGGTACAAGAGTACATAAAAAGCTCTAATGTAACACTGATGATGTGTCATTTATACACAATCTGAAGATGTACCAACAGAGCAAAATGTGTTAATGTTAACTATAATAAAATTTGCAACAGAGACTGTTTTTTATTTCTGGAATCTGAAGCTCAATTCTAATTAACCTGTGAAATTCTGAATGCAAAGCTTCAAGAGACAGTAATAAGGCAGGAATCTACAAATTTATTTCATCACAAAGCATACCACTTTGATATAAATAATACAAGTTGGACTAATTATAACACACAAAGAATATACAAATAATTTTCCTACTCCATCCATGCAAATGTAGTGGGAAGAAATATTAACACATTGTAAAATTGAAAATATCCATTGTATGGAATTCTTAGTGTTTCTCAAAGTATAAATGTAGAAATACATTGTGGTAATAGTATTCATTACAAAATATTTCTGTTATTTCAGGTTTATTTCATCGTGTTATAGCTATGGGTGGCTCACCACTAAATCCATGGTCCTTCTCAGAAACAGCAAAGGAACGATCCCACCGACTTGCTGAAAATTTAGGTCTTAAAACTACAGATTCCAAAGAATTAGTTACTTTTCTAAGAACTGTTCCTGCAGAAAAGTTTCCACAAGCAATGAGAGATGCTCTGAATGATGAGGTAAGTTTTCCTAATTCTGTAAAACAAGACAAAATACACTAATTAAATGAGAAACTTATTGGCAATAGGTACAGCAATGCTTGGCCTACTTTTGACATAGATACCAAAAGAATTGAGACACTTGTCGTACATGGGATCAACTTTTGTATACCTGTGGCATAGGAGTCTGCTGCCTGTGAACAAAACAGCATGCATACAGGTTTATTTGTTTCAAATGTGACAATTATTTTCAGCTCATTGTTACTGTCAAAATGCTAGCAAGAGGACACAGATTTCTTGAAGAAAAAGAAAAGGTGAAAATCACTGGGAACAAAATCAGAACTGTATACTGGATGATCAAACAGTTACTACCAAAATTCTGGAAAACATTTGGTGTGTAGTGAGCCATATGGGTACTAGCACAATGCCGACAGTAAGCATTCTCTACCCCTTGTTCTGAATGGCATGTCAGTTTCTGCAATGTTTCACATTACAATCAGTGTTCACTTTTTCACCTCTGGTCAGGAAATCAATGAACAAAATGCTCTTCTTGGCCCAGAATACTGTGGACATCACTTTCTCCACTGACACAGTCTGTACGAATTTCGTCTTGACTGGAGAGTCACTGTGACGACAACACATTGTCTGCTTGGTTTCTGGGATAAAGTGAGAAATCCATGTCTCACTGCTTGTCATGATTCTCCCAAGGAAGTCATCACTGTCATCATGATACTACTGAGGAAATGTTGTTGTTGCTGCTGCTGCAAAGTGTGCTCAGGTGCTTCACTTGTATTCAACAAAAGTGCTTTATATTTCCCACTCTCTGTTGAGCCCATCACTATGTTTGTCTGCTATCTGTGTAAAAAAGTTTTGGGAATAAAGACAAGATTTAAAATCGTTTTTGTATCTTCTAATTTTAATATTTAATAATAATTTTTTTGGAACAGATAAAAGAAGTCAAACAGTAAACTTTCACAGCTAGTGTTGTCTTCAGGTAAAATATTTGGACTGAGAGACCATGGTCAACAAATAAAACTTTTTCCATCTGTGGGAGACATCTTCTGAGGTACTGCCACTGTGGTTCAAGGGACTCTCACATTTATAGAGCACATAGAGGACACCACCATTCATCACGTGATGCTGATTGCATGGCTTTCTCTGGATGGTGTAGTCCTTCTCAATTGATTGTCATTTTTGGTGTCACAAACTCGACATCCATATTTTGTCTAACACGAGACATTTTTCTTTCATATCATAATTATTCTGCTGTTTGTGAATTTTTATTGCCTATCTATACATGTGTGCACTGTAATGCAATGTCCTAGATAAAACACTTCCTCTAAATTTTATTTCATGGTTCCCATTACGAAAAACAAGTTCTGCTATGGCCGATTTTTCAGTGTGTCCCAGATGACAGTTTCTTTTGTGTTCACCTAAGCAGTTGCTGACACTTCTTTTAGTTGTTCCAATATAACTTGACCACAACTGCATGGAATTTTGTGTACCCCAGGTGATGCTAGGGGATGATGTGCATCTTATACCAATCTTAAATACTCTTTGATCTTCTTGGTGGTCTGTACCTCATTTTGAATCCATACTTGGCCAAAAATTTCCCGATGTGGTCTGTTTCAAATGATACAGCAAATTCAATAATTGCACCCATAGTTGGAAAGCTGTTATTTTCAAAAAATTTGTTAAAAACAACAGTCCGACTGCCCCATCCAGGGTGATTTATACCAGTCTTGAAAGTGTTAATGTCCATCTACATCAAATTATACCAAAGTCAAATTAACTATCAAATTTCTTGGCATGTAAGGCACAATTTTTTTCCTGTAAAAATATGTCCAAAAACTGGATGCTGCATTTTGGCTTGAGCAGTGTTAGATTCCTTGTGAATTTTAAGAATTTCGGTTGCTTGGAATTCAGTGGATGCACTTGCACTGTCATTAACAACCAAGAGGTCATGAGATCATCATCATCATCATCATCATCATCATCATCATCATCATCATCATCATCATCATCATCATCATCATCATCATCATCATCATCATCATCATCATCATCATCATCATCATCATCATCATCATCATCATCATCATCATCATCATCATCATCATCATCATCATCATCATCATCATCATCATCATCATCATCATCATCATCATCATCATCATCATCATCATCATCATCATCATCATCATCATCATCATCATCATCATCATCATCATCATCATCATCATCATCATCATCATCATCATCATCATCATCATCATCATCATCATCATCATCATCATCATTATTATTATAATAATAATAATAATAATAATAATAATAATAATAATATTACACTGTTAGTTCAAGATTCAGTTACTGTTACGTTTGGTGTCAAGAGCCACTTCTGCTGTACCTCTTTTATTGTTAAACTTATTCTGCTTGTGTTAACTGAAGCAATAATGTTGGGAACAATGTTTCCTATTGTTATTCAAGATTCAGTTATTGTGTTTAGTACGGTGATCCACTTGTGTTATGCCTATGTTATTGTTTTATTTGAAAACTATGACTGAGAAATGGCGCTGTTACACTATTGTGTTTAAGCTGCAAGTGAAATATTTTAAACAGCATGAAAAGAGGGCATTTGGTCCACCTCCAAATGAAAAAATGATAGGAACTTAGTGGAACCAGGAAGATATTTTAAAGAAAGGACCTCATAGTAAACATAATCTGAGAAGTGACACTGTTTAATCATCACAGCTTGAAGCAGAACTCAATACTTGGATTTTAAAGAACAGACAAGCAGGAATTTTAGATTCTACAAAAAATATCATTCATCAGGTGAAAGCAATACTGTTGTTGTTGGTGGTGGTGTCTTCAGTCTCCAGACTGGCTTGGTGCAGCACTCCAGCCTACTCTATCCTGAGCAAGCCTCTTAATCTTCTCATAAGAATGGCAACCCACATCCATCTGAATCTGCTTACTATATTTTTCTCCAGACACTTCCCTCCAATACTAAATTTATTATTCCTTGATGTCTAAGAATATGTCCTACCAAAAGATCCCTTCTTTTAGTCAAAGTATGCCAAAAAAAAAAAATTCTCCCCAATTCGGTTCAGTACCCCCTTCAACAAATACCTCAGAAATCATAAGGCAAGTACCAGTAGAGAAATGGTGGTAGATGAGTTTTGTTGCTTGGGCAGTAAAATAACATATGATGGTCACAGTACAGAGGATATAAAATGCAGAATGCCAATGGGAAGAAAAGAATTTTTGAGAAATAGGGAAATTTTCTAACATCAAATATTAATTTAAGTGTACGGAAGTCTTTCCTGAAGCCTTTTGTGTGGAGTGTTGCTTTGTAAAGGAGTGAAACTTGGATGATAAATAATTTGACAGGAAAAGGATAGAGGCTTTTGAAATGTAGTGCTACAGAAGAATGCTGAATATTAGGTGGGTATGAGATTAAAACTTTTAATGTGAATCATTCATGTACTATCTCCTTCTACCCAGTTTATTTAACTGGCTCTAGACTATTAGTTGAGAAATATATATTCCAAGATCACTGTTTAATCATGGGAGAGGATTAACCACCTATATAAGCTGTACTCTTAGGTTTTTTACTACTGTAACTACACCTACCTCAGAAATAGTATATGCTTCACATTATTCAATGCAAGGAGTAATCTAAATTGTTATTTGTTGAGAAATATATATTCCAAGATTGCTGTTCAATATTTTATTTCAGATTACCACTTTTGATTTAGTTAAAGAGTTGCAGATATGAAGATGACAACTAAGTTTGTCAAAACCGATAATCTGAAATAAAATATTGAACACCAGTCGTGGAATATAGATTTCTCAACAAGTAACAATTTAGATTACTCCTTGCTTTGAATAATGTAAGCATATGCTATTTCTGAGGTCAGTGTAGTTAGTAAGAAACCTAAGAGTACAGCTTATATAGGTGGTCAATCCTCTCCCATTATTTGTTGGTATCATAAGCATTTCACCTTTTCTCTTTGGATTATATATCTATTCTTTATGTAATATATTTGTTCTTTTGTTGTTATATTTTGCATTACTGTATGTTTTAGCCCCTTTTTATTTTTACATGGTGTGTTATTTTTAGTTATGTTGAATTCACCTATTAAACGTTTTCACGTTCTAAATTATTGAACTTATTTTTGACAATACAAGATATTCGATTTTTATTGTCAGATGAAAAGGTAAGAAAAAAGAGTAGGATGATTGGAGTTTAACAACCAATCAACAGCATGGTCATTAGAGATAAAGCACATGCTTGGATTGTTTGGGTAAGGACAGGGAAGGAAATCAGCCATGCTCTTTGAAAAGAGCCATCCTGGCATTTGCCTGGAGTAATTTAGGGGAATTATGGAAAACCTAAGTCTGATTGGCCATAGTTGTATTTGAACCACCATCCTCCTGAATTGTCGGATGACACCATTCAACAGGAAGTAAGTTATAACAGGGGAAGAGTTTTGGAACTTTCAGGAAGGTATCCAACCAACGGAAAAATTGTGGAAAAATTTGATATATTACCATCTATGCATCAAGCAATAAACTATTAATAATTTTTCATTGTAAAAATTGAACAATGGAAATTCCAGGAAGGATTCAATATTATTTTTGATAATGATAGGTTGCTATTCACCACAGAGACATCTTGATGAGCTGGAGAAGGGCACACATAACAGATTACAAATTAGTAAAAAGCTTTCAGCCATTACAGCCTTTGCCACATAGAGAAACAAACTCACTTACAATCATGATCACATTGTCTGGTCTATGTGTCCAGATCATTATAACATAGTTTACTGGTTGAAATTCATATTTATTTGAAATTCTACAAGTATATCAAAAATTTATTTCTTTGGAATAATTAAGTACATACATTTTTTCTAATAACAAATGTAAAAATATAGGGCCTAGTTAGATATATTTAATAAATTCAAGTTCTTGGAATTTTAGTACTTATCTGCTTAGACTATAGGCCATCCATAAATTTGAACACTCAAACTATAACATGATATGTTCTTTTATTGCAGGATAAGGAACGGCTGTTTATGTTTGTTTTTGTACCATCAGTTGAGCCAAACGTTGAAGGCGCCTTCCTCACAGAACACCCAGCAGACATATTGCGCAAAGGCAAATACATAAATGTACCTATCCTTGCTGGTGTTGCCAGCAGAGAAGGGAAATTCCTGATGAAGTGTATGTACTGTTGCAGTTGACTTCTCAATGAATGTCACCATAAATCTCATGTTTAATTCTATCTCAAAATCTATTGCTTGTCTTGTCCAACCTCCAAATTCTTCCAGGGACTGGCTTAGCAGATGACCCAGAAAAGGTCAAGCATCTCAGTGATAATTTTATAAAAGTTATTGGTCCAGATCTTCGTTTAAGCAGCAAAGCTGAGAGAGAGATTGCAGCCAACAGAATAAAGGAATTTTACTTTGCTGGAAAACCTGTGACCAATGAAACCTTTGAACAACTTGTGGATGTGAGTTTTTATAATAATATATTAAGCTAGAGGTTGTTTGTATGGAACATATACTCCACTTATTGCTTACAACTATAATGAGGATGGCTGAAGACAGTTCCCAACATGACTTTTTTACTTTTGTTTTAATGATAACCTAATTCTAGAAACACATTCTGCACTATATATTGCAGTATCAAATTATTTTCTTTAGGTGGACACAATAGAGTCTGTGCATATAATTTCAATTACTGTGTGGAAAAGTATAATATCTTCTTTGCTCCTTTTGTTTAGGTATGGCTAGTTTTTTCCAAATGATTTCTGTTTGTTGTATAAGAAGATTATAGTTTCATTATTGTGTAGGGAGGGGGTCAGTTATAATTTGCAGTTTCGAAAATAACGAGAACAACATGGTTTAGACTGCACTTTACATATACTTGTAACAATTTTATGCTGCTGCTTCATCCCCTTAATGTGCCTGTTATCTTCAAAAACTCAGAAATTGAGTTTGCCGTATGCAAGTTACTTTTTTTTCAGATTTCAGATTAATTTCCATCAAAGAAGAAATTTGAGAAACAACTCTGCAGGTAAAGTGATGTGAAGAGTCTTTTAAGATACACAGGTTGTTCCCTGATTGAACTGTCAATTCAGCAAACCCAAATTTCCAGGGTAAGGTCAGAGAAAAACACCAACTTTCATTTGCGACATGATATCAGGTCCCACATCAGCTTTGGGACCACACAATTCATTTCAAAATTCAACTGAACTGTCTTACCACATCTGTCATACAAACCCGATTTAGCACATACAGACTTCAATCTCTTTAGAGCCGTGGTTAAGGAAGTGGTTAGCCTCAACTGGTTCCAATTCTATGCTATGACTGACTGATGAGATCATGTCTCTTATACTCTGGCTGACAAATGTAAATTGCACAATGCAATCTCTTGTGTCAGCATTTCTGAAGCTTATGTGTTGTACTTGATGAATTTCATATTTATAATTGTGAAGATATACAATATAATTGATACAGCACATTAATGGCCTATTCAAAATGTTGTCTGAGGTATGATATTTTATACTAAAGTGTCAGAAATTGTGACAACAGTATGTAAAATTTTTAATTCTTATCTATTGTTTCCAGGGTTTCATTCAAGAAAACAATGAGATTTGTTTTGACTAACCAAGCTTTGTTTAATGTAGCAATTTCAGCTGTTTCTCATGTCCATATCATTCATATTTGCAGTGGATGAAAAATTAAATGAGGGCACTGTAACTATTTTCTTTCTAAAGGTACATTTTAAAATTGAGTTCAGATTTCCTGCTTTTGTTTTACTACTCTCAGTTCCAGTTTCTGTGCTATCCAAAGGGGTCTGGACCCTGTTTTCAGTGTCATTAAGAGCATTTACTTATGATTAGAATTTTATGGCTTTGTGAAAAGTCTTTTGATAAGATTTTGCTATAGTCATCACTGAAGACATCGTACATTGTCATTTTGGCAACCAAATATGTGCTTTTCAGTATCTCTCTGTCTACAATCCAATGCTTTGTTTTACACCTATTGTGCTGTAGTCACCATTTCTTTAGAAGTTACTGTACAGTGTTAACTTCCTCTCCTCAAACTTATCAATATTTTGAATGTTACATGAAGGGTCTTTATGCTGATATAGTTCAAACAATATCAGTGTGAAGAAAGATTAAATAATAAAAATCATATTACTCATCTGACTAATTTGCATTCATGAAGATAACATACCGGGGTAAATCCATGCAGTTGTGTGAAGCCACTGGGTCAGGATGGTGCAATATTGAGCACAACTGCCTAGAGAATAACTGACCCAGGTTTGAATCCCATCCTTGATACTAATTTTTGTATGAGGCTTCAGTCTGCATATATATATCATGGATGTTTGTAGTGTCAAAAAGTTTCTTATTCCTAGATTTTAATTTGTATAAAGACACCTATGCCTGGGTTTCAGACAGGAGTCCATTACTTTCTTTGCAGATGTGCTATTCCAATCTATTTGGTAGGCCTTTGCATGGTGTTTGGTATAAGGGGAACATCATGTAAAGAGAGGCAGATATGAGAATTTGACTGAAGAAGCAGATGTGGCTGGGTAAATCTGTGTGGTTGTGTGAATCCACTGAGCCATGGTGGCTTAGTGGTGAGTGCAGGTGTCTATTGAGTAGGAGCCTCAGGTTCAAATGCAAGTCTTGGTACAAATTTTTATATGATGCTTCGGTCTGAATATATATTTCATAGTTCATCCTGCCCACTATCTTAGCCAGTTACAAGAATGCATTGAGTAAGCTGTAAAACTCTCCTTGTATAGTATTAAGTGAGAAATCTAGGAGCATACTACAGCCCTATATGTACCACTCCTATATGAACTATGAGACAAGTTTAGACTAATTAAAAAATGCTAACATGCAGCCACTATTCACTCACTCTTTGCAGCTGAAGTGGGAAGTACATTAGTTTGCTCAGTACTGATGTCAATATAGACCTGTGTCATCTTTCCATTTTTGTTTTTAAATACATATTGATCTCTGGTGCACATCCTGTTAGTACATTATTCATGAGTATGAACTGCTTACCAATTCTTACATAGGCTGGCTTTCCTAAGAATTGTTGAGTGCCTAATTCTGGGAAATCTCAAAAGATATTTCCAGCTTAATTTTTGTAATGTGAAGGTGGAGTAGTATATTTCATCTGATAAGATTGACGTGATACTCAATTTAAGGATATTAAAAGACAATAACAACTAAATAGTGTTTCTGGCTGCAACTGACATATTAAGTTTGCAATGACAACCATGATAATTTGGTTTTATTGCTAAATAGGTGTGCATAAACAGCCTATTAACACAGGAAAGCCAATTCTGTGTCCTAACCTGAGGCCTTCTATATCATCATAATACTATGAGTTTTTCTTGGTGCTTTTCCAAAACATTTCAGAATGTGTAAGTTTAACATTGACAGAATGTTGAATTAACTACACTATATTTTAATATGTGCTTCAATAATAGAGCTCACAGTTTTTTTCATTTGCACAATTCCAATGGCTGTAGAAATTATGGTTCAAATTAATCAGCCCACCAGTTGCATGTAAAGGTTTATTATGTACCCTTCACCTAGATTTTGATAACAGTAATGTTATCTTCTTCAGAAGGTGAAAGTGGATGTTTAGCTTTGATTATACATACATGTATATGCAGATGATATCATTTTACTATAAAGCATTTTATTTGGCAGCCCTATACATTGCCTTGTGATAAGAGTAGATGGGTTATGACTGTGAGTAATCTAATGTGACCAACATGTGAGGTAACCAAATCCACTTTCACCTTCTGATGAGACAACATTATTGTTATATCAGTAATAAGTCAGTGGTATCTAACAAACCTTTACATGCAACTGGTTTGCCAATTTGTTTCAACCTTTACCACTGAATAGTTGCTGACCCACAACCAGGTTAAGATATTAGAATTGTAGAGATTTTATGTATTCAAATTTGTTTTTTTTTTTTTTTTTTTCTTTTCACAGCTTTTAAGTGATATATACTTTCTAGAGGGAATGAACAGCACAGTTTCATCCATGGCAACTAAAGCAGAATTCCCTATATACTTTTATCGGTTCAGCTATGAAGGATCCTTATCACCAATTTCTGTCTTCACATTTAATGGTGTAGCTGGTAAGAAATATGTTAGTGGAATGTTCTCTATTTGCTCATTTTTTTCTTTTTTTCAATTTGTATGTTTTCATCACAGAACAATAATCCCTTTAGTTGCTACCAGTCAAATATAAATTTAGTTTCTCATTTCTTAGCAACATAGGGAAATCAAGCCTCTTTATTGCATGTTGTGGATGACATTTACACATAACTTGTATTAGCAATAGGCATAAACTGAAATTATTAAAGTAACTTTAAATGGAAAAAATAGAGCTAAACTAAATTATCCTATAAAAAAATTTCTTCTTGTCCTTAAGGTGCCTCACATGGAGAAGACGGAGGCTACTTATTTACTATGGGAGAAACACCTTTAAATCTTGATCCTCAATCCAACGAACATAAAGTTCGAAAAATCATAGTTAAAATGTGGACCAATTTCATGAAATCTGGGTGAGTAAAATATTTCATCATGAGATATGGTAACTTCTGCCTCTCATTACTCATTACGTTCTCTCCTTTGCACAGGCAAAGTCGTTTATACATGCCCAAGCAGGCTCAAATTTCATACGCTGTGTTGTATTCTGATAGACGGCTATTCATAGAGACAAAGTAGCAATGTTCACACCAATGACATAATTTTCTCACATAAAGTTTAAGAAAATAAATTTATCATATACATAAAATACATTATTATAGAGGAAAAATTACTAGCAGGAAAAATATATATATAAAAATAGATGAAGATTACTTACCAGGTGAAGGAGCAGAGGTAGTGATAGTAGCACAAATAAAACACACACACACACACACACACACACACACACACACACACACACACACACACAGAAAAACGCTAGCTTTCGCAGCCTAGCTGCTTCTTCAGGCAGAGTAGGGAAGGAGAGGGAAAATGAAAGGATGAGGGTTTGCTTTCTACAGTATGTCTGCCTAGGTGTGTTTGCGTTTGTGTATATGTGTGGGTGGGTGTGTATTTGTTTACCCTCCTTTTTTCCCCCAAAGTAAGTCTTTCCTGTCCTGGGATTGGAATGGCTCCTTACCCAAAAACCTCATCCTTTCCTTTTCCCTCTTCTTCCCTTCTCTGCCTGAAGAAGCAGCTAGACTGCAAAAGCTAGCGTTTTTGTGTGTGTGTTTTATTTATTTGTGCTACTAACATAACATACATTATTACACTTACATTAAGAATGACCACAATTAGCAAGTAGTGGGACTGGTATACCATTTATAAACAATAAATAAGTGATGTTACAAAAGTCAGTGGACAGTTTATGATTGACTTGTTAGTAGCTGCTAATGACTGAAAGCTGCAATATGAATTATTGACTAGTTTGATATGGCTGCTATGACTTATACCTTTGGTGGGAGTGAAAAGGCTGTCTCCTAATGCTATAACATGTTGCCAATTTTGCCTGGAGATAACCATTAACTATCACAAAACTGTTATCTGATTGCAGTTAGTGTATAATGTCCAATCTGGGGCTGTTTTGTAGGAAAATGTATAATCAGCATAGTCCCTATAGCTACCTGCTTACTTTTAATAAACAGATTGTATGTGTTGTATCTGACTGCTAATGAGACAAACCCACCCCTTCTATTTAAACTAAGAACTTGACTTCATCAGTGTTGATTAAGTAACCATACAGAGGGAAGAATGAGTTGCAAGTTGTAAACAGTGTGAATGTTGGATACCAGATCACTTGCGGTATTTATGGGCAGAATGCAGTTAGAAGAAAACAACTGGAACATCTGCTAGAAAGAAGTGGTCAACCGAGGGACAATAAATAAATAGATAAATAAAATTAAAATAACATGGCTGCATTTCCTGTGGATTATTGCTTACATTTGCACCCACAATGTGTGTCGTCTATGAAACTATTTATTGGTCCTGTGAATCCAGAACAGTACAGGGTACAATAGATATTGTAGCATTTCTGGCCTAACATATTTCTTTTCTTGTGTTATAATATTAAAAGTAGATTAACATTTTACTTTGTACGATTTACCACATAATGTTTTTCACTGCTAGAATTTTTTTTACTCTACATATTGACTAAAATGGTTATTTGTCACTTTTACACAGCATGATTACATTTTTTATATAAATAAATACATTGCAATAACTAATACTAAATTTACATTCTCTCTACACACTTTTTCATAGACCTACATTTCTAGCTGATGCTATAATTTTGGAACTATAAACATTCATCTACTGAATAGAAGCAGTGCTTCACCAAGTAATCCTTGACTGCTGTCTTGAATTTGGTTGTGTCCGTTTTTGATTTTATGGCTTTGGGTAAAGCATAATGAAGTGAACACTTTCGTCCAGGTACACTATGTATCGTTCGGCGTACACTAGGCGAATGCCCCGGCTGTCACGTCGGCCGTTCGACGGGGCCCGCCAGCAGACGGCGCGCAGCTCGCGTCAGCTGTTAGGCCGACCGTGCCCTCCTGTGGCACGGCCTGGAACTACCACGGCCGGGCCCGCGCCTGCCACGGAACCCAATGACGGCGCGCGCGATATGAACGGCCCTTAGGCCATAACATCCCTCCCCCCTTGGGGTGAGGAGCCGGACCCCTGAACGGCGGTGCAGAGGTCTGGCTGCTGGGACTCTTCCACCTCCATCCGATTGTCTGGCGGCTCCATCCACTCCCTAGCCGGAACCACCTCATACGGGCGGAACCCCTTCGAGCGACGAGGGGTTCGCCCACGCGAGCGCTGTCTTGCCGCTCCCAGCACTGGCGATGGCGGCAGGTCCTCCATTCCTCCCTCCTGTGGCTCCTCCATTGGAAACTCGGGGCCTCCGTCGGCAGGCTGCAAGGTGCCCCCTCCGCCGGCGACCGGAGCTGTCCACTCCTTGTAGCAGGCCGCTGGGACTGCGGCGGGGGAGCGGGCCCCGGACCCCGACGGTGACGGGAAATCCCCTTGCCCCCCAGCCAATGCCCGCAAAGCGGAAGTCGGGAGAGAACCGTCCCCTGATGGCACCCTCAACAGTGGGGGGCTGGACCTCGATGAGGAGGAAGGGACTGTAGGTGCTTGAGGAGGGTGGCGGACCCGCAGCTGATCATGGTGGCGGGTGAGGACCCCGGTAGGAGAACGGACCTCACAGAGACGTCGGCCACGTTCCCGAACGACCACGGCCGGGACCCAACGGGGATGGCGGCCGTAGCCTCGAGCCCAGACAGCCGAGCCTGGGGGAAAACGTGACCGAGAACGAAGAAGAGGTGCGGGAGGGCCTGGATGCACGAGGGATAACAGTGTCCTATGAGGGCGGCCGTGAAGGAGCTCCGAGGGGCTCTGCTGACCTGCCGGAGTGGACCGATAAGATGTCAGGAATCGAAGGAGGGCCTCCTCCACTGAAAGATGTGCCACATACTTGCGCATTTGCGTCTTGAAAGTGCGGACGAACCTCTCCGCCGCCCCATTGGACTGCGGGTGGAAAGGTGGGGCCAGGACATGTTGGATCCCATGGGTAGAACAAAAATCGTGAAAGTGTTGTGAAGTAAACTGTGGCCCGTTATCCGTCACCAGTGCGGCCGGGAGACCCTCAATAGAAAATATCTTTAACAGGGAACGTGTGGTAACTTCCGCAGATGTGGAGGTCAGGCGAACCACAAATGGGAAGTTGGAGTACGCGTCAAGGACGCAAAGCCAGTAGCTATCTAAGAAGGGCCCCGCAAAATCGACATGGAGTCGTTCCCAAGGTGCAGACGGAGTGGGCCATGGAGAGAGAGATGAGCGCGGAGCCGCTTGTTGGGATGCACAAGAAGAGCATCCCGCAATGAGGCGAGTGATGTCCCCATCTATACCCGGCCAATATACATGTCGGCGAGCCAGCATCTTCGTGCGAGAGACACCCCAGTGGTCCCGATGGAGAAGACCGAGAATCTGGCGGCGCAAGGACCCAGGAACCACCACTCGATGGGAGCCGTCTTCCGTGGACAGAAGTAAAACACCCTCGTAGGTGCTAAGGCGGTGCCGAATAGCATAATAATTGCGGAGAGGGTCTGATGCCCGGCCCGGAGGACGCTCTGACCAACCTTGCCTCACCCGTTTAAGGACGACCCGGAGGACCAGGTCAGCAGCGGTAGCCTCCGCGATCCGTGAGCTATTGATAGGAAAACCGGAGACTACATCTTTAGCCGACTCGTCAACTGCAAAACACAAAAGCTCTTCAGCATCGAAGACTGGATCAGGGCCTACCGGGAGGCGTGATAGGGCATCGGCATTGGCGTGATGAGACGTCGAACGGTACTGTATCTCATAATTGAAACGAGAGAGGTACAAGGCCCAGCGTTGAAGACGATGGGCTGCCTTGTCCGGAAGAGCCGCTGACGGGTGGAACAACGACACTAACGGGCGGTGGTCCGTGTAAAGCGTGAACTTCGACCCATAGAGATAAACGTAAAATTTTTTTAAAGCAAAAACGATGGCTAGGGCCTCCTTGTCCACCTGGGAATACCGGCGCTGCGCATCCGTAAGAGTTTTAGATGCAAACGCCAATGGGTGCTCTGACCCATCGGGAAACCGATGTGCCAGCACCGCCCCCACACCATGCTGGGAGGCGTCCGCTGCCACCACAAGTGGGACCCCCGGGGTGTATGCAGTGAGACACGGAGCCTCCAGGAGGGCCTTTTTCAGAGACTGAAAGGCTCGTTCGCACGCAGGAGACCAGTGGAACTGGACGCCTTTACGCAGCAGTTGATGCAGGGGGTAAGCCACTGTGGCTGCCTGCGGGAGGAAGCGATGATAATAGGCGATCTTGCCCAGGAATACTTGGAGTTCGTGAACGGAAGAAGGACGGGGAAGCTCTGCGACCGCCCGCACGTGCTCGGCCACGGGACGTACCCCCGACCTGGATACCTCGTAGCCCAAGTACTCGATAGTCGGTTGGAAGAAAGAAGATTTCTGGAAATTACAGCGGAGGCCAGCCCCCTCCAGAACGGAAAACAATGAACGGAGGTTGGCAATATGGTCAGCAGCTGTGGATCCCGTCACCACAATATCATCCATGTAGTTCACGCAACAGGGGACCGGCGCTAGCAACTGCTCCAAAAAACGCTGAAAGATTGCGGGGGCACTGGCCACCCCGAATGGCAATCTCTGATATTGATATAGGCCAAAAGGCGTAGAAATCACCAGCGCCTGTTTGGAGGCATCGTCTAAAGGCAACTGGAGGTAAGCCTCTGCCAGGTCTATTTTCGAAAAATACTGGCCCCCAGACAACCGATCTATCAATTCCGCTGGGCGAGGCATGGGAAAAGAATCAATGACGGATTGAGAATTTACAGTTTTCTTAAAGTCGCCACATAAACGAAGGGCCCCCGAGGGCTTGCGTATGACAACTAGAGGGGAGGCCCACTCGCTTGCTGTGACAGGACGCAATATACCTTCCGCCGTCAGGCGATCTAATTCCGATTTAACAGCGCCACGGAGGGCGATCGGGAGAGGCCGAGCCCGACAGAAGACGGGGCGAGCCGTATTTTTAAGTGTAATAGTGGCCCGAAAATTCGTAGCACACCCAAGACCCGGCGCAAACAGGGACGAGAACTCCGCGCGAAGCTGCTTGAGACTCTCGTACGGAATTTGATCGGAAACCAAGCAGACAGATTCGGTAATAGAAAAGCCAAAAGCGTGGAAAGCGTCGAGGCCGAAAATGTTCGTAGCCGTTGCACTGTTTACTACCACAAACGGTACCGCGCGGCTAACGTTCTGATATGTAGCTTCGGCGACAAACGACCCCAATAGTGGAATAGGGTGGCCGCCGTAGCCAACCAACGCGCGAGGCGCCGGACTTAAAGTGGGGGAGCCTAAAGCGTGGTGAGTTGCAGCACTTAGAAGCGATGTCGTCGCGCCTGTGTCCACTTGAAGCGTAACCGTTTTCCGCAGAATGCGGAGGTCTATAAACAACTTCGGCGGCTGAACGCCGACGGGAACAACCTTATTAATATCCATGGGCGCTGCGCCGAAATCGCGAGGGGAAGAGGTCCTTTTGCGGCCCTTAGCCGAGGAGCGGCACACTCGGGCGAGGTGTCCGAACTTGCCACAACGATTACAGGTGGCCCGCCTGTGCGGGCACGATTCCCGAGAATGGGACGCCCCGCACGAAAGACATGACATCGGCTCGCTCTCTGAAGCGGGCGACGCGCGCCGCCTTTCCCCCCGCCCATACGACGCAGGCGAGCGCCGCGGCGTCCGAAGGGAGGGAGGGGAGGGCGACGCAACAACAGCCACCGAAGAAACCGGCGCCGCGGATAACGGGGCCGAATCGTCAACTGAGGATACCTCCCCCCAAGCGGAAAGTTGACTCCCCACGGCCTCCGAAACTTCAAATGCGCACGCAATACGCAAAACCTCCGCTAATGAGGGATCGTCAGACTGAAGAGCCTGCTTGCGAACGTCCAGGTCGGGAGCAAAACAAACCAAAACATCGCGGACCATAGAGTCCGCATACGAATCACCGTGCGGTTCGGACCGAAACAGACAACGACGGGCTAGCCCCTGCAGTTCCGTGGCCCACGCGCGGTACGACTGACCCGGCTGTTTCCGCGAACGGTAGAAAGATATGCGGGCCGACACCACGTGAGAGTGGCGGCGAAAATACGCCGCAAAAAGAGAACAGATATCCTGAAAGGACAGGGATGCCTGCGTCTGAAGCGGCGCTAAATCGCCCAGCAAACGAAAAAGACGAGGCGAGAGCCACGAAAGGAAATAAGCTTTTTGCTTACCTTCATCACACACCTGGAAGGCTACGAAGTGTTGGCGTAAACGCTGTTCGTAGTCGGACCAATCCTCGGCAAAGTCGTCAAATGGAGGAAACGGAGGAACGGGCACCGAAGACCGCAACCCGACCTGTTGTGTCACCGCCCTCGTCAATGTGTCAATAGCCGCCGTGAGAGAAGCATTCTGTTGAGCCAAAACTTCCGGTAACGACTGAAGATTCGTTAGCAACGCGCTAAGCTGTTCTGCCATGACTGCGGCAGGAAGACCACGCAACCAATATCCTCGTCGCCACTGAAGTGAACACTTTCGTCCAGGTACACTATGTATCGTTCGGCGTACACTAGGCGAATGCCCCGGCTGTCACGTCGGCCGTTCGACGGGGCCCGCCAGCAGACGGCGCGCAGCTCGCGTCAGCTGTTAGGCCGACCGTGCCCTCCTGTGGCACGGCCTGGAACTACCACGGCCGGGCCCGCGCCTGCCACGGAACCCAATGACGGCGCGCGCGATATGAACGGCCCTTAGGCCATAACACATAATGTAGTCTAATCCCAGGGTATAGTATTCCTTTTTGAAATAGTGTAGTGTTTGTCTGTTTAACATGAACATTATTTTTTTGTCTTGTGTTGTGGCAGTGTACTGTTTCATTACGGGCGATGCACAGACTTTTACTATTTAATTTTTCTTTTATAATAATTAGGTTTTCCATTGTGTACATGCTTGGAAGTGGGAGTATTTTTTTTTTTAACAGTGGCTTTCATGATGTTCTTTGGTCCACTCCTTCCATTATTCTAATAATCTTTTTTTGTATCCTAAATGTTTTCATACTTGCTCCACTATTTCCCCAAAATACTATGCCCTATTTCATAGGTGAGTGGGCATAGCCAAAATATATGGACTTTAGGTTATTGTCTGATATGCTGTTCTTTAATGTCCGCATGATATAACATGTTTTGCTTTACTTTCGATTAATATAATCTACATGTGAATCCCATTTTATATTTTGATGGATCCATATTCCTAGAAATTTTGTACACTCCATTTTCAATTGTTTTCCCATTTATATCAATATATGGGTTAGCTGGTGATCTATTCTGTGTCGTAAATATATTCATTGCAACGTTTTTTTCCACATTTATTATCAGGCCATTTGCATCAAAATAATCTCTAATATTTTTAGTAATGGCTGCTATGTTGCTTTCAAAGATTTCTTTTGTACTTCCGGTTATTAAGATGATAGTGTCATCTGCAAATTGGTAAAGTTTCCCATTTGTATTGTTTATGTAAAGATCATTCACATACAACAAAAAGAGAATTGGACCCAATATTGAACCTTGCGGAACTCCATGTTTTATTACTAATGAATCAGAATGATAGGTACTAACTGTGCCATTTGATTCATGTGTGATCTCTATGAACTGTTTTCCATAATGAAGGTATGATTTAATCCAGTTATGTGCTGCTCCCCTGATACCCCAAATTCTGTATCTTACTAAGTAATTTATTATGATTAATGGTATCAAATGCTTTTGACAGGTCTAGGAATATACTTGTGGTATGTTCCCGCCTATCTAGAGCGTGTAGCGTTTCGTAGAGAAAAGAAAAAACCGCCGTTTCAGTTGAGTGATTTTTTTCTAAAACCATGTTGGGATTCTGTCAATATATTATATTTACTTAAGAAGTTGGACAGTCTTTTATAAAAGAGTATTTCTAGAAATTTTGATAATGTCGATAATTGGGATACTGGTCTATAGTTGGACACCTCCTCCTGACTTCCTTTTTTGTGAAGTCTTTTCACTTTGGCAATTTTTAGGCATTTTGGAAAACTAACAGTTGAGAACAAATTAATTAGATAGGTCAGTGGTTCAGAGAGAAAGTCTGCACATTTTTTACAATAAAATCTGGTATGTTGTCTATTCCTGATGAGTGTTTTGATTTTAATAGCTTGATTTCCTGCTGCACTTCCTTTGTATTGGTTGGAGTAAGGAATATAGTTTTATCTATATGTTTATTTTTGTTGCTAATTGTGATGGATTTTAGATGCCACTTTTCTCAATAAGTTTTTCTGCTATATTTATAAAATAATTGTTAAACATATTGGCTACTTCCTTTGGTTTGTTTGTGGTTAGCTGGTTTTCCTTGAGCTGTATGTTCTTATTTTTAGTTTTGTTATTTCCTGTTTTTTCCTTTACAATATTCCAAACTAATTTCATTTTATTTGAGGAATTACTTATGTATCTGTCATTTTCTAGCTTTTTGGCACTCTTTATTACCTTTCTTTTTTACCTATGTGCATTAAAGATGAAATGTTGAAGACAACTAGTCCAGCACAACTGATAATTTTCAGCTTTCTTCATAGAATTGGTAAAGAATTCTCTGGTTTGGAAATGAATGGAATGTCTACATCCTAAATGTCATTCTTTCTCTGATATGCTTAACTGTAGCTTCACTAATACCACCAAACGGGGTGATTTTGGACACTGGGGTGTTTTTGGACAATATGACTTATTTTCTCGTTTCCACTGCATAGCAACGAATTAGCGCTAATTTCCATTTCTGTGCATTGCTTATTTTATGCACGAGACTGTAATTCCCCCGTCCCATGCTCCCACCTTTGCATTGATTGTTTACCAATTCAGTAATCAGTCATACAGTCACATTGTCAAAAGTTCTCGCTGTGTTATGAAGCGGAAACTTTCTGTTGTTGCAACTGGCAGAAAAGTATTGTAGTTTCAGTGGTCAATGAGATCAGTAGGCTGTGGCACTGCGAGAAGTTTTGTACCAGTTTGTCACAAGTTTTGTGTAAAGTTTCAAAGTAATGCAGGTTGTTTCGAAATTATGTACTTTGTGGGGTGATTTTGGAGAATGCCGAGAAGGTGTTCACGATCAGTGTAATTACGACTCAGAAATTTTAAAGAAAAGTTCAAGTTATTCATGTGACAAATTAATGCAAAGATAACCCTTTAATAAATCAAAATCCTTATCTCAGTCTTTATCCCTTACTGTAATGATGGACGTCCTTAAAATATGTTAAAAGTCACTAAAATCAAACAGAATGGAAGAAGAATAAAAAAAAGTCAATTTGTGTCCCCCATATACTTTGAATCACCAGACAGCCATGCCCATGGGGTGATTTTGGACACTTTATTTGTCTGCCTCAGGCAAAAGTAGATACACATGGACGTTCTGTTTCTAGGATATTTTATTTGTTATACACATACCCCACAACTTCCATGAAAAAAAGAAAAAAAAACAATGAAATCTGACAAAACCTATGAAAGTTGTAGTGAAAATAATCTCAAAACTGTCTGAAATCACCCCATTTGATGGTAAGCATTTTCAGTAAAGGCTGAAAACTCACTGGTCTTCAAGAAAGAAACCACACATCATAACTCAACAAACAGGGAAACATTTCAAACCCAAAACAGGAAATATGAACACTATAAATAACATAATGAATTTATAAAAGGAGGACAGATTAGACAGTCCAGAAGATTAGATGATGTCTAGAAAAGCAGTGATGAATGTGATTGTGTAAACTAGATTAGAAATTGAAAGTAGACATAGATTAATAAGCCTTAAAATTAAACTATGGAAATAACTTGAAGGATTCAACAATATTTTAGAGACACTCACCACAGAGACACACGATGAGATGCAGAAAGCACAAAAATAAAGCTCAGCTTTAAGATATTAAGCATTCATCTGCCAGAGAACACACACACACACACACACACACACACACACACACACACACACACACACACACACACACACAAACCCAACTGCCGTCTCCGGCTGTTGCGGCCAGACTGCAACAAATAGCATGGCTCAAGCGAGAGCAACCAGTGGTAGGGATGAGGAAGTGGTATGGAGAGGGAAGCAGGAAGGAATGGAGGAGATGCAGCTGGGGATGGAGCAATACGTCAGTGCTGTCTGACAGATAGGAAGGGACTGGAGTGTTGTTGTTGTTATGGTCTTCAGCCCGGAGATTGGTTTGATGCAACTCTCCACCCAACTCTTTCCTGAGCAAGCCTTTTCATCTCCTCATATGAACGACAACCCACATCCACTTGAATCTGTTTACTATACACGTCTCTTGGCCTCCCTCTGTGATTTTTACCCCACACACTACCCTCCAATGCTAAATTTACGATTCCTTGATGTCTAAGAATGTGTCCTACCAAGTGATCCCTTCTTTTAGTCAGGGTATGCCAAAAATTCCTTTTCTCACCAATTCTGTTCAGTACCTCTTCATTAGTTATGTGATCTACCCACCTAATCTTCAGCATTCTTCTGTAGCACCACATTTCAAAAGCCTCTATCCTCTTCTTGCCCGCATAGCTTATTGTCCATGTTTCACTCCCGTACAAGGCAACACTCCACACAAATGACTTCAGAAAAGACTTCCTTACACTTAAATTAATATTTGATGTTAGCAAATTTCTCTTTTTCAAAAATGCTTTTCTTCCCATTGCCTTTCTGCATTTTATATCCTCTGTACTGCGACCATCACATGTTATTTTACTACCCAAGTAACAAAATTCATCTACCACCTTCATTGTTTCATTACCTAATCTAATTACTTCAGCATCACCTGATTTTCTAAGACCGCATTCCATTATTTTTGTTTTGCTCTTGTTAATGTTCATTTTATATGCTCTCTTCAACACACTGTCCATTCCATTCAATTTCTATTCCAGGTCCTTTGCTGTCTCTGACAGAATTACAATGTCATCAGCAAAACACAATGTTTTTATTTCTTCCCCCTGAACTTTAATCCCTATTCCAATTTTTTCCTTGCTTTCCTTCACCGCCTGCTCGATGTACAAATTGAATAGCATCGGAGAAAGGCTACAACCCTGTCTTACTCCCTTCCCAACTGATGCTTCCCTTTCATGCCCTTCGAGTCTAATGACTGTGGTCTGGCTTTTGTACAAGTTGTAAATAACTCTCCTTTCCCTGTATTTTACCACTGCTGACTTCAGAATTTGAAAGAGTGTATTGCAGTCAACATTGTCAAAAGCTTTCTCCAAATCTACAAAAGCTAAAAATGTAGGTTTGCCTTTCCTTAATCTATCTTCTAAGATAAGACGTGAAGTGAGTATTGCCTCCTGGATTCCTACATTCCTCCTGAATCCAAACTGATCTTCCCCGAGGTTGGCTTCTACCAGCTTTTCCATTCTCCTGTAGATAATTTGTTGCAACCATGACTTGTCAAACTGATGGTTCTGTAATTTTCACACCTGTCTGCGCCTGCTTTCTTTGGAATGGGGATTATTACAGTTTTCTTAAAGTCTGAGGGTATTTTGCCTGTCTCATACATCCTATACACCAGTTGGAATAGTTTTGTCATGGCTGGCTCTCCCAGAGACTTTAGTAGCTCTGAGGATATGTCATCTACTCCTGGGGCCTTGTTCCAACCTAGGTCTTTCAGGGCTCTGTCAAATTCATCTCTCAGTATAGTATCTCCTATTTCATCTTGGACATCTGGGACTGGAGTATGTGGTGGAAAGGGAGATGTACCTAAGCTGGAGTGTGGGTAGGGAAAGGAAGGGGAGAGGAGAGTAGTGGAGACAGGATTGGTATCACAGGTTGCACTGCCTTTTATGGGATAGGAAATGCCTGTGACAGGACTGCGGTCCTTACAATGGAAACATCATTTTGCCACCAACTCCACCATTCAAACACATCCCTATACCAATATTGCACCCTGCCTGGCCCAGTTCACTCCCCATCCAGTCTAGATCCACCCCTACTACCTCCAAATCAACCCCTTTAAACATTTCATAATTTCCTAACTTCCAACCTGGCCTCACCATCATTCCTGAAATCCCTCAAGATGGATACCAACCACATCCCTGCAGAAAGAAGCACAATCTATGACCTAAAAACCAATCCTGACCTTATGATCCTAATTGCTGACAGCACTGTGTTCATGAGACCACAATAACTATGTGGCAAAGTGAGCTTCTCCAACTGTCAGATTCTTCCACACTCTGCCACAATGATCCCATCCCAAAAATCCAACAGGATCTCCAGTCCCTCCGGACCTCTCCCCAGAGTCCATCTCTCTCTCCTCACCCCTCCTACCCCGTACTCCCACCTTCTACATGCTCCCTAAAGTCCACTAACCCAACCATCCTGGGTGTCCCATTGGGCCAGTTATGGTGCTCCACTGAGAGAATCTCCGCTCTCATAGACAGACAGCTTCAACCTATTACCCAGAACCTACCTTCTATATAAAAGACACCATCCATTTCCTCCACCGACTCTCCACACTTCCTGTTCCTTTACCACCTGGAACCTTGCTCATCACCAACAATCCCAATGTTCATGGCCTTTCTGCTATGGTTGTTGTTGTTATGGTCTTCAGTCTGGAGACTGGTTTGATTCAGCTCTCCACCCTACTCTATCCTGAGCAAGCCTTCTCATAAGAACGACAAGCCACATCTATTTGAATCTGCTTACTATACGCGTCTCTTGGTCTCCCTCTGCGATTTTTACCCCACACACTTCCCTCCAATGCTAAATTTACAATTCCCCGATGTCTAAGAATGTGTCCTACCAAGCGATCCCTTCTTTTAGCCAGGGTATGCCAAAAATTCCTTTTCTCACCAATTCTGTTCAGTACTTCTTCATTAGTTATGCGATCTACCCACCTAATCTTCAGCATTCTTCTGTAGCACCACATTTCAAAAGCCTCTATTCTCTTCCTGTCCGCACTGCTTATCGTCCATGTTTCACTCCCGTACAAGACAACACTCCACACAAATGCCTTCAGAAATGACTTCCTTACACTTAAATTAATATTTAATGTTAGCAAATTTCTCTTTTTCAAAAATGCTTTTCTTCCCATTGCCATTCTGCATTTTGTATCCTCTGTACTATGGCCATTGCATGTTATTTTACTACCCAAGTAACAAAACTCATCTACCACCTTCATTGTTTCGTTACCTAATCTAATTCCTTCGAGTTCTGCTATGGAACACCACCTTTCACAGCACCCTACTGACTCCAAATCTACAACCTCCTTCCTCGTTACCTTGACCAACTACATCCTCACCCACAATTACTACTCCTTTGAAGGCACCACCTACAACAAATTCATGGCACAGTCATGGGCACCCATATGGCACCTTCCTGACTACTCATAATCCATAATGCCTCATCTGGTTCAGATTTATTGATGATATCTTCATAATGTGGACTGAAGGTGAGGACACACTATCCACATTCCTTCAAAACCTAAAACTTTCTCACCCATTCACTTCACATGGGCCTACTCAACACAACAAGTCACCTTCCTTAATGTTGACCTCCACCTCGAAGGTGGCCTTATCAGTACCTCCGTCCACATCAAACCTACCATCCATCAGCAATATCTCCATTTTGACAGCTGCCACCCATTCCACACCAAAAATTCCCTTCCATACAGCCTATCCACCCGCAGTGGTCGCATCTGCAGTGACAAGCAACCCCTCTCCAATACACCAAACGCTTCACTGAGGCCTTCACTGACCACAATTACCCACCAAACCTTGTCCAGAAACAGATGCCATAGGTCTGTCTGTCCAATCACCCGCCATCTTCCCCACACCCACTGACCAGCCACAACGGAGCATCCCTCTCACCACCCAATACTACCCTGCACTGGAGTAGTTAAACAACACTTTCTGCCAGGGTTTTGATTACCTTTCACCCTGACTTGAAATGAGAAATACCCTACCCAAAATCCTCCCCACCCCCTATGGTGGTATTCTGCAATCCCCAGAACCAATATAGTATCCTTGTCCATCCCCACTCCATCCCTGCTCCCAACCCCTTACCCCATGGCTCATATCCCTGCAATAGACCTAGTTGCAAAACCTGTCCTATCCACCATCCCAGCACCACCTACTCCAGTCCTGTCACAGGCATTTCCTATCCCATAAAAGGCAGTGCAACCTGTGATACCAGTCTTGTTGTATACAAACTGAGCTGCAAACACTGTCCAGCTTTCTACGTGGGCATTAGTAACAACAAGCTATCTGTCCAGATGAATGGCCATCTCATACTGTGGCAAGGAGACAGCTGGATCATCCCATTGCAGAGCATGCAGCACTGCATGATGACTGCTACATAGTCTGTGCCATATGGATCCTCTGAAATGTGCAGATGGGAACTCTCCCTACAATGTACATCTACATCTACATACATACATACTCCACAATCCACCATAAGGTGCATGGTAGAGGTTACACTGTACCACTACTAGGTATTTCCTTTCCTATTCCACTCCCAAATAAAACAAGGAAAAAAAGAATGCTTATAGGCCTCTGTAAGAGCCCTAATTTCTCTTATCTTGTCTTTGTGATCACTATGCGCAATGTAAGTAGGTGGCAGCAAGATCATACTACACCCAGCTTCAAATTCCGGCCCTCTAAATTTCCTCAACATAAATTCACAAAAAGAGCATCGTCTTTCCTCCAGCAATCTCCAATTGAGTTCCCGGAGCACTCCCGTGACACTCGCACATTGGTCAAACCTACCAGTGACAAATCTAGCTGCTCGCCTCTGAACTGCTTCCATATCTTCCTTTAAACTTATCTGCTGTGAGTCCCAAACACTTGAGCAATACACAAGACGTGGCCATACAAGCATTTTATAAGCAGTCTTCTTTAGAGATGAAGTACATCTTCCCAAAATTCTCCCAATAAACCAAAGTTAGCTGTCCGCCTTACAACTGTAGTTACATGTTCGTTCCATTTCATATCGCTCTGCAATAGAGATATTTGAATGACATGACTGCATCAAGAAGTTCCCTACTAATGCTGTATTCGAACAATATGGAATTGTTTTTCCTACTCATGCGCATCAACTTACATTTTTCTACATTGAGAGCTAGCTGACCTTCTTCGCACCAACTAGAAATTTTATCTAAGTCATCCTGTATGCTACTATAGTCAATTAAAGATGAAACTCTCACATACACCACAGCATCATCGGCAAACTGCCACAAATTACAGATAATTTATATAGATAGAAAATAATAGCGGTCCTATCACACTCGTTTGATGAACACTCGCCGTCAAGAACAACTTACTGTGTTCCATTACTTAAGAAGTCTTCCAGTCAGTCACAAATCTGTGCACCTATTCCATAAGCTCGTATCTTCATTAGCAGTCTGCAGTGTGGCACCGCGTTAATTGCCTTTTTGAAGATGAGAAAAACGCTATCTATCTGTTGCCCTTCATCCACAGCTCGCAAGATGTCATGCGAGAAAAGAGCAAGCTGAGTTTTGCACAAATGATGCTGATTCATAGAAAGACACTGTTCCGTCTCAAGGAAATTTACTATATTCGAACTGAGAATATGCTCCCAAATTCTACAGGAAACTGATGTCAAAGATATTGACCTGTAATTATGTGGGTCAGTTCTCTTTCCTTTCTTATAAACGGGAGTCACCTGGGATTTTTTTTTTTTTTCCACTCACTAGGAACTTTGCACTGAATTAATGATTCACGATAAATGCAAGCTAAGTAAGGGGCCAATTCTGCAAATATACTCTTTGTAAAACCGAACTGGTATTCCATCCGGGCCAGGAGAATTTTTCGTATTAGGTCTCTCACCTGCTTCTCTACTCCAGAAATACCGATTACTATGTCCTCCATTTTGGAATTAGCACATTGATCAAATGATGGTACATTTGTGTGGTACTCCAGCATGAAATATTTCTTAAAGGTTAAATTTAGAACTTCAGCTTTCCATTTGCTGTCTTCTATTACTGCCCCGATATGATCAACGAGTGACTGGATAGTTAGCTTTGACCCTCTTATCGATTTTACATAGGACCAGAATTTTTTTGGGTTCTCGGAAAGATCTTTTGCTAAGGTATGGCTGTGATAATTATTGTATGCTTCGCACATCAATCTTTTTATAAACGCACAAATCTATAGTAACTTTTCCCTGTCATGATTTGCGCGTTCTTTTTTGAACCGAGAGTGCAACAGTCTTTGCTTTCTCAGTAGCCATCATGATGGATCTTTTCCATCCTTAATCAACTTTACAGACACATATTTCTCTAACCCTTTATGTACAATGCATTTAAATTTAGTCCACAATTCATCTACATCCATGGCACCAGAACTGAACGATGCCCATTCACTTTCTAAGTGTGATACTAACAATTGGTTATCGGCTCTTCCCAACAAAAACACACTCCTAGCCTTCTTGATTGGTTTATGAACTTTGGTCACCATCAATGCTATGATGATATCATTATCACTAATACCTGTCTCTACACAGACATTGTTAATAAGGTCAGGCCTGTTTGTAGCTATAAGGTGTAAAATATTTTCATTGCACGTGGTTTGCCAGTTTAACTGCTCAAGACAGTTTTGGGAAAAGTATCTAAAAGTAGATCACAAGACTGCTTGTCTGCACTGCTTGAAATACCCTTAAGGTTGAAGTCCCTCCTGACTAATATTACATAGCCTGGACACCTACACACTACCTGGTGTAGACTTTCTTTGAATGACTCTAAAACTGCTGCAGCAGCACTGGAGGGCCAGTAATAACACCCAATTATTAACTTTACTTCTTTTAGACCTGTTATACATGACCATATAACTTCACAGTTACTTTCACCTCAATCTCAGTAGAAACAATATCTTTGTCCACAACGATAACTCTCCCCTTCCAGTCGTGTCCGATCTATTTTTCTAATATACATTCCACACCTCGCTAAATATTTCTGAACTTGCCACATTATGATTTAGCCAGCTTTCATGCATAAAACTATCTGAGCACAATAATTTCCATGCCACATGGCAAATTCCAGAACTTTGTTTTTAATACTTTCAAAGTTCACGACTAATATTTTGATAGTCAAATTTTTTAGCCGAACGCAGCCTGAATTTGCTGTTTGAATGTTGACAGGTGAGTGCTCATCCGAGTTAGCACCTAGCCTAAAAAAAAACACAAACCTTGTGCACTCCACAAGTTGTCTGCTACCCGAGTAGTCCCTTCCTTAGTGAAATGCACCCCTGAGGCATCCTACAATTCCCCACCCGATAATGCAGATCCAGAAATCTGCAGCCACGCCTGGCACAGTGTTGGCGAAGCCTCTGGTTCAGATCCTCCACTCGGCTCCAAACCAAAGGACCCTGAACAATCCTGGGAACAATGCTACAAATCGACAGCTCTGCCAGCATCCCACATGTGAGGGCAGCAGCCTTCAC
The DNA here is from genome assembly GCA_026315105.1 of Locusta migratoria. NCBI lineage: Eukaryota > Metazoa > Arthropoda > Insecta > Orthoptera > Acrididae > Locusta > Locusta migratoria. The sequence continues at coordinate 705,406,467 of CM048745.1, read as the reverse complement.
CAGTTTTGCCAGCCACCCTTAGGAACTGAGGATGTCCTCAGAACTTGACCGACAAGCTTCAATGGTGCAAACATGAGCCACGACTTGCAGTTGACTGCACCCCGCACCCTCGATAACCACTGGCAAGGTCGCCTCCACATCTCAGATAAGGCCCCCCGAGTGCAGGTTGGACTTCTTAGCTGCAGCACCATCACAAACAACAGCAATTATGTGCACTCCTGTTTCCTCCAATTTACGTAGCTACTGCTGCAGTAAATTTAGTTTGACACTTGCTGTTCACCCATTTATTAAACAATAGCCAACAGGAATTTTCCAATTCCTATTAATTCCAATGACCATAAACGCTAGAGCTTCTTTTGCAATCTGGCTGTCATCAGTTTCCTCACATCCTTGCCCTAAGTCGACATAACCCCAACCCTTATTACCATCCCATATCAAGTCTTTTTTAATAGCAACTTCATCGAACATAAGTGTAGCTAGGTTAGGTCCTGAACTACTCTGAACCTCACCTGCTAATTTTTAAAATCTTTCTTCTGTGAACCCAGGGCTGCCATTTACTGTAGTTGCCCATCTACGGAGTGTTCGGGGATGGGGCAATTTAACAAACTTCCTCGAATAATTATAAGCTTTGGAGGAGTAAAAATTGAGTGTAAGGGCAAACTGCCTAATTTATTTTGAATATTCAGGTACTGAACTTTTGTTTTCCATTGTAAAAAGTTGTTTCACAATGTCATTATTTTTCTCACTTCCTGTCACTTCAGAAGCACAGTCTTGAAGTCTCTTATGTAGGCCTGCAATCACTGTTTTGTAAGTTACAATTTGTTTCTTCTTCATTAAAACACACTGCCTTGCATGCTTCACTTGCTTCCTCAACTTCTCAGTTCTTTTCTGCAGTGCCTCATAATATTGTTTTAATTTTTTGGGGCTAGGAAAACAGTAGGAATGATATGTATGGTCATTTTGCCTCACTCTTTCACCTGCAAATATGAATTTTTATCATTAAGCTTCATTTTTCTTCAAAAATGCATTGAATAACAGTGAAATTCACATATAAACCCATATCAAAAATAAATGACAGGAGAACTATTTTACCTTGTTCATTTGATAAAGAAGTTGGTACTTCAATGACAGACCATTTCATTGGTGGTCTCTCTACTATAGTTTTTGTTTTCAGATGGTCAGGAAATGCAAATATTGTTGGTACTGCCCTTGCCAGGAGTCGTCTTTTCTCATTTGTAGTATACATATATTTGTCTTCAAAGTGAGTCGAGCATATATAGCTATATTGAGTTGACTGCCACTTATCCCGCCTCCTATTGGCTATCCAGCGTCTAGACAGCTCTTTGTTTTTCAGAGGAAATCTAAAAATAAAGAGACATGTGTATATAGTAGCTTAATTACATTTTATATACAGCTTAACCTCGAATACGATGCACAAGACGCTAAGTACAAGCAGTTAGATACTCACCTAAAATATGATATTCCAGTTGTTTTATCACTTCTATTAGCACAATTGCATGCTGCACATACACTGGGCATGATTCATGATCAATTAATAAGTCTTGTAAAATATATTACAACCAGACAACTGTGATGTTCTAGCACCAGTAACTTACACCAAATGTAAATATACTGACTAGTAGACACTGCAGAAAATGGCAGCCGCTGTTGCTTTTTGCTGCCGCAGGGAGTGCTGTAACCTCACAGGTAGCCACTCTATGAAGTTTATGTAGCTCCTTGGGAGCTACTCACTGACACCAACTCCTCTTCCTGCCTCCCACACAATATTCATAGCCAAAATATCTTTATCATAATACTCTGTGTGACCTTATTTCATTCATATTAATCTGATACTAGATACCTGCCTGTGTACTTTTTATAAGATGGCCTATCCAGAAACTTACCCAAATATTCTTTGGAGTTACTTTTTCTCTCACACATTGTCTACTATTTATGAGACTGTAATAAAGAATGTTCTTTAACTTAATTTGGATGTGTACTTTCTTCATGTGACTCACAACTCTGATAAGACATATTTTCTCCACTATCTGTAACTAATGGTTTGCTTTTATTCTAACATTATAAATATTACAAAATAAAACTCAGTGTTGTAAATGTCACTACCACTATTGTTATATAAAAACTTTGTACTGGGCTTTAACTTTTCTGTGATGATTTCCAGTGTACCAACTGAAGAGCCACATGATGATCTCAACATTACCTGGCCAAAGTATACACTTAAAGAGCATGAATTTTTGGATATAAATGTGAAACTGTCCATACAGACAGAATTGGAACCTAGGCGACTTGACTTTTGGAGACAGATACTGCCATCTTCATGAATAGTTGTGTACCTAAAAACACGAGCTAAAGAATAGATTTGAAGACACTATTGCACCTAATAAAGCTTTGGTGCAGAAGCAAAAAATTAAAATGTTTCATCCAAACTCATGGATGATAATGTAAACAGAATCAGCTTCTAACCTTTGTCTGGCATTCAACAGAGAGAGAGACTGTTAATATCCTAAGAAAGAAAATCTGTAGAAATTGTTTAACTGTCTGAGTTTTCAAAAACTTTTTATGATATGTAATTTATTTAAAAAAAATTTCTAACATAAGGATTCTCCTGTACAAAAATACAGCAGTTGTGATACTTTTCCAAACAAAGATATTTATTAATAGATATTGGTTCCAAACATTTATCATATTATTTCCTGTAAAATAATTCAAAATTATCACCAAGTTTGATAAAACATCCAATAAACAAGACTGAAATTTATTTTAAGACTAATACTTAGTATGTAATACAAATGTATCTTTAAAACATAAAGATTGGAAGGTTTAAAAAGATGAATGGATGCATTATGTAGAGAGGAAAAATGTACTCTTCTTGTGACAGAGCAAAGTCAGCAAACCACACCTGACCTGTTTCAAATCTACCTCATTAAGTTTAACTTACTTTTTTCCAAACTCCTGTATATTAATTTATAAATATAAACAGTTTGCACAGGAGGCACACTAAAAATAGTAAATATGTAAATAAGCCTTCCGTAATGTAATTTTATTTTTCAGTATATTCTTTGTAACAATAGAAACACATTATGATAATCAGTTAATTCAGAAACTGTAGTAATCATGTAATATAGTTAATTGAAGATGTGTTTACAACTTGCCTTGTCATGTTTTGACTGCGGAAGACGGCGTATTTCAATATCCATCCAATCCATATGATTGGAAAGCTGAGCACTTCCTCTTCATAGTGAAGTATCTGGAATTTCCCAAAACTTGCTATGTTACTTATTAATTGTAATTAAAGCTTTACACCAGCACAAACTATCAGGGTCAATTACCTTAAAGTATTGTTAGATTTTGTACTTTGACTCCATATTTTTACTGACAATGTTTTCTTCATTATTTTGATATACTACATTAATTGATTTATGCACTAATTAAAAAGTTGTATTATTTTACAGAATTAATTATTTTTTATTGTGGCTATCAGGTACAAAGGATCACGAAATCCCCATGCAGAACAGTAACTGATTCCAGATACTTTATTAATTTACCATCTAATGACATTTTCAATAAACAAAACTGTAATAGTGACATGTAGTTTAATTCAAATGACAAATTCTAACCTAGCCATTTAATAAATTACTAGCTGTAAACCCGGTGTTACCCAGGTATTTATTTATCCTACACCCTCGTAGCCCATACCCCCCCCCCCTTCCCCCCTCTCTCTCTGCATCCACCACTTTCTCTTCCATCTTCCACCTTTCCCTCTCTCGGCAAAGTTTTCTGCAAGATACCCTCTATCATGTACCATACAAACATTTGTGTACCCAGTGATCTTCCTCTTCGTTTAAAGGTAATGTGTGTAAAAATTCATAAATATTGGAGCAAAACCATGCACTTTGTAAAATTTCATAAGTTAAGTACCCTCCACCATGCACTGGATGAAATTTTATAGACAGTGACATTCCTCTTCTTTTTAAGATAGAGTGTGCAAAATTTCATCAATGTCGGAACAAAACTATTGATTTATATGCAATAGAAACACAGTGTCACATTGAAAAACACACTTTGTTGTTCTCGAATATTCCAGTTTTATTTCATACAACCCTTGTTCATTAGAATAACGAAAACAAAAAAAGGATCTGTGAAATAGGTTGAGCTACTCTCAAGTTATCGCACGACCACGATATTTATGGGATCCATTTTTATGTTGAAAAGTACCCTCCCCTATGCACTATGAAACTAAAGGTAGATGGTGACCTCCTCCTTGTTTTGAAGGTCAAGTGAGTGATATTTCATGAAGATCAGAATGAAATTGTAGATTCTACATCTACATCCATAATCCGCAAGCCAACCGACGTTGTGTCGTGGAGGGTACCTTGAATACCACTATCGGTTCTCCCTCCTATTCCAGTCACTTATTGTTTGAGGAAAGAAAGACTGTCAGTATCCCTCCATGTGGGTTCTAATCTCTCTGATTTTATCTTCATGATCACTTCACAAGATATATGTACGAGCAAGCAATATACTGCTAGATTCCTCGGTAAAGGTATGTTCTCAAAACTTCGACAAACGCCCGTACCGAGTGACAGAGCGTGTCTCGTGCAGAGTCTTCCACTGGAGTTCATCGATCGTCTCTGTAATGCTTTAACGATTACCAAATGATCATGTAATGAAGCACGCTGCTCTCCGTTGGATCTTCTCTACTTCCTCTATCAACCCCACCTGGTACGGATCCCACACCAGTGAGCAGTATTCAAGCTGTGGGCGAACAAGTGTACTGTAACCTATTCCTTTGTTTTCGGACTGCATTTCCTTAGGATTCTTTCAATGAATCTAAATCTGGCATCTGATTTACCGATGACTGATTTTATATGGTCGTTCCATTTTAAATCACTCCTAATGCCTGTTGTTGTTGTGGTCTTCAGTCCGGAGACTGGTTTGATGCAGCTCTCCACAATACCCTATCCTGAGCAAGCCTCTTCATCTCCACATAAGAACGGCAACCTACATCTGTCTGAATCTGCTTACTGTATCCATCTCTTGGTCTTCCTCTGTGGTTTTTACCCCACACACTTCCCGCCAACGCTAAATTCACAATTCCTTGATGTCTAAGAATGTGTCCTACCAATCTATTCCTTCTTTTAGTCAAGGTATGCCAGAAATTTCTTTTCTCCCCAATTCTGTTCAGTACCTCCTCATTAGTTACGCGATCCACCCACCTAATCTTCAGCATTCTTCTGTAGCACCATATTTCAAAAGCCTCAATCCTCTTCCTGTCCGCACTGTTTATCGTCCATGTCTCACTCCCATACAAGGCAACATTCCACACAAATGCCTTCAGAAAGGACTTCCTTAGGCTTAAATCAAAATTCGATGTTAACAAATTTCTCTTTTTCAAGAACGCTTTTCTACCCATTGCCATTCTGCATTTTATATCCTCTGTACTGTGACCATCATTTGTTATTTTACTGTCCAAGTAACAAAACTCATCTACCTCCTTTATTGCTTCGTTTCCCAATCTAATTCCTTCAGCATCACCTGATTTTCTTACACTGCACTCCATTACCCTAGTTTTGCTCTTGTTAATGTTCAGCTTATATGCAGCTTTCAGCACACTGCCCATTCCATTCAATTGCTCTTCCAGGTCCTTTGCTGTATCTGACAGAATTACTATGTCGTCAGCAAAATGCAATGTTTTTAATTCTTCCTAGATAATTTATGGAATTAACTTCTTCCAGTTGCTGCCCCACTATAGTGTAGCTAAATAATACAGGATCTTTCTTCCAATGTATTCGCAGCACATTACACTTGCGTACATTGAGATTCAATCGCCATTCCCTGCACCATGCGTCAATTCGATGCAGATCCTCCTGCATTTCAATACAATTTTCCATTGTTACAACCTCTCTATATACTACAGCATTATCCGCAAAAAGCCTCAGTGAACTTCTGATGTTTTTATATATATATTGTGAACAGCAACGGACCCACGACACTCCCCTGTGGCGCCCCTGAGATCACTCTTACTTCGGAAGACTTCTCTCAATTGAGAATGACATGTTGCATTCTGTTATCTAGGAAATCTTCTGTTATCTAAGAAATATATATATATATCGTGAACAGCAATGGACCCACGACACTCCCCTGTGGCGCCCCTGAGATCACTCTTACTTCGGAAGACTTCTCTCAATTGAGAATGACATGTTGCATTCTGTTATCTAGGAAATCTTCTGTTATCTAAGAAATCCTCAATCCAATCACACAATTGGTCTGATAGACCATATGCTCTTACTTCGTTCATTAAACATCTGTGGGGAACTGTATTAAATGCCTTGCGGAAGTCAACAAACATAGCACCTACCTGAGAACCCGTGTCTATGGCCCTCTGAGTTTCGTGGACGAATAGCACGAGCTGGGTTTCACATGATCGCCTTTTTTGAAACCCATGCTGATTCCTACGGAGCAGATTACTAGTCTCCAGAAATGTCATTATACTCAAACATAATACATGTTCCAAAATTCTACAATTAACCGACAATAGAGATATAGGCCTATAGTTCTGTACATCTCTTCGATGTCCCTTCTTTCCAATTTTTCAGAACACTATGCTCTTCTAGAGACCTATGGTACACCACTGCAAGAAGGGGGGCAAGTTGCTTCGTGTACTCTGTGTAAAAACGAACTGGTATCTCATCTGGTGCGGCCTTTCCTCTTTTGAGCGATTTTAATTGTTTTTCTATCCCTCTATCAATTATTTTGACATCTGCCATTTTGCAATTTGTGTGGCAATCTAGAGAAGGAACTACAGTGCAATCTTCCTCTGTGGAAAAAGTCATTAGTAATTCAGCCTTTAAGAGTATCATCCTCTGTTTCAATGCCATTTTGGTCACAAAGTGTCTGGACATTTTGTTTTGATCTACCTACCGCTTTGACATTAGGATTTTCAGCCAAGTCCATACATAGAACTTTACTTTCAAACTCGTTGAATGCCTCTCGCATAGCCCTCCTCACGCTACATTTCGCTTCGTGTAATTTTTGTTTGTCTGCAAGGCTTTGGCTATGTTTGTGTTTGCAGTGAAGTTCCCTTTGCTTCCGTAGCAGTTTTATAACTCGGTTGTTGTACCATGATGACTCCTTTCCATCTCTTACGATCTAGCTTGGCACATACTCATCTAATACATATTGTATGATGGTTTTGAACTTTGACCACTGTTCCTCAACACTATCTGTACTTGAGAAAAAACTTCTGTGTTGAACCATCAAGTATTCTGAAATCCACTTTTTGTCACTTTTTCCGAACACAAAAATCTTCCTACATTTTTTAATATTTCTATTTAAGGCTGAAATTATCAATGCTGTAACCGCTTTATGATTGCTGCATTAACTGTTTCCAATAGTTCGGGTCTGATTGTCACCAGAAACTCTAATATGTTGTCGCCACTAGTCGGTTCTGTGTTTAACTGCTCAAGGTAATTTTCAGATAATGCGCTCAAAACAATTTCACTGGATTCTTTGTCCCTGCCACCAGTCAGAAACGTTTGGATCTCCCAGTCTATGTCAGGTAAATTAAAATCTCCTCGCAAAACTATAACATGATTGGGAAATCTACTCGAAATATTTTCCAAATTTTCCTTCAGGTGTTCTGCCACAACAGCTGCTGAGCCACAAGGCCTATAGAAAAATCCAGTTACCATGTTCGAGCCTGCTTTAACCTTGACCTTCACCCAAATTATTTCACACTTCGGATCTAAGTCTATTTCCTTCAATACTAGTGCAGTATTTACAGCTATAAACACACCTACCCCCTCACTGTGCTGCCTATCTCTGCGGTATACATTCCAATCTGAGTTTAGAATCTCATTACTGTTTATATCTGGTTTCAGCCAAGTTTCCATCCCTAGTACTATGTGGGCATTGTGACCGTTTATTAATGAGAGCAGTTCTGGGACCTTTCTATAGACGCTCCTGCAGTTAATTACTACTACATTGATCTTTTCATTCCCTGTTGTGCTCTGCCTACTGCTACCTTGTTGCGACTCAGGAGGCGTCTTGTTGGGCCTAGGGAATAATTCTCTAACCTAAAAAACCCCCATGTGCACTCCACACGTACTCCACTGCCCTTGTAGTTGCTTCCTGTGTGTAGTGCACGCCTGATCTATTCAGGGGATCCCTACATTTCTCCACCCGATAGCAGAGGTCGAAAAATTTGCACCCTAGATCTCCACAGAATTGTCTGAGCCTCTGGTTTAAGCCTTCCACTCGGCTCCAAACAAGAGGACCGTGATAGGTTCTGGGAACAACACTACAAATAGTTAGCTCAGATTTCACCCGACGAGCGAGGCTTTCAGCCTTCACCAACTCCGCCAACCGCCTGTATTAACTGAGGATGACCTCTGAACCCAGCCGGCAGGAGTCATTGGTGCCGATATGAGTAACAATTTGCAGTCGGGTGCACTCAGTGCTCTCTATCGCCACCGGAAGGGCCTCCCCTACATCTCGGATGAGACCCCCCGGCAAAAAAACAGAATGCACACGGCCTTCTTCCCCGACCTTTCCACTATTTCCATAAGGGGCTCCATCACCCGCCTAACATTGGAGCTCCCAATCACTAATAAACCTCTCCCTCCATGTGCCTGCTCGGATCCTGCTGAAGGAGTGGCCACATGTTCACTCACAGGCACAGCGGGTGACGCTGCACGGCCAGCCTCCACATTGACCTTTCGCCCCAAGCGACGCGAACGCCGTTGAACCCATCACACCCCTTGAGGAGAGGGTGGCTCAACTGCATCCAGCACATATGAAGATGTCCTGACAGCAGGGACCATGGGTGAAGCATGTGTCCCATGGGGCGCACAAGAGCCCCACTGCCACAACACTCCAAGGCAGCAATCTGAAGACGGCTGACCGCAGCCAACAACACGTTCAGCTGCTCACGAACAGCGGCCAGCTCCTCCTGCGTCCGTAAGCAGCAATCACACATCCTATCCATCCTAACAAATCAACAATTACCTGTAGAGAGTTAAGTATCAACTTGTTAGTAACACGAGTTTACGAAAATTTACACTGCTTGGCCCACAAATAAGTGACAATAGTTCACTTCTACTAAGCTGTAACTCCACTGGTGCTGCTGACTGTGTGACTGGAACCATCAACACTACTTACCAAATACGTGAGAAATCTGCCAAGTACGCGGGAATAAACCTCTTAAAACAAACATACTAACGAAAATAAAGAACTAGACTGGCAAATTAAATTTGACACAAATTAAATTAAGATACTTAGTGCTGATTACATTGTGACACTGGCAACAGCTGGCACTGGACTGGATTTTGAGAGTATGTAGGAGAAGTATGCTCTGCCATGCACCTATCACAAAATACTTTCTTAGCTGACTTTTCTACCTATAAACATTCCTGCCAATTTTAAGCTTCATATGGGGTCAGTTACAAAAACACTTCATAAATGTGCGAAATTACATACAATCTTTATTGCATGTCCCGAACTACTCACACTTTCCAATAATTGACACCTAATTTTGGGTATTCTCACACGGTGGCCTCTCATTATTTATGACGTCATATCTCCTGAGCTGTGTGTTGTGCACTTTCATTTTTGGGATATATATATAAAATAGGAATCGAATAACTTACCCAAGTCATTCGACTTCTATTTTTTATACATATTTATAACACCAGGAAAGTTTCCTTCTATTTTATGTATATATAAAATACACACACACACACACACACACACACACACACACATTATGCCACATCCGAGATCATAAAAATTGTTCTTACTCAAGATTATAAATGTTGTTGTTGTTGTGGTCTTCAGTCCGGAGACTGGTTTGATGCAGCTCTCCACAATACCCTATCCTGTGCAAGCCTCTTCATCTCCACATAAGAACGGCAACCTACATCTGTCTGAATCTGCTTACTGTATACATCTCTTGGTCTTCCTCTGCGGTTTTTACCCCACACACTTCCCTCCAACGCTAAATTCACAATTCCTTGATGTCTAAGAATGTGTCCTACCAATCTATTCCTTCTTTTAGTCAAGGTATGCCAGAAATTCCTTTTCTCCCCAATTCTGTTCAGTACCTCCTCATTAGTTACGCGATCCACCCACCTAATCTTCAGCATTCTTCTGTAGCACCATATTTCAAAAGCCTCAATCCTCTTCCTGTCCGCACTGTTTATCGTCCATGTCTCACTTCCATACAAGGCAACACTCCATACAAATGCCTTCAGAAAGGACTTCCTTAGGCTTAAATCAATATTCGATGTTAACAAATTTCTCTTTTTCAAAAACGCTTTTCTACCCATTGCCATTCTGAATTTTATATCCTCTGTACTGCGACCATCATTTGTTATTTTACTACCCAAATAACAAAACTCATCTACCACCTTCATTGTTTCGTTACCCAATCTAATTCCTTCAGCATCACCTGATTTTCTTACACTGCACTCCATTACCCTAGTTTTGCTCTTGTTAATGTTCATCTTATATGCACCTATTATTATAAATAGCTGGAAAAAATATAGACTTCAGTCAGTCTGCAGTTAAACACGTAACGAGTAACACCTACGCCATTCGTGTCTGATGATGGACCACTTACACTCATTTAAAACATAAGTTCACAATATTTAAATCTTTAATGTGATTCATGAAATGTGTTGATTAATATTTATGCCATTTACTGGGCACTAGTTTTTGATTATTTGTGCTGACTTCAAGATATCTGTTCTGCCACTGATTTTATTTACACACATAAATAACTGTGAATTCATTGCCTAATCTAGTGCAGTCTGTACAATTCTGTCCTTTGCCATGAAAGTTAATATGATATCCGAACTGGCCAAAAACATTTATTGCTTGTATGTGTGAGAAGAAATAAAAGTGACTTCAAATTTAAACAATGTGTTGACGGCTTCAATAATAGAGAATAGTTACACCCATAATTGCTAGCCAGAGTCAACTGAAACAATGCTACCAAGTGCAACAAGGCAACGAAACTATTAAAGGTAAGGGCAGAATTGTTACATGCTTCTTAGAGATAAGTGTAAATTAATATCAAGAGAGAAAAAAAAGTTAAAGGAGAGTCAATTGATGTACTATATTTGCTACTATATGAGTGTCTTTTTTATGTGCCTGTCGCAGCTCGGCATAAGTCTTTGTGGTGAGTTGCAAACTGTCCTCATTATATGGACTTTCCATTGTTAGTATGTTTGCAAACCTTGTCTTAAAATGTATAGATCTATGGTAGAAGCAACTGCAGACATCATTATACACTTAGTATAGAATATTTATTACAGCTGATATAGCAAGATACAAGAGCACATTTGTTTACATCAAAAGATGTATGTAAAGACTCACTAACTCGAGCAATTAGTTTTGTAAAGGTTAGTTTTATTAATTTTAATCACTACCAATAGCTTGATCTGTCACAGAGCCTCCCTATGGGAGTGCAAAGCTCACAGAAGAAAAAGCATTGTAGTTGGACAGATGTAAGGTACCCCCCCCCCCCTGCACAAGTGTTGCTAGTCCGGCAGTTGCGCATCCGTCAGAAGTAGACAACATGTGGGCACTGAGATTTTTAGTTCACCAGATGGTAGGTGGCGGGCTGACACGGCAACAGGATCAGCATTGGGAGGTAGCACAAACTTGTGCAGCATGCATGACGGTTCATTGGTACTGTCGCCAGAAGAGGGGGAGGCTTGGGTTGCAGTAACTGGCCATGTGGCTGGAGAGAAAGCTTAGAGCCATCCTGCTCAGCAACAACTGCAGTGAAACAATAATCATTGCGAAGAGTGGCACCTGCTGTTGTAGGAATAGCAGATTGGTGGTTGGGGGCGGGGGGCATTGTCAGCATGGTAAGACAGTGTCTATAGTCCACATCAAACTGGCTTGGGTTTGGTCACAAGAGTCCACAATGGTGAGTAGAAAACCAGATTCATAGTGGTGCACTCACCAAGGTATGAGAGACTGCAATTAATTGAAAATTCTGTGCCATAGTGCAGTGGGGGCCAAAGGATGCTTGCATATCTGCCAACTCTTGCAGGCAAATGACAGATATCATTGCATTCACCTGATATTTTCAGCAGCTCTGAAATGCCAGATATCCATTGAGTATTGGCAAATGAGATCAATTTGACGGAACCTATGCAGGGAACTGTCGGCTGATGGATTTTGTATGGTGTCCATCAACGGCTTATAGTCGATGAAAAGAGTGAATGTATGCCCCTTGTTGTTGTGATAAAAGTGGCACATGGCTTCATAGATTGCCAGTAACTCCCGGTTAAAAAGTGATGATTTGAGTTGTGAGTTAGACAGTTTATGCGAAAAGAACTGCTGAGGTTATGTAGTGAAAATGATGTGCTGCTACAAAACCGCACTCACAGTGAAATCGCTAGCAGCAGCACTGATGGATAGGTGAGCATCAGGTGAAGGATGTTCCAAGGTAACAGTGTTGGAACATACAACTTTAAGGTCAGAGAAGGCGAGAGACATGGGATGATCATGGCACAATTCAACAACAGGCGGAGTCTTACGCTGTTATTGTTGTTGTTTGAATGTTTTAGGGGAACAAAACTGTGGAGGTCTTCAGTCCCAAGAAGAGACGTGAACTTGTAAAAGAGCCCAGAGTTGAGAACAGCTAGGGGGAGGAATATCCCCCGAGTCAGGAAAAGGACAACAAATTCGGCAAGAGACAACACAAAATGTGACAATCACACAAAGTCACCGAGCAATGACAAGGAATTGAATGTAAAAGCCGACCTCTGTGGTTGACCGACTGTGAGACTAAAAATAGGAAAAGTCAACCACATGGAAAACTCCAAGAGGAGGACATGAGAGGATGAACATAGACATACTGAAGAAAAACTTTAAATGGAGAGGTAAAAACCACCGTCCCAAATAAAACTTAAAACAGTATCAGCCATTTTTACATTGTCACTTGAAACATCACATAAAAGTGCAGGAAAATGAAAACTCCACCGCAGAGTGGCTAAAACAGGACAGTCCACCAAGATGTGGGCCATTGTCAAGTGGGCGCCACAGTGACAGTTAGGTGGGTCCTTGCCACGAAGGAGATGGCTGTGTCAGCCAAGTATAGCCAACGCGGAGCCGACAAAGGACTACAGAGTCCCAGCGGCAGGCCCACATGGGGGAACACCACACAGCCGAGGTCTCTTTTATAGCCCTGAGTTTGTTGGATGATGTCAGGCCACACCAGTCAGTAGACCAAAGCTCACACACTCGATGTCTCAGCACTGTCTGGAGATCAGAATCCGGGAGGCCGATCTCTAAAACAGGTGCATCAACAGCCTGCTTGCCCAACATATCAGCATGTTCATTGCCCGGAATATCGACATGACCCAGAGACCAGAGGAACACCACTGATCGACTGGACCTGTCAAGGGCAGATAGGGTCTCCTGAATTCCTAACACCAGAGGAGAACGTGGATAGCATTGGTTGAGGGCTCTAAGGCTGCTCAGGGAGTCACTGCAGATGAGAAAGGACTCACCTGAGCAGGACCGGATGTGCTCAAGAGCGCAGGAAATTGCCACCAGCTCTGCAGTATAGACACTGCAGCCATCCAGCAGAGAGTGTTGTTCAACCTGGGTTGTCATGAATGCACGCAAAACGAACCTGGCTCTCAACCTTTGAACCATCCATGTAAACCAGGTCGTGTCAAGGAAATCTAGCTAAGACTGCTAAGAGCTGGCGAAGGAGAGCTTCAGCAGGAACTGAGTCTTTGGGTCCACGGACCAAGTCCAGACAAATACACGGCCTTGGCATGCACCACGGAAGCATGCATGTGTGGGCCCAATATGGAGATGGTAGTGGGTAACTCTTAAGTTCCTGCAGTAGTGACTGGACTCAGAAGATCATATGACCCAACCTGGGTCATCGTTGTTGGGTATGGACGACCATGCGAGAGAAAGAGACACGGTGGTTTTGGTGGCCTGGCATGCTATGCACGTGCGCTGCATAGGCTGCAAGCAGTAGTTGGCGGCAGAACTGCAAAGGTGGTACCCCAGCCTCCACAAGTAAGCTGGCCACAGGGCTGGTGCAAAAGGCACCCATCGCAATGGAACCCCACAGTGGTGAATGGGGTCCAGCAAGCGCAGCCAAAATCCAGATGGAGCTTGATAGAGCCGCAAAAGGGCGGAGCAGTCAGCACCCCAGGAGATATGCCCTAGGTGGCAGAGAACATTGAGGTGGCACCAGCACTTCTGTTTCAGCCGACAAATGCGAGGGAGCCAAATCAACCGGAAGTCAAAGACAAGCCCTAAAAAAACAATGAATGTCCATGACCTCTAATCGGTGGTCGCTGAGATACAGTTCGGGCTAAGAATGAACTATTCGACACTGACAAAAGTGCATGACGCTTGTCTTCGCAGCAGAGAACTGGAAGCTCAGAGCCCTGAGGAACCCCATTTTCCTGCAAATGAGAGGTGCTATGGGAGGCACCAACTTGAACATGAAAAGTACAGACAGTTAAAAAGTTTTTAATAAAAATCGGGAGTGAGTCCTGAAGACACCAACCATGTAATGTGGTAAGTATGTCACCAGGTCGTATCATATGTTTTGTGGATATCAAAAAAGACAGCTATCAGATGTTGGCGCAAGGAAAAGGCAGTGCGGATGGCGGACTCGAGGTACACCAGGTCATCAGTCGTGGAGCAACCCTGGTGGAAACTGCCCTGGCATGGAGCAAGTAAGCCCCTAGTCTCAAGAATCCAACACAATCACTGAGCGACCATACGTTCCAACAACTTACAGGGAACATTGGTTAGGTTGATGGGCCGATAGCTATCCACATGAAGAGGATTCTTGCCCCCGCCAGTTAGATCACTGGGATGATGGCGCTCTCCCGCCAATGTCATGGGAAGACACCATTGCACCAGATGTAGTTGAAGAGCGCAAGGAGATTACGCTGGCTCTCTGCTGACAGGTGTTTCAGCATTTGGCTGTGGATGCTATCAGTCCCGGGAGGCTTGTCAGGACATTGTTTAAGAGCACTGAGGAATTCCCACTCTGTAAATGGCATGTTATATGCCTCCGAGCGACAGGTAGTAAAAGAGAGGGGCTGGCATTCCACCTGCTCCTTTAATGTATGGAAGGCCGTGGGTAATTTGCAGAGGCAAAGGCACAAGCATAATGCTCGGCAAACATCTCTGCAAGTGTGGCTGGGTCCATACACACAATTCCATTCACAGAGATCCCAGATAATCGTTTTGGTGTTGGGTATCCCCTTAAATGCCTGATGTTGCTCCAGACTTGGATGTGGAGGTATCTGTTGCAATAGTGGAGACGTACCTCTCCCAACACTCTTGCTTCCATCTCTTAATGCGATGACGAGCACGTGCACGGAGCTGTTTGAAAGCAACAACAAGGTGCTCCAGAGATGGGTGCCACTTGTACTGCTGTATGGCCCATCTGCAATCTTTAATAGTCGCTGTGACCTCTGGTGACCACCATGGCACTGTCTTACGCCATGGGCACCCTGATGAACGGGGAATGGTGGCTTCTGCAGCAGAAACAATGGAGCACGTGGCGCACTCGACCACCACATCACTATTGTCGAGTGGGGGAGGGCCAACAGTGGCAGCAGAGGTATAGTCTTCCCAGATAACCTTGTTTAGGGCCCACCTAGGCAGGTGCCCTGTGGACTGACATTGTGCGAGTGACAGGAAAATGGGAAAATGATTACTGCCACACAAGTCATCGTGGGCTCTCCAGTGGACAGATGGTGGAAGGCTATGGCTGCAGATAGACAGGTCAATGGCCAAGAACGTGCCATGCACTACACTAAAATGTTTGGGGCACCCATATTCAAGAGGCAGAGGTCAAGATGAGATAGTAAGTCCTTGACTACTTAACCCCGGCCAGACATTGTGGAACCAGCACAGAAGGTGTTATGGGCATTAAAGTCGCCCAGTAGTAAGAAAGGTGTGAGAAGTTGAGAAATAAGCGCTGCCAAAACTTTCAGGGAGATGTCACCATCAGGAGGGAGGTGGAGACTGCAGACGGTAAACTCTTGTGTTGTCCTTACCCTGACAGCCACTGTTTCTAATGGAGTTTGAAGAGGCACAGATTCACTATAGACAGAAGTAAGGACACATACACACACCCCACCTGAGGCCCTGTTATACATGCTGTGATTACAATAATATCCCTGGTAGTCCCAGAGGGCAAGGGCCTGCATTGCCGGAAACCATGTTTCCTGGAGGGCAATGCAGAAAGCAGGTGTAAGCTCAAAAGGTGTCACAGCTCAGCCAGGTGGGTAAGAAAACTGCTGCAGTTCCATTGGAGAATAACACTTTCGGATAACTGTGAAAACATGAGGCAATATGAAGTGCTTGTTATACCTCGTGATCACTCGCTGACACTGCTCGCGAAGCTGTGGAATCTACGTCCATCATTTCCGATGGTCCTTCGAGATCTAGGTTCTCAGGGGATGCTAGTACCTTCACCTCATCCTCAGAGGAAGAGGTCTGGGGCAGTAGTAGGGGAACCACTGGGGTCTCTTTATTCTTCACAGGTTTCTTTTTCTTTTTAATAGCCTCTCGCTGTTGTTGTGGCTTCTCATGTCTGGAAGGCATTGGTGACTCAGTCTCTGGGACTGAGGATGACCGTATGGCCCTACGGCCAGCATTCATTGGCACTGTTTGCCACTGGCCGTTATCTTTGTTTCCAGAGAAAGAAGCTGAGGAAAGGTGGGATTCAGCCGAACCGAACCGAGAAGGCTGTTTCTTCTCAGGCATGGGGATGGGGACCAGCCTCCCCATTGGTTGGAGTGGTATTGCGCCCGAGGTAGGGGGTTTGGGAGCAATACAGGAAGATCTGCACCCAGCTGTCAAGGGGGGGGGGGGGGAAGAGTGGATGTTTGGGCCTGTGGGCCCATAGAGATTAGCTGAGCAGACGGGGTCAGCCATGACAGTGTCGACATTGGCTGAACTGCAGTGGCAAAAGTTTTAGCCATTGTCATTGGGTGCAGCTTGATATATTTGTTTTGTGCCCCTGAATAGGTCAGTCTGTCCAGGGTTTTATATTCCATGATTTTTCTTTCCTTATGGAGGACCGTGCAATCTGGTGAGAAGGGTGAATGGTGCTGGCCACAGTTATCACAGACCGGAGGAGGGACACAAGGGACATCTTGGTGTGATGCACGTCCACATTCCTGACATGTGGGGTTGGCCTCACACCAGGACGACATGTGCCCAAACCTCCAGCACTTAAAACAACTTATCATTGAGGACTGCAGTATGAATGAAATCATGAATAGTCATATTGGTGAAGTGAGAAAGTTTCTCAATTATGGTGCATCTAGAATGTGTGTTCTTGTCGGCCTTAGGAGGATTAAGGATGAGATCACTAACAAAGTCAATTATTTCATGGAGGCTTGACTCTAAGTGCACAAAACTTGAGGCATTAATGTGATGATGTGCATATTGAAAATATGATCTACCAGCACGAACCATGTCTGGGATTCTCTGACATGAGTGCTGGTAGTTTAACAGTTCACTCAAGGTGGAGCTGCATAACCTAGTGGCAGCTCAGCTCAATAGCTACATTGCATCTTGGAAGGGTCACCTCTTGTCTGTTGTGACAGTGAAACAACAGGACATGTAGCAAGAACACAAATGGAGCAGCTGCTGCTGAAAGCATGAGCATTGCAAGCATGGAAGTCCTGGCACCAACTGCAGTCACAATATAGGTACTGATGCGGGAGAGCCAGATGCAAACATGGCAGAAGGCTACAGCTTGTCAGTAGGTACAGACTGATATGTCTGCCTGAATGCAAATGGTGGAACACTTGTGTGTAGGTAACATGATGGGGTTAAAATATTCCATGCAAAAAGAATGGGTTACAGGCTGTGAATTTGTAAGTCCCTGTTCGACCCATGTTAGAATGTATGGATGTATCGCACTGGGGGGATGGGGGGCTGAGCACACACAGAATTGAAGGGTAGTGGTGAGACACATTATATGAAAAATATGGTTTGGAATGTACATCTGGGACACACATATTGTTCAGAACACTGGAAACAGTCACAAAATATTGATGCAAATTTCATTGCTTAGTGTTTGTCGCACAAAAATTATCTACTGAGGAACTTAACGATCTAGTTGTTGTTGTCGTTATCAGAGGCATGTCAATTGTTGGTAGCAAGCAGCTTGTGGTGTGAGATAACAGGTAGCTGTTATTACACAAACAAAAATGAAGAAGTTGGAGAGAGGGGGGCGCAGTTCAGAGCCACCACTGTGGCAGTACCAATTACGGAAATCACTACACACTTCATACAGAATCACATTAATTACAGTTGCTATAGCAAGATAAAAGAGTGCATGCATCCAGACTCACTGGCTCAAGCAAACAGCTTCATAACATACGTGAGTTTTAATCACTACTGATAGCTCAATCTGCCACAGATCTATACACATACAGGCATTTAAATTCAGCACACATTGCAGGAGTCACAAAAAGAAAATGAAATGAGCAGTGTCCCCATCTTAATAAATATTGTTATTAGATAATTTTTGTCGATTTCAGGGCATGTAATGGATATATAATCACAATGACCCATGCAGTCACGACTACTGTGGAAGTTGTATTTGCAGTGACAAGAATTCTTATATCAAATGCAATGAAGGACTCATAAGGCCTTCATAGCCAGACAATATCCCCTAGACCTAGTCCACAAATAGATTTCCCATAGCATAACTCCACACACACTCAGTTCTGACTCTACCTCTAATAACAAACAACAAAGTAGTAGCTCAGTGTGCTTTGAAATGAGAGACATCCAACTCAGAACCTTCTCACCCCTCCTAAGATGTTGTTGTGCCACCACCTTCCTAGTCCATCCCTATGCCACTTTCAAGTCCAAACCCTTACCTCAGAAATAATATTCTTGTGGAAGACCCCAATGCAAGAACTGCCCAACCCACTTACCCAGTCCCATCACAGTCTAAGCCAACTCCATAGAGGCTGGGCCACTTGTGAAAGCAGTCGTATCATTTACAAGCTGTACTGCAATCACAGCATTGTTCTTTACTTTGGTATGACAATCAAACCTGCCGTCCAGAAGAGTGAATATCTACTACCAAACTGTGGCCAACAGCAAGGTGGACCACCCTGTAACACAAAGTGCAACTGAATATAATATGCATGGTTTTAATGGCTGCTTCACAACTAAACCATTATGGATCCTCCTTACAACACATTTTTAAGTCTCATAGTCATCCAGACCTCAATGTACAGTAACCTGGCATTTTTATATCCCCCTAAATTCTGCACCTTATCACAATCCCTGTCTTTTTCCCAATTGTATGCTCCTGTTTTCATCTTCTCTGCTCCTCCCCTTTTGCTATCCCCTCCCCTCATTGCATCCTAAAGCTGCATCTCACATTCCCACCTATGATTACCTTTACACATCACACACTGCTAGGCAGCACAGAACATTCTGCCCACACACTTACCCTGCAACCTTACCCATCACCCTGCCCTCCCCAGCCTGAATAACATTCACTGTCAAAGCAGTATTCAAGACACAGTGGCTGAGTTTTAGCCTATCTTTCCCTTTTGAGCCACAGTAAATTCAGTATAAAAGGCAGTAGTAGAATAAAATAAAATGTAATGTGTATATAATCACAACTAACCACAATCAATTCATTATAAAGGACAGAAGTAAATTACTTAACCATTTGACGCATGAATTATTAACAAATTAGAAAAATATTTTGTAATGAGGTTTATATAGTAAAGAAAAATATGTGTTGCACAAAGTACAAAGATTTATTGAAAATAAATTATGTCCATTGGATTAGACACTGTGCTCTTAAGATCTCCTGAGAACTTTCTATGACTTTTATCTATTCATAAGGAAACTTTCAATGTAATTCGGTCACCAAAGCCCCAAGCATTTAGTGTAGATGAACTTTGCCTTACAAGGTGCAATGCTTCTCAGAACTGGTAACTGTTGCTTCATGCTCACCAAATTGACACACTGATACTTTTGGGTGAAAATCTATACTTGACAGTTCGTCTGGTATCACTTACAGGAAGGATCCAAGGATTGGCCTCCATGCATACATTAATTAAAAACCAATCCCAGATGCAAAGAAATCCATCCGATAACAATTGTTCATTATAGTGGTAACATGTATCACTGGATTAAAACATTCTGTGCTTAGGTTTTACACACTTTATCAATAAAAGCTGAAGTATGGGTTCAAGGTCGACTTTTAAACACAGTTTTAATTTATCATAGTTTTAGAACAGTATACTATGATGAAACTGTTAAATCAGGCCACTTCTTAAATTCAAGCAAGTCGCTAACATAGTTTGCGCCAGTGTTCATAGAGGCACCATGTGTAGTAATGTCAGTGATCTCAATAACATCACAGTAATTACAAGAGGCATCTGCATCTATTACACAATCTTGCGAACAAATTATTTTTGGCAGCCATGAAAACTTTATGCTGCTCAAGAAGAGCCTGAGTGATGACTTGTTGCTGCATCACAGCAGACTGTGAGAAGTAAACTATTGAATTGAATGGAATTTTTATTTGATCCTGTTGGATTACATTGTTATCTCCTAATGTACAAGAGCAAACATATACATATTTAATTTAACACAAGTTAGTAAGTGCTCCTGAATGCCAAGGAATAGTTATGTGTAAGATATGTGTATAACAAACAAATGTCACTTTTCACAAATTCACTAGTCATGAAGATTTTTAGGCAGGTTTCTTAACAACTTGATGCCCGAGTATCGAGGTCCTTTTTCGAGGATTGTCAGTAGGTGGATATGTTTCTTATTTTGTTCTTCCCCCATGTGTCGTATGCACACTAGCATTTGTATCATACAGTGAAACCTCTTTTGTGATGTAAATTATTGTTTTATATACATATAAAGGTGTAAAAGTTAAGATGCATAGACTTTTGAAGTAGTTTCTGCAGGTCTCAGAGTTCTTTCTTCTTAGTATTATCCTGATTGCTTTCTTTTGTAAAGTGAACAATTTTTTCCTTTCTTGTATGTTTGAGTTTCCCCACACTGTCATTCCATACTGCAGTTATGGTTCAAAGAGTCCATTATATACTGTGCATAATAGCTGTTTGTCTGCATATTGTGACAGTTGCTTCATGATGAATATAACAAAGCTTAGTTTTTTGCAGACACTGAGGAATAAGGTGCTCAAGCTTTAATATAATACATGAAAGTTACAACGCTATTTGGTGACAAGTTTGACTTCATCTATGTGTATTTTGAATTCCACTGGTGCCTTTTAGATGAAGAGAAAATAAATGTGGGAGAAGAGTTTTGTTATTTGAGGATTAAAACAACTTATAATGATTGCAGTACAGATGATATAAAATGCAGAATGACAATACGAAAAAAAAAGTGTTTCTGAAAATGGGAAATTTGTTAAAACTGAATATTAATTTATATGTTGGAAATACTTTTCTGAATGCATCTGTCTGGATTGCGGCCTTTTAAGGGAGTGAAATATCGATCATAAATAGTTCAGATGAAGATAGAAGCTTTTGAAATTTAGGTTACAGAAGAATGCTGAGGATTCCGTGGGTAGATCGCGTGACTAATGAGGAGGTACTGACCAGAATTGGGGGGAAAAAATTCTGCATATCTTATCTGAAAGAAGGGATAGATTGGTAGGATACATTATCAGACATCAAGGAATCATCAATTTAGCATTTGAGGCAAATGTATGGGGTAAAAATCACAGAGGGACACTAAGAAACAAATACAGTAAGTAGGTTGAAATGGATGTGGGTCACCATTCTTATGTGAAGGTGAAGAGGCTTGCACAGGATAGTATAGGGTGTAGAGCTGCATCAAACCAGTCTCCGAACTGAAGACTATAACAACAATGAACTTTTCAACAGTTAGTGGCTTAAATTCCTTTGGTAGGGCAATATTTTTTTGTCCCTTTAATGGTCTGACTTCAGTTTTCTTCAGTCTCCTATTCAAATGTGAATCTTTTGTACCTGTCTGGTGTTATGTTTATGAATTTCTACATTGTCATGATTATTACTTATCTTCTAGAGCTAGTAAAATTCCTCATACACATACAAAGAATAGTGATAAGTACAGATTGGAATGTCATAATACGAGGATAGGTATCATCTCACCATAAGGATGATCATTGGCTGGAGACATGCATGTAGAAAAGACAATCTCATTTACAAAACTTAAATTTTTGCCACAACTGTCAGCAAAAAGGCAGTAGTAGTAGTCTGCAAAATTACAGGTCTATGTCATTGACGTCAGTTTGCAGCAGGATTTTAGAATAAATACTTTCCTCAAATATCATGAACTACCTTGAAGAGATTGACCTATTAACCCATAGTCAACATGGATTCAGAAAGTATTGTTCTTGTGAATCACGGGTCTTTTTCTCACACAATGTGATGAGCACTATCGACAAGGGATGACAAATAGATTCTGTCTTTCTAGATTTCTGGAAAGCTTTTGAGACTGTAACTCACATGCATCTTTGTGTGCTTATGGAATATCGCACAGATCTGTGATTAGATTTGTGATTTCCTGTCAAAAAGGACAATGGAAAGTCACTGAGTAGAACAGAGTAGAATATATGTAGTGTTTCCTAGAGAAGTGTTATTGGGCTCCTACTGTTCCTTATTTTTAAAAACAATTGAGGAGACAAACTGATTAGCTCTCTTAGACTGTCCACAGATGATACTGTCATTTACTGGTTAGTAAAGTCACCAAAAGATTAAAAGCAAATGCAAAATGATTTAGATAAGATATCTGCAAGGTGGAAAAATTGGCAATTGACCCTTAATAATGATAAGTGTGAACTCATTTTTATGACCACTAAAACAAATCCGTTAAACTTCATTTACATGATAAATCAGTCAAATCTACAGGCTATAAATTCAACTAAATACTTCAGAGTAACAATTACGAACAAGTTAATGTGAAAAGAACACACAGAAAATATTGTAGGCTATTTTTCACTGGCAGAACACTTAGTAGATTCAACAGTTCTACTAATTAAACTACCTACACTACATGAGTGCATCCTATTTTGGAATATTGCTGCACATTGTGTGATCCACACCTGATAAGACTGACTGAAGACTTAGAGAAATTTCAGAAAAGGACAGCTCATTTTGTATTATTGCAATATAGGGGAGAGTTCCATGAAAATGATACGTGAGCTGGGGTGAGAATCATTAAATAAGGCATTATTCATTGGAATGAGATTTAGTTGCAAAATTTATTTCATCAACTTTCTCTTCTGAATGAGTATATACCTTGTTAGCACCCACCTACATAGGAAGACATGATCGTGATAATAAAATAAGGGAAATCAGATTTAAAACAGAAAGATTTAGGTCCTTTTTTCCTGTGAACTATTAGAGAATGGAACTATAGAGAAATATCATAAAAGTGGTTCAATGAACCCTCTGCCATGCACTTCAATATGACTTGCAGAATATTTATGCAGATGAGCATAAATCCATTCAAACAATCACTCAGGCATAACTTCTGCAAATATGACTGCCATATCCAGCCCCTATGATCAGACTTGTAATTTAACAGTGAAGGAGGAGGGAGAGAAAAGATGCAGAGCAGAGGTGGGGACACAACATCCTGCACTGCCTAGCAGAGCTTAAAGGTATTGATAGGTGGGAATATGATATGCACATTAGAATGCAGTAAAATAAAGGGTGTAGGAAAGCCAAAAGGTGAAATGCATAGATGAGAAGGGCGGGGGGAGGGGGGGGGGCATTAGTTGTTCCAGTCCATAGTGGTAAAATTAGGGGAATGTTCTTTTGTGGCTGAATTTTGGTGGTGGAGGGAGCATTTGAGGTATGTGGGGATATGGTACGGGAAATCTGTTTGCACGCTAGGTCTGGGGAGATAGAGCCTTTCTGTGAAAGCCTTTGTGAGACCTTCAGTATACTGGATAAGGGAGTTCTCATTAAATCAAATAGATTGTGTGTGTGTGGGGTTTTTTTTTTTTTTTTTTTTTTTTTTTTTTTTTTGTGGTTTTAGGGCGCACAACTTCTAAGGTCATTAGTGCCCAGATAAGAACAGAGATTCGCTAGATCTCGAAAAAATTGCTAACTACCAGATAGAGTATCAAGAGGAGGCTACAAACAAAAGATAAAAAACAATTAAAAGGGTTAAATATCCTTTGATAAATTGGCCATGTTGATAAAACGCAAAACTCGAGCAGCTGCTCATGTGTCATCAGCTAAACGATCCTCTAGAGTAGACGGAAAGTGAAGGACTACATGGAGATGATTAAAATTAACACAAGACAGTAAAACATGTCGCACCGTTAACAAGTCACCACAGGAGCACAGAGGTGCAGGGTCGGCGGTTAGCAAATGACAGTGGCTGAAACGGCAGTGATCGATCTGCAACCAGGCCAGGATGACCTCCTCTTGCCGAGAGGGGCATGAGAAGGTCCTCCAAGTGGTTGGGATCGGTTTTACAGTTCTCAATTTATTGTCATGGAGTAAGAACCACGCACTGTGCCAGAACGACACGATACTCCAGCGAAGAGCCCGTTGAACATCATCTGATGGGACGCAAAAAGTAGCCATGCATGGCAAAACAGCTGCTGCCTTGGCTGTTATGTCAGCGGTCTCATTCCCGGGCACACCCATGTGGCCAGGGACCCACAGAAAAGAAACGTGACAGCTGTTATCTGCTAGCAACTGGAGGGAGCGTTGGATTCGATACATGAGAGGATGGGTCGAGAAAGGGTCCTTAAGACTCTGCAGGGCACTAAGGGAATCCGAACAGATGGCATAAAAAGGATGGCGGCGGCAGCAGGTATATAAAACAGCCTGGTGGAGGGCAAAAAGCTAAGTCGTGAAATTCGAGCACTGGTCAGGGAGCTTGTATTGGAAACGGTTGTCCCCGACGACAAAGGCAGATCCGACACCGTCAGTGCTCTTGGAACCATCAGTGTAGATAAATATGGTATTATCAAACCGCAAACGGAGTTCGACAAGCCTCGAGCGGTATACCAAATCTGGGGTGCACTCCTTGGGCAGCGAACTAAGTTCAAGGTGAGTGTAAACATGGGCCTGATGCCACGGTGGCAATGGGCTCTCGCTCAACCTAAAGGTTGAAGGAAGGGTAAAATCGAGCCGCTGAAGCATGCGGCGAAACCGAACTCCAGGTGGAAGCAAGGCTATCACAGACAACTGATATTGGCGATTGAGTGAGTTGTCAAAAAATAATAGGTAAGATGGATGGTTGGGCATCAACTGCAGGCGGCATGCGTACCGACACAAGAGTATGTCACGCCGAGTGGTCAAGGGTAATACAGCAGCTTCAGCATACAGACTTTCAACAGGGCTGGTATAAAATGCACCGGTCGCCAGGCATAATCCCCGATGGTGAATAGAGTTGAGACGGCGGAGAATCGACGGCCATGCAGAAAAGTATACAAGGCTTCCATAGTCGAGCTTCGACTGAACAATGGCCTGGTAAAGGTGAAGCAGGACGGTACGATCCGCTCCCCATGATGTGCCACTGAGGACATGGAGAACATTAAGGGATGGGGCACAACATGCAGCCAGGTAAGACACGTGTGGGGACCAGCAAAGTTTATGATCCAACATGAGTCCCAAGAATTTCGTTGTCTCCACGAAAGGGAGAGCAACGGGGCCAATACGTAGAGAAGGTGGAAGAAATTATATCTCCAGAAGTTTATACACACCGTTTTCTCAGTGGAGAAGCAGAAGCCGTTCGCAATGCTCCAGGAATATAGGCGGTCAAGACAGCGTTGAAAAAAACGCTCCAAGAGACACATCTGCTGCGCGCTGCAATAAATTGCAAAATCATCTACGAAAAGGGATCCGGAAACGTCGGCTGAAAGGCAGTCTACGATCGGATTGATTGCAATGGCAAAAAGTGCCACGCTCAAGACAGAGCCCTGTGGCACCCCATTCTCCTGGTGAAAGGTATCTGACAAAACAGAGCCCGGAACTTGCGATCCACCAAAAATGCTTGAATAAAGAGGGGGAGGCGGCCACGAAGGCCCCATGTGTGCAATGTGTGGAGAATGCCCGCCCTCCAACAGGTATCGTAAGCCTTTTCTAAGTTGAAGAACACTGCTACCGTTTGACGCTTCCTTAAAAAGTTATTCATGATAAAGGTCGACAAGGTGACGAGGTTGTCAGCAGCAGAGCGGTGTCTACGAAAACCATATTGAATATTAGTCAGGAGGCATCGAGATTTGAGGCGCCAGACCAACTGAGCATTAACCATGCGTTCCATCACCTTACAGACACAGCTAGTAAGAGAGATGGGGCGATAACTTGATGGAAGATGTTTGTCCTTTCCTGGTTTGGGGATGGGGACAACAATGGCTTCACGCCAACTTGTGGGAACCTGACCTTCAGTCCATATGCAATTATAGGTGCTAAGAAGGAAATACTTGCCTGCAGGAGAAAGGTTCTTCAGCATCTCAATATGGATGGAATCGGGTCCTGGAGCAGAGGATCGGGACAAGGTGAGAGCATAGTCTAGCTCCTGCATGGTGAAGGAGACATTATAACTTTCACGATTAAAAGAGTGGAAAGAAGGCGGCCGTGCCTCCTCTACCTGTTTGCGAGGGAGGAAGGCAGGATGGTAATGGGCAGAGCTAGAAACCTCCGCAAAGAAATGGCCCAATGCGTTGGAAACATCAGCGGGGTCTACAAGGACTGTGTTCTTGACGGTCAGGCCAGAAATCGTGGAGTGGACCTTGATGCTGGATAAACGGCGTAGGCCACCTCAGACAGCCGAGGAGGGAGTAAAGCGGTTAAAAGAACTGGTAAAAGCAATCCAGCAAGCTTTTTTGCTGGCGTTTATAACACGACGACATTGCGTTTATAGTTGATGCTATTCTCCAACGTTGGGTGGCTGTGGAAGGTGCGTAAAGCACAGCACCGAGCTCTAAGGGTGTCACAGCAGGCTGCAGTCCACCAGAGGACTGGGACGCGACGTGGAGAAGAGTATGTACGAGGTATGGAATGTTCTGCAGCTGTGAGAATAACCTCTGTGAGGTATTCGACCTGACTGTCACAGCTGGAAAAATTCCGATCATGAAAAACAGCCATGGAAGAATAAAGTCCCCAGCCGACTTCAGAGATGTTCCAACTGGTGGGACGAGGAGTTGGGGAATGATGCAGGAAGTGGATGACACAAGGAAAATGGTCACTCGAGTACGTGTCAGAAAGTGCATACCACTTAAACTGACCGGCAAGCTGAGGAGTGCATATCGCGAGGTCTATATGGGAATAAGTATGTGTTGTGTCGGAAAGGAAGGTTGGTGCACCGGTGTTGAGGCAGACACGATTGAGGTGTTGGAAAAGGTCCACCAAAAGGGAGCCTCTCGGAAAAGGTGCCAGAGACCCCCATACGGGGTGGTGGGCATTAAAGTCACCTACCAACACGAAAGGTGAAGGAAGCGGGTCAACGAGGTGTAGCACATCTGCCCTAGTAAGGGCGGATGACGATGACGAATAGATGTTACAGAGGGAAAAGGTGGATAGAGTGTTGCGGATGGCAACTGCCTGTAGGTGAGTATGCAATGAAATGGGATGGTGATAGACATCGTCCCGAATGAGCATCAGAACCCCTTCATGGGCTGGAGTACCTTTCACAGGTGGCAGGTCGAAACGCACAGAGGTGAAGTGGGGGAAGTCTGCACGATCACTTGGACGTAACTTAGTTTCTTGAAGACAGACTAGAAGCGAGCAGTGCAACCGAAGGCATAGTTTTAACTCCTCCCGATTGGAACGAATGCCGCGAATATTCCATTGATGGAGCGCCATGATAAAAAATGAAAGAAGAAAAGAAGATTAAAAGGAACAAGCAGGTGGGGTCACCTCGACGGCCGCTGAGGACTGGACTTCGAGGAACCACTACTGCTATCTAGAGGCAGAAAATCATGTTCCTTAGGTTCAACTGATGCATCTGCCACCTTCCCGAGTTTATCAGGAGGGGCAGCTTCCACCGCCGGTAAAATGCCGGTTGCCTGGCTAACAGTGGTGCGTCCCGGCGAGACAGAAGATGATCGGGGGCCGACTACTGTTGCGCGGCGTGACGGATGGGTTACGCCTCGGCGGGGAAGGAGAGGAACTCTTTTTTTTTTTTTGTTGGCTCTTCTGGAAGAGTGACGGTGAGAAGAGGCAGTTGACAGTTGAGAAGCCTGAGTACATAGAAAATCTTCATGGACGGGTTCCTTTTTCAAAGTCCGGGCATCTTGTTTAGGTGCCCGCAGTTTATTAGAGGTTGACAAAGACTGAACTTTAGAAGCAGCAGGAGGAAGTGGGGACGTGGAACGGGCAATCTTCGGGCTGGCCAATCACACAAATGTGTCAGCGAAAGTGAAATCACAGGTCTGCGTACCTGCATCCTTAGTGGGTCGAGTGGAGGTGAGGACCTTACTGTATGTGCCCCCTGGGAAGACAGTGGTCTTTCGACTCGCCAACAATTTTCAAGCGGCAGATGTTGAGACCTTTTCCGTGACCCAAATTTGCTGAATGACCTTTTCATTCTTATATACAGGGCAGTCTCGAGAGGAATCCGCATGGTCACTGTTGCAATTTAGGCAGTGAGGGGACGGAGGTGGGAAATCCCCCTCATGGGCGTCCCTACCACAAGTGACACATTTTGCTGCATTAGGGCAAGATTGACGGGAGTGGTTGTATCTGTGACATTGGAAACAGCGCGTTGTGTTTGGTACATAAGGGCGGACGGAGATAACTTCATACCCTGCTTTGACCTTTGACGGGAGTTCAACTCTGTCGAACGTCAAAAACACAGTACGAGTTGGTGTCAGCTGGTTATCAACCTTTTTCAACACCCTATGCATGGCTGTTACACCCTGATCGGACATGTAGGTTTGTATTTCCTCGTCAGACAACCCGTCAAGGAATCTCGTGAAAACTACCCCCCGTGACGAGTTGAGCATGCGATGTGCTTCTACCTGGACAGGAAATGTGTGTAGCAATCTAGTCCGTATTAATTTTTGTGCCTGGAAGGCACTGTCCGCTTCCAGCAACAATGTTCCATTGCGCTGACGTGAACATGTCTTAAGAGGACCAGCAATCGCATCAACACCTTTCTGAATGACGAAAGGATTTACAGAAGTGAAATCTCTACCGTCGGTTCGAGAGACAACTAGGAATTTCGGAAGATTGAGCAAAGTTTTCTTATGCTGAGGTGAATCGATCTTTCTTTTTTTAAGTCAAAGTCACAGAAGAAGAGAAGGAAGTCATTGCGGAAGTGTTCCCAGTGATTACCGGCATCTCTGATGGCGCGCTCCTTCCTAGTGGGGGCCCTCTCTGAGGGCTGACCCGCCTTAGGTGATTGTTCACACCTCAGGTCACACCTCCCGAGAACTGATGGAGGGACCAATCGGCATGTTCGGAAGGTACCAGCTCCGGTAATCACCCCTGGCCTTTACCAGGGGGTACGTACGTGCCCTACTTGTCTACCGGAGCAAGGAATTATGCGTTACCCCATCACCTTCTACGCATGATAATGTGTGGGTCAGCCTTCAGACACGCACAGGGAGGAAAGAAGAAGAATAGAGGAAGTGAAGAGAAAGAAGTGTCTCAAATGCCAAAGCGGAGACTAATGAGGAGGAGAGGAAGGCTAGGAAAGTACAGCAAGGAGAGACAGACAGAAGTAAAGGTTAGGAAAGGAAGAAACCAAGGAAAAAAAGAAACTAGGACAAGAAACCACCTTGACTCGCAAAGGACGCACGTCTCCGGGCTAAGTCACGAACCGGGAGGGAAAGTGAAGCAGCCTGGGGCGGAAGTAAGGCTGCTTCGGCTCGGGGCCCCATGCACGCCACACACGTACCCACAAAAGAGCTGTGAGCCCCCTGGGGGGCAAATAGATTGTGTCATGATTGGCAAGGCTGTATGGGAGAGATTTTTTGATGTGGCATGAATGTCAGCTTTCAGAGTGTAGCTGTTGGTGTATTTGATGTGGACTGAGGTGAGTGGAGTCATCAATAGTGTGGTAGTTAATGTCCATAAAGTTTAATTCTAGGTTGAGGGCTATCAGGTGAAGAAGATGGGAGAGGAGTTAAAGCTATGAAGGAATGAAGATACGGTAACCTGGTCCTGAGTTCAAATCATGAAGAAAAGAAAAACATTAATGAACCCGAATCGGACTGGGATTTTGAGACTGAGGGAGGATAGGAAGGTATCTTCTAGATTTCCCATAAGCAGACTGGCACAGGAGGATGCAATACAGATGCCCATGGCGGAGTCACAGGTTTTGTTATATAATTTTCCTTCAAAGGAGAGTGGTAAAATTAGCAAGTGTTATGAGGAATAAGCTATTGGGCTGGGATTGTGAATGATATTGCGAGAGGTAGTGTTTGATAGGCATGAGGGATATTGGTGTACAGGCAATTAGCATCAACAGAGACAAGTAAGTATCCAGGAGCAAAAAAGATGGGGGAGGGGGAGAGTCGGTAAAGGACATGATTGTTGTCTTTCATGTGTGTAACTAGACTTAGGACAGTTGGTTGCATAAGTGAGTCAATTAAGAAGAAAATTCTTTTACGTTTTGTTGAAAATGTTAACAACAATCAAAACAACCAAAGGACACTGTAGTTAAACTTTCCACCAAAAATCACACCATAGAAGTGTCAGTCATATCCAAAGGTCTAACTTTCAGCTCCACATCCAAAATTAACTATCTTGGACATATAAAAGACTTTCTTGACTTATGCTGATCTACAGAAACCAAAACCAGCTTAATCACAACACTGAAGCCTACATCTCCCAATTCATACCACCATCCAACCATGATCCTTCCTCACTCCTACACCTAATCTCCCCCCACTGTCACCACCAACTTGTTCTCTGCATCCTTCCACGAGTCCCTTTTGGGAAACATCAACTTTTCATCAGAAGGGAGAACAGCTTTACAGACCCCCAAACTAATCATCTTTCCTGCAGGCAAAGACACCACCACTGATGTGATGATTTGTAATGACTATGTGGCAGAAGGCTTCCACCAACCATCTGACTTTTTCACCTACAAGTTGTGCCAGGATGTCCCCATCCCAAAAGCCAAACATGACTTACAATTCATGTTTACATCCTACGGCCCTTCCTGGGTCCTTCTCACTACAACACGGTCACTCCTACCTTCTACATTCTCCCAAAAATCCACAAACCAAATAATCACGGATGCCCAATTGTGGTGGTAAGTATCTTCATAGTGAAAGAATTTCAGCCCTTACTGACCAACACCTACAACTAATTGTCCAAAATCTTAGCCTCCCACATAAAGATACCAAACACTTCCTTCACTGATTCTCCACAATCCCCACCCCTTTATCTCCCAGATCAATACTCATCACTGCTGATTCCACTACCCTATACACAAATATCTCTCATGCACATGGCTTTGTTACTTTCAAACGCTGCCTCTCCCAATGTCCTTCAGATTACAAAGCTAATACCATATTCCTCACAACCTATATCAGCTACTTATAAAATATTCCATCAGTACTTATAGGAACACAGATATATTAAACACTTCAACACTTTGTATATCTGTTCCACAATAATTGCTTATTGGCTTTCATGAACCAGCTTTCAGCTTCTTAGGCCAGCATAAAATAACATAGTTAACACAATAAGTGTGGTTCATGGTGTGGGTTCCTGTAGTCATGTCCTAGTTCTGAACCCCATGCAACGTATGAGTGGCCAAGTAGCTGGTCCTGAAAGTTGGGATACCAGTTACTTTGGAATAAGGTTGGGCATCTCGGACATATTCTGAGTCGTGGCCACCTTTTTGCTCAGACGGCAAAGACTACCAAGTCCACTGGTTAGTCCCTCAGCCGTTAGGGGTAAAAACTCAGTGGGGCCCTGGGCAAGTAAGGCTAGCAACCTGCTTCCCAAGTACTTCAATATCATGCTGGCAACAATCAGAGCAAAATGCCTTTGGAGGTGACGGAGTCCCACCTCTAATTGACAGACCAGGGAATGCTCGATATGACTTGGCAAACAATCTGGAATGAGATGGGGAGCTATTAATATCAATGGGGATTACGCTGGGAAGAAGGTAGAGGTGGCAGAGGCTTCAAGTAAGATGGGGTTAGATGATTTAGCTGTTAGAGATGTTAGAGTAAGGGGAGAGAAAGAGGACAAAGTTGGAGAATACAGGCCTACCCGTCAGGAGTCAAAGTAAGAAGAGCCCAGTGGGGTGTAAGTTTTACATCAGGAAAGCAATCGAACCCAGCATAATTGTGATAAGGTATGTAAATGAACGACTGATGTGTATAGATTTGGCCATCTCCAGCAAGAAAATTAGGATTGTGACAGTGTATTCACCCTTCGAAGGGACTGTTGAAGATGAGATGGACAGATTTTACAATGCACTTAGTGATGTAATTGTTAGAGTGAAGGATAAGGATAGTGTTTTCAATGCCAGGATAGGAAATCGAACACAAGGTTATGAAAAGGTTATGGGTAAGTTTGGAGAGAATATGAAGCCCAACAGGAACAGAAAACAGCTCTTGGATTTCTGTTCTAGTATGGGCTTAGTTATCATAAACTACTCCTTTAAACATAAGGTCATTCACCACTATACTTGGGAAGGAAGGGGAACCAGATCTGTCATTGACTATATAATAACCGACCAGGAATTCAGAAGACAGTCAAGGACACATGTGTTTTCAGGGGGTTCTTTGATGATACTGATCATTATTTAATTGCAGTGAAATTGGTTTTGTGAGGCCAAAAGAGCAAAAATTCAGGTCCATGTGTAGAAGGATAAGAGTAAAGAAGCTTCAAGACAAGGAAATTAGGCACAAATACATAACAATGATCTTGGAAAGGTAGCAGATAGTTGAATATAATGATTTACAGTCACTGGAAGAGGAATGGTCAAGGTTCAGGGACACACTACTGGAAGCAGCTAGAGAATGTCTTGGAACAGTAGTGTGTAAAGGCAGGAAGAAGCAGACAGCTTGGTTGGAATGACACAGTCAAGGCAACCCGTAAAAAGAAAAAGAAGGCATTTCAAAAATGGCTCTATACCGGTACTAGAAATCAGGCAGACAGAGAAAGTTATGTTGAAGAAAGAAACATAGCCAAACGGATAATTGCAGACTCCAAGCAGAAATCATGGGAAGACTTTGGAAATAAGCTAGAAACTCTGGGTCAAGCCATGGGAAAATCATTTTGGAGCGTAATTAGCAATCTTCGAAAGGGAGGGAAGAAGGAATTAACAAGTGTTTTGGATAGGTCAGGAAAGCTGCTAGTCAATCCTGTGGATGCCTTGAGCAGATGGAGGAAATATTTTGAAGAATTGCTCAATGTAGGTGAAATGTTCAATGATGTGTCAGATTTTCAGGTAGAATGGGATAGGAATGACAATGTAAACAGGATCTCATTTGAGGAAGTGGAGAAAATGGTCAGTAGTAGATTACAGTGCAATAAAGCAGCTAGGGTGGACGAAATTAAGCTGGAACTTGTCAAATACAGTGGAATATGAGGTCTTAAATGGTTACACAGGATAATTGAGAAGGTGTGGGAATCAGGACAGGTTCCGTCTGATTGGACAAAAGCGGTAATCATGCCAATTTTCAATCGTGGAAACAGAAAAGATTTTAACAACTATCTAGGTATCTCTTTAATTAGCACTGTAGGCAAAATATTCTCAGGTATTGTTGAAAGGAGAGTGCGAGTATTAATTGAGAACAAGTTAGATGAAAACCAGTGTGGGTTTAGGCCACTTAGAGGCTGTCAGGACCAGATATTTAGCTTGGAACAGAGAATTGTATCTGTTTCATAGATCTAGAAAAGGCTTATGAGCATGTTCTTAGAAGGAAGCTACTGTCAGTTCTACAAGATTATGGTGTAGGAGGCAAACTTCTGCAGGCAAGTAAAGGGCCTTATGTAGACTGTCAGGCAGCATTTAGAGTAGATGGCAAATTAAGCTCATGGTTCAGGGTAGTTTCAGGGGTAAGACAAGGATGTAAACTGTCACCACTGTTGTTCATACTATTGATGGATCATATGTTGAAAACAGTAGACTGGCAAGGCAGGATTAAAATAGGTGAAAAAAAAAATAAGCAGTCCCACATATGCGGA
Organism: Locusta migratoria; assembly: GCA_026315105.1. Classification (NCBI taxonomy): domain Eukaryota; kingdom Metazoa; phylum Arthropoda; class Insecta; order Orthoptera; family Acrididae; genus Locusta; species Locusta migratoria. The sequence goes on along the minus strand of CM048745.1, from coordinate 705,372,304 downwards.
TGACTTAGTTGTAATGACCGATTCGATTGAAAGGTTGCAAACTAATATTTCAGATCTCGGTCAGAGGTGCAAGAATTATGACATGAAGATCATTATCTCCAAAAGGAAAGTAATGTCTGTGGGAAAGAGCTTTAAACAGATTGAGTGCCAAATAGGAGGAACAATGTTAGAACAGGTAGACAGTTTCAAGTACCTGGGATGTATTTTCTCACAGGATGGCAACATAGTGAAAGAACTGGAATTGAGGTGCAGGAAAGCTAATGCAGTGAGTGCTCAGCTAACATCTACTCTCTTCTCCAAGAAGGAAGTAAGTACAAAGACTAAGCTAGCAGTGCACCGCTCTATCTTTCGACCAACTTTGTTGTATGGGAGTGAAAGTTGGGTGGATACAGGTAACCTTATTCACAAGGTAGAGGTTACAGATATGAAAGTAGCAAGAATGATTGCAGGTACTAATAGATGAGAACAATGGCAGAAGGGTGCCCATAATGAGGAAATCAAAGAAAAACTGGGAATGAACACCATAGATGAAGCAGTAAGAGCGAACAGACTGAAATGGTGGGGTCATGTTACACACATGGGAGAAGTAAAGTTACTTAAGAGACTCATGAGCTTGGCAGCGGAGGGTAAGAGGAGTCAAGGTAGATCAAGAAGGTACTTAGATTTGGTGAAGAATGATTTTGAAGTAAAAGGCATAACATCAGACGAGCCATCAAAGTTAGCACTGAATAGGGGATCATGGAGAGATTTTATTAGAGGTACTATGCTCCACACTGAACGCTGAAAGGCATACTCAGTCTTTGATGATGAACATAATAAGTTATCTGATGATAGCCTAAGAAGCCGAAAGCTGGTTCATGACAACCCAATAAGCAATTATTGTGGAACAGATATACAAAGTGTTGAAGTTTTTAATACTATACCAATTACATAAAAAACAACTACTTGTCCTTTGAAGGAAAAGTATACAATAAAATATGAGGCATACCCATGGGCACCTATATGGCACCCTCTGTGCCAATCTATTTAGAGGAAACCTTCCAAGTCTCCCAAAACTCCAAACTCTGGGTCCGATTCAGGTTCACTAAAATTTTCATGATTTTGAATCAGGGCCAAGACATCCAATTCTTGGCCATTCATAAACTCAACTCCTCTCTCAATCACTTCACCTGGTCCTCTTCAATCCAGCATACCACATTACTAAACATTGCCCTCAGACATACTGATAGCTCCATCCACACCTCTGTACACATTAAAAAGAAAACAGTACATGCACTTTGACAGCTGTCATCCAGTTCACATTATAAAATGTTAAAATCCCTCCCAGACTCTCTTGCTACCAGTGGAAGGTGTATTTGTGGTGATGAGAACTTCCTTGCCCTATATGCCGAAATCTCACAAAGGCCTTCACAGAAAGGCACTGTCACCCAGACCTGGTCTGCATATCCCCACATCACCAAACCTTCCTCCAGCCCCAAAGGAGAGCGCTCCTCGTCATCCAATACCACCCCAGACTAAACCACAACCTTATCCTATGCCCTTAAGTGAGAGAAATCCTCCCTATGAGCTTTCTGACCCTCCTAAAATGGTGTTCAGTCATCCACCTAACTTCTACAACATCCATTCCTATGCTACTCCCAATATGAAACCCTTGCCACAGAGATCATATCACTTTAGATGTCCCCAATTCAAGACCTGACTAATCCACCCACTCAGCTCTTCCTAATCCCGTGCTGTAACTGGCTTAGCTTATCCAGAGGCACCCATGTGATATACCAACTCTGCTGCAATCATTTCACAGCTTTTAGCATTGGTATAACTACCAAACAGCTCTCCAACAGAATGAATGGCCACCGTCAAACTGTGGACAGAAGCAGGGTAGCCACCTTGCAGCACAAAGGCGGCTGTGCATAACAGGCACGATTTCAATGACTGCTTTACAATCAGGACCATATGGATCCTCCGCTCCACCACCAGCTGCTCTAAACTGTGCAGATGGCAGTTGTTCTGAAAACAGTCCGAGGTCGCAACCATCCTAACCTCAACCAAAGGTAGCCTGTCGCACCCACCTTCCCATCCATCACCTCCAGCCTAACCTCCTCGCAATACACATGTCTCGACAAACTATGTGCCATGCCACCTCTTTCCTTCACTCTCCCCCCCCCCCCTTTCCTGCCAGATATTTGCATCACCCATTCTGCTCCCTCACCCCCCCTCCCTTTACTGCTTTCCAAGTGGCATCTCGCATTCCCATGTATCGGAACCTTTACAGTGCATGAGGCAGCTTTAAATGTTTCACTCCACACTTACCCCTGCACCGTTCCCCAACCCATCCAAGCTTCACTCACTGTTAAAGCACTCATCGCAAAATGTTCAAAGGTTTGTTAAGCTTATGGGACTTAACTACGGGGTCATCAGTCCCTAAACTTACAAACTACTTATCAACTACCTTATACTATGGACGGCATAAATATCCATGCCCGAGGGGGGATTCGAATCCCCGACCGTGCACTCATCTGGTTGTAGCTGGCAGATATGGTGGTAATGTGTGTATGAGATAAGCCTAAATGAGCCGGCCGCGGTGGCCGATGGGACTGAGGCACTCCAGTCACGGTCTGCATGGCCACTACGGTCGGGGGTTCGAATCCTCCCTCAGCCATAGATATTTGTGCAGTCCTTAGTATAATGTAGTTCGTAAGTAGTTTGTAAGTTTAGGGACTGATGACCCCGTAGTTAAGTCCCATAAGCTATACAAACATTTGAACATTTGAAGCCTAAATGATTTTGTCGATGTAGTATGCTTTTCTTATGATGAAGGCTGCGGCTAAATATTTAAGTTGTGTGAATGTGATTATGTTTTCTACGTGCCTGTCTCCAGCCATTAATTATATTTTCAGTGAGGTGCTACATTCCCTTACATTAGTGATATACAGAGAATTAAAAAAAAAATCTATAAACAAACCCTTGCTTGATGTTCTGAAAACATGTTTTGTCTATTATTCTCAGTGATCTTTTCTGCAATTTAAACACTCGGTCTACATGAATTCTAGCAGAGTTGCCCCTTAATAATAGGCCATATGAAAGAAAATGGATAATTAAGCTGAAGCACAAAACACTCATTATTTGTGTGTTAACATATGTAAGTATTTGTCTCAACACATACAAACAAGATGTTAGTTTTGCACACTCATTGCCAATTTGTTGGTTCCAAAAAAGTTTGATGTCAATGCAAATACCGGAAGAACTTACTACAGATTTTCTCTTAAAGTGTCAGTACCACGAGTATCAATATAATTATGCACGTCACCTACACTGAAAGACATTATATCTTTTTTTTGTGAGTTGAGTACTACAATGTCATTTTCAAAGTTTGAATTTGCAACATTTGATTAATGAAGGAAATTCTCCACAGAGATGATAAATTATTTTTCTAGAGAGATTGGCTGGCCAGTACTTAACTTTTTGCTGTACCACCGATAGTACACACAGAAATTAAAAAAATAAAATAAATAAATAAATAAATAAATAAATAAAAAATAAAAAAAAATAAAAAATAAAAATAAAAAATACGAAAATAAAACAAGCTTTTGGAACTTTGTTCTTCAGGTAAGAGAGAAGGGGAGTAAAAGAAGAAAACAGGATTGGGAAAGGAAGATGGATGCAATTAACAACCTAGGTCATGAGGTTGGTGTTAGAGGATTGTGGAAGTCAGAGATACTATAGTACTGAGCCACGCCAAATAGAAATTATAGAAGGAAACTTTCCTGGTGGGATAAACAAATATAAAAAATAGAAAACGGATGACTTACCCAAAGGACCGGCTCGGCGATAGACACAAATAAAATCACACACAAACACACATACAAGCTTTGCAACCGTTGGTCACTTCTTCAGGATAAGAGGAAAAAAGGGGAGGAGAAAGGGAAGGATATGGGTTTTAAGGAAGTGGAAAAGGAGTCATTCCAATCCCAGGAGTGGAAGGACTTACCTTAGGGGAAAAAAAGGAAGGTAAACAAATACACACACACTCACACACATCCAAATGCAAACACACCTAGACAGACATTTGTAAAAAGCAAAAAGGTAAGTCCTAAGATAAGTCCTTCCACTTCTGGGATTGGAATGACTCCTTTTCCACTTCCTTAAAAGCCATATCCTTCCCTTTCTCCCCTTTTCTCCTCTTATCCGAAGAAGTGACCAACGGTTGCGAAAGCTTGTATGTGTGCTTTTATTTGTGTCTATCAACGAGCCGGTCCTTTGGATAAGTCACCCATGCTGGGGGTTGTAGGAGAGGGGGGGGGGGTCTAAAACATTTTTGATTAACAGGAAAGGATGGAAACACACACACACACACACACACACACAAAGCAAAAAAGGGCATAAATGAAGACTGGGATACCACCCGTGGCTTCATTAGCAGCGACACAACATACAGAAAAAAATGCGAAAAGCAACAATCCAATTCACAGTACTCAAATATTAAAACTTTCCATTAGGCACAAAGAAACCTTACTTTAAAATAATGTTCTGCCAAGAAGTTGCAATTACGAATAATGTTTCAAGTGATTAGTGTTCTTTTACATAAAATATAGGGCTCAGATAGGTGCACGAGTGAATGTAAATTGATCACTTTGTATTGCAAAAAGTAATGTCACATTCATAACAGAAGGAAAATAATCAGTACTTTGGGTCATTCAAGACAACATGTTGACTTCATGGGGCCAAGCCAACGGGTGGTATCACAGTCTCTAATTGACCTGCAAATAGAGTGGCGTCCACTGCGGTCTGAGTGACTTCACATAATATATATAGTCTTTTATTCTGTTCTTTGTGTGTCGGTGTACAGTATTTCATAAAATTTAGCAAAGTCTTCTTGGAGTTATAGGCCTAAAGTGTTTCTTAATTAAATCAGTTAGTGACAATTTCCAATTAAACCCATTACATGGCAGAGTTAATTTAGTACCTACTGCATTGCGTTATAGATACTATAGAGCACTTGCATTAATGTTGATTTCGAATTTTGTTAATTTATCAGATACTAAATATAAAATGGCACAGTTAACACCTAAACTTCACCCTTCAAAAATGTACGTGTATTATGGTTCAAAATTAACTAATAAATGATTATAATTGGTTGCATAGAAAATAAATGAATAAAAAAATAGCCATATAATTTGCTAATCTGCAATATCCAGTGTATTATGCGCTATTTCATAGCCATATTAATTATGGCCTACTGCTATGGGGACATGCTGCAGGTTGTAAAGATGTGTTAATGCTACAAAAAAAGGCTGTCAGAATAATTACATCAAGCAAAAGATTGGACCACTGCAAGCCAATATTCAAACGGTTAGGTATTATGACGATCTTCAGCCAGTTTGTGTTTTTATGCCTCATGAGCATTAAAGAAAACCAAGGCGAGTTCAGCATGAGGCAAGATATACATAACCATGACACCCGTAACAAGAGGAGCATTGAAATACCAAGCTGTCGTCTGAGTGGAACACAAGACAGTTTTCCAATGGTTGCACTGAAAATGTTTAACTCGCTGCCAAAAGAAGTGCAATCCCTGCCACCAGAACCATTCAAAAAGAAAATTGCACAGGACCTGAAAGAGCACCCACTGTACTCAATTGGTGAATTTTTCAACAGTGATGAAAGTGACTGGACAAAATGATAATATTTCTGTTGTATATGTCCAAATTGTAAACCTTTTTTCTCTTGTTCTTCTTCTTTTATATATATGTATGTATGTATATAATCTTGACGCAGTCTGTCCAGTCATGACTGGTAAACGACACAGAAATAGTAATAAAGTAATAAAGTAATAAAGATATAGTCGGTAATTGGCACACAATTAAAATAAATGATAAATTTTCATATTGCTTCAGAAGTCCTCGCAGTACAATTGCGCAACCAGACAACCTTGAAAGGAACCTTAAATATAGCGAATGTAGATGCGAAGTTGGGGTGACCTAGGCCATACATGCTGCGCTGCGTTGCAATGCAGTACCTCGAAGTGTACAGTATAGCGCATTGTACATATTGTATACGCGTTTTCCTGTAAATGATGTTCATAGTACTGGGTCAAGGGTTGTAAAACCTAACGACTTTCTTAGCGTAGCGTTCTAGACCTCATTTGCAAACATTCTAACAACATGAGGCCTCTACAGATCTTGTAAGTTATGTCCTAATTCCTATGTCTGTGGTTATGTCACAAAAATAAACAGATTTTCGTATTGCTCAGGGCTGCCAGCTCTCTAAACATATAGGTAGTCTCGGGATAGAAAGTACGAAATTAAATATCTATAACATATTAATGTTAAACTAAAGCGTATGTAAACGAATAGGCAATAATAGGAAGATTACTGTTCTGTATTTGCGTCTTGTATCTAAATAAGAAATAAAAATTTTTGTGACGTCATGACTTACTATTTTGTTTACACACGTCTGCTATTGACAGCGCGTTTAAAATTTGGCGGTAAAAAAACTGGAAGACGCAAATAAATGTCAACTTACGTATAAATATTATTTTGCCCTTTAGATGTTACATTACAGTGTTGCTGTGTAATGTTACCTTGAAAATAATTCGAAAGTTGAGAACTGTCAGTGCCACCTCACTGTTCCGCTTCAACACACAACAACCATAACAGCTGTTATGAGATTGCTAATTGTATTTTATGTGAAATTACATATTCAATAAGATAATAATAAATGTTGCAGGAGAGCGTCTGTAGTAATAAGTGAAATCAGCATTTCATCCTTTTCGTCTCGCTGCTCTTTCTCTGTCACAACACACAAGAAGGTAAGCGTTTAACAATTCCTCGCTTCCTTTACAGACATTTTTACATTTACAAATACTTCTTATCACCTATATATACCGCTAGCCCCATGACTGACCTGATAAATCTTCACTTTAGTCCACCTGGTGCAATCCTTGTCACATAAAACGCATAGGCGCACACAAAAAATCTATTGACATTAGAAAGGCAAATATCAATAAATAGTATCCCTGCGATAAATAAAAATGTCACGAAAATATCTGAAAATCTAAAGGTCCATATAAAAACACCCTTAGCTCTGAAAAACCAGCGGCCAAAAGTATAGGTATTAAACTGAAAAATGGACAATCATATGATACTGCCACAGTAGTTTGTAGAATAGCAACTGACCTTAACCAAAATAACTCCCAAAGGTTTAATATAGGGAACCGGGTAACCCATCAACCATTATGTACCTCCTGGTAGTGTGACTCCTAGGACGTTTTATCTGCTACTTCTTTCACCTTTGTTAGCGTTGCTGATGTAGAAAAAGCCATGTTTCATTATGGTATGGAATCTGAGTTAAACTTTAGATTCTCCTACAGACTAGATTATGTAGTGGATATATTACTAATTCCAAATGATCCCTAATGAGTAGATCCTCTTTGAACGCAAAACATGTCGGAAAACAAGAATACAAAATAAAAGCAGAAATGCTAGTTACCTTCCACAGATCCCAAATGAAATTGCTCTTGTGAATGTGTAATTGGTCAAAAAGATCTTACATGTATTTACATTTATGAGGACATAAAACTTGTTGTTAATAATGTATGTTCAATATACTAAGACTCATAGGATAATTCATAGGGTACTGTGAGCATGCATTATCATGTAAAACTAAAAATAAAAATTTAGGTGGAAATCCACCAATTTAACAAAAATAGTTTGCAACTCATTGCAAATACATACATCGAGCTGAAACAGGACATCATACTCACAACGTAGCTTTGGGTGACAGCATTCATCAGATGAAGACACATACTATCACTCACATAATCACATAGGTGCACCTCACACATATAACCGTCGTCTCTGGCTGCCGAATCCAAATCCAGATAACAGCAGTCTACCTTGTTTTTGGCCTCAGTTTGACGGTGGGCATTCACCCTAGTGGACAGCTGGTTGGTAGTCGTACTTATATAAAAAGCTGTGCAATTATAGCAACACAGCTGATAAATTACACTGCTGCTTTCTCTGGTGGCCTGGCCTTTGATAGGATAGGATAGGATAAACCTGTGGCGGGACGGGACTAGCAAGTGATGGGTGGGTGAAATGGACAGGTCTTGCAGTACGATCTTCCACAGGAATAGGAGCTGGGGTTGGAAGTGACATACTGTTCAACTGGGATGTTGTGGTTGTTGGGTGGGTGACTGAAGACTACTTCAAGAGAGGTGAGGAGGAGCTTCGGTGATGTGTCTTTAATTTTTGTGGGGACAATGTCCGAATGGCTGTGTCTGTCTGTGAAGACCTTGAGCGTATTGAGCATGAGAGTTCTTGTTACTGCAAATATGGTGTCCACAGGTTCATAGGCTGTTAAGGGCAGAATTTTTTTTTTTATGTTGAAGGGATAGAAAGTGTCAAAATGTAGGTATTGTTGGTGGTTGGCAGGTTTAATGTGGATGGCAATGAGGACGGAGCCATCAGGGAGGCAGACGTTAATGTTCACACCCCATTCTCCTCTCCCCCATTACATTTAAAAGTGCAGCTTTCCTTTTGATGTCTTCTGTCACCACCCCAGTATAATGAGAAGTGACTAGATAGAGGTCTTTGACCCACTTATAGATTTTTAACCGGTGGTATATTACAGTTTGAAGCTTGGAAAAACTATGATCATTTATAGATCAGTGATATACAAATGCCACTAGTGTGACAGGTCATTAGAAGTACGTGATACTCCCTAACATCCATCTCTGATAGTCATGTAAGTAGATTTGACCACGATAGTCCTTTCAATCTTCTCATTTCTGCAATACCATTTTTGTGGATCTTGACTATGAGCATCTGGCCAGAAAAACATCATTCTCCTACAGTTTTCTTTCAGAAGCCCCCAGCAGAGAAATCTATAGAACAGCAACCCCAATACCATCAAGTAACTGAAGGAGTCACAAACTGCAGTCCCAGGCTTGCTTAAAAGAATCTTGGGTGTGCGGTACCTGGAGATGACGGTTGTGTGCTTATGTGACTGCATGAATGTTCTGTTTTCTGAAGAAGGCCATGGCCGATAGCTTATGTGTTGGTGTGCTTGTCACAGCTCGTCATCACGTCTTTGTGCTGAGTCGTAAACTGAAACTTTGTGGCAGTTGAAAATTGTGTGCAAGTACAGGGTTTGAACCTTGGACCTTTGCCTTTGCGTGTAAAGACTCTACCACTGAGCTATCCCAACATGACTCACAGACTGGACGTCACAACTTCAATTATGACAGTACCTCACCTCCTACTTTTCAAACTTCACAGAAGTTCTGTGAACCTTGCAAGACTAGCACTCCTAGAAGAAAGAATATAGTGGAGACATGGCTTAGCCACAGCCTAAGTGAAGTTTTCAGAATGAAACTTTCACTCTTTCAATCTGCCAGGAAGTTTCATATCAGCACACACTCCCTTGCAGAGTGAAAGTTTCATTCTGAAAACATTCCTTAGGCTGTTGCTAAGCCATGTCTCCACCATATCCTTTCTTTCAGTAGTGATTTTCTTGCAAGGTTTGCAGAACTTCTGTAAAGTTTGAAATAAAAGGAGGTGAGGTACTGCCAGAACTAAAGTGTGAGTCGTGTTGAGATAGCTCAGTGGGAGAGCACTTGCCCATGAAAGGCAAAAGTCCCAGGTTCGAGTCCTGGTTCTGGCACACAATTGTATTCAGCAGGGAAGTTTCATATCAGCACACTCTCCGCTGCAGAGTGAAAGTTTAAATCTGTGTACATCCCTTAGGCTGTGGCTAAGCCATGTCTCCACCATATCCTTTCTTCCAAGAGTGCTAGTCTTGCAAGGTTCCCAGGATAACTTCCATAAAGTAGTTTCATATGCTTTCCCGGCGTAATAGTTCTTCATAGTTTCTTTGGGTTTGCTGCCGGATTTTGAAGTCAAACTGACTCAATATTTCGGCGGTACACCTGTCTGCCATCCTCAGGAGAATTGCTGCTGCTGAAACTCGCCGACAACTGATGCCGAGGGCATGGAACGCCGTCCTATGTAGGCCTGCGAGTGGTGTAAGGCACACAGGTACTGCACACAGACAGGTCTTGCAGCGCCGCCGGGGGGGGGGGGAGGGGGGGGGGGAAGGCGGTGCTCGCGATATATCACAGTCATGGGTTGTCTTCCAGCAATCTGGTGGGTTGCATAAAAGATAGATGTTTTTTCATATTTGATAAAACCGGGTTCCACCCCCTGCTAAGCAGAAAACCCTTGTCTTTATTAATTAAATTTTCTGACAGCCTGATTTCAATGGACTCTTTATAAACATTGCCCCAAAAACCAGACGTGCTGGCCACAATACGAGTTTCATCGAACAACATCCTATGTTCCTCATTTAGACAATGTTCCGCAACTGCTGATATTTCGGGCTGTAGAAGCCTGATGTGATGGCACTGTTCTACACATATGTCATGAACTGTGCGGATCGACCTGCCAATGTACACCTTCTTCGAGCTTTGCAGTTTGGACCATCCCGGGAAGTACATGAAGAGGAAGACAGATCTGTTGCTTTTATTCTGTATGCAAGGGGCATATCTCACAAAATTAGCAGAATCCTAAGGAAAATTAACATCCAGAGTGTGTTCCGTCCACTACCTAAGATCAGGACACTTTTAGGATCCATTAAAGACGACTTGGGCCTTAAAAAAACAGGGTGTGTACAGGATTCCATGTGAGTGTGGGAAGGCGTACATTGGTAGGTCAATCCGCACAGTTCATGACAGATGTGTAGAACATTGCCGTCACATCAGGCTTCAAAAGTCTGAAAAATCAGCAGTTGAGGAACATTATCTAAACGAGGAACATAGGATGTTGTTCGATGAAACTCATATTGTGGCCAGCACGTCCGGTTTTTGGGACAATGTTTATAAAGAGTCCATTGAAATCAGGCTGTCAGAAAATTTAATTAATAGGGACAAGGGTTTTCCTCTTAGCAGGTAGTGGAACCTGGTTTTATCAAATATGGAAAAAAAAGATCTTTTATGCAACCCACCAGATTGCTGGAAGGCAACCCATGATATATTGCGAGTACCGCCTTTCCGCCACCGGCAGCGCTGCAAGACCTGTCTGTGTGCAGTACGTACGGCAGGCCGCGCATGCGCCTTACACCACTCGCAGGCCTATATAGGACGGCGTTCCATGCCCTTGGCGTCAGTTGTCGGCGAGTTTCAGCAGCAGCAGTTCTCTTGAGGATGGCGGACAGGTATACTACCGAAATATTGAGTCAGTTTGACTTCAAAATCCAGCACAAACCTGAAGAAACTATGAAGAACTTCCATGAAGTTTGGAAAGTAGGAGGTGAGGTATTGGTAGAATTGAAGTTGTGAGGACAGACTATGAGTCGTGTTGGGATAGCTCAGTGGTAGTGCTTGACCGCGAAAGGCAAAGGTCCCAGGTTCGAGTGCCGATTCCAGCTCACAATTTTAATCTGTCAGGAAGTTTCATATCAGCGTACACTCTGCTGCAGAGTGTTTCATTCTGAGTTGTAAACTGTCCGTACTATATTGTATATATTGATGTCAGAAATATAGGGCTATAATTATATGCATCTATTCTATAACCAATTTTGATACTGGGAATTACCTTCATGATATCCAGTCACATATGATAAACAACTGCTAAAAGCTGTATATTTACGAGTTTGAATCAAAGACCATCTCAACAGAAAGTTAAACAAACTAATCAATTTTTACACTATATATTATTTCTAACTTAAATGTTAAAACCATCATAAGGTACGTATTTTTTTTTAAATATACAATTAAAAATTTATGGAAACTAAATTTCTTCAGTCGTAGACAGATATTCAATATGCAATATGAAGCTGCATTAATGCTGAAAAAGAAAATCCAAACTGTTTTCATAGATAACGGCTCTTTGGTATGTTCATTCATTTGCTTATTTTTAGTGCATTGTTGTGTATATCAGAGGTATAACTGACATTCCTTGTTAACTACATCTTCAAAATTCCAGAACTTTCACCATTATAATTAAAGATTAGATGATTTCGCATCATGGATATAGATGAACATTATGACTGTATGCACTTTAACAAATTAAAAAAAAATCCCCTTGTCATTCTATTTTGAACTTTGTATGTAATGTACACATTTCATTTAGTGTTCATATTGTGTGTCAGTAGGATACAGTGTATTTTAGCTATGTCATGCTACAGCAGTACTACCAAGAAAAGAAACATAACTTATGCACTGCTCTTCATGATGAGTAATAGTAGTATACTGCCCACCACAATAATGACCATACTTCAATCCCGACACCATTGTTGCTAATGTTAGCACCATATTTTTGACTTGGTTTTCAGTGCTGGTAAATTCCAGAATTTATTAATAGAAAAATGAACCATGCATACATAAATATGAATACCATGCAGAATAATTGAAATACCTACTTTATTTATTTATTTATTTTGTTAATAATAGTTCTGTTTTAGGTGAGAAGACTGTACAATACAAGAATGTCTGATGTGGAAACAGTGACAGTTCAAACTGCCCAAGGCATTTTGAAAGGAAAAGTTATTGAAGCAAAGTATGGAGGGAAATATTGCAGCTTTCAGGGTATTCCCTATGCAAAGCCACCAGTTGGTCCTCTTAGATTTCAGGTAAGAACTCTGTTTTTTTTCTTCTTCTGTCTTTTTACACTCTTGTCAAATACATAATTTTGTTCTTTTTCTAATGACTTCAAATCCAACAGGGCATTAAATGAAATTAATCTTTAATATTTATCTCCCCCAGAGGATAAAAATTTCATCCTACTAGGATAAGACACAACAATACTGTAATTTAGATATCTTTTGAAGTAGAAATTGCTGAGTAATACACTTGGGTATGAATGGGTAAGGAAGGCAGTAGCTCTATACGGGGAAAGAAAACTAAAAGTTCCCTCACTCCCTCATCCTATTCCTTTTATGTATTACATTGCACATGCAGTGTTGAAACTCAGAGAGTGAAACTGGTAGTGTAGTTAAATGAAGCAAAGATGCATCTAGATTGTAAACTATAAGCAGTATTGTATTTTCATAGGATTTATTTGATTTGATTTTCTCAGGGAAGCCAAAAAACAGTCTTGGTCCAACCCGCCACTGCCCGCACCGAAACTAAGTTTATTGTGCGGTATCGCTCCCTGTATATCTAGTAAAGCCAACCAATGCCCTTGAACAGTGCAAGGAGTCCTTTTACCAGTTCTTTATTAGACACAATTTCTTCGGGTCTGGTTGTCCCAAATGTTCTGTGCCGTTTACTCTCCAATGCAATGCATTCGAAGATTAGATGTGATGCAGTTTCATCACCGTCATCACAGATCCTACATTAAGGTCCTCTTCTGTTATTCCCATTGTATGTAGGTGTTTTTTGAAATTCCCATGGCCTATCAGCAATCCAACCGTAAGTCTAATATCTCTCCTGTTCAGGCCCAGGATTGCAGAGCTTCTTTTAAAACACGGCTTTGGCATCATTACCTTGCCATGTTTTTGTTGATGGACTTTGGTCCAATATTCTGCATGCTGTCTTCTGAGCCAGTTATGCCCCCTATGCTCCCTACTTCCAATTGTTATATTGAAAGGCTTGTTGAAGCAGTATGGGGTTATAATGTAGTCGGCTGGCATTTCCCCAACCTTTCCTATATTTACCTCACTCACTATTTTAGTGTGTGATTCTGGATATCGCAAAGAGTTCCAGTTTTGAGTCTGTATGCACCAGCAGCTGCCTCCATCTTGACGCAAAGGTGTAATGGGGGCATATCCAACATGGTTTCCATCCCAGCAGTTGGTGTGCTGCTAATTCCGCCTGTTATGGCTAAGCAGGCTAATCTCTGCACCTTACCAAGCTCCTTAGCAGCAACCTGCGGTTCTACCTTCTTCCACCACACGACCGCCTCATAGGTGATCCTGGGTCTAATCACCATGGTGTATATCCAGTGCATACCCTTGGGGCTCAGGCCCCAATTTTTCCCACAAGCTTTCCTGGTACTTACCAAAGTACCTTTTGCCTTGGAGCAAATATTCCTAATGTGAGGGGTCCATGTCAGTTTCTCATCTATGGTAACCCCTAGATATTTCACTGTCCCCTTCACAGGTAGTGCTTCATTGAAAAGCTTTAGATTCCAACTTGGATGTTGTATATGCTTCTTTGTGAATGGTACAACAAGTCTTCTTACGACTAACCCCCAGATCCTGTTTTCTGCACCAGTCTTGCACAATGTCCAACACACCTTGTGCCATATTCTTGACTGTGTCAGCAAATTTGCCAAGTATTACTATGACAAGATCATCTGTGTATCCTTGGCAAAAGTACTGCCTAGAGTTTAATCCTCCAATGAGATCATTCACCACTAGATTCCACAATAAAGGGGAAAGAACTCCTCCTTGCGGGCAACTCCTAGTGGTGATGATTACAATTTTTTCATTCATCATGGTAGCCTCTACCTTTCTTCCACTGAGCATGGCCCTAGTCCACCTACATATAGTGGTCCCTTGGTTATGCACCTCTGCTGTCCTAGCTCCTGCGGGCAACTCCTAGTGGTGATGATTACAATTTTTTCATTCATCATGGTAGCCTCTACCTTTCTTCCACTGAGCATGGCCCTAGTCCACCTACATATAGTGGTCCCTTGGTCATGCACCTCTGCTGTCCTAACCATGAAATTAAAGGTTGTGTTGCTAAAAGCCCCCTCGATGTCCAGGAAGATACAGAGGGCTATTTCCTGAAAGTGTAGTGCTTTCTCCACCTTCACAACGAGTTGGTGGAGAGCTGTCTCACGTGATTTACCTGGCTGATATGCATGTTGGTTTGAATGTAGAGGAGCCCTACGTAACCTCCTTTCTCCAACATGCACATTAATCTGCTTTTCCAATGTCTTAAGAATGAAGGAGGACAGGCTGATTGGTCTTATATCCTTAGCCTTGGTATGATCAATTCTCCATGGTTTTGGAATGAAGACAACCTTCACTGCCCTCCAGGCATTGGGAATGATTCCTGCTGCTAGGCTAACCCTGAATAACCTGCATAGGAATCTAAGATGATTTTCTCCCGCTTGTTGCAGGAGAGCTGGAAAGATTCCATCGGGGCCAGGTGACGAACGGTTAAAATGTTCCCACCGCCCATCGGACCTTACTGAAATTGACACACTCCTTGCCCAAATCCCAGTCCTCTTTGCGAATTCCTGAGAACCGTTGTCTCTCAGGAATTGCATTCTGGTCTGAGTTATCCACCAGAGTATATTGAGGAAAGTGAGTCTTGAGGAGCAGTTCCCTATCCTCCTACCTCAATGTTCCTCCTGGATTAGTTGGTACCCTAGTGAGGATTTTATGAAGTCTCGCTTGAGTAGCCGTGCCCTCACAGAATACCTTCCAGGATGCCTCCTTTGCCCGTCTGATGGCAAGGTTGTAATTGACAAGTGCCTCCAGTCACTGGAACACATCCGGCGTGCTCGAGATAACAAATTTCTACTCTGCTCCGATTCCCTTAGTGCCCTCCAATCACTGCTGGTCATGTACCCGGCTGAACCTATAACACAATTGATCCATGACCAAATGTACCTCCTCCAACGGCGGGGTAAAGAGGTGTCATTTGTTTGGGTACCTGGGCATGTTGGGATATGGGGAAATGAAGCAGCTGATGTGGCTGCCAAGGCGGCCTGCAGTGACCCAAATGCCAAAGAGTGTGCAATTCCCTTGCGGGACATCTACTCTGTGCTGGGCCAGAGGTCCCTTCAGTTGTGGGAGGAGACGTGGCTGGCAGTGACAGGTAATAAACTGTGGTTGGTCAAACCAACTGTCCGACCATGGAGAACCTCCTGCCAGCCATTCAGGCATTTCGAAGTGACACTGACGTGCCTTCGCATTGGCCACAGCCATTTGACCCACAGTTTTTTATTCCATCAGGAGAATCCACTGATTTGTGATGCTTGTGGCGTGCAAATCTCTATACGCCACATTTTAATTGAGTGTATTTTATATCATGCTGAGAGGGCAGTGGCTAATCTTGGTCGTGCCCTATCATTGTTTTAGCTGACGACGAGGTGAGAGTGACGAACATTTTACAATTTTGTGAACATTCCCGACTCTGGCCTAAGCTCTTAGGCCGGAGATATTAGTGTGTTAAAGGAAGGCTCGCTGATGCCTCTCACATCAGCGATCAGAGTCCCCCTATACTCCGACATTTTCTTTTTAAGGACTTGTAAGGTTGGGTACTGCGGTCTGCCACTTTACATCGCTGATTTGCAATATGTGTTCGTGTTGTTGCCATGGCTTACTTCATTTACTGTTGTTTAATTCTCCTGTCAGGGCGCTAAAAACCTTGCTGTTGTGCGCCCAAAACATCCTATCTATCCTATCGGGAGAGGAAAGACGTACCTTGGGGGGAAAAAATGGAGGGTAAACAAATGCACACACACTCACACATTCACACAGACACAAGTACACCTAGGCAGACATACTGTAGAAAGCAAATAAGTTAAGAAGTTAGACAGAGATACCACTTGAGGCAGAGGCTCTGTCCAGAGAACCAATGCAAAGATGTTAAGATGGTGGGTGGGAATTCGAATTTAGCGGAGGTTGAGACCAGGTGGGCAACGGGAATAGAGAATATGCTGAAGGGCTAGTTCCCATCTCCGGAGTTCTGAAGGATTGGTGTCAGTGGGAAGTGTCCAGATAACCCGGACGGTGTAGCACTGTGCCAAGATGTGCTTGCCGTGCACCAAGGCATGTTTAGCCACAGGGTGATCCTCATTACCAACAAACACTGTCTGCCTGTGTCCATTCATGCGAATGGACAGTTTGTTGCTGGTCATTCCCACATAGAACGCTTCACAGTGCAGGCATGTCAGTTGGTAGATCACGTGGGTACTATTGCAAGTGGCTCTGCCTTTGATCGTGTACACCTTCCGGGTTACGGGACTGGAGTAAGTGGTGGTGGAAGGGTGCATAGGGCAGGTTTTACAATGGGGGCGGTTACAAGGGTAGGAGCCAGAAGGTAGGGAAGGTGGTTTGGGGATTTCATAGGGGTGGACTAGGAGGTTATGGAGGTTAGGTGGGCGGCGAAAAGACACTCTCGATGGAGTAGGAAGGATGTCATGAAGGACGGATCTCATTTCGGCGCAGGATTTAAGGAAATCGTATCCTTGCTGGAGAACCACATTCAGAGTCCGCTCCAGTCCCGGAAAGTATCCGGTGACAAGAGGGGCACTTCTGGGATTCTTCTGTTGAAGGTTCTGAATTTGGGGGGATGAGGAAGTGGCTCTGGCAATTTGTTTCTCTACCAGATTAGGAGGATAGCTGCGGGATGTGAAAGCTGTTATTAGGTTATTGGTGTACTGGTTCAGAGCTTCAGGACTGGAGCAGACCCGTTTGCCACGAAGACCTAAGCTGTAAGGAAGGGAACGTTTGATATGGAATGGATGACAACTGTCATAATGCAGGTACTGTTGTTTATTGGTAGGTTTGATGTGGACGGATGTGTGGAGTTGGCCGTTGGACAGATGGTGGTCGACATCGAGGAATGTGGCATGGGATTTGGAATAGGACCAAGTGAATTTGATGGGACCAAAGGAGTTGAGGTTGAAGAGGAAATTCTGGAGTTGTTCTTCACTGTGTGTCCAGATCATGAAGATGATCCGTCCTTCATGACATCCTTCCTACTCCACCGAGAGTGTCTTTCCGCCGCCCACCTAACCTCCGTAACCTCCTAGTCCACCCCTATGAAATCCCCAAACCACCTTCCCTACCTTCTGGCTCCTACCCTTGTAACCGCCCCCATTGTAAAACCTGCCCTATGCACCCTTCCACCACCACTTACTCCAGTCCCGTAACCCGGAAGGTGTACACGATCAAAGGCAGAGCCACTTGCGATAGTACCCACGTGATCTACCAACTGACATGCCTGCACTGTGAAGCATTCTATGTGGGAATGACCAGCAACAAACTGTCCATTCGCATGAATGGACACAGGCAGACAGTGTTTGTTGGTAATGAGGATCACCCTGTGGCTAAACATGCCTTGGTGCACGGCAAGCACATCTTGGCACAGTGCTACACCGTCCGGGTTATCTGGACACTTCCCACTGACACCAATCCTTCAGAACTCCGGAGATGGGAACTAGCCCTTCAGCATATTCTCTCTTCCCGTTGCCCACCTGGTCTCAACCTCCGCTAAATTCGAATTCCCACCCACCATCTTAACATCTTTGCATTGGTTCTCTGGACAGAGCCTCTGCCTCAAGTGGTATCTCTGTCTAACTTCTTAACTTATTTGCTTTCTACAGTATGTCTGCCTAGGTGTACTTGTGTCTGTGTGAATGTGTGAGTGTGTGTGCATTTGTTTACCCTCCATTTTTTCACCCAAGGTAAGTCTTTCCTCTCCCGGGATTGGAATGGCTCCTTACCCCCTTCCTTAAAACCCTCATCATTTCCTTTTCCCTCTCCTTCCCTTCTGCCTGAAGAAGCAACTGGGTTGCGAAAGCTTGCGTTTGTGTGTGTGTGTGTGTGTGTGTGTGTGTGTGTGTGTGTATTCATTCCTGGGATTGGAATGACTCCTTTTCCACATCCTTAAAACCCATATCCTTCCCTTTTTCCTCCCCTTTTTTCCTCTTTTTCCTGAAGAAGCTGCCAGTGGTGGCGAAAGCTTGTATGTGTGTTTGTGTGTGATTTTATTTGAGATGCATCAGTGAATGCTGCATTCACTGATGCATCTCATATTCCCACTCATCAGAGCTTTCATAATCCATCATGCAACACAAAACTTTCCATCCCCTCCCTTCCCGGCGTCTTTTTCCCTCCACTCCCCTCTGCTCCAATCCTCACTCACTGTCAAGATGCTTGAAGTCCTGGTGTAGCCAGAGATGGTGGTTGTGTGTCTTAGTTATGTTTGATTGTGTGTGTGTTTCTTTTTTCAATGAATGCCATGGGATTGATTGGTAGGCCATGAGAGACATCAAGGAATTCAGTTTAGAATTAAGGGGTAATGTGTGGGTTAAAAATTGTAGATGGAGACCAAGAGACAACCGGGTCTCCTGCTTATTAGGCAGTCATGCTACCAGTATGTCATAAGGGATGCTGTGATCACCACAACCATATAGATTACACTAGCACACTTCCTGTCAGACACAAATTGTCAACTTATCCATACTATTGACGTATTGCCTCTGCCGGCTTTTGCGGGTTACTCGCAGCACGTTACAGATTCCCATAAGAGTTGGGGCACAATATGCATTGTCACTGAAGAAAGGCCCCTCAGGGGCTCAGCATTAATTTGCTGAGTACGGGCTTGGCGAACCCGGGGCCCTGAGCTGTGGGCTGTGTCGCGCCAACAGTCCGCTACACCGTAAGCTCTGTGCGTGCCTCAACGACCATCGTTCGGCGCGACGGTGGAACGTTGTACGTTTCAGAGCCCGGGGATCTTGGCTTAATCGCCCGGGTCGCGAGGACGGTACAAACCTCTATAAAAAAACCCTCAATCTCAAGGTGTGCTACGTGCCGAGGAGATGCATGGCTGTTGAGGTTGAACAGCCGCTAGCGAGCAACCTCTGAGGAACCTGCCGCACCTCAGTTGTCCAAGGCTTACCCAGGCAAGCGGGGCTCTGTCTGGGTGGACCTCTTTTCCCTAGCTGCTCGTGGGACGGAAATGAAACGAGCACTAACTAGCGTGGGCGGTCGCAAAAACGCCGTTTCTAAGCGAGGAAAGTCTGATTTTGATGCAACAGTATACGACCCTAAGACGTTCCCTTCCCTGGCTACGCCATGGGAAGAGTGCAAAACGTTACGGAGTTCAGATCCCTACACGCCGCGATATCTTGTCTTTTCCCGGACTGATGGAGACTCTTTCTTGTCCACCAAACCGCAGTTCTTCGTTGACCATCTCGAGGACAAGTACGGTGAGGTGGAGTCTTTCTCTAAAATGAGAAGTGGGGCTGTTCTGATACAGACGGCATCCCCAGCCCAGTCCAGGGCATTATTGGCCTGTGACAAGCTGGGTGATATACCTGTCAGTGTCACGCCCCACAAGACCCTCAACATGGTCCAAGGTCGTATTTACCATCGTGACCTATTGTCACAGTCTGATGAAGAGCTACGTACTAACTTGGAGCGCAGAGGTGTTCACCTTGTTCGACGTGTTTATAGGGGACCACGAGATAACAAGGTTGCCACCGGTGCATTCATCCTGGCCTTCGAAGGCGATACACTGCCTGAGAAGGTCAAGGTCATGATCTACCGGTGCGACGTTACACCGTACGTCCCGCCCCCTATGAGGTGCTTCAGGTGCTGGAAGTTCGGGCATATGTCCTCCCGGTGCACTTCTAGCCCTGTGTGCAGGGATTGTGGACGTCCATCTCATCCGGACGCTCCCTGCACCCCACCTCCCGTCTGTGTGAACTGCAACCAGCTGCATCCACCGTGCTCTCCAGACTGTAAAGTTCTCCACAAAGAACGAAAAATAATGGAGATTAAGACCTTGGACCGTCTGTCATACAATGAGGCGAGAAAGAAATATGAGCGGCTCCATCCGGTAAACATGACCACCTCTTATGCTGTAGTAACGTCGTCCCCGCGCACTACGGGTACGACATCTACCAAGGTATCGCTTGCTCCTGTGGGCCCTAGGGGCCACAAAACTACCACTGCCCCCTCGTTAGGTGGGGGCGATGTTCCATCTGCTGCTGCAGCACCTGTTGTGGGGGAAACCTCCCCACAATCATCGGGGACACCAGTCCCCAACCCCCAGCCGGAGAAGCAACAACTTCCTCCGGCATCTCTCCCTCGGAAGGGGTCCTTCGGGACGCTCCCTTCTGGGGAGTCCCAGGGTGCGCCAGTGGATCCCAGCCTTTGGCTGAAGGATCCGAAGCCTGCTGGTCGAAGGGCTTCTGGCTCTTCGACGGCCCCTGATGCCACTCCCGTGAAGTCCTCCCAGCCCTTAACACCAAAGGGCCAGCGGGAGGGCAAAAAGAAAGTGAAGAAGAAGAAGAAGAAGAAGAAGACTGACCCAAAGGAGGACTCCTCGGCGATTCGGAAGGAACGCTCCATCACATCTTCGGCCTCTGAAGATGAGGTGGAGATCCTCGCGTCGCCTGAGGATCTCGCCATACTTGGGTCGCCAGAACCGATGGTTCTGGACCCTGCAGAGTCTGCGGAGCTGGCAGCAGGTGCCACTGCTGAATAACCATTCAACATCTTAACTTATGGATATTCAGCACGCTGCAACAGACATCTTGCAGTGGAATTGCGGCGGTTTTTTCCGCCGTCTGGCTGAGCTGCGGCAATTACTCTGCCAATTCCCTGCTATCTGTCTCGCCTTGCAGGAAACATGGTTCCCCGTCGAGAGGACCCCAGCCCTTCGAGGCTATCGGGGCTATTTTAAGAATCGAAACTCCTACAACAGAGTTTCCGGCGGCGTGTGTGTTTATGTTCACACTTCAGTCCCCAGTGCTGCTGTGCCTCTGCAAACACCTCTAGAGGCAGTCGCTGTGCGGCTCCGGTTATTACGAGATTTTACGATCTGCTCTGTCTACCTTCCACCAGATGAAGTCGTCTCTCCCGTAGACCTCGCTGCCTTGGTCGCCCAACTTCCCCCACCCCTTCTTCTCTTGGGGGATTTTAACGCCCACCACACTCTGTGGGGTGGCACACAGACCTCGGCTCGGGGTAGGGATGTTGAGTCTTTACTATCAGAGCAGAATCTTTGCCTCCTAAACACCGGTGCTCCTACTCACTTTAGTGCAGCGCATGGTACTTATTCTGCAATAGACTTGTCTGTCTGCAGCCCTAGCCTTCTTCCACATCTCACCTGGAGGGTCCACGACGACCTGTGTGGTAGCGACCATTTTCCTATCTTCCTGTCGCTCCCACAGCGTTTGCCTGCCGACCGCCTGCCTCGCTGGTCCCTCCGTAGGGCTGACTGGCCAGCCTATTCCGCAGCTGCTGTACTATCCTCAAACTTTCCAGCTGATGTTGATGCTGCCGTTGAGCAGTTCACAGCGGCCGTTGTTTCTGCAGCCGAAAGCTCTGTCCCCACCACGTTCGGTTCGCTCTGTCGTACATCGGTGCCCTGGTGGTCACCGGAGATCGCTGAGGCCATCCGGGAACGTCGGCGTGCTCTACAGCGCCACCGACGCCACCCTTGTGTCGAACATCTCGTGGCCTTCAAGCGTCTCCGAGCACGAGCCCGGCGACTGATACAGGAAAGTAAGAGGGCTTCCTGGGAGAAGTACGTCGCCTCCATTGGTTCCCGCGCTTCTCCTTCCAAGGTGTGGTCGCAGGTTCGACGCCTCTTTGGGCACCACCCACCGGCGGGAATTCCCTGTCTCAGCGTTCAGGGTACGCTCTGTACTGACCCCGTCGCCGTCGCTGAGCACCTGGCGGATCATTTTTGTCGCATCTCAGAGACTGCTGCTTATGGTGCAGACTTTCGCGCCCTTAAAGGGCAAGCAGAGAGACATCTGCTTTCATTTCGAACGCGACGTCGGGAACCATACAACGTCCCGTTCACTGAGTGGGAGTTTGAAGGTGCCCTTGCTGCATGCCCCGATACCTCCCCTGGACCCGATCGCATTCACAGTCAGTTCCTCCGACACCTATCAGCGGATGCCAAGAGCCAACTTCTCGCCCTGCTTAATCGGATATGGCTGGAGGGTGTTTTTCCGTCCTCGTGGCGGGAAAGCATTATCATTCCGTTGATTAAGCCTGGGGCAGATCCGCAGGTGGCTGATAGTTACCGCCCGATCAGCCTCACCAACGTTCCATGCAAGCTTCTCGAGCGCTTGGTGAGTCGGAGGCTCATGTGGATCCTCGAGGACCGGGGACTTTTGGTGCCACAACAGGGTGGGTTCCGTCAAGGTCGCTCCGCTGTTGACAATCTCGTGTCACTGGAGTCGGCCATCCGTACAGCATTTAGTCGCCGCGAACACCTGGTTGCCGTATTTTTCGACCTGCGGAAAGCATACGACACTACCTGGCGCTACCATATCCTGTCTACGCTGTACGACTGGGGTTTACGGGGTCCGCTTCCCATATTCATTCAGAATTTCCTGGCGTTGCGTTCTTTTAGAGTTCGTGTTGGTTCTTGTTTTAGCTCACCTCATTGTCAAGAGAACGGAGTCCCGCAGGGTTCCGTTCTCAGTGTCCCTTTATTTTTAGTCGCCATCAACGGCCTTGCGGCGGCCGTGGGGTCATCGGTATCCACTTCCTTGTATGCCGATGACTTCTGCATGTATTTTAGCTCCACCAGCATCAGTGTTGCTGAACGTCGGTTGCAACTGGCCATTCGAAAAGCGCAGTCGTGGGCATTTGCCCACGGTTTTCAGTTCTCTGCGTCGAAGACCCGTGTCATGCATTTCTGCCGACGTCGGGCAGTACACCCAGAACCCGAACTCTATTTAGCTGGAGACCTGCTACATGTCGTAGAAACCCACACGTTTCTAGGCATGTTGTTCGACAACCGTCTCACCTGGGTGCACCACCTTCGCCAGTTAAAACAAAAGTGCTGGCGCCACCTCGACATCCTGCGCTGTCTTAGCCACACGGTTTGGGGAGCCTCACGCCCAACGCTGTTACAACTTTACAAGGCCCTCATTCAGTCGCGTCTAGACTATGGCTGCATAGTCTACGATTCGGCTGCGCCGTCAGCACTGCAGGCGTTGGACCCAATTTTGCACTGTGGTGTCCGTTTGGCGACGGGGGCTTTTCGCACAAGCCCTGTGCCAAGCCTCCTTGTCGAAGCTGGAGTCCTCCCGCTGCGGTTCCGTAGGCAACACCTGTTAACGTCTTATGTTGCTCGTGTTCAGGCCTCGCCCTTCCACCCGAACCGCCGGCTCCTATTTCCAGACGCTGCACTACCTATCCCTGCACGACGGCCAAGGTCGGGATACCCGATCTCGGTCCGTGTTCGTATCCTTCTTTCGTCTCTCACATCCTGCCCACTTCCTACCTTTTTCCACTATTCCTCTCACACTCCTCCTTGGTCCATTCCTCGTTTGCAGCTCCGTCTGGACCTGTCCCATGCGTCGAAGGCCTCTGTTTCTCCCGTACATCTCCGTCACCAGTTTCTGCAAGCGCTCGAACCGTTCCGTGCCACGGACGCCATTTACACAGACGGTTCCATAGTAGATGGCCGTGCTGGGTATGCCTTTCTACATCAGAACCATGTAGAACAGCATTCTCTGCCCTGTGAGAGTAGCATTTTCTCCGCCGAGCTGGTCGCTATTCTCAGGGCTCTCCAACATCTCAAAGCCTGCCCCAGGGGGTCATTCGTCATCTGTACTGACTCCCTGAGTGGCTTACGAGCGATCGACCAGTGTTTCTCTCGGCACCCAATAGTGCGGTCGATCCAGGACACTGTTCACTCCCTCTGCCAATCAGGCCGTTCTGTGGTCTTTGTGTGGACCCCAGGTCATGTTGGCATACCAGGGAATGAGCATGTAGATCGATTGGCCAAGCAGGCCACTATGGGACCACCTCTCACAATTGGTGTCACGGAACAGGATGTTAAACTGGTGTTGCACCGGAGGGTGCGCGAGGCTTGGAGCACCGAGTGGGTTACGGCGACTGCACCGAATAAGCTTCGGGCAGTGAAGCTCTCCACAGCTTTGTGGAAATCTTCACTGCGGCCGACCCGCCGAGAGTCAGTTGTCCTCTGTCGCCTACGGATTGGACATACGTGGCTCACCCACGGGTATCTTCTTCGGCGTGAGGCTCCACCTGTGTGTCGATGTGGCACTGTATTGACGGTGGCCCATCTTTTGATGGACTGTCCGCTTTTAGCCGACCTGCGGCACTATTTTACTCTTCCAGACGCACTACCTTTAGTTTTAGGAGACGACGCCTTTGTGGCTAACAAAGTTTTAAGTTTCATCCGCGCTGCTGGTTTTTATGATTCTATCTAACGGTGGGTGCTGTTGCCTGACACCTCAGGCTACCGCCAATCTAGTTTTTTCCCTTTTCACACCCTTAGGGGTTCTTAGTGTATGCAGTATGGCTGGCTCATCCTGTTTTTTTCTTTGTGATCAGCCAGCCAAGATACTCCACTAGCCAGTTTTATTCCTGACTTTCTTTTAACAATTCTGTGTGTCTTTGTTTTACGTTATCAGTGGTCTGTCCATCGTCAACCTGTACTTTATGTGCGTGACCACTTTTAGAGCTTTGTTTTACTTTTATTATTGACAGTGGACTCTCAGTTAGTAACAGGGGACTGATGACCTAGCTGTTTAGTCCCCTCAAAAAAGCCAACAACAACAACAACAACAACACTGAAGAAAGGCCCAGTAGAGTCCTTTTAAATTACAAAATAAGTTTTTGTCCATATTTTCCTAGACAAATGAAGAGTGAGAAATGGACAAATAGGGCATCAAATTGACCAATACGGGGTCTGGTTAAGAAGAAAGAAAACCTTGACAATAATCAGGGTAATTAATAAAAAAATTGATCAGTGAGTTGAGGGAGGGAAAACTGTAATGTTTCATATAAATTAATCGGAATGATTCAGAATTTAACAAGCCTCAAACATCAGTGAATATATATGCTGACATAAGCATTGTGTAAAAATTTTGTACATCAGCCTGGATTTGAAACCTGCTCTTCTGCTTGCTAGGCATTTGTGCTTACAACTACACTACCTTGGCACAGTGGTTTCACACATTCACACAGGTTTGTCTCCCTCCTCAGTACAAATTCATAACTATTCCCCAGTCTATACTACATTCCGTTGAATCCATTCTTAAAATAGGGTTTCAGTCTGGATATGTACATTATTGATGTCTCTGAATCAGTTTGATTCAATTGTAAAGAGGCACATATGCTTACATTTCAGGCAGGATCCCTGTTTCATTCTGTGTGGAGGTACTATTAAATTTGTTTTGGAGAGTGCTTACAATGTCATGTTCAGTGAGTACAGTAAGGAAGAGATGGGTATATTGACTGAGGGATATGTGCCAGGAAAAAGCGTTGCAATTTTCTGAAGCTACTGTGCCAAGTTGGCACTGTAGTGACCACAACGATGTAGTGAGTAGCCCCTCAAGGGGCTTAAGACTCTTTCACAAGTACGTGCTTGGCAACCACGGAGCCACAAGCTGTTGATGCACTTATTTCCTTTCCAGTGTCACATTTTCCTTTCCATTCCCATCCCATGTACCCTTTCTTTCCTCTCCACTCCCTCCTTTACCCTGTCTTGAAGTTCTACTTTATGTCAATTTGGCTTTCTTCCTGGTTTCATCAGGTTTCATGTTTTGGTATCTCTTGCCATTTTCCCTTTTCTTTTCACATTTTAGATCTCCCTTAGGGGTTTGTGCTCCACTTCTAATTATGTCGCATTTTCAGTGAGTGACCTTACTGCCCTCCTTCATCTTTTACTCAAAGCCAATACTTTGTTCCATGCTAGGGTCTGAATAGTCAGCACTTTAGCCAGTATGTGTTGTGGGGTTGCTATGTACCTTTTCTGTTGAACCCCCTGAAAACACAGGGATCACACTTCTGTTACCTGGTCTGTGACCTTCCCATGTATGCCTAGGAGTGGTTGCTTGTCATTCAGGAGCATTAGAACTCCCAGTGGCCACCTTGCCAGACTGCCCTTGTTGTGCTTGGGTGGCACATATAGGGAGAGCTTCTGATCAAAATGGGTGGTATCAGGGTGGATGCTTTGCATATAAAGTGCATCAAGCTCCAACATACTAGCCATCCGGAATCAGAAGATAATAATCAATTATTTAATGTTTCAGCATCAGACAACAACACCTTCCCCTTCCTTGCTACCCCTTAGGAGGAAAGCTTGGCTCATCAACTTGAGATGTAATACTTCCCTTGTTACCTGGTCTGTTCTTTCAATGTCACCAATACTTTTTTTGACGAACATGGTAAGATGAAATCTGTTCACCGCTTATCAAAACTGTTTAAACTGTTTTTGCACCCAATCTGCTGCTCTCTGTGCATGTGACCATCTTGGTGACATTCCAGTGTCATACCGCCATCCCCTCCAGTCATTAAAAACCGTTCAGGGAGTTATCTTTCCCAGAGATGTAATCCTTCAAATGGATGAGGAACTAGGGGTAAACGTAGATCTCCGGGACGTCCATTTTATTAGCTGTGTTCAGAAAGTTCCTACGGACAATCACATCAACAGTGTTGCCTTTATTACTGCCTTTGAGGAGGATTGTCTCTCAGAGAGCATCAAGGTTTGGTCTTTCGGTGTGATGTGAAGCAATACATCCTGCCTCCCATGAATTATTATTGGTTTTGCTGTTTGATTACATGTCTTCATACTGTACGGGGTCCCTCTGTGGTGATTGCTGGTGCCCACTCCATGAGGGGATTCCTTATGCTTCACCACCAGTGTGCGTAAACTTTCATAAACATCATATGGATATTGTTAGTACATGGATTCCACTACGTACTACATTTGTAGTGGTTACTGTCCAATTTAGCAGAAAGAAAAGGAAATTCAAGAGTACAAGTCTCTGCATCGATTATTGTACACTAAGGCTTGTTGAAAATTTTATTCGTCTCCATCCCATTTGTATGGTATCTTCCTTTGCCTTTCTCATTTCACCTCCCCCCTCCTCCTCATCCCATTCCTGCCCCCCCACCCTGTTTCCTCTATCTCTTCTAACACACCCACACCCTCCAGTCTGGGATCCACTTCCTCTTCCCAGCCACTGTTCCCCTTCTCTGGTACATGCCAATGATAGAATCCTCTAGAGGGGCTCCCCCTCCCAGCATTTCCCAGATTAGAGGTCTGCTGCCTCAGTTGCTGGACTCAGTCTGTGAGCCACAAGGTCACACACTCCCTGTCACTCCAAGACCTCTCTAAAGCAATTTTCATGTTTTACAAAAGAGAAATGGAGGAGGAGGAAGAAGAAGAAGAAGAAGAAGAAGAAGAAGAAGAAGTAACAACACAAGGTGCATGACAAATCACCTCCAGTGCCACCAGAGTTGGCTGCTTTTGCCTAGCAGCCAACTCCTCACATTTAACTTGAGTCTGATCCGCTGTTTATGGATGTCTCCCCTCCCTTATAGGTAACAGATGGTGACACAGTGGCGTGACAGGTTTCATCCCATTTGCCTCCTTTTTTATCCCTTTTCTATACTCATTTAATGGAATTGTAATGCCTGTTACTGCCACCTTCTGGAGTTAAAACACCTTATTACTCTGCATCTTGTGCTGTTAAGCAGTAATTGCATTTCACTGATGATCACTCACTGACCCTTTAAGGATTCTTTGCCTTTCCGGCACTGGGTTGACCTCTTACAAGCACCTGGTGGTGATTGCACTTTAATCCATATCAATATTTTTATTACACGGGCTCCATTCCATACTACTTCGGAAGTGGTTGCTGTCCATGTCCTCTTGGACACTCCGCTTACAATTTGCAATCTCTATTTCCTTCATGACAGGCCATCTACCCCTGCTGCCCTAACTGTCCTCCTTCAGCAACTTTCCCCCTACCTCCCTCTCGCGGCACTTTCTCCACCATAGAACTTTTGTGTACTTCTCCTCCTCTTTTCCCTTCATTACCCCCCTCTTTGGATGATAACCCTTACAATGGTACCTCTTCCCATTGATTCGTTCACTCCATTTCCACCTGATGATGGACAGGCTATCCTGCTGGGTTTTTTGTCATGCTAAATGGCTTCTGTATATGTCTCAGATTGTTTTTACTCCTTTCCTGTCAGGCAGCCATGATTCAATTGATTGGGATATGTCTGATGCGATTACAGAGCCATTAATATTGCTGTTTCCCAATTGACCAGCCCTCCTGGCTGCCTGGCAGTTCCGTGATGGAACTCGACCATTGCCAGAGCCGTTCATGATTGCTGTCAAGCCTTGTGACAACTTAAGTGCCACTCCTCCCTTGCTGGACTTATTAATTTTAAATGCCTTCATGCTAAAGCCTGTTCTTATTTATTTGATTTACATTTGTCATGTTCGGCAGGATCGAATTGAGGAGGAAGTCTCCATGGTCATGAAACAAGTCAGCACATCAGATTATAATGTAGAAGTAGTAATTGCTAAAGTGAAACACATGCACAAGACAGTTCTAAGCATAACACAGAATTTGGCTTAATTTTTAAAATTTTGCAGCCTATTACATATTTAATCAAAATAACCTGGTGTCTTGGGAATGTTTTATTTCCTCCTTAGGTTCTTTTTAGGCTAGGTGCCAACTCTGATGAGTACTCGCCTGTCAACATTCAGAAAGCGAATTCAGACCACGTTCGGACGAGTGTATCGTCAGGCGAGCCCCAGGGGAGTGTGATAGGACCGCTATTATTTTCTATCTACGTAAATAATCTGATGGACAGACTAACTTGTAATTTGAGGCTGTTTGCTGATGATGCTGTGGTGTATGGGAGGTTGTCATCTTTAACTGACTGTAATAGCATACAGGATGACTTGGACAAAATTTCTAGTTGGTGCGAAGAATGGCAGCTAGCCCTCAATGTAGAAAAATGTATGGTGATGTGCATGAGTAGGAAAAACAATCCCATAATCGAATACAGCATTAGTAGTGAGCTTCTTGATGCATTCGCCTCATTCAAATATCTAGGCGTAACATTGCAGAGCGATATGAAATGGAACGAGCATGTAAGGACAGTTGTGAGTAAGGCGGACAGCTGACTTCAGTTTATTGGGAGAATTTTGGGAAGATGTACTTCATATGTAAATGAGACTGCGTATAAAATGCTTGTCTGATCACATCTTGAGTTTTGCTCAAGTATTTGGGACCCACAGCAGATCAGTTTAAAGGAAGACATAGAAGCAGTTCAAAGGCGAGCAGCTAGGTTTGTTACTGGCAGATTCGACCAATGTATGGAAATGCTCCCACTGGAGGAAATTTAGAGGGCCAAAATTTGAAGCTGTGTGTAGTATGATCTTGCTGCCACCTACTTACATTTCGCGTAGTGATTACAAAGACGAGATAAGAGAAATTAGGGCTCATCCGGAGGCATGTAGGCATTCTTTTTTTCCTCATTCTATTTGGGAATGGAATAGGAAAGGAAATGCATAGTAGTGGTATGGTGTACCTTCCACCACGCACCTTATGGTGGATTGCGGAGTTTATATGTAGATGTAGTGGTGGCACTTCACTCTGTCCCCACAAACTCAGTAGAACAGTGTCTCCCAGAGCTCAGTCTTGAGTGATATACTCCTCTCCATCGTCATCAATGGGCTGATGAACTCTGTTGGACTGATGCTTACCCCTTCATTGCATTTTGATGATTTCTGCATCTGGTATAGCTCCCACTCACATGCCTCTGCTGATCACCAGCTTCAAGATGTGATTTGACAGGCTTCTACATTGGCTATATCCCATGGTTTCCAGTTCTCTCTTCAAAAATAAGGCTTATGCATTTTTATCATTGTACCACAGTTCACCATGATCCAGAAGCTGGGTACTCAACATGTAGAAGTGGTGTCATAGTACTATTTATTGAGCCTCCTTTTTCATAAAAATCTGACTTGGCAGTCTCATATTCATCACTTGAAAACTAGCTACCTGCTCTCCGCTTCCTTGTCAACTTATCTTGGGATGCGGACCGTGCAACTCTTCTCGGTATCTATTGGGCTCTCATTTTGTTCCGACTGGATTATAGATGCGAGGTTTATGACTCAGCGCCCCCTTCTGTCCTGAAACTGTTACACCCGATTCATCATTATGGTGTGCACCTAGCCACTGGTGGTGCCTTCTGGACCAAACCTGTATACAGCCTTATTGCCGAAGTGGGAATCTTTTCTTTTCAGCTCTTGGCATCCTATGCAATCTCCATTCAACAATTTTCTACCTATCCCACAAATCACATTCTCTTTGCATAATATGGAGATCAATCTCCTTATGCCTGCTCTCAAGTGGGGCTTTTCCCACCGTACACTGGGTTTAGAGTATCCCGAGCCATACCCCTGTCCATGTGATTCCCTCCTTTTCCTTTGTTTTATTTGATTTTATATGGTTCATTTTTCTTCTGTATTTAGGGTTTTGTTTTAAAGACATCCTCCGTTGAAACATTCATGCTCGTGACTTGTGAATCAGGGATTGGACATTTATGTTCCCATTCAGAACTGCTGGATTTCCTATTTTATGTTAGTTATATTCTTGCTAGTTACACTTAATTACCATTTTAGCTTCCCAGTTTTACTTGCAGAATTTCCTGGCTAAGCCAGACCACATCCCTGTTCTACTGAATCCCCCACTTCTGCATTTGCCTTTCAGTTTGAGGGACTGATGACCTAGCCTGTTTGGTCCATTAACCCCCCCCCTCCCTCCCAAACAACTAACCAAGAAATCATTTAATGAGTGGGAGACCTGGGTTTGAATCCAAACCTTGGTTTAAACTTTCACACAATGCTTCATTCTGCATATATACTGAAATGACAAAAGTTATGGGCTACCTCCTAATATTGTGTCAGACCTCCTGCTGAACGAAGTGCAACAACTTAGCATGTCATGGACTCAACAAGTTTTTGGGTGTACCCTTCAGTAATATTGAGCTATTCTGCCTCTGTAACCATTCATAATTGTAATGCGTTGCTGGTGCAGGATATTCTCCACAAACGTAACCCTTGAGTTTGTCCTCTAAAGGTTTATTGGGTATCATATTGGGCTAGCTTGATGGCCAAACTATGCACTATAACTGTCCAGAATGTTCTTCAAATGAATTGTGAACAATTTTGGCCCATTATATGGTGTATTATTGCCCATAAAATTGAATACTCATTTGGGAACTTGAAGTCCATACAAGGCTGCAAATGGCCTCCAAATAGTCAAACATAACTGATCCACTCACTTAATAGTTCAGTAAGACCAGAGGACCCAGTCCGTTTCAAGGCAAAACAGCCCACACCATTATGGAGCTATCACCAAGTGCCTTGTTGTAACTTGGGACCATGGCTTCATGGTGTCTGTACCAGTCTCAGACCTTACCACCAGCTCTTACCAACTGAAATTGGGAATCCTCTGAGCAAAACATGATCCTACAGTTGTCTAGTGTCAAACCGATATGGTCTTGAGCTCAGAAGAGGAACTGCAGATGAAGTCAAGCTGGAAGTAAGGGCACTTGTCAGTCATCTGTTGCCATAGTCTGTTAATGCCAAATTGTACTGCACTGTCCTAATTGATACATTCTCCATATTAATTTCTGCAGTGGTTTCATTTGGTGTTGCATGTCTGTTACCAGTGACAGCTCTACACAAACAATACTACTTTCAGTCATTAAGTGCAGGCAGGCGAATACTGTGTTGTTTGTTGTGGGAGATAATGCCTGAAATTTGGTATTCTTGTTGTACTCTTGGTATCATAGAGTTCAGAATTTAGAATTCTATAACAATTTCCAAAATGGAATGTCCCAGTGCATCTAGCTCCAACTAACATTATGTTCCGTTATTTCCCATTGTGCAACCTTATTACATCAGAGTCCTTTTCACATGAAAACAGTTCAGATCTCTGCATATTATTAAGATGCATATTATTCTCACGTATCACCAGAATACAAGTGACAAGCCCACCAATGTACCACTCTTTTTATCCTGTTACTTGTGCACTCTTGCAAAATGTGACATCTGGTCTTACAGTAAATGTTTTATTGATATGCTTTCTGTTGAATTTATTACAATTACTATGTATACAAATTTTCACCTTATTCATAATTATTCTGTTTGCATAATATGCAGCCACCACAGCCACCTGAGCCTTGGACAGGCATAAGAGATGCTCTTGAAGAAGGCGCAGTTGCCCCACATGCAGACTGGGTACGACAAAAGTATAGGGGTGAAGAGGATTGTCTTTTTATTAATGTCTACACTCCAAAGGTATTTTATACCTATAAAGTACATAAAATATTGTTATTGCTTAAGTTCAAATAGATCATACATTTTACATAATCCTTGCTACTGGGCTTAAGAACTTGTTATGTACACTCACCGCATAATAAGATCCTACTAATACTAACTGAAATTGTTCTATATTAAGTTGCAATTCTTAACTAAGTCATCACATTTAGTGTTAAAAGTTATTTACTTAGTTGCAAATAAATAAATATGAATCATCAATGTAGGACGATAACGGTAACAAACCGCTCTATTATATATTCTACATTAAACTATAAGTAAATTTAAACCCTAGACAGCTTTCATTGATCTAAATTATGTACTATTATTAAAACTGTTCAGAAATTGGTTGTTTATTGAATATTACGTCTTTTTAAAATGTATCTGTCAAAGTATTACTGTGATACATTTTATTTACTAGTTATAATTTGATAAAAATTGCCTCCATTTTGTATTGAGGTCTAATTCAAAACCAGGATTTGGACTCAATTTTAAATATTAGGGCCTGATTAATATTCAGTCTTACATAACTGGCTACCAGATGAAACCACACACAATTGTGGTGATCAGATTTTCCTGTTAGAATAACTGGAAAATCTTGTCTGTAAAAGTTCAAAGTTATCAATACAAACTTTGATTTTAACACAATCATGCTTTCCTAGACATCACTGTACTGGATGTAACATATCCTTCCTTTTGTCTGGTGTGTTAATTGGTTCAGCTATCTATTTATAAAAATATTTACAGTATCACAAGGAATACAGGGTATACATTACATTGCTGTAAAAATTCAAAGGGTCATTAAACTTTATACTTTTGGGAGGAAGCAGAGTGTTGAGCGAACATTGAAATTAGAGTGAAAAACAGAAACTTTAAAAATGGGGAAAACCCTTGAATTTTACTCAAAAACCTTGAATTTTTAATTTTTTTAATTTTCTCCAATTTCACATATTTATATTTCACACTCATGCAAATAGTTTATTGATTTGAATAGCGTGTGATACAGTAAATAGATTGCACAAAAGTGTGTAATCAGAATAATTGCTGAAGCCCATTCAAGATCATCCTGCAGACACTTATTTAAAGAGCTAGGGATCTTTACAGTAGCTTAACAGTATATATATTCACTTATGAAATTTGTTATTACCAATCCCACTGAATTCAAAAGCAATAGCAGTGTACGTAACAACAAAATTAAGAGAAAGAATGATCCTCACTATTCAAGGTATAATCTACCTTTGGCACAGAAAGGGGTGAATTATGCTGCCACAAAAGTCTTTGGTCATCTACCAAACAGCATCAAAGACCTGGCAAATAGCCAACAAGCATTTAAAAATAAATTAAAAGAATTTATGAATGGCAACTCCTTCTACACTGTAGATTAATTTTTAGATATAAATTATTAAATCTGAAAAAAAAAAAAAATTAAAAAAAAAGTGTCTTGTAATATTTAGTACAAAGTAATAATTTGTAAACACAACTTTCATTACTCTGACACATTCCACATCATTACAAAGTATCATATTCATGACATATGGAACAATTACTAATCCAATCTAATCCGTTACTACATTCAAGTTTTCTGTTTGTTGGAAAGGAACTTGGCAGCTGAAGAAATTCTAGGAAGGTGCATACCATTAATTAAAATGAACACGAAGGAGAATATTTATCACTCTCGTCGACAGTGCTGCCAACTTTAGCTCCTTTTACAGAACAGCCTATGTATTAGAAATGAAACTGAAATAACAAAGTTTCACAAAAGCACATCAGGTATCAGGCACTTTCAGGCATAGATAATGGCCAGCACCTCCTTTTCAGCCTGTGAATAATGTTGCTGTGTAGGCGTCAAGATTTTTGATGCATATGCAATGGGGCATGCAGACCATCAGAGTATTTATGCACCAGCACCGCCCCCACCCCATACAGAGACACGTTAGTAGCAAGCACAAGGTGTTGACTCAGAGTGTACACGGTTAAGCACAGAGCAGACACAAGTTGCTGTTTCAAGGAACAAAAGGCTCGTTCACAGTCTGCGGACCAAACATAGGGCACATCCTTATGCAATAGACAGTTGAGCAGGTGTGCAAACGTAGCAGCCCAGACAGAAATTGATGGTAATAAGCGATATTACCCAGAAAAGCCTGTAACTCTCCAACTAACATAGGTTGAGGCAATGAAACAATGCTGGTCACGCAGTCCGGAAGGTGGTGCACCCCAACAGGAGAGATCTCAAACCCAAGGTATGCAATAGATGGTCAAAAACAAGAAAAAATAAAGACGGAACTTTGATAGGTTACACCAAGGACCCGCCACCAGGAGAGTAAAAAAAGGGCATGTCACTTCTGTAAATGGTTGGTGGGGAAAAAAACCAGTGTCCATAATATCGTCCAAATAGTTAATAGAGCCACGGATGGACATAAAAGTTGCTCAAAAAAACTTTGAAAAATAGCCGGTACACTGGCAACCCCAAACGGTGGTTGCTGGTACTCATAAAGACCAAAAGGGGCGTTTACAATCAACAAGTGTTTAGAGTCTTTGTCCAGTGGAATTTGGAGATAAGCCTCCATCAGATCCACTTGAGAAAAAGAATGGGACCCAGCGAGAATAGCAAGCAGTTCATCTGTGCATGACAGACGGTAAGAATCAATGAGAGTCTGAGCATTCACAGTAACCTCAAAGTTGCCATGTAAATGTAAGGACTCTGAGGATTCTTTTACAATCACAAGAGGGGTAGCATACTCACTAGAGGAAATAGTTTAATTGCCTGTAACACCTGCAGGTAGTCAATTTCAGCTATGACTTGGTCCCGGAGAACCACCAGAATCTGGCAGGCATGAAAAAACTTTGGGAACACTGTAGATTTCATGGTGATGTGCAAAGTGCAAAGTGAAAGCAGCAACACAAACTAAGCCATCACCAAACAAGGATGAAAATTCCTGACGAAGCAACTCAAGTTCATGAAAAGGAACAGAATCAGAGACCAGGTTAACAGAGTTTGAAATAAAGAAACAAAAAACAGTAAAGGTGTCAAGACTACCAACCAGCTGCTCATCAGAATGAATGCTCAGTTCCAAATTGTAGCCAAGAGCAGGGTGGACCACCATGTAGCACGACATGCAGCTGAATATAACATGCTCGATTTGAGTGTGTGCTTTAGAATCTGGCTCATTTGGATCTCCCCTTCCACCAGCAGTTCTTCTGAACTATGCAGAGCTCTTACAACACATTCTACAGTCTCACAAACACCCTTGCCTCAACCTAGTAACTACTGTCGCTACACTCTGCACCTAACAGTTTCCCCCCCATGCCCCGTCATGCTTCCTATCCTTCAACTCTTGCCAATAAATGACTCTCTCTCAACTGTGTGCCAACTTTATGCTCTTCCCTGCACCTCCCCTTTTCACTCCACTCCCCCTCCCACCTATTATTACTATATCAAGCTACACATCATATTCCCACCTATCATTAGTGCCTGCACTCCCACAACCAGGCAGTGCAGAATGTTTTATTACCACCCTAGACCTGCATATGTCCACCCTCCCTTCACACTGTTAAAATACCAGTCAGGCTGCGGAAGCTAGAGACGGCTGTCACATGTGCACGAATTGTCCTGGAGTGATTGTGGGATTGGTTTCTGATGAAGGCTGTGGTTGAAAATTTATGTTGTGTTTATGTGATATAGTCTTTTTCAGTGTCTGCAGCATGGAAATTGCAGTGATTGCAGCAGAGTTGATATGTGGCATGCATGCTTTCACAGGTGCTGCCTTATCACCCCTTACCAGTTCAAGTCCCCTATGTCACATTCGTCAAGAGCTGCTCCAACACCAGCTCATCCCATGCCTAGCTCCTGCACATACCGCCACTCACTCCAACATTCCAAGCCAGAAAACTGGCTACCTCTCTCTGAACCATCAGCTACCCACTCCCAGACACCAAGTGCTACAATTTGTCCATAATTATCTTGATTTTTAGGCTAAAGTTACAGTCCATATGGGAGCTCTTACTGGAATTCCAGAATTCGCCATGTGAGTTATTTTAGTAGTTTGGCAAAAAAGTGTTTTCATTGCAATATTTTGAGAAACATAATTTTTTCTCAACAAATGTGCTACTCTTGTACCATCTCTTTAGCACAGACTATACAAATACACAAACTTCTTGACTACAGTGAGGCCTAAAGTCTCAATTCTTCTTTTTAGACTTTTTCAGGTTTAGATAAATAAATGTAAATGTTTCTTTGATAGCCTCTAATAATCTCTGCCAGAGTATTTCTCATTATTTTTTCGATTATTTTCAAACCCTACAATTAGGCTACAGATAGAGAATTTTACTGTCAATTTTTAAAATACATTCTGCAGTGAAGCCCTCATAACTGGCCCTCTCCCCCTCCACAATTGTCATCCCCATTCTAAACTTGGCATCTCTGCTCTTCTAATCCCTTTTCCTGCCTCCTGCCATTTGTCTCTTTCCCTCTTTTCGTCTCCCCCCCCCCCCCCCCCGTCCTCCCCAACTATTAAGTCTACTTACTGAACTGCAATCCAGGCATTGTACATCCATCCAATTCTATGTACGGAATACAGGAACTTCAGACCATTCTCATCAGTATTAATTTTCTTTACATTAAGCCAAATTTAGTAATGCATTCCAATTTGACTGTGCTTAGTGTTTTCATGTTTTGAGAATGCATAATAAATATAAGAAGTCACTTTTGATCTAATGTTATTGTACATCTGTAAAGCTTTAATTTCTCGAAGTTGTGTTTCTCTCATGTAAGTGTTTATTATTATTATTATTATACTTCTTTTTTAAGGGACATTATATTCACCATCGATTGTATAAATTAATTATTTAACCCTCAGTTCCCATTATCAAGTGGTGCCAAAACAAAATATTTTGCGGTACATGTCAAACTTCATAACTTCTCCAACATGTATATTGTAGATTAAAGATTTCTACAGTAATTGGTATACATCATGTTCCTTTTTTAAAAAAATGTAGTTTTATTACTAGTTAAAAAACTCGCATAATGTGTAATCATGATTTTTAGGGCATTAGTAAGAAATATATTTCAATGTAATAATTTCCTTGCAGATTCCTTCAGAAAATGAGCCACTGAAAGCTGTCATGGTGTGGTTTCATGGAGGTGGATTTGGATTTGGATCAGGAAACACTGATCTTTATGGTCCAGATTATTTAGTTGCTGCTGATGTTATAGTAGTTACATTAAATTACCGTCTTGGAGCTCTTGGTAATTATCTTACACTGTAGCTGAAGCTTAAACAACAGTATAGTGCTGATTTTGTAATACTTTGTCGGATTTCTGATAAAACGTATTGAAGAATACAGAAAAATTCTTTATTTTAATTAAAGAAAAAGGCTGAAATTTTCTTGCTTATGTCGCCTAATACTCACAATTACCTTCCGCAAATCAGGGAAGGACTGTGTTTGCTCCAATAAACAGTGCAATTTAACCATATAAACACTGGGACTCAGCAGTTTAGTACTG
This sequence comes from Locusta migratoria, assembly GCA_026315105.1. NCBI lineage: Eukaryota > Metazoa > Arthropoda > Insecta > Orthoptera > Acrididae > Locusta > Locusta migratoria. The sequence continues at coordinate 705,333,983 of CM048745.1, read as the reverse complement.
TCTTAGTTTGAAGTGCAGAATGTATCATTCAGCTATGCTAATGCTGCAGACAGCTGTATGTATTGTTTTTCTACCAAACCCATGCCTAGTTTTGCACTGCATAACATCATTTATATATGGATGAGTCAAAGGGTATTTGAGTCAAAGGACAATTCAGATAACTAAAAAGCAATTGCAGTAGGAAAGCAATAACATGGTGAAAGTTCAGGCAGTTGTGAATTGAATTGAACTTTGTTATATATTGAACATGAGACTTTTCTCTGCATCATTTTAAATAATTTGAACTTGTAGACTAGCATCAAACAGGGTGAATTTGGACACCGGGGAGATTTTGGGCAATATGGTTTGTCTTCTCTTTTCTGCTGCACAACAACGAATTAGCGCTAATTTCCACCTCTGCATGCTGCTTATTTTATGCATAAGACTGTAATTCCTGTGTCCCATGCTCCCACGTTTGGATCGATTGTTTACCGCTGCAATAATCAGTCTGACAGTCTCATTGTCGAAGGTTCTCGCCGTGTTATGGAGTAGAAACTTTCTGTTGCGACTGGTGGAAAAGTATTGTAGCATCCGTTGCCAATGAGATCAGTAGGTTGCGACACTATGAAAAGTTTTGTACGACTTTGTCACGAGTTTTGTGTAAAGTTTCAAAGTAATGGAGGTTTCATCAAAATTGTGTACTTCGTGGGGTGATTTCAGACAATGTCGAGGACGTATAAAAGTAAGAAAGGTGTTAAAGATTGGTGTAATTATGACACACAAATTTTAAAGAAAGCAGCTCAAGATATTCAGTGTGGCAAATTAACGTATAGAAAAGCCTTTAATGAATAAAATTCCTTATCTCAGTCCTTATCCCTTCTTTTAATTATGGACATTCTTAAAATTTATTAAAAGTCACTAAAATCAAACATGGTTATACATATACCCCACCACTTCTGTTAAAAAAAAAAAAAAAAAAAAAAAAAAAAAAAAAAAAAAAAAAAAACCCACCCCAATGAAATCCAAGAAAACCTACAAAAGTTATAGTGAAAATAATCTCAAAACTGTCCGAAATCACCCCGTTTGACAGTATATCTCTTGTGAAGCATATCTGATACATCTGTTTCTTTCAAATTGTAGTCGCAATGGTGCAGTTTTTAAAAAAGGACAAATGTTTATATTTCAACAGGCTTTTTAAGTTTGGAAGATGCAACTATACCAGGCAATAATGGGCTTAAAGACCAAGTTGCTGCCCTCAGATGGATTCAGCAGAACATCGTAAAATTTGGAGGTGATCCAAATAATGTTACAATATTTGGTGAAAGTGCTGGTGGAGCCTCTGTACAATACCATTTGATATCTCCAATGTCAAAAGGTAATACATGATTAGAATACCTTTTATAGGCACCGTGTGTGTGTGTGTGTGTGTGTGTGTGTGTGTGTGTTTGTTTTTCTGCATAACACTAAAAATGTGACATATATGTTGATGATGGGCAATGATCCTTTCTTCCATGCGGAGGCATTCCTAACCCCATACTCTTATGGAAATCAGTTTACAATAAGTACGAGTTTGAGTTCTAGTGGACAGGGTATTGTTGTTGTTGGTTATTTTGAGGGGACTAAACAGCTAGGTCATCAGTCCCAGTGGTCAGGGTTAAGTTGAGATTTTGCATCTAATGGGAGGCGTACTTGAGTAATTCCGTGCGGGTGTGGTGATCACTGTGTCTTCAATGGTGTAGGGGTGAACGAAACTTCCTAGAAATCAGGAAACCTGTGTTTGAATCCCGGCTGGGTACACATTTTCAACTTTATCCATTCAGAGTTAATGTCATACATTTTGTGAATACTAAAAATGTGGTTCATCATGAAGCTTCACTGACAGTGCCATTAGTGCATATAACTGGCCCACACTTATTAGAAAGTGTTGCTGAAAACTAAATCAGTCAACAATACACCACTTTAAAAAATCATGGAATTAAGATAATTAAGAAAAAATGTTATATTTATTAAGAGCCTCAAATATATTGCAATAGAGTATACTGGTGAATCTTGATACTTCATTTACCTTAAATTTTTATTGTATATTCATTCTCCTGAAAGTACTAATCCATATTATTGTGGGAAAGCTTCACAGTGATGAGTTGTAAGTGTGACTGGTATGAAAAGGACATTGCTTGATGAAGGCAGGTATCTGGCTTTGTGTCTCACTTTACATCGAAATGTTAATTTACTATATGTCAACTGCACACCATCCACCCCCACGAGTGAAAGGATTACACCTAAGGCAAAAATAATATTTCTTCCATTTTTATTTCAATTTTATTATCATTGTCAGCCACCTGAAAAATGGAAGTTGGATCATTATTTCAGTATTAAATCTCTATAGTGCACATTTTCTCTATAAACTTATTCTAAATTTAATAATTTAATAAATGAACCAGTTACAATTCAGCATGTTAATACACTGTGACCACACATATGTTTGAATAAACATTTTTTGCTATTATCTAACAATAGAAAATTTAGGTTGGAATGTCAATAATAGAGAACAGATAACAACTCACTGTAAAGATGATTGGTGAGACAAAGACAGGCACATAAAATAGACAATCATATTTCATATTCACAGAATATATAACATCAAATGCGAATGGGCAAAGTTGAAAATGTGTACCCAGCCAGGATTCGAAGCCAGGTCTCCTACTTTCTAGGTAGTTGCGCTGACCCCTACACCACTGGGGACACAGTGATCATATATTTTCAACTTTGCCCATTCGCATTTGATGTTATATATTCTGTGAATATGAAATAATAACAACTGCAGGCTCTGAAGTGACGTCTGTTCTTTCGGACAATGTATATATAGACAATCATAGTCACACACTCAATCAAGTGAAGCTCAAGCTCACATGACCATCATCTATGTCTACTTCAGCACAACAAGCATCTTGACAGTGAGTGAGGAGAGGAGTGGCCACTTTTTCCGATAAAGGCAATGGCCAAAAATTTAAGTTTTGTAAATGTTGCAACACTACTGGTTCATGGTCGGTATTAGGCCTGCCTATTGTTCATATTTAAACACAACCCTCAAAGGAAGCAGTTCACACACACACACCCTGTAGTTTATTGGCACATTTTTCAGTCTAACGGCTGGTTGTGAGGTGTTGCATTAAACTGAAAGCCTATACGGGTTCCATTTGTGCATTTACAATAAATAATCAGCAAATTTATCAAAATGCATAGTTATTTAATTCAGTGCACTAACTGACATATTTGGAGGCCGAGCAAAAAGAAAAAACTTATTACTGCTTTAGTGAATCACAAGTTCATAAAAATAAATAAATAAAATAAAATAAAATAAAAAGAAACATATCACACATTATCAAGTGGCTTCTTGCTGCATAGATCATCCCAGCGCTGCAGACAAAGACCCCGCATCCATTTTATCTTGTCCCTTCAAAATTTGGTCATGTGACCCCAACTCAGTTCAAATTCACAATGTAATTCTTAGCCACCGATATTGCATATGTACAATGGTAAAGTTGTACATTTTACATTAAAAATTATCTATGCATACATATATTTTTAAAGAACAATTCTTCAGTCCTTCTTTTGATGAAATCATAATGTTTTTAGCATAGCCAACTTTCCAATTTATATTAAATTAATTTATAATTATGAATTCCACTTTGGATATCTAACTTCATTATTATTATTACTAGTAAATATTCTTAAATTTGATTTTATGGAGTCTCTAATGAAACCTAACTTAGAAAACCACTCAGTCTTTTTGTGTGGCATCAACTGCACAGTTCGTAATGCCACAATGTGATTGTCCATTTTACATGCCTGTCTGTGGGTCAATGATAGTCTTATGTGGTATTGTGATAAACTATACTGTGCAAATATATAATAGTTTGTTTCATTATAGCTTAGATGTGTTAAACATTTGGAACTGTTGATAGAGTTACATATTAAAGTCATTTTCTTATTTAGGACTTTTTCACAAAGCAATTGCACAAAGTGGATCAATTTTGAATCCTTGGGCAAGCACAAAAAGTTTGAGAGAGAGGTCATTTGCCTTGGGTGCTGTGTTGGGATGTAAAACAAATGATCCTAAAGTGCTAATTGATTTCCTAAGGACATGCACTCCAAAACAAATAGTTGAAGGCACCGCAAAAATAGTAACTCATGATGTAAGTTGAATAAAATTATTTTTAACTTATTCAGCTTTGTACTATAACTAAAGTATAAAATATGCACACCACACAGAAATGCTTAAAAGCAGAAGATGTCACACTAATACTATGTAGGCTTACTTCTGGTGATGCTAATATTCTTAGTTTGGGAAATTGCTGTTTAGTCAAGTATGTCATATCCAACTGAACCTGTTTAATAATGTTTTAAAGCCAATGGAACTATCAGTTTGTGGGTATAAAAATTATTGTATTTCAGCCACAGAATGAAATGCAGCAATGTCAGTTTTTGAGTTTTCTATCTCATATGGTCACCAGTGCACTTAATACCTTGCATCATTTCAAAAAGTGACAAAAATATGAAATGTCAGACTGCACTACATGACTTTTAGCTGCCTGCTATCCAATTTCTGTCTTGTTGGGCTCATTGTAGATTCATCTGGTGCTACAACCAATGACCTATTGTAAGGTACCTGCCTCAAAATGTCCTGTCCTCCTCTCCTTATAATCTATGCCCCTGCTGACAGCAACAATAGCTCCTTTTCTTGTATTGTGGCACATCTCATCATCTACTTACTACACTAATTCAATACAACTGATGGGCAAATCTACAGATACATCATCATACGAAACTCTGCAACCCACCCAAATGTGTTTGGTGAAGGGTACCTAGTAACACTACTAGTTACTGGCTTCCTGTTCCACTCCCATATAGAACAGGAGAAAAATGAATGCTTGTATACATCTGTTCTAGCCCTAATCTCTCTGTTCTTATCTTTGTGGTCTTTACAAGTTGGCGGGAGTAGAATCAATCTGAAGTCCACTTCAAATTACGGCTCTCTAAATTTATTCAACAGTGTTTCTTGAAAAGAATGTCACATTCCCTCCAGCAACTCACATTTGAGTTCCCGAATCGTCTTGGTAACACTCCACATTGTTTGAAACTACCAGCAACAAATCTAGCCCCCTCACCTCTGAATTGCTGCTATGTCTCCCTTTAAACCGATTTAATGTGGATCCCAAACACTTGAGCAATACTCTAGATGGGGTCACACAAGCATATTATATGTAGTCCCTTTACAGACAAATCACATCTTCTCAAAATTTTCCCAATAAACCGAAGTCGAGGATCTGCCTTTCCCACGACTGTCCTTATATGCTTGTTCCATTTCACATTGCTGTGCAGCATTACACCTAGATATTTGATGTGACTCCGTCAAGTAGCACGCTACTAATGCTGCATTTGAACATTATAGGGTTGTTTCCTCTACTCATCTGAATCACCTTACATTTTTTAGTATTTAGAGCTAACTGTCATTACTCACAGCACCTCAAAATTTGGTCCAAGTCATCCTGCATCCTACTAACAGCCATTCAATGATGACACCTTTTGAGTCCCAGCCTCGTCGCCACTTTTGTGTCTCGTTTCCGCAGATGGTCGTAGGTGTCGGTGGCCGAGGAAAGAGACCAACACAGGAATAAAGGATGCGCGCTTGTGCAGTACGGAGGTGACCAGCCAGTGGGACAGCAGAAACTAGAAACACTAGAGTAAATTAGAACGAGATACATATTTCACAGAGACTTAGTAATACTTAACTTTTACATAGTTTTAGACTGCAGAATGCTTATACATAGTTTGTATAGATGCCTGCCTACTGATGATTCCTAGTGCCTATCCAATAGCCAAGTCTTAACTGGTGCCTACCTGATTCCCAAGTGTTAACTGGTTCCTATCTCAGTCCCAAGTGGCCGATGCAGCAGTCATGGCCACAAGTGGAGTTGCAGCAGAGGGCGCTCGTGGCTGACGTCGTAAGAACGCTGTGCTGTGCGTGCATGGCGGCGCGCGGCGAAAGTAGGTGGTGCGCACTTTATACTTGTGTGACACCACACCTCTCCCCCCCAAACCGCTGCGCCATCGTGGCGTAGGGCTGAGGGCCACGGCGACGGCACTGGGAGGAGGGCCTGGGCGGGGGCGTTACTGGTGGGACGGGCGACGTAGCAGAGGCTGGGATTGAGATGCCATCCGCACCCCGGTATCCACCTTGCGATCCCCCAGGAAACCCACCAAAACCAGGGGAAGGGCATACACCACCGCCCAGAGGGAGCAGGTCATCTTCTTCTGAGGTGCGTGGCCCAGGCGGCGGGCATGCACGGTCCCGGAGTCCCTCTCGTTGACGCTGGCAGCTGAGGCGACGACGGAGGCGGAGGGGCCGACTGTGTAGGAGGCGCGTCGACATCCATCGGGACGATCTCGTAGTCCGGGGATGCTGGACCCGGCGGCAAGCGATGTGGCTATGCTCCCTGGCAACGAACTGGGTCTGGAATCAAGAAACCCGAGACAGGATTGTGTGGCCTGTGCAGGCGCAATTGGTTTGCATGGCGCCGCAGCTCCGACCCTGTAGAAGAACGTACAACATACATATTGCGACAGAGCACGCGCTGAATGGTGCCCGGCATCCATCTTGTCTTGTTTCCAGCAAACACCCTGTACAGCACTGGCGTAGAAACCTGAAAACGCGAAGCGCCATATGAACCGACTCGGTGTGTGGGAGGCTGCAGCAGGTGAAGGAGAGTGCGGTGACGGCGGCCATGTAGCAGCTTGGCAGGAGATGCACCGTCACGTGGCACGCACCGATACGTAGACAGGAAAATTTGAAGAGCTTGCTTCCTGGAGTGCTGACCTTTCATCTTTTCCATGTGAGACTTGAATGTTCGAACGAAATGTCCTGCTTCACCATTGGACTGAGGGTGAAAAGGTGCGGTGGTGATATGCTGAATGCCATTCACACGACAAAACTGTTGAAATTCCGCACTAACAAACTGAGGTCCATTGTCACTGACGATAGTTTCAGAAAAACCTGCGATGCAAAACACTGATGTTAAGGCACTGATTGTACTAGACGCTGTCGTTGAGTTCATGGCAATCATGAAAGGAAATTTGTTCAAAGCGTCTACAACAATTAACCAGCGCGTATTCCAGAAAGGTCCGGCAAAGTCAATGTGTAAACGTTGCCATGGTCCCTTGGTGCGTGGCCAGTCTGAGAAACGTTGCAGAGGAGCCACCTGATGCTCTGCATAAACTGTACACTGTGACGTCATGCTCTTTATCTGAGCGTCCATACCAACCCAGATACAATGACGTCTGACCAGTTGCTTTGTCCTAACAGTACCCCAATGTCCTTGATGCAGGAAGCGTAAGACTTCTCGTTGCAGGGAACGAGGAACAATCACTTATGTTTGGTCGTTATCGGTATGTAACAACAGAACACCCTGACTTAAAGATAGTGCATGACGCTGCGCAAAATAACGTCGAACCAGAGGCCGATCAGTGTCTTTAGCTCTGGCAGGCCACCCTGAGCAAACAAAACATGCTACCACACTTAGGTCCGCATCCACAGCTGTTTCCTGTGCAACCCGATGAGAGTTCAAAGGGAAGTCTGTGACAGCGGAAACATCTGACAACATGCCAGTTCTGAAGAATCAAACGACACATCCTGGCCAACCGGAAGTCGGGAATGTGTCGGGCATGTTGAATGGTAGGTCAGTACAAAATCTCATACTGATAATTAGACAATATCAAGGACCATCTCTGAATCTTTTGTGCCGTTCATGATGGAATTGGCTTTGTGGGTGAGAACAATGACGTAAGAGGCTTGTGGTCTGTCAACAAGTAGAATTTTCTGCCATAGAGATAATGATGAAACTTTGTGACGCCTTTGCTAAGGCCTCCTTTTCTATCTGACTGTAATTCTGTTGCGTTGGCGTGAGAAGCTTGGACGCAAAGGCAATAGGATGATCGTGAGATCCAATGCAATGTGACAATATTGCACCCAGAATGTATGACGAGGCATCCACTGCTAGCACTACAGGCTTCTGTGGGTCAAAGGTAATCAAACATGCATCACTGAGTAGTGCAGACTTTAATTTGTCAAAAGCAACCTGGCAATCTTTAGACCATACAAAAGGAACATTCTTCCTACGTAAGCGATGCAGTGGAGCTGCAATCTGAGAGGCATTGGTTATAAACCTGAAATAATAGTTAAGCTTTTCCATTACTGCTTGCAATTTGTGCACATTGTTAGGAGGAGGCAAGTCTTTGATTGCTTGAAGATGTGACTGTAAGGGATGGATTCCTTGGGTATTTATCACATAGCCTAGGTACTCTATTTCAGTTTGAAAAAACGAACGCTTTGCATTATTGCAACGTAGACCTGCTGCAGTCAACACTTTGAAAAGACACTCCAGGTTTGCTAAATGTTCTTCAACTGTGCGTCCTGAGACCACAATATCGTCTAAATAGTTAGAGCAACACGGTACAGAAACTGTCAGCTGTTCCAAAAAACGCTGAAAAATAGCGGGTACGGAAGAACTGCCAAAGGGTAGGCGTTGAAACTGAAAAAGGCCCATGTGAGTATGAATGGCGAAAAACTTTTTTGACTCGTCATCAAGCGGAATCTGTAAGTATGCCTCTGCTAAATCAATCTTAGAAAAGAAGCGAGACTGTCCTAATTTATCCATGAGTTCCTCAGGTCTGGGCAGGGGGTAAGTGTCTACAATTGTATGACTGTTCACTGTTGATTTGAAGTCCACACAGAGACGAAGTTTTCCTGACGGCTTGGTTATAATTACTAAAGGCGAGGCCCACTGACTTGAAGAAACAGGAGAAATCACCCCACTATCCTGCCAACATTTAAGTTCTACAGCAACTTTATCACGAAGGGCAATAGGCACTGGTCTAGCTTTACGAAATTTTGGGACTGCAGATTCTTTTAAAGTTACATGTCTACATCTACATCTACATGGGATACTCTGCAAATCACATTTAAGTGCCTGGCAGAGGGTTCATCGAACCACAATTATACTATTTATCTCCCATTCCATTCTCGAATAGCGCGCAGGAAGAAAGAACACCTGAATCTCTCTGTTCGAGCTCTGATTTCTCGTATTTTATTCTGATGATCATTTCTACCTATGTAAGTGGGAGTCAACAATATATTTTCGCATTCGGAGGAGAATATTGGTGATTGGAGTTTCGCAAGTAGCCCACGCCACAGCGATAAGCGCCGTTGTTGTAGTGATTCCCATCCCAGAGCCTGTATCATTTCCGTAACGCTGTCTCCCCTATATCGTGACAATACGAAACGAGCTGCCCTTCTTTGGACTCTTTCGATGTTCTCCGTCAAACCCACCTGATAAGGATCCCACACTGGGCTGCAATACTCCAAAAATGGACGGACAAGCGCAGTGTATGCAGTTTCATTAGTAGTTCTGTTGCATCTTTTAAGGGTTCTGCCAATAAAACGTAGTCTCTGGTTCGCCCTTTGCACGACATTATCTACGTGTTCTTTCCAGTTTAAGTCTGAAGTAATAGTAATTCCTAGGTATTTTGTGAAGTATACGGCCTTCACGTTTGATTGATTTATGTTGTAAACAAAGTTTAACGGATTTCTTTTCGTACTCATGTGGATGACTTCACACTTCTCATTATTTAGAGCCAATTGCCAATTTTTACACCCTACTGATATCTTATTCATATCGTTCTGCAGATGGTTTTATCTTCAGATGGTTTTACTAGACGGTAAATGACGGCGTCATCTGCAAACAACCTAAGAGAGCTACTTAGATTTTCCCCTAAATCGTTTATGTAAATAAAGAATAGCAGAGGACCAATAACACTACCCTGTGGAACGCCCAATATCACCTCTGTTTTAGTCGATGCCTTACCATCGATTACTACGAACTATGTCCTCTCTGACAAGAAATCCCCTATCCAATCGCAAATTTGGGGCGATATACCATAACCACGCAATTTGATTAAAATCTGTTTGTGAGGTACAGTGTCAAAAGCTTTCTGGAAATCAAGAAATACGGAATCGATTTGCGAACCTTTGTCGATAGCACCCATCACTTCGTGTGAATAAAGAGCTAGTTGTGTTTCGCATGAACGATATTTTCTAAATCCGTGTTGACCTTGGGTCAATAGATCGTTCTGTTCGAGATAATTCATAATATTTGAATACAGGATATGTTCCAAAACCCTGCTGCAAATTGACGTTAATGAAATAGGCCTGTAGTTTAGTGGGTTACTCCTACTGCCTTTCTTGAATATAGGTGTGACCTGTGCAACTTTCCAATCTTTTGGTACAGATCCTTCTATGAGAGAGCGGTTGTATATGACTGTTAAGTAAGGAGCTATCGCTTCAGCATAATGAGATAGAAATCTAATGGGTATACAATCCGGACCAGAAGACTTGTTCTTGTTAAGTGATTTTAGTTGCTGCACTACTCCGATGATATCTACTTCTACGTTACTCATTACGGCATCTATTCGTAATTCGAAATCTGGAATATTGGTTTCGTCTTCTTTGGTAAGAGAGTTTCTAAAAGCTAAGTTTAGTAACTCTGCTTTAGTAGCGCTGTCATCGGCAGGATCACCATTACTATCACGTAGTGAAGGTATTGTTTGTGATTTGCCCCGAGTATATTTAACGTATGACCAAAATCTCTTTGGGTTTTCACTCAAATTACGAGAAAGAGTTTCGTTGTGATAAATATTGTAGGCATCTCGCATTGAAATCCTCGCTAAATTTCGAGCTTCTGAGTACGATTGCAAATACTGGGGATTTCGTGTTCGTTTAAATTTAGTATGCCTTTTCCTTTGCTTTTACAACAGTGTCCTGACCTGTTTTGTGTACCAAGGGGGATTGCCTCCTTCTTTTATTAATTTATTTGGTATAAAACTGTCAATTGCTGTCAATACTTTGAATTTGAGCCACATCTGGTCTACACCTAGGTTTAGTGTTAGAAACGAGTGGAAGCTGTCTTTCAAGAAGCAATGTATTTTGTTTCCATCTGCTTTCCTGAACAAATATACTTTGTGTTTATTTTTGGTAACTTTGGGACTTTCGATATTCAATTTCGCTATGACAGCTCTGTGTTCACTAATACCTATATCCGTTTTGATACTCGTTAGGAGCTCAGGATTATTTGTTGCTAAGAGATCAAGTGTGTTTTCACATCCATTTACAATTCTAGTTGGCTCATGAACTAATTGTTCGAAGTAATTCTCAGAGAGTGTGTTGAGTACAATTTCGGACGATGTTTTATGCCTACCTCCTGATTTGAAAATATAATTTCGCCAACAGATCGAGGGTAAATTAAAATCACCACCTACTATTATCGTGTGAGTTGGGTACGTTTTTGTAATTAGACTCAGGTTTTCTTTGAAACTTTCTGTTATTGTATCGGGAGGCTGGTAAAAGGAACCGATTATTAACTTCTTATGATTTTCGGGTACAACCTCTACCCATAATAGCTTGCAGGAACTATCAACTTCAACTTCGCTACATGTAATACTACTTTTGACGGCGACAAACACGCCCCCACCTATTTTGTTTAATCTATCCTTTCTGAACACCGATAGAACTTTTGCAAATACTTCTTCTGACCTTATTTCCGGCTTGAGCCAACTTTCGCTGCCTATAATGATGTGTGTTTTGGTGCTTTCTATTAACGCTTGCAGTTCTGGTACTTTCCCGACACAGCTACGAAAATTTACAACTGTTATACCGATAGTTTCCGGATCTACATTTCTCCTGTCATCCACCTGCACCCTTTGAGATTGCCCATTTTCTATTTCCCCGAAGCTCTTTATCCTAAAAAACCACCCAGTCCACGCCACACAGCCCCCGCTACCCGTGTAGCCGCTTCCTGCGTGTAGTGGACTCCTGACCTATTCAGCGGAACCCGGAAACCCACCACCCGATGGCGCAAGTCAAGGAATCTGCAGCCTACACGGTCACAGAACCGTCTGAGCCTCTGATTCAGACCCTCCACTCGGCTCTGTACCAGAGGTCCACAGTCGGTCCTGTCAACTATGCTGCAGATGGTGAGCTCTGCTTTCATCTTGCAAGCAAGACTGGCAGTCTTTACCACTTCAGTTAGCCGATCGAAACCTGAGAGGATCTCTTCAGATCCGAAACGACACACATCATTGGTACCGACGTGAGCCACCATCTGCAGTTGGCTGCACCCCGTACCCTTCATGGCATCCGGGAGGACCCGTTCCACATCTGGAATGACTCCACCCGGTATGCACATGGAGTGCACATTGGCCTTCTTCCCCTCCTTGGCAGCCATCTCTCTAAGGGGCTCCATCACCTGCCTAACGTTGGAGCTCACAACTACAAGTAAACCCACCCTCTGTGAAAGCCCGGATCTTGCAGGCTGGGTGGTGACAGGGTGAGAGACACCATCCGACTCAGGAACATCGTCCTGAGCAGACAGCGCCTCAAACCTGTTCGCAAGACGAACCGGGGAGGCCTCACGATCGGTCCCCCGGAGTGTCTTGCGCCTCCAGCCACGCACTGGAGCAACCTCCCACGCAACCACAGGTGGGATGTTTGCCTCACTGCTAGCAGTTTCAGGGCATGTCGCTGCCGCAGGCCGATCGGTGGAGACGACGGGAGTCCGTTCGGTCCCCACTGCCGGCCAACAACAACGACGCCCATGGATCGCAGCTTCCAACTGTGCAACCGAGGTTAACACAGCTTGAAGCTGGGAGCAAAGTGTCACCAGCTCAGACTGCATCCGCACACAGCAGTCACAGTCCCTATTCATGATTACAGTGCCAACAAAAACAAAAACTACAGTCGCGATGCATTCAAAGGAAAACTACACTGTGTTAAAATGCGGTTGTGAATCTAATACGCACGATAGCTCAGTATAAATTTACAAATTAAGATGAGGAAGTGCAGAGGAAAATCAGAATACTATATGTCACTTCTAATCAGAAAATAAAGACAGACGACTGTCACGACGCGGTTCACACTGCGGAATAATACACTAATCAGATATTTAACGCGAATATGAATCAAATAAAAACGCGAGCACACAATAAATTTAACGAACTGAAGGGAAAAACACACTGAAAAGTAAAAATATGTAGCTTCTAGATAGAAGCCGGTTACACTTACAACTGATAATTTACTGTTAAATCACTGGAGAGGTGTGCTCTGGACGACGTCCGCTGGGCGACTGAAGTCTTTTACACAACCTAGTTCCGGCGAAAACAACTCACTATATTTTTCACACAATGAATTGAGTTTGTCCTGAGGTACTACTGACGAAATTTGAAGCACATCTCTTTGAATTGATAAACCAAACAAGTGAAATGCATCTAGTCCAAAAGTGTTCTGTGTAGATTTGGCCTGAAGAACAACAAAAGCAACTGGTTTTTGTTACACATTGAAAAGACGCGGGCAGGCTACACGTACCTAGCACGGGAATATTTTGACCTGTATATGCTGTTAGCATTTGCTGAGACGGCGACAATTTTGGCGAACCCAGAAGTTCATGTGTGTCTTTATTTATTAATGTGACAGCGGAACCAGTGTCGAGCTGAAATTGCACAGTCTCATTTTCTATGTAAAGAGTCATAAAAATTTTTTGCTTGTGGCGCTCGACAGGTGCGCGACTGTGGGCAACGTCTGCTACAGTTTGTTTGCTGCACTTGCGTGGGCCGCGTAGTGAAGTAAGCGGTGCAGAATCGGCGCACAGCGGATTAACAACACTGTCACTAGATGGCACTACCGTCAGATCGGTGTCCGCGCAATGCGAGGCTACTGCACTAAAATTACTTTGAGTAGCTACATCAAGTCTACTGTTACTAGCTACACAGTACTGGGCACTATTATAATGAGAAGTTGCAGAAGGCACTAGATTCACTACAGGATTGCCTGTAAATAGTCATTTTGCTTGTCCCGAACCCTTTTCCGTTGCACAGTTTCACGCGCTCGGCGGCGCTTGTGACGTGGCTCACTACATAGTTTTGCCGTATGCGTAGAAAAAATATCTCGCATTTGAGATTAAAGCAATGCAGTATTCAAGTCCACAGTGTGTATGACATTTAGAGTATGAACTGTTCCTGCATTTTGCGAAGCACTGTTCCCAACGGCACCGTTCTTTGAATTTTTGTTTTGCATACACAGATTGCGTTGCGACTAGGGCATTGCGCACGCTTGTGGCGAGATACACACTGGGGACAAGACTTATGAACATTTTTCTGAAGAGAGCGTTGGCGCCCGTTTGTCAAATTACTTTGTCTAACACAACGGGGCGACTTTTGTGTCACACTTTTACACTGGCTACTGTTCACTGTCTGTTCAGCACGGCCTGTAAAATGTTCAAATGTTTGTAGAACTTATGGGACTACGGGGTCATCAGTCCCTAAGTTTACAAACTACTTATGAACTAGCTACGACTAAGGACGGCACAAATATCCAAGCCCGAGGGGGGATTCGAACCCCCGACCGTAGTGGCCGTGCAGACCGTGACTGGAGTGCCTCAGTCCCCTCGGCCACCGCGGCCAGTACAATTGTAAGAATCAGTAGGGCTAGAATGAGAACTGCGGCTAGGAAAGCATCCGTTGCGGCACACTGCATTAACACTGTGGCTTTGCATGTCTACATCTGCTAAGTCGAAAGTATCATGCGCTTCTATAAGCTGCAGTACACTGTCTAATGAGGGGTCAGACTGTTTTAGAATTGCTGCCCTAATTCTGGGGTCCTGAATGTTCTGCGTAATCGCATCTCTCAACATAACGTCACTATAAGAGAGTCCACAAGAACAAGTAAATTTACATTGGCGGGTTAAGCCCTTCAACTCAGTGATCCATTTTTGGTGTGACTACTGCGGTAATTTTTTAAGTCTGAAAAATTGGTACCCGCGCCGCGGCTATGAGAACTTTTCTATCATAATGCGCATTCAGTGCATCTACAATTTGATCGAATTCTAGATCACGAGGAGATGTGTGGGGGAAAAGTTTCTACAGTAAGACGAAGATTTGAGTGCCCACAATGGAGAGGAAGAAATGTGTCATGGTCTGACCTGTAAGTTGATGAGCCGCGACGAGTTCTTGAAAATGCGCGAAGTAGTCGCTCCATTCTTCCTCACGTTTGGTGTACTGGCGGAACATAGGGAGCGATGCAGTGGCAGGTGTGGGTGGCTGATGTGACGGCTGTTGTTGTTGGTGAGCCGCCTGTGCCATTAACTGTGACACTGCTTGGAGTAGTTGCATGATTTGCGCCGTCTGTAACTGAATAATTTCTATTAAGTTTGGGTTCGGGGTAGTGGCCATGCTGACCGATTAGGCGCCGCGCATACAAGAAACTTATAACAAAACACAAATGCAATGTGAAAGAGGACGCTCTGCAAGAAAAAAGTGCACAAAACACGTAATAAAATATCTTCCCCCAGAAAGCTTATAATAAGGGTGGGTGGGCGGGATCAATTTTTGTGTGCTCCGACTGCTGCTGTCTGGCTGATACAAGCGGGCTGGTCCAAGATTCATCTATCACTCCTTGTCGCCACTTTTGTATCCCATCCTCATCGCCACTTTTGTGTCCCAGCTTCGTCGCCACTTTTGTATCTCGTTTCCGCAGATGGTCGTAGGTGTCGGTGGCTGAGGAAAGAGACCAACACAGGAATAAATGATGCACGCTTGTGCAGTATGGAGGTGACCAGCCAGTGGGACAGCAGAAACTAGAAATACTAGAGTAAATTAGAAAGAGATATATATTTCACAGAGACTTAGTAATACTTAACTTTTACATAGTTATTGACTGCAGAATGCTTATACATAGTTTGTATAGATGCCTGCCTACTGATGATTCCTAGTGCCTATCCAATAGCCAAGTCTTAACTGGTGCCTATCTGATTCCCAAGTGTTAACTGGTTCATATCTCAGTCCCAAGTGGCCGATGCAGCAGTCGTGCCCACGAGCTGAGTTGCAGCAGAGGGCGCTCGTGGCTGACATTGTAAGAATGCCGTGCCGTGCATGCATGGCGGCGCGCGGCGAAAGTAGGTGGTGCACTTTATACTTGTGCGACACCACAACACCTATCTGCACACCACAGCATCTTCAGCAAACAGCCACTGTTTGCAACTCACTCTGTCTGCCAGGTGATTTATATAGATAGAAAATAACAATGGTCGTATCCTACTCTCCTGAGTCACTCCTAACGATACCCTGGTCTCTGATGAACACTCATCATTGAGCACAACATACTGGGTTCTATTACTTAAGTAGTCTTTGAGCCACTCACATATTTGGAAACCTATTCAAATAAGCTCGTACCTTCATTAGAAGTTTGCAGTGTGGCATTGTGTTGAATGCCTCTCGAAAATTGCAAAATACACAGTCTGCCTCTTGCCTTTCATCCATACCATGCTAGATATCATGAGAGACAAGGGGAAGTTGAGTTTTGCATGATTGATGCTTGCTAAAGCCATGCTGATGTATGGTCAGAAGCTTTTCTGTCTCAAGGAAATTTACTATATTAGAACTAAGAATATTTTCAAGAATTCTACAGCAAACTGATATTAATGATAGTGGTCTGTAATTATTTGGATCTGTTCTTTTGCCTTTGTTACACATGAGTCACCTGCACCTCTGCACCTTCTTTCATTCACTTGGAACTTTTAATTTTATGCTTGGTCAAAGATGCTTAATAGAGGCAAGCTAAGTAAGGTGTAAAAGCTGCAGAGAACTCTTCATATTGCCCTAATGAGATGTCAAATAATTTGTCCAATTAAGTTATTTAAGTTTCAAACTGTTACATTGACCATATACTGAATTATAACTCTGTTATTATTACTATTATTATTATTATTTCTATGCTAGGACAAACGAAGAGGAAACAGCATACCATTTTTACCAATACCAGAAAAGGATTCTGGCAGTTTACAAGAAGTCTTCCTACCTGATAATCCAAAAAATATTGTGAAATCAGGAAAATTTTGTGATGTGCCGTACCTAACTGGAGTTACTTCTCATGAAGGTTTAATGGAAATTAGAAGTATGTCATCCTTATAGCTTCCACTGTGTTAGTTGTTCTAATTACAGTACTTAATCCTGATACTTAGCATCAATTTCAGATATTCTAAAAAAGCCAGAGTTGCTGAAAGAAATAGATACTGACTTTGAAAGATTTGTACCAGAAGATATGGAACTTGGACAAAAGACAGAAAGATTAAAGAAAGCCAGTGATAAGATAAGACAGTTTTATTTTGATGGTAAAGCACTCACAAAAGATAACATTATGGATTATGTAAATGTAAGTGTAATTATTTTTTTCTGTTTAACTGTTTTAATACATTATCTACAAGTTTTGCCGTCAATAAATTTTTTATGATTTTTTAGATGCAGACTGATATAATGTTTGCACATGGAGTACACCAAACAGTAAATTACCATGTGAAGTATAATCACAGTCCGTTATATTATTATAATTTTGCATTTGATAGTGTTCTCGGTGTCTTCAAACGTTTTGTGGGTGCATCTCATCTCCCTGGTAATTACTTACTTTTAATTTCTGGGTGTAGACATGAACTTAATTTAAGCAATGTTACAATGTATACAATTTTATGTGGAGTGTAATTGTATTGTTTTATTACAGGTACTTGTCATATTGATGATATTGGATACTTATTCCATATGTCTGTTGTTGATATCACAGTAGAAAAGGACTCTATTGAAATGTCAACTATACGGAGGATGGTGAAATTGTGGACAAATTTTGCAAAGACTGGGTATGCTTCAAAGAATATTGTGCCAATTGTTTCATGTTAGTGTAAAAATCTAAATAAGTTATTTGCATCTTGAAATAATATTGTGATGATCAGTTCATGTTTGTAAAACTTTTTTCTTTCACAATAGTGTATATCTTAAAATTGCTTCTGAATTCCTTTCACTGTAATGGTGGGGTTTCATAGTCATAGACATGAAGAGCCATACCAATGTAGTCCAGGTTCCTGGCAGAAGTTTTAAAGCAGCGATATTCCCACTCCCTCTTCCTCACATATACCACATTCCAGAAATGTTTGGATTGATCAGCAAATTTGTTTGTAAATGCAATCAATAAAATGAGGCATATGGAAAAGTATTACTGACACCAGTTGCTATTTTGGTCACGCCCTTTCCTCGTTCATATGATGCAGATTAAAAATCAAGCAGGTGATGTCCCATTCTATCTTTCCCACCACATCACGAGAAGCAACCATAGACTTTTTCCCAAAGTCATGCTGACATTTAACTTTGAGCCTTGTGAAGTGAGCAGACATTCCCGGTGGTATTTGTTCACACATGATGCATAATAGGTCACTTAACAACTGCAAATTATTATGGATTTACTTAAAAGCAAATAAGTACTCAATAAACTAAAACTAACTCCTATAGAAAAACAATCTTGTTGAAGTTCATTTGCAAAATTACGTAAGAGAACTAAGCAGGGAATGCTAGGGGGGGGGGTTATAGTCCATGAGTAAAATTGGAAATCAATTAGCACTCGTAGTGCTACTGAGAGAACACTACAGCTGCCATACAAGATGGATACATTTCTCCTCTTGCAGTACAAAACAATGTGTAGAGATTGGCATTCAATTCCTGTTTTTCGTCCTCCCCTCCCTCCCCTCTCTCTCCCTCCCCCTCCCCATCTCTCTATCTCGTATGTGTGTGTGTGTGTGTGTGTGTGTGTGTGTGTGTGTGTGTGCCTGTGCGATATTTGTTCAAAATGTTCAAATGTTTGTAAACCTATTGGACCAAACTGCTATGGTAATAAGTCCCTAGACTTACAAACTACTTAAAGTAACTAACCCAAGGGCAACACAAGGCCCATGCTCCAGGGAAGGTCAAGCCTCCGACAGCGAGCAACTGTGCACTCCGCAGCATGGTGCTTTAGACTGCTTGGCTACTCCACTGCGGAGTGATATTTGTAACTCATGTCTACATTCCATGTAGTGTTCACACATTTTGTGAAAAATAAACTTCTGTGGACATGTCTATGTACTCCATCACCCATGCTTCATAAGGCCGACTTGTGAAGGTCATTATAACTTTGTGAAACGTGTTTTAGTTGCTTCTTGTGGTGTGGTGGAGGTAGATACTGGAGAATCATCTTCTTGATTTTCCATTTGCAGATCTGTGAAGGAGGAAAGTACATAACCAGGTGATCTACCTTCCCTCATGCTTCAACCCTTCACCCTCTTACAATCTTAGAACACAATTTATTTCTTAATTTGGTTGTACTGCACTTAAACATAATCTAACATTTTATATTTAATTTAAATCCACTTCATTTGAAAATAAATAATTAATTTAATATCATTAAAACAATAGTTTTAGTAATCTGTGATTTTTACATACCCTGCAGTGCAGAAACTATTAGTCATGGAGAAAAATTAATAGGACCTGTTTTGGAGGAAGTTTAATGTAGATTAGTTTAGTATTGGGGAACATTTCACTAGAAGACATGTCTTAAAGAACTTTATTCTCCGGAAAAAGAAATTGTTACCTTTAAATGCCCCCACATCCCTATTCACACACCTTACTAGTCAGGAGTTTTTATTATGTTGTCCTTGCACTGTGCAAAAATTTATTAGTAGATAAAGTTTCCCTTCTAGTTGGCCTCTTTGGTCCTTGTTGACTGGGCTAACTACTAAAATAATATACAAAGTAGCAGAAAGAATTCAATTGTTGAATACGAGTGAGCCGTATGGGCAGTTGTTATGAGAGTCAAGTGCACTGCTTAGTAAATCATATTAGCATTTGAATAATGGAAAGTCCATGTTGGAATTAAACAATATAAGGAACAGTTTACAACTCACTACAAAGACAAAATGATGAGCTGCAACACTTAAACTATCGCCCAAGGCCTTTTTCAGACAACACAACAAAGGCACACAACACAGTCACACAATCGTCATCTCCGATTTCTGCATTCCAAATCTTGTTCTGTGGTATGGAAACGGGAGGGGAGGGGGGATAGCAAGTTTGTGTCACAGTGGTACAGATGGATGCAGCACAGCCTTACAAGTAATGAGACACCTCCTCCCAGGCCTTAGGTTCCTCATAATCTCCTAATACCATCTCTGTCATTATTTTTTTTTTCCTTTCCTTGCACCATCCTTGCTCCAATGGATCCCTATTCCATCTATCTGCACCAGCTCAGAAGATTATCGCTTTCCTTGGCCAAAATCCAATCTTCCATCCTATTCCTAAAATGCTGCATAAATCATGGACTCCCTCCCAATGGTCTAACCATAAAAATTCCATTCTCTGGATCCCTCCCCCGACCCCTGCTACCACAGTGACCTGCACCAGTTCAGATTCTACCAATCCTTATCCCTCATGAACCTAGTTCTACAAAATCATCTCTCCGTGGCTCCTAAATCCCTTAGCTACCTCCTATCCCTCCACAAGATACTATTATTGTGTCACCCAAACTACATACATACCATTTCTCAGATTCAATTGTTTGCACTCCAGCAACTGGTGGAGCACTCCAAACACAGCCTTCACAAGTTGTCTAGCCTGCTGACATCGTATTGCCGCCTTGGAGCACCAATATCCAATCCTTATCCAGCCCACAATGTTCCTCCTCCCGAACCTTTCATAGCACCCAGACCTTGCTTAGATGACCTCTTGAACCTACCTCATCCCTCCAAAATCAATACCAACACTTCACTATATCCATTGTCAAAACAACCCCAGAATACTGTGGTTAACTTGTCCCCAAAAACCTGAACCCCACAGCAGTTTCCATTTTAACCAAAGGGCTTACCTTCAGCCCTACACCCCAATTTGATCATGTTGGACTTTTCAAAGACCTACTCTTCTTTTCACAATCCTTGTGATGGAAACACTACTTTGCAACCAACCCCTTTGATCGTAGCCATTGTAATCCCAACATTTAACCCTGCCTTTCCCAGTTCATAGCACCATGCAACAAAGATCCCAGTAAACTCCCACCTGATCACTCATTTCCAACTTGGCCTCACCATCTTTTGCCAAGTCCCTTCCTAAGGACTCAAACCTTCAGCAGAAGAAAGGCGAGCCATCCACAACCTCAAAACAAATATGACACAACCATCCTCCCTGCAGACAAAGCTTCCACCACTGTAGTTATGAATCACAGTGACTTCCTAGCAGAAGGGCTCCACTACCTCTCTGATTCTTCCACCTACAAGTTGTGCCAGAATGATCCCATGCCAATCGTCCTACAAGATCTTCAATCCCGTTAAAATCATACAGCCCCCTCCCATAAGCTCTATCCTAAATCCATCTCTGTCCTCACCCCAACAGCACCCCACACACCACCTTCTACGTGCTCCCCAAAATCCCCAAGCCAAATAATCCTGGACACCCACATGTGGCTGGATACTGTGCTCTTACCAAAAGAATTTAAGTCCTTATTGACCAAAATCTTCAACCAATTGTGCAAAATCTATCCTCCCATATCAAGGATACCAACCACTTCCTTCACTGACTTTCCACCATCCCCACCACTTTACCTTCTTGTAACAGTGGATGCCACCTCCCTATATACCAACATCCCACATGCCCATGGCCTTGCCACTCTGGAACACTACCTCTCGCAATATTCCTCTGAATTCAAACCCGATTCCTCATTCCTCATAACCCTCACCAACTTTACCCTAACTAACAATTACTTTTCCTTTGAGGGAAAAGTTTACCATCAATCTGTGGCACAACCATGGGCACCCACATGGCACCCTCCTGGGCCATATGGAGGAATCCTTCTTAGCATCCCAAACCTCTCGTCTGGTTCATGTTTATTGATGATATTGTCATGATCTGGACTCATGAGCAGGCTACCGTGTCCTCCTTCCTTCAAAACCTCAACTCCTTCTCCCCCATCCATTTCACCTTGTCTTCCTCAACTCAGCATGTGACATTTCTGGATGTCGATCTCCATTTTACTAATGGCTCCATCCACACTTCCATCCATTTTAAACCTACCAACCATCAACTGTACCTACACTTTGACAGTTGCCATCCCTTCCTCATAAAAAAAAAATCCTCTCCCTTACTGCCTGACAACCCATGGTCAGCATACCTGTTGTGACTAGAACTTTCTTTCTCAATAAGCTGAAGATCTCACAAAGGCCTTTACAGGCAGAAACTACTCTACAGACCTAGTCGACAAACAGATCTTCTGTGCTGTATTCCCGCACACCCCAAATGTCCCCCCAACCACCAGTAACCATCCAAAAAAGAGTGCTCTCCTTGTCACTCAGTACTACCCTGGACTCGAACAACTAAATTGCATCCTTTGTCATGGTTTTCATTTTCTGTTCTCGTGGCCAGAAATTAGACACAACCTCCTACCCCTCCTAATATGGTGTTCCATTGTCCTCCCAACCTCCATAACATCCTAGTCCATTCTTATGCCACCCTGAAACCCAGCCCACTGCCACAGGGATCATATCCCTGTAGAAGATCGCACTGAAAGACCTGGTCAATCCACCCACTCTGCACTTCCTATTCCAGTCTCGTCACAGGCTCATCCTACCCAGTCAGAGGCCAGGCCACCTGTGAAAGCAGCCATGCAATGTACCAACTGTGCTGCAATTACTGTGCAGCTTTCTATATTGGCATGACCACTAATCAGCTGTACATTATGACTGCCAAACTGTGGCCAAAAACAAGGTGGACCTTCCTGTGACACAGCATGCAGCGCAGTATTTGCCCAATTTCAATGGCTGCTTCACAACCTGGACCATCTGGATCCTCCCACCCATCACCAGCTTTTTTGAACTGCAGAGTTGGGAGTTATCCTTACAGTACATTCTCCAATCCCAAAATTATCCAGTCCTCAACCTACAATAACTCCTCTTTTTCCCATACCCAACACTCCATTCCTAAGCTGCATCATATTCTACCCTCTGATATAAGGCTGTGCTGTATCCATCCCCACCACTATGACACAACATTCCTATCCCCCTCCCCTCCCATGTTTCCACACTGCAAGTGCAGCAGCAGGAGATGAAGGTTGTGTGCCTGTGTGATTGTGTCAATGTTCTATTTTCTGAAGAAGGCCATGGGTGATAGCTTAAGTGTTGTATGTGTGTATCTTTTGATGTGCCTGTCACAGCTCTTTGTTGCGTCTTTGCGGTCAGTTGTAAACTGTCCTTATTATAATGTTTATATTAGCATTCAATACTAGTTTTTTAAGATACTACTTGGGCAGAACTGATGCTGTAGAAATAACATTGCATTCTTTGTGTAGCAGCTAAGAGTAAGGCTTCTTCTATTATTGGTAGAAGATAGCAGTAGGAGGATTAAAAGAACTGTGTGTGTGTGTGTGTGTGTGTGTGTGTTCAACCATAGATTATTTTGTCAAATTTCTCTATTGTTGCCAGGTTCTAAGTACAATTAACTCTTTTTGTGAACTAGGGTGTACAAGAATGGGAGTAAAAGAAAAGTTATTAAAAATTCTGGATCAGTAGAGAAATTGGTGGAAGGAAAATATATTATGAAAACTGTTGTAACTTCTAAGTAGGACTGTCACGAGCACTAATAATAGTGTTCAGTAGAATAACAACAAAGAGCTGGTCATCAGTATGACAGTATATAACACTCAATGCCATGCGCTCCTGAACAAGTCTCACACACAACTGAGCCGGGTTGTGGTTCGCTTGGCTTCGCTTTGCCAGCGGCCGCTAGGTGACAGGCCGGTAACACTGGTTTGCACTAGTGTCACCGTCTCATAGCTGGTGGCGTAACCACATGTGGTGGTGCGTAATTAGTATGCTGTGCACCACAATGTATAGCACTCCTCCCCCCTCAGGGAGAAATGTCGACTAACCTCGCATGGACCCAGGCAATGTCCATCGGCGTGGAGTCATCGTAAGGTGGTGCGAGCCGGCACCTGGGCATATGGACGATA
Source organism: Locusta migratoria (assembly GCA_026315105.1). NCBI lineage: Eukaryota > Metazoa > Arthropoda > Insecta > Orthoptera > Acrididae > Locusta > Locusta migratoria. The sequence continues at coordinate 705,310,060 of CM048745.1, read as the reverse complement.
CTGGTGGGGGTGTAGCTGTCTAGGGTTGTTTGTCCTTCTCGGGAGGCAGCCCGCTATGATCGCAGAACCTGGTGCCGCCGATGAACTCAGAACCGGAGATGTCGGGGGCGATGGCTCGGTCACATTGTCTGGCAGTGGTCCCGCCTGGCCGGACTGTGGGACGTGCACTTGTACAGAGGTTGACCCTCCCGCAGGCGGCAAGGTGGAGCTTGCCTTGTCATCAGCAGGTGCCACCTGAAGCAGGGGCGCAGCATCCGTGATTGGCATTGGTCTCACCGAGGATGTGACGACCGCTGGAAGTGCCAGGTATGGAACTATCGACTCCGGCGGATGCGTCCGAGGTGGCACTTGCAAGGTTAGGTGTGGATCCCGCAGGAGCCTAAGAGCCTAACTGGTCCCAGTGGTAGTGTATCATGCCTCCTGGCATGCGTACGGAACATATGCGTCAGCCTCTGCAGCCCATGACAATGCCTGGCAGCCAGCGGGGGCTGCGTCCAAACTCTCACGCTCAGACAACTGAGCCAGGACAATAGCAGCGTGGCAAAGGCGCGGCAACCGGCTGAGGCCATGGCAGGAGCAGGTGCAGCATTGTCTGCGGCTGGCGGCCGTCTCGTAGCTGGTGGCATAACCACATGTGGTGACGCGTAATTAGTATGCTGTACACCGCAATGTATAGCAAAAACATTAGTAAACTTCCAATCTAGAGAAAAGATTAGTTGTGATTTTTATATTGGTGACACATCAAAATTGTTAGTATTCTTTCTTCCAAAAGATAGTGTTTCTGGCTGGTACTTCAGATAAATACCATCAATAGTAACACAAAAAAGGCAAAAGTAGACATAGGATCAAGTTGTCAGAGTATAATTTCTTCAGCAGGCAGAAGATAGGAGGGATTTGAAAGGAAGTGAAAGGGCTGGTGGGTTTGTTTTAGTCATAACCTAGGCCAAGAGTAAAAGATGGAGTGGAGGTTCTTGAACAAAGGTAAAAGATAATGTGTGATAAGTACTGTGCCAAGCAGTGGTGGCTACTCCTTGAGGACTCTGGGGCGGCGCCCTGCCAAAAATATCCACGGAATATGTACCAGTCGTTAATCACAAATCGACTCAAATAATTTTCGTGTAGCAGCAGCCTGTGTAAGTGAATTCTCAATATTTTTAGACTAGGTAGTCTGCCAGCCCGGGTCAGCGAATGTTTTCAGAACGGGCTGACTGTCGGACTCTACGCGATCCGTCCGCACCGTGTAAAGACTGGCCACGGGCGCTTGGAGTGAGTGGGGGTACTGGAGGTTGGGTGGGGGTAGTGTGCTGAACCAGGCCGCTTAGGACGGTGTCCACGCAAGGGGCGTGAAATATACAAAGGCACAGCGGCACCGGTCAGGCAGTTTCTAACAGGTGCAGTGCGTGTGATACTAGTGTCGTTGTTGTGAAGGTGTGTGTTACTGCCTAACTGTTTTTCTAGTTCCCTATTTAGAATGAATAATATAAATAGTGTAAACTACATTTTAACATTTGGTAGGAAAAAAATGACTTTTGAGGGAAAGTTAAAATTAAAAAGATTAGGACCACCGAGACCTGATTTGAACATTGTACAGACACAAAATGCATGCAAAGGCAGAAGTACTTTCACTAGGAAATTTAATCCTGCTTTATATAAACATGCAGACTGGCTTAGTGAATGTGAAGTAATAAATGTTTTCTTCTGCTGCATATGTCTGGTAATGAATGTTGCGGAACATCCTTGGACCACAGATGGGGTAACAGACATTAAACATATACCTGATAAAGTTGAAAACATAAATTAAGTGAACTTCGCATAAACAGTAACATCGAATTCGTTATACTCGGCAAAGTCGATATTAGATGTCAGCTGGATACAGCTTATAGACTGAGGATTAAGAAGTTTAATGAAGACGTTTCTAAGAATTTCTGGGAAATCGGAACTTGCACTAAAGGGACATGACAAAACGGATGCTTCAGATAATCTTGGTATTTTTCGGGGTTTGGTCAATCTCATGACAGAACTGCATTCCTCATTGAAGGGAAATATTGTAAAAACCAATAATCATGTTTTTATGGGGCTTTCCAAAACAATTCAAAACAAACTGCAGGATTCTATATATACTGTGTGTCATCAGTTAATTTCTAAAGAAATGTCAGAAACAGATTATGTCGGTACTGAAGTTCGTGAAACGACAGATTGTGCTACCTTGTCTCATCTAGTATTTATTATTCGATAGGAATTAAAGGGGAAAGTATATAAAAGGTTCATAAATTTTGTAACACCCAAAGATCACACAGCTGATGCAATTAGTGGTGTAGTGTTCAACGAGCTTAAAAAACTAAAGATTGACGACTCTCCAGAAAAACTGATAGCTCAGAGTTATGATGGAGCTTCAGTTATGAGTGGCAGGCACACTGGGGTGCAGGCAAGAGTGGAAGCAGTGTATGAGAGAGTAAATTTTGTACACTGCTATGCCCACCAACTCAATCTCATTGTAGAGCGCTGTGCAACACAGCTCAAATGACTGAGAATATCTTTTAGCAATTTACAGGGATTCTCTACTTTCTTCTCAAAGTCAGTGAAAAGAACTGCCGTACTGGATAATTGTTGTGAAGAAACTTCTTCCAAGAAATGCTGACACAAGATGAAATTTTAAACTGTGTATTGTATTCTTGTATTTAAGTACAAGAATGAAATAGCTGAATGCCTTGGGATAATTGATGACGATACCAGCAATGATTATTCAAAAACTAGAAAAGGAGTTGGACTTGGCAAGCTTATCGCAGACCAAGAGTTTCTCTTTTGGCTTGAGTTTTTCAGTAAGCTCTTGCCACACTGTGATATTTTATATAATCAGCTGCAATGTAGAGATGTTGATAGTGTAAAAGTAAAAAGCTCTTAAGAATGTCTCCGATTTCAAATCAGCTATACAACTGATGAGAAATTCTATTCATGTCGATCATCATTGGGAAACCAGGAATGGAAATGCAGAGATCACCGGCCCAAAACAATTCCGTTTTTTAGACTGTCGTAAAACTGTTGCAAAGGAAGTGACCTTGTTATGGCTAACATTGATGAGCGTTTCGCATTTATCAATCACTTGTTAGCAGCTGTATTATTGCAACCCAGTTTGTTTCCAACACATAAGCTGCTATTCCCTGAAAAAGAATTTCAGACCACAGTTAAAATATTTTACTTAAACGGATATGAACTGCGACAGGAATTGACAGTCATATACAGTAGAAATGATTTCCAAACTGCAAACAGAGCTTTAACGCTTCTCAATTATATATACGAGAATAATTTAGAAACTGTGCTACCGGAATCAGTAAAACGTATGCATATTATTTGTAAAATAACAATGACAACAGCGGAAAGTGAGAGGTGTTTCTCTATACTCAAAAGGATCAAGACTTTCACCAGAAACACAATGAAAATGGAGAGACTTTAGTGTGTTTGCTATGTGCTCTATAGAAAAAACACTTTTAAATTTGCAGAATGTTAATGAACTTGTAATTGACCATTTTGCTGAAGGGAAGGAGACAAGACTGGACTTTTGTCTACAGACATATTAATTAAGATAAGAATGCTATTTTGATTTTATTTCACACCAATGGTAGATAATGACAACCTTGTTACTACATTTGTTGGTGACAGTCTTCTAATTCCAGTAACATATTATGTTTGCCACTAACTAAGCATTTGTGTTCTCGGAACACTAACACACACAACGAATTTACTTCTTACCACTTCATATTATTTTAAGGTACAGTTTTCGGGTCTCTTGTGAAATATAATAAAATGGATTTAAGAGGTTTTCATTGCCTGCAGAAAATATTAAAAACTACATATTTGTGCATATATTTGTTCATATTTTGGTATAACAGGAAAATCAAGTTAGATGAAGGGTTAAATTACGTAACTAGCTAATAAAATTAATGCTATATTCTCCCCATTCAAGAAATGTTCTGAAGGGACAAAATGTCGTGTACAATTTAAGAGACATGCCGCCCCTCCCACCAGCCGCTACTGTTGCCAAGCCAGCTGCAAACCAAAGAGATCAAGAAGTGAAGAGATATAAATGGATCTATATGAAGTGAATAATACTTAGTGGGAGGGAAATAAATAATAATTGTAACAAGCAATAGATAGAAAAATAATTGCACAAATCATTGAATCACAGAATGAAACTTATTGTAGATGTACTTCCATTACACACATGGCCTTCCCCCCCCCCCCCCCCTTTCTTTCTGTCTTTCTTTTTGTTTTTCTTCAGAGTCCACTTTGATATTCCATGAAGCACTCATTCTCTTAGTGTTTCACAACTCTAGTGCACTGATGGCCAATGAGATCCAAATAAATTGGGTGCTGAATCCCAGTATTGTTTAAACTGAAACCCAGGTCTCCATTTACAATATTTGTTAACATTGTTATTTTGATGGGCTTGATAACAATGGTGTCTCAGGAACTTGGAATTTGTACCAGGATGTAGGTCTCAGCATATTTTGTTTCATATTAATATTCTAGCTGTGCTTAGTAATAGGACTAATAGCTAATTTGCCTGCCCGTCTCAGTCAGGTGGTTCTTTCAGTCAGATGTGTTACTGATGTGCCTTGCACATCTGTTCAGCTATTCTAATGGTTCACTCCATGTAAGAAATGTCTCATTCACACACCCAAAATTTGGGGACCTAAATCATCTAAGATATCATCTTTGCTGACTTGGGTTAGGAGAATGAATGTCTCACAGAATATTAATGTGTTTTCTGAAGAAAAAGTGTACCAAAGGGTGTAGTAGACATTGGGACTCAAATGCACAATCAGCAATAAATACCTTACAAGGACAACAATAGTTCAGCTTGAGTGAAGTCTAGATAATAAGTATACATAATAGCACAACTTGCACCTTCTGAAGAACACGAATTGGTCAGTGATTGAAGAACTGTGCAAAAAATAGAAACTAAAACTTGGCTATAGATGTCTAAGTACACCTTAAATTAATAATGCCAAAACAGTTGCAATATTACATTGCTTCAGTTACAGATGTGCTCCTTTACTGCCAAGTTTCCACTATATCCTTTCTTTCAAGAGTGCTAGTCCTGCATGTTCCCAGGAGAACTTCTGTGAAGTCTGGAAAGTAGGAGGTGAGGTACTGGCAGAAGTAAAGCTGCGAGGATACACTGTGAAGTGTGCCGGGGATAGCTCAGTTGGTGGAGGGCTTGCTTGCTAAAAGCAAAGGTTCCAGGTTTGAATCCCATTTCAGGCCAGGAAGTTTAATATCTGCACATACCCCGCTGCTGAACTAAAATCTCATTCATTTTGGAATTTACTCAGAGTTTTTATTAAGTATGTAGGCATTTATTCAAATGGAACAGGTTTATCTCTTTTTAATTATTATTATTATTATTATTAAATTTATTCAGAGGCACTTAGGATAACCTGATTTTGGTGGTCCAAGTTTGTTTAATTCCTTCCACCTGTTTCATTTGCCTTTATCATTTTAAAAAATGGGCAGTATTTTTAAACTAAAGCATTTATCATTTAAAGACACATTTTCTCACTAAAGAGGTAATCATAAGTTGTATTTGATGAAAAATCATTGAGTGATCTGCAAGTTACAAAAAATAATTCATACTAACCTTAGTAAAAGATCTGTCTTTTTTATGTTTAAAACCTGCATTTAACAGTAGAAAGTCCAGGTTGGAATGACAACAATATAAGGAGGATAATTTGCAACTTACCACAAAGACAACAATCGCCAACAGGCGCGTAGAAAAGACAATCCCACAATCACATAAATTTTTAGCCACAGCCTTTGTTGCCTTGATTCACAGCAGCTGGAGCTGGAGCGGTCATCTGTTTATTAATTATGCCTGTGTGATTGCTGAATATGTGTGTGCTCCTTTTCTCTGGTGAAGGGTATGACTGAAATTTATGAGAGTGTCATTGTCTTCTCCACATGCCTGCCTGCAGCTCAGTGATCATCTTTGCAATGAGTTGCAATTTTATTGTAAAATCTATATAGTAATAAGGACAGTTTACAACTCACTCAAGGACGTAACAACGAGCTGCGACAGGCACATAAAATAGACACACACATACAACACTTTAGCTATAAGCCATGGTCTTCTTTAGAAAATAGGAACATTTGTGTAATCACACACGCACACAACACAGTCACACAGTTCGAATTTTCAGAATGTGGCTGACAGAGATGACGGTTGTGTGACTGCATGAATGTTCCTATTTTATGTGCCTGTCGCAGCTCATCATCACATCTCTGCAGTGAGTTGTAAACTGTGCTTATTACTACATTGTTAATCCCAACCTGGACCTTTCATGATAAGGCTATATCTGTATCTGAGAGTTAAATTTATGTCGAACAAATCTGAATACAAAAAAAGTGCAAACTAATTTAAAGAGGTGTGTGTGTGTGTGTGTGTGTGTGTGTGTGTGTGTGTCAGATTCTGCAGGCTCCCCCACCCTCTATTTCTGAAGGTTCAAAAGTAAGAATTGTAGGGTTGAAAGAAGGTGGACAGCTCTGGTATTGATGTTACGACCAGTCCTTGGAAAACCCAGACTGTAACTGTTAGGGTTACCTTTCTTTGGCCAGATGTAACCTCCTGTTTGTAACCATATTTTGCCGCTTCTCCTCTTTTTTATATTGAAAGTACTGAGGCTTTGAGTCAGATTCTCCTGAGAGAAGCTCCATTCTTGAAGCCTAAGAGTTTATTTATCTCAAAAAATTAATTTGTTTCCTTTTTCCACTAGCCTTAGACTGCTGTACCCACAGCTAAAATAAATTATGGTAGTCTATTCTTATTAGTACAGTTACGCTGCTTGACTGCCACAACTCTGAAGTCTTTGTACAATACCACTGTCCAGACTGTTCCCTCAGTGGAAAGCCAGGGCAACTCCTGGACTACTAGTATCTTCTTCCTTGGTTTCATTTTCTCAGGCACTCATGGTCTTACCAGCAGTCAGCCTTACTCTCTAGAAGAGTGACGTTGCCTGGACACTTAATAATGAACTGTAAAGATGAACATCCCATGATCTTACTGCTTTTTAGTTCTGCACTGAATTTCCAGGTGAGGAACACAGTTTCATATTGCAGCTGTTATGCTCAAGGGTCCTTGGGTTATTAGTTACAATACTAGTCTTTCAGCCCCAGTGGAGTAGCCGAGTGGTCTGAGGCGTCTCGCTGCGGAGTGCGCGGTTGCTCGCCGTCGGAGGTTCGAGCCCATCCTGGGGCATGGGTGTGTGTGTGTTGTCCTTAGGTTAGTTTACCTTAGTTTAAGTACTTTGTAACCTACGGACTGATGACCATGCAGTTTGGTCTGATAGATTTACTGAAACTTCCTGGCAGATTAAAATTGTGTGCTGGAACCGGGACTCGAACCTGGGACCTTTGCCTTTTACGGGCAAGCGCACTATCGACTGTGCTATCCCGACACAACTCACGATGCCGCCTCACAACTTTACTTCCGCCAGTACCTTGCCTCCTACTTTCCAAACTTCACAGAAGCTCTCCTGCGAACCATGCAAGACTAGCACTCCTGGAAGAAAGGATATGGTGGAGACATGGCTTAGCCACAGCCTAAGGGATGTTTCCAGAATGAAACTTTCACTCTGCAGCGGAGTGCGCAATGATATGAAACTTCTAGTTTTTCATCATAGCTATAGCAGGCTATGTCATCATCTTCAAAGTTTTCTTGGTTGTATCTCAATCAAGAGTCAAATTGAACATTGGTTTGTTGTTCAGTCAATTACTGAGTAGAATGTTCAGGGATCTTTTCTTTTCTTTCTGCATATTTAAATGTACACAGTGTATATCCTCATCTATATCTGGAAGCAAAACATGACAGTTTGTTTTTATTGTTTAACGCCAAACATGAAATTATTGTTGAGAGTGCACTGCATGTGTCCGTCAGCTCCCCACTACTCTCTTGCTACTACTTTAAATGCTATTAACTTGCATCTTAATCTTTATTGTCTCTATGTGTTTTTCAGTGACCCAACACCGCATCTGGATGCAGATGTATCAATCAAGTGGACACCATACAGCCTAACAAATCCATGTTACCTCAACATCGACAAAGAACTCAATATAAGGCACAATCTTAACAAAGAACGTATGGAATTTTGGGATGATCTATATAAATGGAGTATAGAGGCATCAAAATTGTGAAATTTTTACAAGACCTCATAGATTAGAACGAATGTATTATATGTTAATTTTATATTATTTTATTACATTTTATAAATTATTTATGAATTAAATGTTATTTAATGTGTATATAAATGTGAAAAATATACTTGGGTTAATCATTATCATATACTCACAATGACTAACACATTTTAATATTGTAGCATATTGTATAGAAGTAGAAAGTATTATCTCTCTTCTTCAATAACATGGGATGTTTAGGATTAGTGTGGGAATCTCCCACTGTGCATTACTGTGATCATTTTGCGTGCTGTTGTGTTAATGTTAAACACTCAATTGAGTGCTTCGTTGCTGATTTATGCATATTTTGGTTTTTTTAGGAAGAATTGTACAGTGGTACAGATTGTTAGTATGTTCAATATTTAATTAAACTGAAAGACATTAATGCCCAGCAAATATCTCGATTGAAATGAATAGTACAGTGGCAGTCTCCTTAACTGAAGTGACAATGCCTTCCTGTTCTGTGCATGGTTACAAGTCAGGGAATAGAAGTTGCAACGAGCTAAGACCCATTTTCACGCCACCAAAAGATTTAGAAAATATTAACAAATGGGAAAAAAAGTTATCCCAAAAAAAGAGACAAGGTGCTAACAAGAAAATCGTACATTTCTGATGCTCACTTTATTGAAAATTTAATATTAGAAAGGTAGAAACTGCGAAATTCTTTTTTTGTGGAAAGGAAGTACAAGTCCAGAATTTATTGGCACTTGAAACCAGTTTCAGTTCCTCATATTTTCCTGAAGTTGCCCAAATATTTGTCTACCCGATTAAAGCTATGAAAATAACCTACAGAGAGGAAAGCTACTTGAAAAACTGTGAATAAAACATCCACAAATTTGTGACAGTGATACCTCTTCTGATTTAAATAGAACATAATTGCTTGAAGTAAAGCAAAGCACAAGTAAACAAAAATTAAAAATTAGCTTGGCCACGGCAAACACTAAATTCAAGCCAGAGAAGGCCAGAGTAACTGTGCTGCTGTAGGCGCACTACAGTCACTTCTGGGCAAGCAGAATTATTGTGTCTTTTGATATAGGTACAGATACCTATGCATTCTTGCTTTACTACCGGCTACGAAAATCTAAATCCTGATTCAAATACTGAAAACTTTTCACTCTATTTGCAGAATTACTAAAAGTGAGTTTGTAGATTTCATGATCATTATCTAGTTGGTCTGCTACAGTAATATGAAGTGACAGGGCAAGAATAAATATTAGTGTTGCCGTGTAACAATTAATGATTCAATTTTTTTTCCTTTTCTCGCTACTTTAATATATTGAAAGTCTAAAAATTAATTACTGTGTGTGAAATCGTGCAGTTATTTACTGCTATGTTCTCCTGTTTCCATCCCAGAACAATTTTTAAAAAGCAATTATCAGCATTGAGATTGCGCTTTAAACAATCTAGTTTACACATGTTCCCACAACATAGGGGCTTTTATATGAATCCCGACTTCATAAGATGCAAAATAGAGATACAAATGCGAAAATGTAACTTCACTGCAATGTGGTGCTATGGAAACCCAATCCCACGTAACAAATACGTTTGTGAGGTGTGTAGGCTATGTTTTTATAGCAAACCACTAAAGACGAAAACACAACTGATGACAGGAAAACTGTGATATTTTTTGGTGCCTTGTACTAACACGAGTGCAGAGCCAAACAAACTAAACTGTGCACTCAGCTAGCAAATGCGCCGCTTATAAGTGTTACCCGCACTGGCATGTTGATAGCGGAAATGCTTATAAGCGCCAGTCACAGCAAACATATTAAGCAAGCTGTGATGGAAACCAAGAAGAAATTTGGAGAAGGAATTATAGTTCAGGGTGAAGTAATAAATGCACACTGTTTTGATGATGACAAGACTGCAAAGGACCTGGAAGAGTAATTGAACGCAATGGACAGTGTGTTGAAAGGGACATTTAAAATGAACATTAGCAAGATCAAAATGAAAGTAATGCAATGCAGTCTAATAAAATCAGTCAGTGCTTGAGGAATTAGATTAGGTAAAAAACCAATAAAGGTGGAAGATGAGTTTTTGTACTTGTGCAGTAAAATAACATATGGTGGTTGTATTACAGAGGATATAAAATGCATAATGGCAGTGGGAAGAAAAGCATTTTTGAAAACAAAAAATTTGCTAACATCGAACATTAAATGTAAGGAAATTGTTCTGAAGGCATTTGCATGGAGTATTGCCTTATACAGGAGTTAAATAGTTCAGACTGGAAGAGGATAGAGGCTTTTGAAATGTGGTGCTACAGAAGAATGCTGAAGATTAGCTGGGTAGATTCTGTCACTGATGAGGAGGTACTGGACAGAATTGGGGGAGAAAAAGAATTTTTGGCATACCTTGACCAATAGAAGGGATTGATTCTTAGTCATAAAGGAATCATGATTTTAGTGTTGGAGGCAGGGAACTGTATAGGGTAAAAATTTCAGAGGGATACCAAGAGATGAGTACACTAAGCAGGTTCAAATAGGTGGATTGCTGTTCTCATTAGAAATTGAAGAGGCTTGTTCAGGATAGAGTAGGGTGGAAAGCAGCATCAAACCAGTCTCAGTTCTGAATACAACATATATGGGTAACCCTGTGACAAATAGGGTAATTGCAATATATATTAATAAAAATGCAAATTTATGTTCATGCAAAACTGTTACTTCCAAAGTTAGTGACCTTTAAAAAAATTGACATAATTCTAATACAGGAAGAATTTTTTATACCTATTTCTTGATGCATATTTTTTGTGATTTGTTGTAACTGTTTCCCCATTATAATTTTTTTTTGTAAATTCATGTGTGACAAATTGAGATGAAGAAGGCAGGAATATAAAAACATTCACATATTCAGTGATAAACTTTCAGAGTTTTGCAGCATGGCAAATGGTTCAGAGTTTAACAGTATATTCTGCAGATATTTATTTATAATAAACACTTTTACGTTGTTTTGAAAATCTTTATCCATTATCAATATACACCCAAAAACATAATGTTTACTTACCAAAAGTATTGATTGTGCTGAGACAGCATTTTGATCCCTATGAAACTTCCTATCTAGTTTTAAGAAACAATTCCATTTTTTTCACATCTTACAGTCCGATATTTTTGCTCAAAGGATTGATTTTATTTTCGTTATTTCTTACTGTTACTGTGCAGCATGAAATTTTACGTAAAGAATTGCAAAATATTTTGTTTGCAGAGGTTAAAACACATGGCATAGACTTCATGTATGGTTTGTTTTAGGTAATACATAGCAGCATATGGAATTCAGAGGAAACATTGAAATTATGTTCAAAATTGAGAGCATAACAATATCTCATTGAGATCTTGAAATTTTTGTTTTGCATTAGGCAGGTAAATCCGCTTCATTTACTTTTGTCCAAACAGGCTGGGAGGCCAACAGGAAATTATTTGCATTCCACTATTCTGTGAAAAAAATGAATTTGAACGTTGCACAGACTAATATCTAAAGAGGAACATATTTTCCTTTTTGTGATCCAGTAGGAGCATTTCCAGTAAATTTTACATTCTTATATGGTCTGCCCCTAGATATGTCTTACAGTATAAAACTTGGTTCCAAAATATTTGCCTTTCCATTATAAAATCAATCTGAAACCTTTCAGTGTGTTCTGGTCTCTTCCACATATACAACCTTATTTCATGTACTACTGTGGTGATGGGTGATCTAGTCCAGAACGTTTTACCCAATAGTGCTGCATGTTCTCGGAAAAGTAGACTTTAGTATACCCCTGCTTCAATTCATTCAGAGGAACTCTATAGCTATGACAAGTTACAAGGTCAGATCATTCATTCAGTCTGTGGCCCTTTCAAGTACTGGAAAGGCTGCTTCCCCTCTTCAGGAATATCTGTCTGATTTCTTCACAGATACCCCTGCACTGCAGTTAAACCTACAGTACTGCTATCTGTATCTTTGATACACAGAAGCCACCCCCACCTCAGTAATGTCTGTGGGACATTGGGTTTTCCACATAGTGAATTTAATATTATAATTGTCATTAATACTAAATTTAATCGATGAAAGGAGGAAATATAAAAATGCAGTAAATGAAACAGGCAAAATGGAGTACAGACGACTAAGAAATGAGATTGACAGGAAGTGCAAAATGGCTAAGCAGGAGTGGCTAGAAGGCAAATGCAAGGATGTAGAAGAATGTATAAATAGGGGAAAAATAGATACAGCCTACAGGAAAATAAAAGAAACATTTGGAGATAAGAAAAACAGCTCTATGAATATCATGGACATTGATGGAAAACCAGTTCTCAGCAAAGAAGGGAAATCTGAAAGGTGGAAAGAGTATATAGAGGGGATCTACAAAGGAAATGAACTTCAAGACAATATTGTAGGAAGGGAAGAGGATGTAGATGAAGATGAAATAGGAGATATTGCACTGAGAGAAGAATTTGACAGAGCCCTGAAAGACCTAAGTCGAAACAAGGCCCCTGGAGTAGATGACATTCCCTCAGAGCTACTGAAGTCTCTGGGAGAACCAGCCATGACAAAATTGTTTCACTTGGTGTGTAAGATGTATGAGACAGGTGAAATACCCTCAGACTTTAAGAAAAATGTTATAATCCCCATCCCTAAGAAAGCAGGTGCAGACAGGTGTGAAAACTACAGAACCATCAGTTTAATAAGTCATGGTTGCAAAATGTTAACCCGAATTATATACAGAAGGATGGAAAAGCTGGTAGAAGCCAACCTCGGGGAAGATCAGTTTGGGTTCAGGAGAAATGTAGGAACACGGGAAGCAATACTCACTTTACGGCTTATCCTAGAAGATAGATTAAGAAAAGGCAAACCTACATTTCTAGCTTTTGTAGATTTGGAGAAGGCTTTTGACAATGTTGATTGGAATAAACTCTTTCAAGTTCTGAAGCAAGCAGGAGTAAAATATAGACAGGGTTGTAGCCTTTCTCCAATGTTATTCAATTTGTACATTGAGCAACTATAAAGGAAAGCAAGGAGAAATTTGGAGAAGGAATTAAAGTTCAGGGTGAGGAATTAAAAACATTGCGTTTTGCCGACAACATTGTAATAACCTCAGAGACAGCAAAAGACCTGGAAGAGCAGTTGAAGGGAATGGACAGTGTGCTGGAAGGTGCATATAAGATGAACATTAACACAAGAGCAAAACTAGGGTTATGGAGTGCAGTGTAATAAAATCAGGCGATGCTGAAGGAATTAGATTGGGAAACGAAGCAATAAAGGAGGTAGATGAGTTTTGTTACTTGTGCAGTAAAATAACAAATGATGGTCGCAGTACAGAAGATATAAAAAGCAGAATGGCAATGGGTAGAAAAGCGTTCTTGAAAAAGAGAAATTTGTTAATATCGAATATTGATTTAAACCTAAGGAAATCCTTTCTGAAGGCATTTGTATGGAGTGTTGCCTTGTATGGGAGTGAGACATGGACGATAAACAGTGCGGACAGGAAAAAGATTGAGCTTTTGAAATATGGTGCTACAGAAGAATGCTGAAGATTAGGTGGGTGGATCGCGTGACTAATGTGGAGGTACTGAACAGAATTGGGGAGAAAAGAAATTTCTGGCATACCTTGACTAAAAGAAGGGATAGATTGGTAGAGCACATTCTTAGACATCAAGGAATTGTGAACTTAGCGTTGGAGGGAAGTGTATGGGGAAAAAATCGCAGGGGAAGACCAAGAGATGGATACAGTAAGCAGATTCAGACAGATTTAGGTTGTCGCTCTTATGTGGAGATGAAGAGGCTTGCTCAGGATAGGGTATTGTGGAGAGCTGCATCAAACCAGTCTCCGGACTGAAGACCACAACAACAAACAACAACAACAATTGTCATTCAGAAAATTTTGAAATTCTGAGAATTACTTTTCCCCATGAGGCCATATAACAAAAGTATCAACAACTTATTGACCAACTTGCAACTTAAAGGGCTGTTTCTACTTCTTTTCCATTACAGATTAACTATTATTCAGTGAGAGTGTTGTTTACAGCCATGCACAAAACACACACACACACACACACATTATGGCATTATTTTACTGTTTTATCAGGAACTAATTATTTCTATGTTAGATCTACAGAAAGGATATTAAAATTAAAAAGCCCAAAATACCTAACAGTAAATGGTGATTGAAATAAACAAACTTTTGGTCTTGGTGCTATGTGAGCTCTATAACATACGCATGTGACCGACATAATCGTAGGCAGCAATGTGACATCATTAGGAACTTAACATTGCATAAATATGAATAAACAGTTCACTTCCTGAGTCATTACACCCTCTGAGGTCTCCAGTAGTGGATCCAAAAAGATATATAAAAAAATAGATGAAGATTACTTACCAGGTGAAGGAGCACAGGTAGTGATAGTAGCTACTATCACTACCTGTGCTCTGCCTGGTAAGTAATCTTTATCTATTTTTTATATATATATTTTTCCTGCTAGGAATTGCTCCTCTATAATATTCGCATCCAAAAAGTTAGGTAGATAAAGTCCTGAATCATGCCTAATGTCTACTACAAACATCACCAGAACCTCAAATATTATTATATTGCAGCCATTTATTAAGGATCTGTTATTTTTTAATCCTTTTGCCTGATTATAGTTTCTGTGATGTATTACTGGGTAGTTCTTAAAATATTGATCAAATCAAGGGGTTTTATTACAAATTGTGGAAGGGAGATCATTCCTGTGCACAGTAGGAGTGATGCAACTGTTCTTATAGTAGTTTTCAACTTCAATGTTATAAGTCTAAAGGTGGTCATATAGCCTATAGGCAGGGGTGCAAAAAATTGCACATCTACCTCCCTATCTGCATTTGATGGATCAGAAATAGCAATGTCTGATCCGATCATATAGTCTTGTGTTCAAGACCTCTTTCTTCCATATCTAACCCAATATCAGCCTTAACAATTTCTTATTTGACTGTTAATGGCTACTGCCAAACCATACACTAATGTAGTAGTGCACATTATCACAAATATAAATGTGGATGTGACATACATACATATAAATTATGGCTTTATATGCTGCTCAGATGGCAACAAATAAAGTAAAAAGAAATAATAGAAATAAAATGAAGCTGTCACTGTAGCACATTAATAATGAATTTAATGAACAAAAAACAGTTAAAGCTTCCAGCAGTTTCTAAGAGCTATTTTTGTGATTCCAGTATAAGTCTGTAATTCACAAATCAGTTGTTGATCACAAATCTTTTGTTAAATTTCTCTATCACAAATGCAAATGAAACAATAAATACAAAACAAAATGTAATTTTCTAGAACAGTATGAATTAAATTCTTGAAATAAAATATTATGACAATTTTCAGATTAACATACATAATATGGAACAAAACATAATTAATACAAGCTGACATACTGAAAAAGTGTAATACATAAGAAATCATTCATTTAAATGAAATAAAATGAATGCTTTTATAATTTATGTAAACTAGAAGTTAAATAAGTAAAAGATTCTAATTAATTTATGGTTTTCAGTGAGATAATGCTGCGATTACTTTCCTCAACATTTGTTTTTCTTTACTTTGTGTGCTAAACAATGTTGCAGCAACAACAGTTGCTTTATAAAGTAATGTGATTTTTGCTAACTTAAAAGTTATCTAATAAATACTGTAATATTTTAATTTCTTATGACAACACAATCTTTATTTGAGTTTGCCGTACACACTGCTTCAAAATAAATACCCAGCTGATAGTTCAATATGTAGCATTACAACAGTCAGCAAATACATTTCACTTCATGCACACTTCATCATATATTCATGGTGACTCACTACTATTTATTGTTGCATGTTTTTTGTAGTGGCATACAGTAATATACACATTATTACAGTTTTTTTTTAATTCTAATGCTATATGTTGTACACCAGGATACCCTGTTTTAGTTTATTAAATTATATCAAAAAAGAAACCAGAGAAATTACTCTTCTGGCTCAGTAGTCAATATCATATGTTCATCAAAAATATAACTTTTTATGTGTAACAGTGTATTAGTCAGTATACTTTTAATTGATTCTTCTCGTCAAAACCGGCTGAATGTCCAGCATTGCGCACAATAAAGCTAGAACCATCATAATGCATGCGTCTCTCACCACGTCTTACAAAAAGGTGAGATGTCTGGCCCATAGAAGCAGTACAATGTACAAAAGGTGTTGATAATGATGCATTTCCATTAGAGGGTGAAGTACGAAGTTGATATTTATTGTTGTTGCATGCAACTCTGGAAGAAATAGTTAATATTAATTTTTATTGTAAGTTACTTTTTAAAAAAATATTACAGTATATCAATGAAGCAACAATTTGAGACAGAAGATTAAGTAGTGCTTAACAGTGTCACAATACAAATTATTGGATTGGAGAAAACAAACGTAAATTCCGGGAAATATTAAACAATACTTTTGAGAAGGATAGGTTGCTTACTCACCAAAGAGATGTCTGATGATCCACAGAATGACACAAATAATAGAATCCAACATTAGACTTTTCGGCCGTTAAGGCCTTCATCAACTGCTGTCTCCAGCCACTGTGCCCAGTCAGTGGTACTCAGCCAGGTGAGAGCAGCCAGTGGTGAGGGTGAGGAAGTTGCAAGGAGAGGTAAACAGGAGAGGAGGGGGGAGGATGCACGACACGTGTGGGGGAATCTGCCAGTACTGTCTGATGGATAGGGTGGAATGAAGGAAAAGGACTGAAATGTATGGCAGGATGAGAGACGAATGTAAGGATATAGTGTGGGCTAGGAAGGGTGGGGAGGCAGGAACTAGTGAAGGTTTAGGCCTGAGGTATTGCAAGAGTGTAGGATATATTGTAGGGAGACTTCCCACCTATACAATTCAGCAAAGCTGGTGTTTCTGGGGAGGATCCATAAGGGCACCGACTGTGTAACAGTCATTGAATTGAGCCACATTATGCTGTTCAGCAGCAGGATGGTTCAGCTGTCTCCTAGTCACAATTTGATTATGTCCATTCATCTGGATAGTCAGCTTTGTGTTGGTCATGTCAACATATAAAGCTGCATAGTGGTTTCAACTCAAGTTTGTAGATAACATGACTGCTTTCACAGGTTGCCCTGTCTTTTATGGTATAGGAAATGCCTGTGACAGGACTGGACTAGGAGTTGATGGGATGGTGGATAGAGCAGGTTTTGCATCTAGGTCTATTGTAGGGATATGAGCCATGGGGCAGGGAGTTTGGAACAGGTATGCACAAGGATATTATGTAGGTTTGGTGGGTGTAGGATTATGACTATGGGGGGGGGGGAGTATATTGAATAGGGTATATTCCATTTCAGGGCAGGATGAAAGGTAGTCGAAATCCTGGTGGACTGTTCCAGTCCTGGGTGATACTGGGTCACAAGAGGGGTGTTACTTTGTGGCCAGACAGTAGGTATGTGGGGGGACTGGTGGGTGACTGGTCAGAGGGGGGGGGGGGCTGTGAGATCTGTTTCTGGCCAAGGTTTGGAAGGTAATTACAGTCTGTGGAGGTCTCAGTTTGGCGTTTGGCATATTTGGAGAAGGGACTGCTTGTCAGATGAGACGACCACAGGTGGCTAGGCTGTATTGAAGAGACTTTTTGGTGTGGAATGCATGGGAGCTATCAAACTGGAGGTACTGTTTATGGTCGGTAGGTTTGATGTGGATGAAGATACTGATAAGGCCATCTTTGAGGAATAATTCAGTGTCAAGATAGGTGGCTCACTGGGTTGAGTAGCACCAGGTGAAGTGAATGCAGGAGAAAGTGTTAAGGTTTTGAAGGAATTTGGATATGTCACCTCTCCTTCAGTCCATATTATGAAGATATCATCAATGAATCTGAACCAGATGAGTGGTTTGGGAATGTAGGCAGTCAGGAAGGATTTCTCTAGATGGCCCATGAACAGGTTGGCATAGGAGGGTGCCATATGGGTGCCCATGCCTGTACTGCGAAGTTGTTTGTAGGTGGTGTCTTCAAAGGAGAAGTAATTGCAGGTAAGGATGTAGTTGGTTAAGGTAACTCAATGTTCAAATGTTTGTTAAGCTTAAGGGACTTAACTACGGGGTCATCAGTCCCTAAACTTACAAACTACTTATGAACTACCTACAACTAAGGACGGCACAAATATCCATGCCCGAGGGGGGATTCGAACCCCCGACCGTAGTGGCCGTGCAGACCGTGACTGATGCGCCTCAGTCCCCTCGGCCACCGCGGCCGGCGTTAAGGTAACTAATAAGGAAGTTGTGCACTTGCAATTGGTTAGCATTGTGAAACATAGTGTTCAACAGTGGTAAGGCCATGAGCATTGGGGATTTTGTGTAGAGGGAGGTGGTGTCAACTGTGACAAGCATGGAAGCAGGTAATAAATGAACAGGAACTGTGGAAAGTTGGTGGAGGAAATTGTTGGTATCTTTTATATGTGGGTAATAGGCTAAAGGTATTAGTCCATGACAGCAGGGATTCTCTCAGTGGGGGCACCATAACTGCCACAGTGAGATGTCCAGGGTGGTTGGATTTGTGAAATTTAGGCAGCATGCAGAAGGTGGGGGTCGGGGTGTAGGGGGGGGGGGTGAGGAGAGAGGTTGACTCTGGGAAGAGGTCTTAGGGTGGTCCTAAGGATTTGAAGAGGGACTGGAGATCCTGTTGGGTTTTTGGGATGGTATCTTTGTGGCAGGGTGTATAGATGGAAGAATCAGACAGTTGGCGGAGACGTTGTGCGACATAGTCTTTGTGGTCTAAAAGCACAGTGGTGGAGCCTTTGGCAGCAGATAGGATCATGAGGTCAGGATCCGTTTTTAGGTGGTGGATAGCATTTCTTCCTGAGGGTGTGAGGTTGGTATTCAATTTGAGGGATTTGGGGGAAAATGTTGAGACCAGGTTAAAGGTTAGGAAATTCTGAAAAAATAGAAGGGGGTGATCTTGACTGGATGGAGGAGTGAACTGGGTCTTGTAAGTTTCAATATTGATATTTCTTTGCGTATCAATGGTGGGGTTTGAAGCAAAATGGTGTTTCCATTCTAAGGATCAAGAGGAGCAGTGGTGGACTAAGGGGTTTGGGATGGGGGGGGGGAGGGGGGGGCACGGAGGAGGCAGATTGCCCCGGGCCTCTCGTCTTGCGGGCCTCCAAAAAACACCATGAAAGCATGTGGTTTTCTCATTCTGGAGCTCTGAATCTCTAAAGCTATTTATTATTAGACTGTCCTGTGTCTCTTGTCCTGAGGGGCCTCAAAACCTCAAAAGTTGCTTTTCTATAGTAACGCATCTATTTACAAATGGATAGGGAACCTCATTTTGTTTTGCCTTCACCCTGGGCCTCCGACAGCCTTAGTCTGCCACTGGAGAGGAGAGAGTATTCTTAACAAATCTGGCATGGTTGAATTTGGGGGTGGGGCATAGGTAGACCCTTTGGAAAGGACTGACACTTCTATTAGACTGAGCTTTTAGGAGGAAAGGTTTATGACTGTGTGTCTAGTGTGTGCAGGTTCTGGATTTTGTGTGGTTGTGTGGGGCAGTTTCTGAGTGTGTGGTACATGTAAAGGTCTCCTAGTCAAGGCTTGTCAGCTATGAGAAGCTGTGGGATATGTTTGGAGGCTCTTGCTGAGCTGGTGGATATTGGTAACCCAAGGCAGGAGTAGCAGGTGAAAAGGTTAGTTTTTTGAGGTGGTAGTGTTCCTTTACCACATGGACCATGCTGTCACAGTTGATGCCACCTTCCCCTACACCAACATCACCAGTACTCATGGCCTTGCTGCTGTTGAATACTACCTTTCACAATGCCCAACCGACTGCAAGACTACAATCTCCTTCTTAAGTTACCTTGACCAACTACATCCTCATGTGCAATTACTTCTCCTTTGAAGGCATTATCTACAAAGAAATTCACAGTACAGCCATGGGCACCCATATGACAGCCTCCTGTGACATGAGCCATCTAGAGGAATCCTTCAGACTGCCCATAATCCCAAACCCCTCATCGGTTCAAATTCAATGATGATTTCTTCATAATCTGGACTGAAGGTGGTGACATTATCCACATTCCTTCAAAACCTCAACACCTTCTCCTGGTGTTACTCAAACCAACAAGTCACCTTTATTGGCATTGACCTACTCCTCAAAGATGGCCTTATCAGTACCTCCACCTAAACCAAATCTATCAACCATCAACAATACCTCTAATAGACTGGTGACATCCATTGCAGCCACATCTGCTGTGACAAGCAGTCCCTCTCCAGAAATGCCAGATGTCTCCCTGAGGCTTGCACAGACCACAATTACTTTCCAAACCTTGTCCAGAAACAGATCCTAATGGGCCCTGTCTGTCCAGTCACCCACCAGTTCCCTCACACCTACTGTCCAGTCACAAAGGGTCACCCTCCTGTGACCTAGTATCACCCAGTAGTCGAACCACATTCTTCATCAGGTTTTCGACACCTTTCATTCCTCCCTGAAATGAGTAATACCCTACCCAATATCCTTCTCCCTACCCTACAGTTAGAATTCCGCAGCCTACCAAACCAATGTAATATCCTTGTCCATCCCTACTGCATTTCTTCTCCCAACCCCTTGCCCCGTGTCTCATATCTCTGCAATAGACCTAGATGCATAACCTGTTCCATCCCTCATCCCACCAACTCCTACTCCAGTCCTGTAACTGGCATTTCCTGTCTCATAAAAGGCAGGGCAAGTTGGAAAAGCAGTCATGTTATCCACAAACTGAGCTGCAACCTCTGTGCAGCTTTCTACTGAGCATGACCAGCACCAAACTGTCTATCCAGATGAATGGACATCATTAAACTGTGGCCAGGAGGCAGCTCGACCATAATGTTGCATAGCATGCAGTGCTGCATAATGAGGCTCACTTCAATGACTGCTACACAGTGTGTCATCTGGATCCTACCCACAAATGTCACCTTTTCAGAATTGCACAGATGGGAACTCTCCTTACAATATATCCTACGCTCCCTCAATCCCCCTGTCCTAAACCTTGTCTAGTTCCTGCATCCACCAACCTTCCTTCCCCATCATTGCACACACACACACACACACACACACACACACACACACACACACACACACACACACTGTCCTTACTTTCGTCACTCATCCTGCCCTTCCCTTCCTTCCACCCTGTCCATCAGACAGCACTGGCAGATCCCCCCACCAGTGCCATGCATCCCCCCTCCCTTCCTTCTTCCCACTTCCTCACCACCCTCCCCCCACCTCTCACCTCTAGTACCACAAACAGGCCACAGTGGCTGGAGATGATGTTCGGGTCTGTGTGTGTGTGTGTGTGTGTGTGTGTGTGTGTGTGTGTGTGTAAACAATGATGGCCTTAACAGCCAAAAACTCTAATGTTGTATTCTGTTATTTATGCCTTTCTGCAGTTCATTGGGTGTTTCTGTTGTGAGTAAGCAACCTGTCTGATCAAAGTAGAAAAGGAAAGAAACTTCTTGTTCATCTTGTATGTTCCTGAACAAGCACTTATAATTCCTACATTACTCTAACACTTCTACCAGTATGTTCTTCCTCTCTCATCAAACACTTTGATAAAATTAAACTTATATGGAGACCTCCTGGGTGTTAATTTTGCAGTAAAAAGTAAGGTTGTATGGCAATAATGGCTGGGAGACCCCGAAGGGCAAGTTCCACCACATAATTGGAAAGGTTTCCCCTATCTCTCATGCCCATGGGCACCTTTCCTTCATGAGCTATGAGAACTGTGTACTTAAGTGTCTGGTACATAAACTCAAAAAACACATTGAAAAGTAGAAAAAACTCTCTTTACTTATCTTTCAGAATTGCAGTTTCTTTCTCACAGAAGGAAGAGGGATCATTTGTTGAAAATTGGGAACTGGACAGTTTAACAATACAATAATGTGGACACAACTATTCAGTCACCAATACCTGATATAAAACCTATATTTATTACTTTTTTAAGAAAATATAAAAAAGTTTGATTTAACTTGGAACTGATTGGACAAGATATGTCAGCCATATTTCAGTACATACTGAAAAGAGCAAGTAGACTGTTTAACACTTAGAAAACAATTATTTATTCAGTTTTATTTTGTATTCAAATTCACTGTTGTTAACCTTTCTGCCAAACCTCAACCTCACAGAAGTTTTAGTCTTTTCCAAAGGTCTCTTCTTTAGCCCCCACACCCAGATTTAACCATGTTGAACTTTTCAAAGACCACCTCTCATTCTGTCAATCCCTACAGTAGAAAAACTACTTTGCCACCAGTCCA
This sequence comes from Locusta migratoria, assembly GCA_026315105.1. Taxonomy (NCBI): domain Eukaryota; kingdom Metazoa; phylum Arthropoda; class Insecta; order Orthoptera; family Acrididae; genus Locusta; species Locusta migratoria. The sequence continues at coordinate 705,287,595 of CM048745.1, read as the reverse complement.
TCCAATCGAATAATAATAATAATAATTTCGTGTGGCTCATTGGCCTGGTGCAACTCTTTCAATTGGACACCACTTCGGCAACTTGCATGTCCCTAGCCTACCCCAGTTATTCAACTGGGGAAAGGGGACCTACAGTTTAACATGGAATCCAAACCATGTGTCATGTTTGGTGACTCCTCACATCGTTGAGAGGTGAAGGATGGGTTAAAGTGCAGACTGAAAAAATCCACAAAAATCCCAATGGCACCCTCATTTGCCAACCTATTCATGGGCAATCTAGGGGAAACCTTCCTAACCTCCCATAAACCCAAACCCCTGGTTTGGTTCAGGTTCATTGATGATATTTTGCAGATTTAGAGCCAGGACACCCTATCCTCATACCTTCACAATCTCAACTACTCCTCTCTCGTCAGTTTTACTTGGCCCTTCTCAACCCAGTTTGTCACCTTTCTGGAAGTTAACCTCAACCTCACTGATGATTCCATTGTTCAAATGTTTGTAAACCATTAGATCAAACTGCTATGGTCATCAGTCCCTAGATTTGCAAATGACATAAACTAACATACACTAAGGTCAACACCCACACCCATGACCGAGGGAGGACTCGAACCTCCAGAGGGAAAGGCTGTCAACAGTCAGTAGTATGATGCCTTAGACCACGACATGACTCCATCCACACTTTTGTCCACATTACCAACAGTACCTGCACTTTGACAGCTGTCATCCATTCCACACTAAAAAATTCCTCCCATACCACCTTTCCACCGATGGAATTTGCAGTGGTGAGAAGTCTCTTAAAATGCCAAAGGCCTTCACAGACTGACATTATCCTCCTGACCGGAAACAGATATCCCATGTTATATCCCCACATACCACCATTCCTCTCTCCATCCCCAATAATCAGTTACAAAGGAGTGACATCCAATACCACCCCATACTGGAACAATTATATCACATCCTCTGGCAGGGCTTTGATTATCTGTCATGATGCCCTGAAATGAGAGATATCCTGCCCAAATTCTTCTGACCAGTTGTAAAGTGCTGCTCCATCACCAACCCAACCACAACAACATCCTAGTCCATCCCCAGGCCACTCCCAATCCTAACTCCTTACCACAGGGATCATACCTCTGTGGATCACTCGAGGCAAAACCAGCCCATTCCACCCACTCAGCAGTTCTTAATCCACTCCTGTGACAGGCTTTTCTGACTGATAGAGATTGGGCCACCTGTGAAAGAAGCCATGTGATACTCTTTCTTCAATCATTGCACAGCATTTTACATTGGTATGATAACAAACCGGCTATCCATAAAGATGAATGGCCACTGTCAAACTGTGGGGAAAAGGAAGATGGTCCATCCTGTAGCATAGCATGTGATTGAACACAACACTCTTGATTTCAATGGTTGCTTTGTTACCCAAGTCATCTGGATGCTCCCCTCCACCACCAGCTCTTCTGAATTGATGCAGGACATGGCTGAAAAGTTATTGTCTTTTTTTCTCTTTACCATGGCTTGTTATCTATCCTCCACTATTAACTGAAGCTTAAGTATGTCATAGCTGCCCACAGCAAATTCTCTTCCTACCCATCACTTTATTTATTTGTTGTCTATTAGTGGTTAAATTTTAGTTCTCAGCCCAGAAAGTGGTTTTACATTATAATGTTGGCAAAGGATGTGGAATGCTAACAATCACAACATTAGCATTAGACAGTTGTGTAACAATGCAAATTTTTTTGTGATGATATCTTTGTTTTAAAAGGGTAATTATTTTTCTGATTGGAGAAGGGTATATACAAGAACCTGTCAACCATAGAGCAGGAACAGCATTATTCATTTACTTCTTGTTCTGTACTAACTCTAATAAAGTCATTCTATGTGGTTCGGATTTTTAAGAATATTAACATCTTGGCAAAGCTTTTCTACCATGTTGTTGATGTTGTCTACATAATCATTCAAGGCTGCCAGGACAGAAAGTACAATTTTGTCTCTACTAGTATATGAAGCCATAACTTGCTACTTACTAAGGACTTACTTATAGGTGTTATACTAGAGCTAAAATGCAATGGTCTCTACAAAGAAAATTTTGCAGTTACATCAAACTATTTGAAATATTGTATTTCTCATCAGTTCAACTTTGTTGAAAATGTACTTAACTTGTACCTGTGTGTGTGTGTGTGTGTGTGTGTGTGTGTGTGTGTGTGTGTGTGTGTGTGTTTGCGCGTGACCACACACACAGCACACATTCAGTTGTTCCTAATCGACTTGTGACATTTCAGTCATTATACGTTTAGAACACAGTCTTTGAACTTTTACCTTACACGTACTTATTTCAACTAAGTGATAAATTCAGGATGGGGGAGGGACCAAAAGGAGGGTTTTTTGTAATCTACGCCTACACTTCACAAGCTACATCACAGTGTATGATGGAAGGTACTTTTGTACCAGTCACTTCCTCCTCTTCCTGTTTTAGTCGCATACTGTTTGACATGATACAGAATGCCTCTTTTGCAGCATCTGCCACTGGTATTTGCTGATCACCTATGTGGCAGTTTTGCACTTATCTACTAAATTAAGCTGACAAAGTGCACTGCTCACCTTTGGAGTGTCCTCTATCAGTTCTATCTGGTACATCTTCTGAGACTGACAAGCAACATTCAAATATTCATCAAACAATTGTATTGTATGCTACTTCCTTATTTTCCAATCCACTTAAAATTATCCCTTACACCTTCTTTATGGACTTACGTGCTTACAATGATAGTCTGCAATTTTGCAGTCATGCAGTAAAGGATCTTTATTTCTATATATTTGCAGTAAGTATGTGTTTATTCAGAGTCAACTGCCAACTCCTGCAGCAAGTGTTAATATACTGTAGATCCTGCATCTCTCAACATTTTTCTAGCATTTCTACTTTTTTCTATATTATAGCACAATCTGCAAGAATGTTAACTGAAGTTCTCCATTAGTGACATTCCAATCCGGTTTTCCATTGTTAAAATTATAACAAATGGCCCTTCTTCCTTCCCTGACCTTGTGTTTATCCTTTCTTACTCCTCTTTAACATTGTTTTACTCAGTCCTAGCCGGCCGCGGTGGCCGAGGTGACTGAGGCGCTCCAGTCACGGTCAGCACAGCCACTACGGTCGGGGGTTCGAATCCCCCCTCGGGCATGGATATTTTGTGCCGTCCTAGTTCGTAAGTAGTTGATAAGTAGTTTGTAAGTTTAGGGACTGATGACCCCGTAGTTAAGTCCCATAAGCTTAACAAACGTTTAATTAATTTTTTTACTCAGTCCTATTTTGTTTTTCCATTTTGACTTGTACCCGTATCACAATTAATGGTCCTGTCTGCTCACAACAGTGTGCTACATTACAGTGCAGATTGTTCAAGTAACAATTATTCCCATACCTATCATTCCGACATTCACATTTCTGCCATCTTCCTAGCATATTATACTTGTGTTGTTTATTTTTATTTGTTTATCATGTTTACCTTCTCGCAACTACTGCTGCTACACTATCCCCTTAATTAATTACTTTTTTTATTATTTTCCCTTATTATTTTTATCATTTCAAATTCCCCCACTGCCTCCCAACACTCCTCTACACCTCCCTTTTATCCTATTCTGCCCCTTCCCTTCACTGTATCTAATGCCACATCTCACATTTCTGCTACATCTCACATTTCCAGTTATTAGAGCCTTTACAATCCATCATGCAACACAGAACTTTCCATCCACACCCTTACCAAACATCCTTTCCCCTCCACTCCCAACTTCACTCACAGTCAAGATGCTTGTGGCGCTAGAGCAGCTGGACATGGTAGTTGTATGTGTATAGTTGTCTGAGTTATTCTGTGAATGTGTGTGTTTTCTATCTGTCTACCAGCATCTGAGACAAAAATACCCCAATTAAATCTATATATCAAAATAAATATTAAGAGTTCATGACGTGGTAATGAGAAATATCATGTTCATCAACTTATATAAGACAATGATATTTACCTGACCAGACCATCTCTTGTCTGAGATATTCGAATTCCATTAATGATCCAGTTTTGAGTGAGATCATCTGTCACCCAATACTGGCCATTTTGCAAAATTGAGATAACTTCTTGTGCACAGTTTGGCCCGTGACGTGAACCTGTATAAAATACTGACACTGAAAAGTCCTGGGTCATTTGCAAAAAGTTATCAGCTGTACTTCTTGTACCTCCAGAATCTACTAGATAAACTAGAGCACATTTTTCTGAAGTGAAGCTAACTCCTTTATACCACATCTTAGCATACCTGCAAAAAATGAGGGGAAAATATCACTACTTGATTGAGAAATTCATCTATTAGTAGAAGCAGACAATCATCCAGAGTTGGCACAAATTTTTATCATTGAAAAGCCTTGTTTGCACAATACTTTATTAAATGTTATACATATCACAACATTGTCAGAGATGAGCTGCTGTTCCAGAGCCCATGTCTGACAAAGTTCTGAAATGCATACATTTAATACAAAATAATAAAGTTTAGATTACAACTCAACGCAAAGACGTAATGACGATCTGGCACAGGCACATAAAAAAGGCATACACCTACAACAGTTAAGCTACACCCTACACCCTGCACACCCACCTTCTACATGCTCCCTAAAGTCCACAAATCTAACAACCCCGAAGTCCCACTGTGGCAGGTTATGGTGCCCAAACAGAGAATCTCTGCTCTCATGAACCAACACTGTCAACCTATTACATACAACCTGCCCTTCTATTTAAGAGACACCAACAATTTCCTCCACTGACTCTGCACATTTCCTGTTCCTTTACCACCTAGTATCATTCTACACATGGTTAATGGCACGTCCTCTACATTAACATTCTCAATTGTTATGGTCTTGTCACTGTTGAACACTACCTTTCACAATGCTCGACTGACTACAACCTCCTTCCTCGTTAGGAGGTTAGGTTAGATGTTAGGAAATTCTGAAAACTGAGAAGGGGATGATTTGGGGACAGTATGGGTTGATCTCAATTGGATGGAGGAGTGAACTGGATCAGGCAAGGTTCAATATTGATATTTGTATGTGTCTGAATAGTGGGGTTGGTAGCAAAATTGTGTTACCATTGTAAGAATCGGGAGAAAGAGAGAAGATCTTTGACAAGTCCAGCATGGTTGAATTTGGCAGTGGGACAAAAAGTAAGGCCTTTGGAAAGGACTGACACTTTTATGGGAATGAAGCTTTTTGAGGGGAGGTTCATGACTGTGTGACTGGTCTGTTTAGGTTCTGGATTTTGTGTGGTTGTGTGGGGAAGTTTCTGAAGGAATGGTACATGTAAAAGGTCAGCTAGTCAAGGTTTGTCAGTTATGAAGGGCTGTGGGGTATGTTTGGAGGCTCTAGTTGAGGGTGTGGATAATGGTAACCCAACATGGGGGTTGGAGGTGAAAAGGTTAGAAAGTTTTTTGAGGTGGTGGTGTCCGTTTACCACATGGTACCACTCTTGTCACAGTTCATGCCACCTCCCTCTACACCAACTTCAATGCTCATGGTCTTGGTGCTGTTGAATACTACCTTTCACAATGCCTAACAGACTGCAATCCCACAACCTCCTCTGCAGTTAACTTGACCAACTACATCCACACCTGCAAGTTCTTCTTCTTTGAAGGCATCATCTACAAACAAATTCTTGGTACAGCCATGGGCACCCGTATAGCAGTCTGCTATGTCAACCTGTTCATGGGCCATCTAGAGCAGTGTTTTTCAACCTGCGGGTTGTGTCTCCCAGATTGGGTCATAAAGTATTGCTTGGAGGGTCAGGGTCACTGTAGGAAGCAGTTGCACCATAGAAAAATCATCCCAGTGCTTCTCAGAATACTAAAGGTTCAGTAATGTAAAATACAGCTCTACTAAAAGTGAACGTATTTTACTAACATAGTACTAAGGACTGTTTACAACTCACCGCAAAGATGTGGCGATGAGCTGTGACAGGCACATACAAAAGACACACACATACAACATTTTAATCAATTGGCCATGGCCTTCTTCAGAAAATAGGACATTCATGCAATCACAAAGGCACACAACACAGTCATAAAACCATCACCTCCAGTTGTCACATTTCAAATCGTGCTCTGCATTGTGTAAATACGGGAGGGGAGGGGAGAGGGGATAGGAAGGTTATGTCACAGTGGTGGGGATGGGTACAGCACAGCCTAGATGGGAGTAGCAAGATGCAGCTTAGGGATGGACTGGGGATGCGGGTGAGGGGAGGAAAATAAAATAAATATAATAAAATGAAATAAAAAGTGTGTGCGCCACACGCCTGGGCCTGGGTTGTGAAGCAGACATTGAAATCAAGCATGTGCTCAGCTGCATGCTGTGCCACAGGGTGGTCCATCTTGTTTTTGGCCACAGTTTGGCGGTGGCCATTCATCGTAATGGACAACTGGTTAATGTCATACCAATGTAGAATGCTGCACAGTGATTGCAGCACAGTTGGTAAAGTAGATGGCTGCTTTCACAGGTGGCCTGGCCTCTGATAGGGTAGGATAAGCCTGTGACAGGACTGGTATAGGAAGTGCAGGGTGTGTGGATCGGACAGGATCCTCGCACCCACCCACCAGCTTTTCTGAACTGTACAGATGGGAGTTACCCCTACAGTACATTCACTGATCCCAAAATCATCCACCTATGATAACTTCTCCTTTTTACACACTTTCCAGTACCTACCTCTCTATCCTAAACCTCTCCTATTTTGATGAGTGGGATGTGTGTGTGTGTGTGTGTGTGTGTGTGTGTGTGTGTGTGTGTGTGTGTGTGTGTCTGCACATGTATGTGTGTGTATGCGCACGTGTGCGTGTGGCGTTCACACTTTTTATATTTATTTTATTTTATTTTCCTCCCCTCACCTGCCTCCCCACTCCATTCCTAAGCTGCATCTTGTTACTCCCATCTAGGCCATGCTGTACCCATCCCCACCACCATGACCCAACCTTCCTATCCCCTCTCATCTCCCCTCCCCTATTTACACACTGCAGAGCGTGATTAGAAGTTCGGAGGCCAGAGGTGACAGTTTTATAACTGTGTTGTGTGCCTGTGTGATTGCGTGAATGTTGTATTTTATGAAGAAGGCCATGGCCAGTAGCTGAAAGTGTTTTATGTGTATGTCTTTTGTATGTGCCTGTTGCAGCTCATAACCATGTCTTTGCAGTGAGTTGTAAACTGTCCTTATTACTATATTTTTAATTCCAACATGGACTTTCCATTATTGAATATATTTTACAATATAATTACATAATTGCATGTTATCATTAAATATAAATTGAATAGAATGTTGTCAATCATTTTATAATAATTAAATAAATAGCCGTAGAACCTGAAGAATGTTTTCAGAAATCAATTTACATCCAACTCAATAAGTAATTGTTGATAAATTCAAACAAAAAGCTAAGAGCCTCTATACAAATTAACCACAGTGAGATATATCTTAATGAGTATAATTCTGTTACGTGTCTTACCTGAAATCAGAAACACTGGTTATAAAAATTTACTTCTCTGTCTGAAATCATATAAAGGTAGAATGTCTTCTATTCCAAAAACTACAAAATAAATTCATTCTATAAAATATAATACTGTACATTTTATGCAAGAAAGTAGTAACAACAAAAACAAATTACATTCATTGTTTTGATATCTCTCAAATTGTAGCATTACGGCCTGGGGGAAGGTGGTTGCCGAATGTTTTTTCATAGATGGGGGCTCACTTATTGAAAAAGGTTACGTAACAATGATCTAGAGGACTCCTTCCTGACTACCCAGAATCCAAAACCCTTCATCTGGTTCATAATTATTGATGATTTCTTCATAATCTGGACTGAAGGTAAGGAGACACTATCCACATTCCTCCAAAACCTCAACACCTTCTCACCCATTCACTTCACCTGGTTCTACTCAACTCTATGTGTCACCTTCCTTGACGTTGATCTCCACCGCCTCATCAGTATACCTCTGTCCACATTAAATGTACCAACCATCAACAATATCCCCATTTCAACAGTTGCATCCCCCCCCTTATTCCACACCAAAAACCCCTTCCATATAGCCTGGCCACCGTAGCTCACTTCAATGTGTGCTACATAGCTTGTGCCACGTGGATCCTTCCCCACAAACTGCAGCTTTTCTGAATTGTACAGGTGGGAACTCTCCATACAACATTTACTATGCTTCTGCAATCCCCCAGGCCTAAACGCAATTTGCTGCCCCCCCACCACCACCACCACCACCATTTTCCCCCTCACCTTCCCTGTCAACACTCTAGCCTCACATATCTTCCATTCTACCATACATTCCAGTCTTTTCCCTTCCGCCCTGTCAATCAGACAGAGCTGGCATATTCCTCCACCGCTGTATTGCATCCCGCTCCTCCCTTTCTCCTTCTTTCCCGATGCTGCCTCCTCTCCCCCCCCCCCCCCCAGCAATAGTTGCTTTCGCCTCAGCTATGCTGAGTTTTGCAGTCTGTCTACAGCTGCCGGAGACTGAAGTCATGTTTGTGTGTGTGTGTATGAGACAGGGTATGTCTCTCAGTCTGATGAAAGCCGAAAGCTTTCAGGTAAATTGAAATGTGTTACATTTGTCTTTCTGTGACTCATCGAGACATCTCTGTATTCAGTAGGACCTGTATTTCATAAATTACATCACTCTTTTTAGTTGATTTAATGTTTCAGTTTATCAACACCACAGTAATACAAATACCAAGTAGTAAATATTGAGTTCATTGATCTTGTTCTTAAAGGGTTGTGAAAGAGAGAACAAAGGAAGAGAAATGTGTAAAGTGTGCATACATGGATCAGAGGTAATTTGGGAGAAATTGTTAACAAAAAATTTGAGACATCTTCCATGCACTGAATTCCATTACACTGTTTATACGAAATCTTGACATTATTTACTTCTTTTATGCCAATATTGGGTCTGAATTTTTAGGTGCAATAATGCTTCTAAATCACCAAGCAAATGAAATACTTCAATTGTACATGCAGCATTAGAACTGAACAAATTGTACCTGAATATATTACAGATTTTAAAAAATGAACAAAAATATTACTTGTTATTTCCATGAGGGTCATTAGCCATAATTTCAACACGACTACCATACTGGTAAACACGTCCATTTGGATGAATTAATGAAGATGTAGAACCACTGCTGCTGAGTGTCAAGACAATATTGTTCTGGAAAAGAAAACTCAAGTGAAGAAATTATATTTAATTTAATGTGATTTTAAATGACTTTTCAGTTTTCGGAAATAGGCAAACTAGAATAAATATGCTTCTACTCACGACTTTTGATAAAGGTATTGTGTATCTCTCGTTTAATGTGAAGCTAATCTAAATTATCTACAGTTGTAAATTAAACAATATATTATGTCTAGGACAAAACTAGTTATACAAACTTTCACATAGCTGCCGATTGTTTCATGATGTATTGAAAGATAAAGGTACCTTTGGATTAATAATCCTTATGGCCTGATCAACTGTCATGTCAATCCTGACTCGTTCCCGAAGCCAAAGTGATATTGTGCCATGTGGTGTTGCTACCGCTGCACCTATGCCCACATCTGTGTCAGGTTCACGCCAGTTTTCCTGTAATAAGTGACTTAAGTGTATATAGTTGCCATTATTTTATAGAGAGCTAAATAGTTAAGGAATCAACTGGTACTACTGGCTATTTGACATACTTGGAAAATGTTAATTATATATACTGTACATTGTGCACCTCAGTTGCATAGTGGTAGAGTGCCAGACTATCAATCCAAAGGTCGTGGGTTCGATCCCCGCCAGGTCCTAGGATTATTATCTGACACTTTCCACTTCTTTCACCTCTGGAATTATTGCTCATGTGAAAAATACCGAGTAGCACCGTGGTTCAGAACCCATGTTAAACTGTAGGTCCCCCTATAACTGGCTGGGTAAGTCAATTCGAAGGTCGGAGGAAGGCAACGGCATACCACCTCCAAACAGGACCATGCCTAGTAAAGCACTGTGGTGTTCAAACCAATCTTCGGATTGTTGACTGCTTTACCTTTTACTTTTTACAATTTATTTTTGCAAATAACTGGGATTAACTTCTCACAGAGATGGAAAAATAAAATTGTACTCCATAACTAGATGTAACCACATGCCCATTCGCTGACCTCGTGCCTATGAATATTATTACTCAACTTTTAACCTTCTGGAGGATTTTACAACAGAAGTGCCATTAGTTAACTTTCAATTTTCAGAAATTTTACCAAAAATGACACTGTTACTGATAAATCTTTGATACATGAAAAGCAACTCTGATGTGCAGACATTGCCTTCAGGGAGGCTTTGCATATGTGTAAGGTTAGCTGTGGTAACTGGTAACATTGTCTTTTGTTCTGGCCAATTCGTGTATTTTCATCAGAGTCTGAGTAACACAGAAGCTGGAGCATTCAGAAGTTTTTAGTGGCATTTCCCCTTGCCCATCCCAGCCCAAGGAGCTACTGTAGGGTTACTCTGGAATTGCAAAAGAGTCTGAACCTCAACAGTGCCTGAGCAACACTATGGCATGTATATATGCTTCAACGTTTCTCACATGAAAAAAAAAAGCTAAATAAATACTTAAAAAATGCAGATAAAATGATCTAACATGATAATGAAATGAAGAATGATAGTTAAATTTACAATACAGTGTGTCCCGAAAAGAATGGCCCAGTTTTAACTTGTAATAATATTGAGACAAATGTAACTAGGTAACTGAAACAGCACTAGATGTAATCGGCATGGTCTAGAGTTTCGGAAAAAATCCTCTAGATGTCGCTAAGAGAGCTGACCTGGAACATGCAGCTAGTCTCGTGCAATATGGCATCCATGCAACAAAAGGTGTATTGTGTTACTGAATTTAGTTGTACTCAATCAGTGATCACAGTTCAGTGGGTGTTTCATATTTGATTTCATCCTAAACCACCATCACCAAAGAACATTCGATAGTGGTATATACAGTTTGAAGAAACGGTGCCTTTGTAAAGGCAATAAACCCGGCCAGCCACACGTTCCTGAAAAAACTGTGGAACAAATCCAATGAGCATTTGAGCGCAGCCCCCACAAGTCTAAGCATTTTGCTAGCCAAGAATTTGTGTTACCACGCTTGAGAGTGTGGCATGTGTTACAGCATCGTTTAGCCTCAAACCATACTGATTACAACTGTTACAATCTCTTTGAGATACTGACAAAGTGAAGCGAGTGGACTTTAGCAATGGTATTCTGGAGGACATGGAAGATGACACTTTTATGTCGCAGTTGATATTCAGCAATGAGGCATCCTTCCATATTAGCGGTAAGGTTCACCATCATAAGGTGCGTATATGGGAACTAAAAAATCCAAATGAAACAATTGAACATAAACATGGTTCACCAAAGAGAATGTTTTTTGTGCTGTTTCACAACGCAAGATTTGTGGACCCTACTTTTTCAGTAAGAAACTGTAATAGGACAACCATATCTTGCAATGCTATGGAACTGGTTATTCCCACAACCTGACTCTGACAATTTCATCTATCAGCAAGATGGAAGACCACTGCACTGGCACAAAAATGTGCACAGTATCCTCAATGCCAACATGCCTCAACGTTGGATAAGGCATACAGGACCGTGAGACCAGGTCTCCTAGGTCCCCTGACTTAACACCATGTGATTTCTTCCTGTGGGGATATGTTAAACGGTGTTTTTACATTCCTCCCTTACCTCATAACACTGATGAACTAAAAACCCAGTTGTTGTTGTGACAGAAAACACGTTATGCTCAGTTTGGTATGAATTCGGCTATCGGCTAGATGTCGTCCGTGCAACAAATGGAGGACATATTGAACATTTATAGTGGATTTCTATAAACTTCTGTCTTTTGTGAGTAATTTAGTATGCAATTTGTTGATGTTAAGCCCTTCTTCCTAATAAATGATTCTATTTAAAATCAGGTCATTCTTTTTTGGGACAGCCTGTACTTTATTTATGTCTGATCAATTTTTTTTCCCAGGGGTACAGTGAACAAATGAACATGCAGCAGGTGCCTCCACAGTCAGACACACTTTATGAGCTCTCAATATACAGTACAATGGAGAGCTAAAGAAACTGGTACACTTGCCAAATATTGTGTAGGGCTCCCACGAGCATGTAGAAGTGCTGCAACATAATGTGGCATGCACTCTGCTAATGTCCGAAGTATTGGTGGAGGGAATTGACATCTGTTAGAGTATGAGGAGGTGAAGATCTCTTCTGAACATTTTGTTAGGAATCCTAGATATGCCCAATAATCAGTGCCAGATTAAGCCCTGTGTAGGCCCCTAGGCAATCCAAATCTTGGGGCCCCAATCCAAACTCATCCCTTAATATGTTAATAATTTTCTCCCAAACAACAACAACATATTGGTAATTAGTAATAATAATAAAATTGAGGTATCCATAATAATAATAAGAAAATTGTGGTAATCCACAACCAAAGCATTCGTTTTAAGTAATTAACATGTTCATCATTTAAGATAACCACTCACCATCTACAATAAACTCAAATTTGGTTATAAGAATAATAATGGCAAAGTGGAATGAGACATTTTCGTGCAACATGTAAATGTATTTATTCAACAAGACAGACAATTATCAATAGATCAGTATACGTTGATTAATAAAATAATATTCCAGAAACTATTTAACAAAAGTATAGAAATTAATAATAAATAAGAAATGCATTAAACATTTACTTTCTTAATTTGTTTCCAGCAAAATATTTCAAACATCTTTAAAGTGTACATCCTGCAAGATATCATATTTTGTACTCATAGTGGCAACTTGTCTCCATACCTGTACACATGTAATTCCTGTAAACAAGACCAGGCAATATGTTTCCAGCCATGAGCACTCCATTGTCTGTGTAGAAGGGTCAAGGCAGCGTAAGGCTTTCTGTCGTGCAGTCAGTAAGGGTGCACATATAGACCTTTGGCTCCAAAATCTCATATCAATGATGTTTCTTTGAATGGTTCACATGCTGACACTTTTTGATAGCCAGCTTTGAAATACACAATAATTTGTGGAATTTTGTACTAGTCTGTTCAATCATCATTGGCCCCATTCTTAAATATCTTTTTTTCGCTGCAATGTTGCCATGCAACTGATGTTTTGCCAGATTCGTGATATACAAGGTGCACCTGTGAAATGGTCATACAGGAAAATTCCGACCTCATTACTACCTTGGAGATGCTGTGTCCCATCTCTCATGCGCTAACTATAACAAATTCAAACTCACTTAAATGGGGATGAACTACCATTGCAGTAGCAGTAACCGATGTAACACCTGTGACAGACACCTATTGTTTTATATAGGCATTGCTTACCTCAGCGCCATCCTCCAAGTTTACATGTATCTGTGTTTGCATACACATGCCTACATCATTTTGACTCGTCGGTGTATCTCTGCCTTGTTTTCTGAAATTACTTTCTTGCACTCTAGTTGTTAACTGACAATCGCCTCAAGGGCCAAAAATCAGTCAGGGACTGTAAAATATAATTGGACAAAAATGTATTTGTTGGCTTTTTATCCAAAATGTGAAATTATTCTACCATTTGTTGCTTTTATAATCAAATAACAAGGCTCACAATTTTTAATCTTTCAACACAGATGGTCTTTTTTTTTTTTTTTATCGGCTCTCTCTAGTATAAATACAGTCCTAGCCTACTTGTCTGATTTATTAACTTTGGTGACCATTCTCACTATGACAACATTGTGATCGCTAACAGCTGTTTCTGTAACTGACATTGTTGGCTACAAAGTCTAAAATATTTCCATTACATGTGGGCTATTGATTTAGCTTGTCTGTCTCAACTGTAATGGAATAATAGTCCATATTCCGTAATTCACCTTCAACTAACACTGCATGGCTGGGTACCTTAATGCTGCCGTGTACTCCACACACTAGAACAGAGAAGATAGAGCCTGTCATCTGGTAAAGTCACCAAACCATGAACAATAGTTCTCCTAGACCTGTTAATACATATGCAGATAACTCTTTGAATTTGATCTCAGTAGTAACAATATTTTGTCGAATTCAATAAAGACACCCCTCCAACTATACATGATTCATCTTTCCAATTACATTCTATTCGATTAATGATGAAAATTCTCCTCAGAGATGATAAATATTGTTCAAACGAGATAGAATGGCTGGCCAGTACTTACCGTCGTGCTGTACTGCCGATAGTAACACAAATGAAGAAACAGAAAAAAAGGGGACAAAAAGGACAAGCTTTCGGAACACAGTTCCTTCATCAGGTGGGAGAGAAGGGAAGAAGAAAGGATGGGAACGGAAGGGAAAGGTAATTCACGACCTAGGTCATGAAGGTGGTGTTCCAGGAGTGTCATGGAACACCACCTTCATGACCTAGGTCGTGAATTACCTTTCCCTTCCGTTCCCATCCTTTCTTCTTCCCTTCTCTCCCACCTGATGAAGGAACTGTGTTCCGAAAGCTTGTCCTTTTTGTCCCCTTTTTTCTGTTTCTTCATTTGTGTTACTATCGTCGGTACAGCACAAAGGTAAGTACTGGCCAGCCATTCTATCTCGTTTGAACAACAATTACATTCTATGCTTCTCTATAAATTTCAGAGCTTCCTTATGTTGGGATTCAACCAGCAGTAAATTTGGATTTTGTTATGAATACTTTGAAAATTTATTACAAATATTTTGATAGTCAAAGAGTCTTTCTTCTGAACTCAGAATGATTTCACTTGCTGTGGATCTTCTGGTGACCCTGCATCAGAACAGCAACTACTGCCTGCTTGATGTGTACTCCACAAATAATCTGCTATCCAACTAACTGCCTCCTTTGCATAGTGCACCCCTGACCAATCAAGGGCAGTCCTACAACTCCCCACCAATAACACAGGTCCATAAATCTGCTGTCAAGACCATCACGGAGTCTATGATCCTCCATTGGCTCCAAATAAAAAAAAAAAAACTGAAAATCTGGAAACAATGCTGAAAAGTGTAAGCTCTGTTTGCATCCTAAACATGAGGCCAGTAGTCTTTACCAACAAATCCCAACAACCTCTTGTAAGAACTGAGGATGGCCTCAGAACCCAAGTAACAGGTGTCATTGGTGCTGACACAAGCTACAGCTTGCAGACTGCACCCCATACACTTGATAGCAACAGGCAAGGCTGTCTTTGCATCTCAGACGAGGTTCCCCAGCAGGCATACTGTGTCTGCATCAGAATTATTGGAGCTCCAAATAATTGAAAAAGAAACTTCCTTGTGTGACTGCTCAGACCCTGCTGGCTGACAACCCATCCATGCACAGGATGAAAGTGTGAAGCCAAATGGCCAGCCTCTGCACATTAGTCTTCACCTCTAGCAATGTACAAGTGCTTTGAGCCATCACTCATGCTGCAGTGAGGGCAGATCAACCACATTGGGTACCTGTGAAAGTATTGTGACAGCAAAGACCACGGGTCTAACACTGGAGGTATCCCAAGCAATGCACCAGGATTCTACGTGCCATACCCCATGACAGAAGCCAGAAGATGACTGACTGCCCAAAAGCCTCTTCAGCTGTTTGCGAACCTTGTCCAACGTCTCCTGCATCTGTACATAGCACGCACACATACTATGCATCCTATCCAGTGGCAGCTGGTGTATAAGAGCACAAGAGCATGTGAACACCCTAATTTCATGACTCCTCATTAAAAGTAATATAGATGTGGTAATCTTTAATGAACTGCACTTAATTATGCCAGGCTGTGCTACATTGCAGCTTGTCCAGACTCCGTGAAACTTGGCATCAACGTAAGGAGCACAACACTTGGTGTGATCGTTTTAAGGCATTTCTGCGCATGTGCGACAGGTGTGCGTAGTTGCCTTATAGGCCTATTATGCAAGAAATCAGTAGACAGTGTGCACACTTAACTTTGTGCTCAGTTGCTAGGTGGCAGCTCTGCTTCAAGTGTAGGAGATAACTGTGCCTGCTTTCCTTCTCAAACAGTTGCAGCTAACTGTATTTATGGACACAGGATTTATTAAAACCACATCGCCCATTGTAAGATTTCATACAATTAAATATCAGTCAATGACACATTCACTGTAAAAGTTGTCAAGTTCTAAACTAATGAAAAATGTCGGGCAGCAACGTTCTGTTTGGCCTGATGGCTAAAAGTAACTGGTATTTCAAACGTAGTGATTGCTCTTTAAAAGCGTGGTATACATTTTTTTTTTTCTGTTAGCTTTCTGTCTGAAAGAGATTCTGGTATGAAGAATAACATTCATATTCTTACTTGTTACAAATATTTACCCATTTTTTTCAGTATATGTCACAATTTATGTGGGTGTGGTGAGGCAAGAACCTAAGAATACAACTTAAATAATATTTATAATTCATCACCTTTCAAAAATATTTACTCCTTATATTGTGATTGCCTAACATGTGGTTAGGCACCAAGCTAATAGTACAGCTTAGATTTCTGTAAGTGAAATGAGCAGCGAATACATTTTTAATCTTCTTTGTTGTCACAAATAGTTACCTGTTTGAGATGAGGAGTGGAGAATAGGCTTTGTACTAAATGAAGTGCTGATACTATATGTAAGAGACTCATATTCACAACTGACTCAGCTGTGTGACTTCTCTTCTTCTTAAAGATGAATCCATAAATATTAAACAAACTTTTACAGATATACTAAAATCTTCTTTAGTCATGTATGTAGACTGGATACTTCATAAAATGAATTTACTCAGTTTTGTACTTCAGAATAGGAGAACTTTAGAGTGATAAGACTTGGGTAATGTAAATATATGACTGACAAAACTAAGAATAGCAAAAGCTTATACATTAAAATATAAAAATGTATCAAGCTTATACATTAAAATATAAAAATGTATCAATTAAACATTAAAATATTCTGTTCTTGCAATAAATTGTCTGTAATTTTATACAAAACAAATGAATTCCTCAAAACAATTCTTTCCTTTGTCAGGTAACTTATACTTATTATTATTATTATTATTATTGGTAATGGCTAATTTGTACAAATTGAGAGTTCTATGTTTATTTGAATCTAAAAATTTGTGAACACCCAAAATGTATCCGCAGGAGTCACCATTGATCCTACCACTACTGTGAAAACAGAGGATCTAAATATTCAATTTGCTACTGCCCGCTCAGAGCATCAATGCTACCCCTGCGAGTGGCGCCAGGGCAAAGCACCCCGGTTTGCCCCCCCCCCCCCCCAACTCCCCTTTAGATATATTTTCGTCAAAAGATCTGCAGAATGTGTTATCTTGTTTCCACTTGCTTCAATTCGAGCTGAGGAGTCAGGCTTCCAAGCCTCTTTATTTCAAACTTTTGTTCCAAACTTAAAGCTGAGTAATTTGTTTCTAAAACACTGAACTTTGTTCATTTTTCTTTGATAATAAACACCAAAAACATATGTATATATACGGTACATCAACAGTAAAACACAGTAAGTAACTGATTACACCTTTAAGTGACTGTAACAAAATTAATCTGTTACGATGAAGAGACAAGCTACCTTCGGGTCGCTTGACAATGTAAGCTGCACCTCCTCCTAACCTTATGCATGCGCAAAGGCTGGTCTCCCCCACATCTTTTCAAACAGTTAAATATTTGTTACAACAAGGAGTATAAATGAAACTTCCAAAGATATGTGGAAAGTAACAATACAAAAGTCATTGTTGTTCCCATATCTGTAAAAAAGAAGATTGGGTTTAAAAAAATTGTCTGCAGCCAGTCTCGAACCCACTACCTTCGACAGCAAAACACAATGCCACCAACCACATGGCTATGCTTACTAGGTGAAGAGTACTGACTTCATTATTATTCATGATCGGCTCTTCTGAAGGCTTTTACAGTTGATGCGTCTTTAATTTATAGTTATATTTTACCAAACCTGACTTGATTTTGATGAATCTTCAATGTGCAAAAAAACAAATATAAAGGGTGCATGTTAACTTAATGGAGGATTTGCCGATGTGCAAGGCGAGATGGGCAGTACCTCCATTGTGTTTGCTTTGGGACCATTCGTGCGTAACTGCCAGGGCTGGTTTCTCTACCAGCTCCAATGCCAGTGTTAAAAGCGGCGTTTCCCTTCGCTCCTCCCTGGAGTGGGAGCACTCATATGCTACCTCCAGGAGGTTCAGAAGAGAATCTGCCTCAGCCGCACATGCGCATTGTAACCCTGCAGCCGCTACCGCTTATACGAGGGTTGTTTTTTAAGTAACGGCCGTTTTTATTTTTAAAAAAAGATACAAATACTTTTGTAAAAATCTTTTATTTTCTGATTTTTCTACATAATTGCCTTGTTTATTTAAGCACTTGTCATACCGTACAACTAAGTTTTTAATTCCCATTTCAAAGAATTCGGCCGCCTGCTCCGACAGCCAAGAGTTCACGGCCGCTTTCACTTCATCATCGTCACTGAAGCACTGCCTGCCACAATGGTGTTTCAGGTACCGGAAAAGGTGAAAATCGCAAGGTTTGGGGCCGTATGGTGCATGGTCCAAAACTTCCCAGCCAAAAGAATCAATCAAATCCCGTCTTTTGACAGGTGTGAGGCCTAGCGTTATTGTGCAGGAGCAAAACTCCTTTTGTCAGCATGCTGCACCTTTTGTTTTTAATTGCTCTGCAAAGCTTCTTTAGAGTTGCACAGTAGGCATCTGAGTTGCTTGTCATTCCTCATGGCATAAAGTTCACTAGCAAAACACCGGGCCAGTCCCAGAACACAGTTGCCGTAATCTTGCGCTTTGACAGCGTCTGTTTGGCTTGACGGGTGAGGTTGGGTGTCGCCATTCCATCGATTGTCGCTTGCTTTCAGGAGTGATATGGGATACCCATGTTTCATCTCCAGTGACAATTTGACTCAACATGTCATCCCTTCTCCCTCGTAACGAATCAAAAAGTCCAATGAAGTGGCAAATCTCTTCCCTTTGTGATCCTCTGTGAGAGTCTGGGTACCCACGGAGAACACAGTTTCTTAAAGTTTAGGTTTCCAGACACAATTTTGTACAAAACCGATCTTGAAACTTGTGGAAATTCCAAAGAAAGAGTCGAAATTGTGAATCTTCTGTCCCCACGAATCTTTGTTTCGACTGCAGCCACCAAATCATCAGTGATCACAGAGGGCCGGCCTGAGCATTCTTCGTCATGGACGTTTTGACGGCCATTTTTAAACTCTCTAACCCATTGACGCAGTTTACCTTCACTCATTGCATTCAAGCCATAAACTTCTGTTAACTGACGATGAATTTCTGCAGCTGACAGTCTTCTCGCGGTCAAAAAATGTATCACTGACCGTATCTCACACACGGCGGGCGATTCAATAATCGTAAACATTATAAATTGCACAGCGATGCGTACACGTCAGCTACAGAGCTGCAAGTGGCATCAGTATGAACGGGAAGGATGCCGGCAAGTGGTGCAGTGCCTTGTTGCGGTGTCCGAGCTAACTACGAGACTGTACACGTGTTATCGATTGTATTTTAGCACTTTAAAACAGCCGACACTGGACAATGTGGCTATAGTTCCAACAAATGTTTGTGACGAGTAATGTTCTTAACCAAGGATTATGCTAAGGAAATGCACATTATTGTTTTGAAGCCCAAGAAAGTGAGTTTATTGTAGGAAATAATTTATTGCAGTAAAGGCTTTGTAAAAGTAAAATTGACTGAAATTATTCAGATATATAAAAACATGAAATAAGTAAATGTCTTACCGGATATCCTTGATCGTTCAGATAACATGACGGCTGCAGACGTTTAGCATTCCTGGCGTGCTGTCGCCACAGCTGTGCCAAAGCAGAGTGGCTGATTGTGACGGGCGGGCTTGTGGTTGGTGACGGCATCCACTGCTCCGAGGGCGGCAGGATGTCGTACACCTTGTGCTGCTCTCCAAATCGCTGTATTCAAGCACAATTTTGAAACACTTCCAGTCATTTCACGAGAACGAGCATTAATGTTTGGTATGCAATAATAGTGTACTGAACAAATTTTACACAATAGTGCTATTGTTTTAGACTGCCAGAATTGTTATCCATTTGATCTTCATAATTACACTCCGATTAAAATTACTTTATGACTGACGAAACTGCAGTTGTGCGGGGTACGCCTCGTAAGGCAATGCTTGCGTCTATATCGAGTATGTGGCCCTCGAGAAAGAATTACTATTGGCTGGCGGCCGGTCTCCGCCACTCGACTCGCTGAAACGTCAATCAAAAATTATAATCTGAGTACAGCCAGTATGTAATTATTGTAACACAAAATATTCCTAAACCATTACAGACACCATAAACATGACTTGGCGGTGGCCGAGGTGACTGAGGCGCTCCAGTCACGGTCTGCACGGCCACTACGATCGGGGGTTCGAATCCCCCCTCGGGCATGGATATTTGTGCCGTCCTAGTTCGTAAGTAGTTTGTAAGTTTAGGGACTGATGACCCCGTAGTTAATTCCCATAGACTATAGAAACATTTGAACATGACTTGGCAGGTGAAAACAAAAGTACATTTCTTATTAATATGACGCCTCTATTCTTAGGAAGTTAAAAGTTGATATATTAGGAATGTCTATATTCATTGAAATGCTTGCCATAACGTTATGAGGAATATATTTGCTTTAACTACGGTATTACAGTACAGGGGGAATGAATCAAGTTACCTGGGAGAGAAATGTCCCATAACCATCTGATTTTCCTTTGTTACTGTTTCCTAAAGCATTCATTTATCAGCAGTTCCTTCCCTCTTGTGTTTTCATTTTTCTCCTAGCCTTTCTAACTGCTCACAGTCCGACTTCCGAGCCAACATTAACGATCGCGCCCGCTTACAATAGACTGCTTTGTCATCTTGGATGGGTGTTCCTCTCAAGTCATCATAAATTTGCCATTTTTATGAACTGTACGTACGAATACTGAATGAGAACCCGAAGAGCCATTAGCACACCAGTTTGGTTTCACCTCACAAAATTTTGGGAAGCTCAGTTGCTTTTCATATTGCTTACAATAAGCTATGAACACTTGTTTCGGGTTAAAAAGGAGTAGGAGTATCAGTTTGTTGTCTTTCCCGCATTTATTCAAAAATGTACAAATGTTTGTAAAGTCTATGGGACTTAACTACGTTGTCATCAGTCCCTAAACTTACAAACTACTTATGAACTAGCTAAGACTAAGGAAGGCACAAATATCGATGCCCGAGGGGGGATTCGAACCCCCGACCGTAGTGGCCGTGCGGACCGTGACTGGCGCGCCGCAGAGCACTGGGCCACCGCGGCCGGCACGCCGATTTTTGATGCAGCTAACTCAACCTCCTTGCAATTATTAACCTATATACATCTCCCTCTCGTATTTTACTTGTGGTTTTGGTTATATATTTCCAAATTATTATTTATGTATTTAACCAACCAACGAATCCCGAAAACCGTCTGTTTCGAACCAACGCGCCCGCGCGCTCATATGTACACGATCTCATTAGTTCCATTCATCTAAATCCGTCTCCTCTTCCGTCTTAATACAGGATTTACGTAATTTTATGTGATTATGCGTAATTATTCGTGATCTTAAGTGCCAGTTGGCGTCCTTGTTTTGCATTTCGATGCGCGAATCTGCATACTGGCGCGTAGATTTAGGTATATGTGCGCAATGTTTTCAATATGTTGCATGCTCGTGTGCGTGATTTTGCGTGTTTGAATTCGGGTTCTTCTACGTATTTTTGCGTGTCTGGTGCGTATTTTGCGTATTGAGACACCTCATCTCACTCCTTAGTCTCCTCAATCTACCAACGCCTTCTCCCCCATCATTTTCCTTACACCATCCCTGCTCCAAAGAACCCCTGCGCAATCTACCTGCATCAGTTCAGAAAAGTATCCCTTTCCCTAAACAAAACCCAATCCCACTTCCTACTCCTAAAATACTGCCTAAATCATGGAATCCCTCCCAACGGTTGTGACACCGTAAACGACGATAATATATCAATATTGTTATATCTTTTTATCAAAATACACAAATTTTTTCTATAACTGAATTAATGTATGTGAAGTAATGTTCTGTGGCTGGATGGATGTCTTTGTAGACACAAACTGTTTGAGCACAATGGAATCCCTGTGAATTTTTATTGATGTATGAGCCCGCACTTGTACGACTGCCCAAAGGCAAACCTCGCACCTGGTCTTCTCTGCGAATACAGGCAATGCAAACTTTGTTACTTTTCTAAGTACAGCCAGAGACTCTTCACATATGTGTGTGTCATGAACAACAACCTAATTCAGAATGAAACTTCCACTTTGCATCGGAGAGTGCGCTGATATGAAACTTCCTGGCATATTAAAATTGTGTGCCGGAACCGGGATTCGAACCTAGGACCTTTGCCTTTCGCAGGCAAGCGCTCTACCGACCGAGCTATCCCGACACGACTCTCGATGCCGCCTCACATCTTTACTTTCGCCAGTACCTCACCTCCTACTTTCCAAAGTTCACAGAAGCTCTCCTGCGAACCTTGCAAGCCTAGCACTCCTGGAAGAAAGGATATGGTGGAGACATAGCTTAGCCACAGCCTAAGGGATGTTTTCAGAATGAAAGTAGGAGGCGATGTACTGGCGGAAGTCGTGAGGCGGCATCGTGAGTCGTGTCGGCATAGCTCAGTCCGTAGAGCGCTTGCCCGCGAAAGGCAAAGGTCCCAGGTTCGAGTCCCGGTTCCGGCACACAATTTTAATCTGTCAGGAAGTTTTATATCAGCGCACACTCTGCTGCAGAGTGAAAGTTTCATTCTGGAAACATCCCTTAGGCTGTGGCTAAGCCATATCCTTTCTTCCAGGCGTGCTAGTCTTGCAAAGTTCGCAGGAGAGCTTCTGTGAAATATGGGAAGTAGGAGGCGAGGTACTTGCGGAAGTTGTGAGTCGGCATCGTGTGCGGCATCGTGAGTCGTGTCCGGATAGCTCATTCCGTAGAGCGCTTGCCCGCGAAAGGCAAAGGTCCCAGGTTCGAGTCCCGGTTCCGGCACACAATTTTAATCTTCCAGGAAGTTTAACACCCTAATTTCATTTTAACCTTTTTCCACCCGTCATTCTCCCAGGGGCGGATCCAGGAACTCCGTTAGGAGGGGGGGGGGGCAAATTTTTTGGTACTGTAGCTTACCCCTCCCCCCATCCAAAAAATACATACACACATATGTTTGTTTAATATTCCGTTGTTGTTGTTTTTTTTAATTCAGTACGTACATTACCTGATATATGTATAAATATCCTTCAAATATGACACGTACATTTATACAATACTGGGTTTCTCTGCTAACATAAAAAAATTTAAAAAAATTTAAATGTAAATGTTCATTATCCAGTCTTAAATCTGCGAAATTAGTTCACCAATTTCTTTCAAATTTTGACTGAATGGTGCACATGTGTTTATACGCAATAATGACGATACGACTGTAAAAAGGTTTAATAGGAGTTTTGACTGCATTCAGGAAATCATCTTAAATTGTTAATGACATTATTTTATGCTCGTGAATGCAAGTATTAACAATAAATCCTTTCTTCTAGTAAAACAATAATAAATAAAATTTTAAAATTATAAATTCAACTAAATATTAAAATAATATGAATAAACATAATATTGCACCTACTTATTAAATTCTAATCTCCTTCTACTGCCAGTTTTTTTTTTTAAATCTTGTAATTAATTTTTCTACGTCTACATAAGTGCAAGACCAAGGAAGGGGTTTAATAAACGTTCTTAGATGAGTTTTCAGGCACCGCAACGACGAAAATGATCTTTCGCCAATGTAGTTGTTACTGCAAGCGTTGTCAGCCCCAATAAAACCCCATGTATAGGATATACATCCTTATCACATCTAACCAATATGTGAAGAGTTATGGTTGGAAGCACTTTTCGTCGTTTCCTTTCTTGATACCGTTTCTCTCGCCACAACATTTCATCCCTTAACATACTCGTATGAGAAGTAATGGCTTTGTCCACGTCAAGCAGCGAACCGAAGCAGTTCATGAGGGACTCCATAGTTTGAGCAGAGAATCATTCTCATAAATCAGTCATAGTGAAGTCTAGTAGGAAAGTATAGACTGTTACTCTGTAATATTCTTCTGCCGAATTTGTTTAAGGGTTGTCACGATAAACTATATGCCGACCGTGGCGAGGTATGCTAGGAATGAGCTCGACAACTAGTTTATCCGCAAGATTCTCTGCACGCTTCTGTATTTTACTGAAGCTAGTGTGCAAGTTTATTCGACGTCTGTTAAGAACAGTAGGCTAATAGTGTTATTTACGTGAGTGGCACTGTTATTGAAATCAGTAGATGGTTTCTGCAGCAGTTTGCTTAGAGACTGCCTTAGAGACAGCACATCGCTCGGACACAATAATGACAACATAGAGTTGAACAAATTTAAGATCAGAGAACCAGTCTTACCAGCTGTGCTCGGATCATGCCATTCTGAAATCTTTCCGAGAGTCTCCACAATTTTTACAAGATCAGCTGAAAACTGAAGTACATTCCTCATGCATCTCTACAAACCGCGTCTCACAAAGTGATGTGAGTGCACAACCCAAGGTGTTCATTAAGATACTTTTTCTTTTAGGGTCTGTTCTGAAGAAATTAATGACCTCTTTCATTACTGATATAGCATCCCGGTCAGCAGGCATCTTGGAACTATGGGGCACAGAGTTATTTAGTTTGTGGCTATAGCATGGTGTCTTAACAGCGTTCTTGGTCTCCTTCTGTACTTCACTTGCAGCAACTCGAACTTCGAAAAGCATAACAGCACATCCGTCCTATCCATTGCCAACACAACTCTCGAATGGAAGTTTGTACCTATTATTCAGCTGGTGTAGGACAATTGTACCAATGGCCTTACCAGTTAACGATAACTCTTTAGCTGTGGAAGTTCAAACTACCTTTTCTTTGTTAACTATCTTCCTGGATTCTTTCCAGTCTTCATTTTCGAGATTAGTACATCTACATACATACTCCGCAATTCACCGTAAGGTGCGTGGCGGAGGGTACACCGTACCACTACTAGGCATTTCCTTTCCTATTCCACTCCCAAATTGAACGAGGAAAAAAAGAATGCCTCCGTACGAGCCCTAATTTCTCTTATCTTGTCTTTGTGATCTTTACGCGAAATGTAAATAGGCGGCAGCAAGATCGTACTACACTCAGCTTCAAATGCCGGCCCTCTAAATTTACTTAACAGAAATTCACGAAAAGAACGTCGTCTTTCTTCCAGCGATCCCCAATTGAGTTGCCGGAGCATTTCCGTGACACTCGCGCATTGGTCGAACCTACCGGTAACAAATCTAGCTGCTCGTCTCTGAACCGCCTCTATGTCTTCCTTTAACCTGGCAAAAACTGAACTTCTTCATTTGAAACTTGATTGAAAAGACTTCATGATGGGAAGAAAGTGCGAATCAATATAAAGAAAATAGAAGATATTTTTGGAAACTGATGAAATACATCCATGGAGATGACGCTGAGATTTTTTATGAGGAGATTTTGAAATGGCTGACTTCAAGTGATAACTCATTGTGATATGAACTATTCCGATCTCTGAATTCTATGAAATAGTTGTTTTCCTGTTCATTAGAAGTTAATTTACCAATAAATTTCAGCTTTAATCCAGAAATGTATTATAGTCACGAAAAGTACTAATTCCTTCGTTGACTGGAGAAAGCAAATATGTTACAAATTTTAATTTTTTTTCAGAAAATTCTTTTTAGAATATATAAAAATTATTTTCATCCACATTATGTATGGTTAGAGTACAGCAAATGTCGAAAATTTTAATGCAATCTGTTAAATAGTTTAACAATCAAACAGTTTTTCTCTTTCCTGAAAAGTACGAAAAAGTGACATAGTTCCTTTGTCCACCAACCGATTCAATTGTATACGGCGTGCCCCACATAAAAGCGGTTTACCTCACGTCTGAAATTAAAGTAAGAATGAAATAAGTAACAAAGAAAACATAAAAGCACCATTAAAAATCTGATGATTTTCATTGTCTCCATGGTACGTTCATTTCGATTATTCTACTTTAATTGAAAGAAAAACGCGCGGATTTAGTTTACCCTCGGACACTGCAGTACATGTTAGTAAAGTATAAGAAGCGTGTCTCATTTTGTTTCTTGTTTTTTTTTTTTTTTTTTTTTTTTTTTTTTTTTTTTTTTTTTTTTTTTTTTTTTTTTTTTTTTTTCCTTCTTGGTGGACTTGTCCCCATCAGCAACGGATCCTCACCGTCTGTCAGCGGAAGATCGAAGGAAACTTGGGGTGACCAAAACTGCCGTCTGCTTCGAGCCAGATAACAGTCATTTTATTTCTATTGTTCTCACACTGTAGTAACTCATCGAATTTTAAGCACATTAGAAATTGCCCGGCTAGGGCATCACAGATATCTGACAAAGATGAAAAATGAACCAGAACTTACATTATTTACATGACAATATTTTTTTTTTTTTTTTAAAAAGGGTTAATTTTTTTAGCTACAAAGCAAGGCTGAAAATAAGTTGTAATAATATTATTTCAAAAAACATTATTTCAATAGCCGATCATTTAAACATTGTATCAATTTGTTTTTAACGGTCAATGTTACCGCAGATTATTATTTTCTCTGGAAAATATTCTATGGCTGCATTTAATCTAAACACCATCTATCACAGAGTAGGTAAAAACATTATTACCGTACATTATTACAATTCCTTATTGCCGATTTCAGCATTGTTTTGAGCTAAAAAAAAAGAAAAAAAAAAAAAAAAATTTGAAATATTCTTATGTAAATAATGTAAGCTCTGGTTCATTTTTCTTTTTTGTCAGATATCTGAAGATGCTCTAACCGGACGAAACGCGTCATTTAAATAAAAAAATTTGCAACGAAGACATTCTTTTATTCAAGAATTAGACTTAACACGGTTGCTGTACCACACCATGCAAAATGGTGTGGGAAGACTTTTAAAATGTAAAGATATGAACATCATAAAGAAAGATTCAAGTTCAGACTTCACGCAATTTTGATCATCAGGCCCCAAATAGCTGGACTATTGAAAAAATGTCTAAAGAATTTGCTCTTTCAACTCAAATTATGAAGTAGGCTAGGAAACTAAAGATGGAACATGGGATTTTGGCAAACCGAAAAGGGAAGAAGCTCAATGAAAATTTAAAACAAAAGTTCTCGCTTTTTTCATATTATGTGTCTTTTAAACCATGCCTGGGAAAAAGTACTATGTCAAAGTAAGAATAAATGGGGGAAAGACAACAAACTGATACTCCTGCTCCTTTTTAACCCGAAACAAGTGTTCATTGCTTATTGTAAGCAATATGAAAATCAACTGAGCTTCCCAAAATTTTGTGAGGTGGAACCAAAATGGTGTGCTAATGGCGCTTCTCGATCTCATTCAGTATTCGTATGTTCAGTTCATATAAAATAGCAAATTTATGACTTGAGGAACACCCATCCAAGAGGACATGGATTGTCCCGAAAAAAAAAAAAAAAAAAGAATGAAGAGATTGTGTACTACAACGTTTTGAGGCATTTCTTGAAGACATTTCTAAAGACTGCATATGATCCTGAAGAAACAATAGAATGCGACAACGGGGATCCATATTGACAGAGATTGACAACGTTAGAATTTATTACTTTTGTAGTGGTTCAGCTGCACAGTATAAAACTTCATCAATTTCAGTCTGGATGAATAAGGTTATAGGTACACTGCTGAATGGACATTTTTCCCTTTATGTTTAACAGACCAGGGTAAATCGCCACGTCATGTAATCGAGAGCAAAAAAAGACGAGCAGCTACTCTACAGAGCCTTTAGATAACCAAGTACTGCCGGCCGCGGTGGCCGAGGGGACTAAGGCGCTCCAGTCACGGTCTGCACGGCCACTACGGTCGGGGGTTCGAATCCCCCCCTCGGGCATGGATGTTTGTGCCGTCCTAGTTCGTAAGTAGTTCATAAGTAGTTTGTAAGTTTAGGGACTGATGACCCCGTAGTTAAGTCCCATAGACTATACAAACATTTGAACCAAATACTGACTCCACATGAGTCTGTGATAATAGTATTCCAGGAATAATTTTTTTATGTATCAAAAGAAGAAATATAAAAATATCAGCCCGAACAAGAAACAAGGTTTCCCAGTGGACCTATAATTGCTGCGACAAGAGAAATAAATCAGTTTAACCGATTACTTTTAATCATTTCAGTGTAAGCAGGGTTTCCCATGATGCTACAGTATTCACAGTTAATTCTTCGTATCTCGTGAAGAAATTCCTGCATCTACAATGCAAGTTCAGAAGCAGGACAGAGAGTTTCACAAATGTATGACAATTTTGTTGGAAATGTGTGAAGTTTTACATGAGAAACAAGATGTCATCAGCTTTATCTTGTTTCTATCACTGGCCAACTGCTAAAGACACCTGCTGGATTATTGAGCAACAACCCTCAGGAAGATCCATAATCTCTCCTTGAAAAATATTAGAACTGTTTAATAAAACAAGGAATTTCACTCGTGTGCCCATCACAAAATTTTCCATTTTATAATTTTAGTTATTTTAACATCTACCTTTCTAACTGTTTTAAAAACGAACATAAAACATCTTCATTACTCTGTAATGTCAGATATCTGTAATTTACTTTGTTTCCTTTGATCCAATACCATTTAGTTAGAAAATGTGGAGAAAGTTGATTTTTTTACTAACGTAAATTCACCTGAGCTTCGCCTCCCATTATGAAGCGACGACGTGTTGCACATTTAATGGCAGTTTTGCAACACGTCGGCGCTTCATGATTTGAGACGAAAAGCTCAGATGAAATTTCCGTAATTAAAACATCAACACACTATACATTTTAACGAACTCTTTTCGAAATTAAGAAATAAAATAAATTATAGATATACGGTATATAGTTACAGACCAATGGAGATGGTTTATGTTCGATTAAACGAAACGCTTACGGTGAAAATGATCGCCTCTTATTGTAGTTGCATATACTGACAAAAATACCCTTCATGAAATCGAACTCGCTTTATTGTATTTTTGTTTGGTAAATTTTCTGTTTTGTGTATTAGGGCTATACTTGTTTATATGGCATTTGTTAAATCATGTTTGACACTGATTTACGTACTTGAATTTGAAAAAGTATATTATCAGACTTAACATGCAAAATATTATACTTCTTAATCTTCTCGAAGTGCTAAAATAATAACTTTTGAAAATATATTGTTACCTATCAAAATGCAGAAATTAAACCAGACATGCTGTTTCTAGCTGTGCCAAGAAAAAATGATTGGACAAGAGACAGTTGAAATATTGCCACCCAAAAATACCCTAATTTCTCAGAACGCCCGGGAATCGAAGCCGGACGAATATATGTCACTCTCACAGTTCGAGCGATATGTATCGAAAATGTAGACCGATGTGCGACTGAAGAATGATGTTGGGAATATGACATTTCGTTGTTGGAAATGTCTGGAAATTTGTTGGGAATTCGGCCTGCTGCCTAAGAGTGGACAAAATGTATGTGTACATTGTAACTATGAGTGTAATGTGACTACCTTTTCAGTACATATCGCTCGAGCTGTGTAAGCGATATATATATCGTTCCAGCATCGATTCCCGGCCATTCTATGAAATTACCGAGAATTTTAGCCAAATGTGGAGATGTAAATTTAAGATAGACATCCAATGTCAATGAAATTTCGTTCACATATAGACATAGGTGGAAATAACATTCTCAAATTTTGATGTGATTGATTCATACGAAAAGTAGTACTGATTACGTCAAAACCGTCTCTCTCATATTTGCGCCATTAATTTTTCAGCCACTTGAGAGAATTCTATCTATATTAAAGTGTGGCTAAACCGCAAATTTTTTGCCTTGGTGTGATTGAACACAAAATGTCTATGTATATCTATTGAAAGCAAATTACCAAATGTTTGATAGAACTTTTAAAACTCCTTGCAAACTTTCGTATGTGATGCAAAAGTAAGTAGGGCCTCTTTAAAGCCCCTAAAACTTGAACCATTAAACTGAATCGAATTGAAATTTTGCCTGTAACCATCAACGCCCACATAGAACCTTCACACTAAATTTCGTTATATTTGGATGTGGTCGAGTAGGAAACCTGGTCCCCTTGTCGTAGAATTACCAGTACTATTAATACTACAGCTACTGACACTTCAACACTGCCTTAAGAAACTAAACTAGTGAGTTAGAAGACTTAAATTGTCTCGTGATTACCTTAGCGCAATTATCTACTTTCGTAACAGAGATTCGTAATGTACAGTTCTATCATAGATATCTGCTAGTGACCTCCTCCGTTTATTTCTACTCATCCTATTGTAACATTTTATCCTGCTTCCGAAATATCTGATAGGGTGAGAACAGAATGCAACAACAATTATCAGTTACAAGTCACAGAAGAACACAGACTGTACTAAGCTTGTTCCACAGGAAACTTCAATCAGTTGCCAGAAGCAGACAAATATTTACATCTCTGAAATCTCTGAGTTGCTGCTGTTACTAATCAAAAGTAGATGTTTAGTTCCTTGCGTGACTCGATATTTAGCAAACGCCTGTTAAATAACACCTGAGAGATTTCACTGACGACACTTTTAAGTCGTTATTGATACATATGTTGCGAAACAATTTAACTTATTGTGGCTGCGGAATAAGCATTAAACGAAGTTAGTTGACATCACCAGTTACAAATCACGGAATTTCATAATTTGACCTATAAATTGAGCAAAATGTATAGTGCACATTAATTCTTTTACACAACATACGTTATAAGCTAATCAACAACATAATGCTTACGAGATCTAGCACAGAAAAGGAAAATTTCAAGAATACAATTTATCTCAATCGATCTTTAAAGTGTGGTAGTTAAATATTAAGAGGAGCTAAATATTTTCTTTACACATGTTGTATGAATTATATTATTAACAGAGAGATTTGCAAAACCGCAAAGTAACGTCTCGTAACATCGAGTAAAGAAATACTTCGTAATGTATTCCATCTCAAATAAATCGTTACGAAAACTACCATAAAGAAGCAGCAGAGGCAGGATTTCAAAAACTTCCGTGGTTCTTTGCAACCGAAAACGTATGCCGTATATCTACGACAGGTTACTATCTAGAGCATTTTCTCAAAACTAAAAAAAAGGGAGATTTAGAAATTATGATTCGATCAATGTACCGGGAAGTCAAGCAATGTTACATATCAGATATGTTTTCGTTACATTAAAATTCCAATACTGATCCGTTGCAATGAATAAAAATGTGGTGTCCTTTTCCGTCTCACGATTGCTTTATTTCTTTGTATCCCATTTAATTAGCACTAGGTACGAACAGGAATGTTTGAATGGGGTAGACTGGAGTAATTACTTTATAAATATATACAAAACAAAACAACTCCACAGGGATCAAAGAAATTAACGTCATTTACTTGTCTCCGCTTGTGGGCTTTCTGCTTAACAAGAGCAAATAGAAATTGTCTTTACCTGTGTGCGATTTTCTCCGGAATCGACATACGGGTAGGATGTGTACACACTCCTCGGTCGAACTGGTCTGCCAATGTCAGTCTGGTCTTTCGTAATAGTTTTCAGTAAATCTATGCTAGACGATCCCGGCATGCCGAAAATATGTCGAACGTCTGCTGTTACTCAGATTACACTGAAGAAAGTTTCCATGAGCAATTAGTAACAGATGAAGAATGCGACGCGCTGTAGCTAAATATCCAGAGATGATCCTCCGCCTTACCTTAATATGTATTGTTGGCCGGAGAGTATTCTTTGGGAAGAGAAGGATGCGTGGCGATAAAGTAACTTTCAAGGTCTTCCTGAAGAATGAGGAACATGGCTAAATTCTTATCTTTTTCGACGCGTACAAATAGGTTTATATGAAATTAGTTTTTCTAGTACTATTACATACAACCTACAATTAATAGAACGTAGCGCGTCTTATGATATTGCTAGTTCCTGCCTGAAAGTTTCGAGGCACATTGCTCATGCACTTAAAAACCACGCACCTTGGAAACGAAATTACAAAATACTGTTTATTGTGTGAAGAAAGTATACAGCCAATCAGTTACGAAGTTATCATACTATATGATGCAAGGAAGCACAAATAGGCGTATAGCTTTAACGACACTTGTCAAAGCATAGAAGTTAAATCTGTCTACTTTCTTCACGAAAATTCTGAATCTTTAGTTTCTGTATCCGGTGATGTTTAAGATTACTATGTATACAGGATGATACACAGAAAAATATTCAAAAATAAGCTTTCCGAGGTTGGCGAAGTGATGCAATCGTAATAACGAATACAGGTTTATTCCGTAAGTTGCCTGTGAGATATATTTTAAAAGATAAAATCTTGCATCTGAGGTAATCACAAAATATTTCGATTTCCACTGACTGCCGCGTCATCTACACGAGATAGGGAATAAATTATGTAGAAGAGCGCTTTTTTTTTTTTTTTTTACTTAAGCAAAACCGATTGGTTTGGTGGGATTTTATAGACATTAACGTTACAATTCGTTAAGTTACTAGAAGCGTACACACTCCTAGACGAAATACGAGGGGAGTTGGAGAATAAGTTTCCCCTATCGACTGTGGGCAGAGATGTGTATGATAGGGGAAAAAAATAGAATGAGGCGTTCAAGATAAGACATCTTTATCTTTCTACATAATTTCCAATTACATTGAGACATTTCTTATACCGCTATATAAGCTTCAAAAAATCGCTCTGGAAAAAATCTGGGCGTTGCATAAGGAAGAAGCGTTGAACGGCTATGAACCAAAGGCGAGACAGCAGATGAACGCGCACGTGCAAGACACCGATACACCATTGGATGGAGGTGGACCATGAATAAGGCAATGTCTTTCTGTTTTGGATTGTGACGGGGGATGAAACTTGGGTCCACCATTACACGCCCGTATCGTAGACCGCATTCACGGAGTGGAAATATCCGTCCATCACCTGTCCGAAAGACGATCAAAAGCACCCCGTCTGCAGGTAAAGCACTACTCACCGTTTTCTGGGACGACCAAGGAGTTTCGTTGCTGGACTCTTTGGAGGATGCAACCATCAATGCTGCGCGGTACTGTGCCACTCTGTCGAAATTGAAAGAGATGATTAGGTAAAAGCGGCCTGGCGTTGTGCTGTTGGATGACAATGTGAGACCACACTCGGTGAAGGCAATGTAAAACCACATTGCAACTCTTGGTTGGCAACGACTACACCATCCGCCACACAGTCCTGATATCGCACCAAGTGACTTCCATCTGTTTCCGGATTTGAAGAAGACTTTCGGCGGAAGGCGCTTTGGAAGCAATGCTGACGTCAAACAAGCAGCTCAACGCTTCTTCTTCCGTATGCAACGCCCTGATTTTTGCTTGGTCGGCGTTTTGAAGCTTATAAAGCGGTTTCATAAATGTCTCAATGTACTTTGAAAGCCGCGGTCGAGTGGCCGGGGGCATTGAGGGCGTTATACTCCGGTGCGCGAGGCCGTTCCTCGTCGAGGGTTCAAATCCTCCCTCGGGCATGGATGTTCGTGTTGTCGTTAGTATAAGGTAGTATATAAGTAGTTTGTAAGTTTAGGGACTGATGACCGCACAGTTAAGTCTCATGTTGTTGTTGTGGTCTTCAGTCCGGAGACTGGTTTGATGCAGCTCTCCACAATACCCTATCCTGAGCAAGCCTCTTCATCTCCACATAAGAACGGCAACCTACATCTGTCTGAATCTGCTTACTGTATCCATCTCTTGGTCTTCCCCTGCGACTTTTTCCCCACACACTTCCCTCCCACACTAAATTCACAATTCCTTGATGTCTAAGAATGTGTCCTACCAATCTATCCCTTCTTTTAGTCAAGGTATGCCAGAAATTTCTTTTCTCCCCAATTCTGTTCAGTACCTCCTCATTAGTTACATGATCCACCCGCCTAATTTTCAGCATTCTTCTGTAGCACCATATTTCAAAAGCCTCAATCCTCTTCCTGTCCGCACTGTTTATCGTTCATGTCTCACTCCCATACAAGGCAACACTCCATACAAATGCCTTCAGAAAGGACTTCCTTAGGCTTAAATCAATATTCGATGTTAACAAATTTCTCTTTTTCAAGAACGCGTTTCTACCCATTGCCATTCTGCATTTTATATCCTCTGTGCTGCGACCATCATTTGTTATTTTACTCCCCAAGTAACAAAACTCATCTACCTCCTTTATTGCTTCGTTTCCCAATCTAATTCCTTCAGCATCACCTGATTTTCTTACACTGCACTCCATTACCCTAGTTTTGCTCTTGTTAATGTTCATCTTATATGCACCTTTCAGCACACTGTCCATTCCGTTCAATTGCTCTTCCAGGTCCTTTGCTGTATCTGACAGAATTACTATGTCGTCGGCAAAACGAATGTTTTTAATTCCTCACCCTGAACTTTAATTCCTTCTCCAAATTTCTCCTTGCTTTCCTTTATAGCTTGCCCAATGTACAAATTGAATAACAATGGAGAAAGACTACAACCCTGTCTTACTCCCTTTCCAACCACTGCATCCCTTTCATGCCCTTCAACTCTGACAACCGCTGTCTGGTTTTTGTACAAGTTCTAAATAACCATACGCTCCCTATATTTTACTCCTGCTTGCTTCAGAACTTGAAAGAGTTTATTCCAACCAACATTGTCAAAAGCCTTCTCCAAATCTACAAAAGCTAGAAATGTAGGTTTGCCTTTTCTTAATCTAACTTCTAGGATAAGCCCGTAAAGTGAGTATTGCCTCCCGTGTTCCTACATTTCTCCTGAAACCAAACTGATCTTCCCCGAGGTCGTCTTCTACCAGCTTTTCCATCCTTCTGTATATAATTCGTGTTAATATTTTGCAACCATGACTTATTAAACTGATGGTTCTGTAGTTTTCACACCTGTCTGCACCTGCTTTCTTTGGAATGGGGATTATTACATTTTTCTTAAAGTCTGAGGGTCCTTCGCCTGTCTCATACATCTTACACACCAGGTGAAACACGTTTGTCATGGCTGGTTCTCCCAGAGACTTCAGTAGCTCTGAGGGAATATCATCTACTCCAGGGGCCTTGTTTCGACTTAGGTCCTTCAGTACTCTGTCAAATTCTTCTCCCAGTACAGTATCTCCTATTTCATCTTCATCTACATCCTCTTCCCTTCCTGCAATATTGTCTCGAAGTTCATTTCCTTTGTAGAGCCCCTCTATATACTCTTTCCACCTTTCAGCTTTCCCTTCTTTGCTGAGAACTGGTTTTCCATCAGTGTCCTTGATATTCATAGAGCTGTTTTTCTTATCGCCAAATGTTTCTTTTATTTTCCGGTAGGCTGTATCTATTTTTCCCCTATTTATACATTCTTCTACATCCTTGCATTTGCCTTCTAGCCATTCCTGCTTAGCCATTTTGCACTTCCTGTCAATCTCATTTCTTAGTCGTCTGTACTCCATTTTGCCTGTTTCATTTACTGCATTTTTATACTTTCTCCTTTCATCGATTAAATTTAGTATCTCCTGTGATATCCAAGGATTCTTTGTAGGTCTTGCCTTCCTACCTATTTTGTCCTCTGCTGCCTTCACTATTTCATCTCTCAATTTTACCCATTCCTCCTCAACTGTTTTATTTTCCCCTGTTTCTGTTAATTATTGCTTGAAGCTCCCTCTGAAATTCTTAAGAACCTCAGGTTCCTTCAATTTATCCAGGTCTCATCTCCTTATTTTCCTCCCTTTTTGTAGTTTCTTTAGTTTCAGCCTACAGTTCATAACCAACAAGTTATGGTCAGAGTCTATATCTGCCCCTGGGTATGTCTTACACTGTAAAACCTGGTTCCGAAATCTATGTCTTACCATTATAAAATCTATCTGGTATCTCCCGGTGTCTCCTGGTCTCTTCCATGTATACAACCTTGTTTTGTGATTCTTGAACTAGGTGTTTGTTATAACTAAATTATGTTCTGTGCAAAATTCTACCAGGCGGTTTCCTCTTTCATTCCTTTTGCCCAGACCATATTCACCTACTATCTTCCCTTCCCTTCCTTGTCCTACTACCGAATTCCAGTCTCCCATAACAATTAAGTTTTCCTCTCCCTTAATTGTCTGAATAATTTCCTTTAGCTCCTCATATATTTCTTCGATTTCCTCATCATCGGCAAAGCTAGTTGCCATATAAACCTGTACTACTGTTGTCGGTGTTGGCTTCGTATCTATCTTGACAATGATAATGCGATCACTGTGCTGGTCATAGTAGTTTACCCGCATTCCTATTTTCTTATTCATTATCAATCCTACTCCTGTGATCCCCCCAATTGATTTTGTATTTATAATACTGTACTCACCTGACCAGAAATCCTGTTCATCCTGCAACCGAGCTTCACTAATCCCCACTATATCTAACTTCAACCTATCCGTTTCCCTTTTTAAATTTTCTAATTTTCCTACTCGATTAAGGGATCTAACATTCCACGCTCCGACCCGTAGAATGCCAGTATTGTCTTTCCTGATGATCACATCCTCCTGAGTAGTCCCCGCCCGGAGATCCGAATGGGGGACTATTTTACCTCCGGAATATTTTGCCCGAGAGGATGCCATCATCATATGTTCATACAGTAGAGCTGCATGTCCTCGGGAAAAGTAACGGCTGTAGTTTCCCCTTGCTTTCAGCTGTTCGCAGTAATTGTGTGGCAAAGCCACATTAGCTGATGTTACAAGGCCAGCTCAGTCAATCATCCAGACTGTTGCCCCTGTAACTACTGAAACGCTGCTGCCCGTCTTCAGGAACCACTCGTTTGTCTGGCCTCTTCACAGATACCCCTCCGCTGTGGTTGCACCTACGGTACGGCTATCTGTATCGTTGGGGCACGCAAGCCACCCCACCTCGGCAATGTCTGTGGTTCATGGGAATGGACAAACTACTTATGAACTAGCTAATACTAAGGACGGCACAAATACCCATGCCCGAGTGGGGATCCGAACCCCCGGCCGTAGTGGCCGCGCCGCAGAACGCTCGGCCACCCCGGTCAGCCCTCCAACGTTTGAATGTGACTTCATTGTTCTTTCGGACAGGTCCGAATAACACCGTTTTGTTGACTGTAACGGCCATAATTTTACGAATTCGAACTTTTGAAACATTTCGTCCGTTTCGAAGCGGAAAATTCGGGTTCGAATCCTGGTCCAGCACAAGCTTTCAACTTCGTTCTTGGATTTATTTCAACGCCCAAAAACGGTCGAAATGTTTCAATATTTCGAATTCGTAAAATTACGGCCGTTAAAGTCAACAAATCGTGTCTCTTAATGAAGACGTCTGAAAGAACAATCAGTAATTGTAAATTGTGCCACCAACAGGCAATTGACAATTTCAATGCTAACGTATTCAAACTCTCGTACCATTACGGGAATCCAGTATAAGCTGCGAGCAAGAGGAATCAATGGCCAGCGGCGCTACAAGTTGAGAATTTGGGTTGGAAGGGTTCCGTGTCGGTATAGCCTAACACCGGGCGCCGTTGCTCAGAGCTCCCGGACAGGGGAGGCTAAACGTCCTCTGTAATAAAAAAAATCTGAGCCAACCATTCCACGAACAACCACGAACTAACTGAACGAACAACCGCGAACCATATATCTACCAGATGAAAATAAATAAAAAAAAAATAAAAAAATAATAATAAACGGTTAAAGCGACCGCTAGGCCGTAGAGGGAAATCGTGGTTCGAATCCCGGTACAGCACAAAATTTCAACTTCTTTGTTGAAGGGTCGAAATGTTTCAATATTTCGAATTCGTAGAATTATGGCTGTTGAAGTCTACAATTCAGATACCGTACCTTATGTTTTTTCTTCATTATTTTTGGGGAGGGGGACAGCCTCCCCCTGCCTTATATACGCCACTTGTCTACTATTATATACGAGGCTCGTCCAGAAAGTAAGTTCCGTTTGGTTATATAAAACGAACGGGTACAGACACAGAAAAAATATTGATTATACAAAAATCTACAACTGTTAAACTACTTTTCTACATAGTTTCCGAAATTTTGTAGGCAATTGTCATAGCATGGCACAAGGTTTTGTGTGCCTTTTTCATACAATGTTGCCGCCTGGGTTTTCAACCACGTGGTAACATGTTCTTTCAGCTCGTCATCATCGTTGAAGTGTTGTCCACCAAGGACAGATTTTAGGTGTAAGAAGAGGATTACTGTCAAAAGATTTTTTATTTTTCACGATAATGCCTGACCTCACACACCGAATGTGACCAAACAATTCTTACGGAAATTTCAATGGGACCTGTTCGATCATCCTCCATACAGCTCGGACCTCTCTCCTAGCGACTTTCACCTCTTCTTACACCTAAAATATGTCCTTGGTGGTCAACACTTCAACGATGATAAGAGCTGTTACTACATGGCTGAATACACAGGCGGCAACCTTCTGTGAAGGATGCATGCAACATCTTGTGGCATGCTATGACAAGTGCCTACAAAATTTCGACAGTTTTGTGAAAAGTAGTTTAAGAGTTGCAGAATTTTGTGCAATAAAAATTTCTTCTGTATCTGTGTACAATTTCATTTTATTACCAAACGGAACTTACTTTCTGGACGCGCCTCGTATATATCACATACACAAGTAAGGAGCAATACAGACGACATGGCAAATGCTCATGTCAGTTACTTCAAGCTGTTTTGAAATTCACTCTTTCACACAACTTTTGACAATAATTGAAAACAAAGTCAAACTTCTAAAGGAAAACAAATGTCTACTGAGTTTGTTGGAGTTGGCCTTCCATTTTAAGGTAATAAATGCTATGCTGCTGAACCCTTACCTTGTACCAACGATTATATTTCGACGTGAAGCAGATGATCTCATGTAGGTAGGCCAAAATGAGGTACTGCGAACACTTGCTGCCATAAATACATTTGACATAACGCGTTAAATACGTAGCGTGGTAAACGACAATTAATATTAGCTACGCAAGGAAATACACATTGTTGCGACGCTCTGAAAACGATATAACAAGACGAAAATGACTGTCTCTGTGGTGTCAAAGACGAACGACAAAATCAGACACAATCTGTTACATTGTACATTTGGACAGAGCATTTGAACTTCGTATAAGGCGACCAACTTTTTCAAATCCCATGCGGGACGTTTCGCGGATTTGTATGGGGACTATGAACACGTGAGTCTCTGTCAGGACTCTTTCTACTGCAGGCAAAAGTGCAAGCCATCGTGTTTTACTATATCCCACGATTCTTTAGTGCTGCATTTCTGCTTGTTCGCAAAAATCTTGGAGAACTTCTACACGCGCTGTGTATATAACTTCGTAACAATATATTCGACGCCCATTGCTAATAGATCTGCTGATGTTTGAGTAGCGTTGTGTGCAATATGCGCTGCACGCCCCACGCCAACTCTTTTTCTCCCTAAGTTGTTATGATTTTTGAAGAAAACATTACAGTGTCTTCACGTTGAACACCCGCCTAAATTTGTATTGGCATTATCTGCACGAATTCCTCCTTAAGCCCATGTTTTTCCAGAATATCTAATAAAGAAACATATGCAATAACTGCAGTTTCACCAGGTAAATTCAGGACAGCTAATAATTTACATTAATTCCAGTCTTTACATGAAAGTATCGCACTAATATTGGAAATATTTTGAGGTTTTTGTGATTTGATACGTCTACAGATACATAGAATGTATTTTTTTCCTGAACTACCGTCTGTAGGCGCATTCACATTCTTTATTATTGCTGCGTAGTTTTCCCACAGCGAAATTCTTTTGAAACACTTTTTGAATCAATTTAGAAGTGAATTCCATCGCTCTAAAACTGCGATTGTGACTTACCTTGTGAAAAGCTCACAAACCTTCGGTTCTTACAAATTATGCGTTGTCAGTGAAGTTTTCCTGACGGAAATAAGTTGACAGTGATGATCAACCTGCAGTCGTCTGCGCCCTTTTATGTTTGTCAGATGTTAAATCACGTGTACGTATTTACTTCCGTGAGCGACAGAGAATATCCCATTACACGTTTTGCACCGCACTTCTGAAGGTGGTGTACACTTATGTAAAAAGGGAACTCCTTTTGCAAGTTCTTCCTCAGTTGACAAATTCGGTATTGAACAGTAAAACAAGCAAATCAGTTCACGGAACACGGCGAAGCACGCAAACACAAATCAACAATGTCGAATCTCCGCGCGGATTGTCTTACAACCTAAACAATCGTCCGTTGTACTTATGCATCATCCGGAATGTTTCGTCTGGAACTTATTGTTCTTCAGATCGCTGCCAACCTAAGAGAACTAATAGTAGTTACCCCAGGCTAACAGCAAGTGGTATTTTACGTAGTCGAACTATATATTTATTTCCTTTTTTATGTACAAGGGAGAGATGGCTAGTGGAGAATGCAAATTGTTTTACTCAGGCATGGAGAAGAGTGGTAGGTATGGTGTGGCAATTATGAGCTGATAAAGAACCTATTGAGAGTGGAGTGTGTAGATGATGTTGATGAGATTAAAAGGTGACAAGAATGACATAGTTTTAATATAAATATACATGCCAACAAGTCTGCACGCT
This sequence comes from Locusta migratoria, assembly GCA_026315105.1. NCBI lineage: Eukaryota > Metazoa > Arthropoda > Insecta > Orthoptera > Acrididae > Locusta > Locusta migratoria. Next base: position 705,246,984 of record CM048745.1, on the reverse strand, counting down.
GATGAGGAAGTAGAAAAAAATTACGAAAATATTGAAGCAATTAAGGATAACAAAAAAAGCGATGCTTTACATCATTGTAATGGGGGACTTGAATGCAGTGGTAGGAGAAGGAAAAGAAGAGGGAGTGTATGGAACATTTGGACTGGGAAATAGAAATGACAGGGGTGACAGGCTGGTTAACTTCTGCAGAGAAAATTCTCTTGTGGTTGGGAACACCTTGTTTGAAGACCACAAAAGACGAAGATATACATAGATATTTGGGCTGAATGTCGGCAGGTACCAAATTGACTACATTATTATACAGAATAGGTACAAAAATTGCCTAAAATGCAAGAGCATACCTTGGAGCAGACATAGATTCTGACCACAACTTGGTGGTGGCAGACTAAGCATTAAGCTGAAGCGTGTGAGAGGAGGAAAACCGAGAGAGAAATTTGACTTAGAAAGACTCAAGGAAGAGGGTACGAAAACTGAGTTGGAAAACACTTTTTGTCAAAATGGGTTAGAGGGCCCAAAGAAGAGACTGCACACGAGATATGGACGAGATTGAGCCAAAAACGCAAGGAATCTGCAAAAGAAGTTTTAGGGATGAGGAAGCTCAAAAGAGAAAGTAAAGAGTGGGTAACTAAGACAATGCTGTGCAAGAGGGAAGAGAGAAGGAAATGGAAGGCAGTAGAAAGCTGAATAATGAACTAAGGAGAGAAATAGAAGAGGCAAGGAACACATGTTTGAGAGACAGGTCAATTAATAGAGGAACTAGAAAAGGAAGGAAAATATGAAATGATGTATAGATTAGCTGCTGATCTAGTCTTGGAAGCCAAGAAAAACAGGACAAGAATTGAAATAGAAAGAAGTGACGTCACAGTGGTCCATAAACGAAGAAATGATGGCAAGGTGGCAAGAATACGTAGAGTGCTTATATGAGGCCGATCAAAAACCGATCAATATTGAACTGGAAGAGGAGAAGAGAGTTACTGAAGAGGACAAAGGATGCCGCATCTTAGTAGAAGAACTAGAAAAGGCTTTAAGAGAGATGAAGACTCGCAAAGCATGTGGAATTGATGGACTACCAGCAGAGTTGTCTAAGAGCCTTAGGAGTAGTGGGGTGAAGGATTTAACTTATCTATGTAACAAGATATATGAAAATGGTGAATAGCCAGATGACTTTATCTCATCAGTAATGACACTCATTGACAAGAAAAGAAATGGCAACAAATGTGAGGATTTTCGAACCATAAGTTTGATTTCTCATGCAGCAAAAGTTCTGTTATGGGTGATAAATAGAAGACTTCATGGAAGACTGGAAAAAAGTATTGCAGAAGAGCAGTTTTGTTTTAGAAGAGGAAAAGGAATGAAAGATGCTATTGGACTACTAAGAAATATAGGCGAGAGATACATCGAAAGAAGAAGAGAAGTGTATACTGTTTTCATTGATTTGGAGAAGGCCTTCAACAGAGTACAGTGGAATACTTTAATGGACATACTAAGAAAGAATGGAGTAGACTGGAGGGACAGAAGACCGATTAAGAATCTATATCTGAAACAGAAAATAAGAGTACAAATTAGGAATGAGGTGACAGAGGAAAGAACAGTAGTTAGGGAAGTGAGGCAGGGTTGCTGTCTCTCCCCAATACTGTTTAACACACTATACCTGGAACACATTATGCAGAAATGTATAAAACAAATCAGAGGTGTACGGGACGGTGGTAGGAGAATAGAAGGTATTCGATTCGTCGATGATATGGTATTACTGGCAGAGAGCGAAAGAACTATGATTGAAATGTTAAATGATTTCAGTAAGACCTGTGAAGAATTTGAAATGAAAGTTAATAAGAAAAAGAAAAATATATGGTCATAATGCAAGAAAAGTAGGAACAATAATAAGGGTAGGTCAGCAAGTAATAGAGCAAGTTAGTGCTTTCAAATACCTGGGAAACATAATTACAGAAGGTATGCCACAAGGAATTGAAAACCCGCACAGCAATTGCCAAAGAAGCATTTAATAAGAGGCGGCTTCTATGCGTTCGTATGGACAGGAATCTGAGGAAGAGACTGACAAAATGTTTTATATGGAGTGTGGCACTATGGCTCTGAGACATGGACATTGAGAAAAGAGGACGAAAGCAGATTAGAAGCATTCAAGATGTGGACTTGGAGGAGGATGGAAGGGATAAAGTGGGTAGACAAAGTGAGGAATGAGGAGGTGTTGAGAAGAGTGGGTGAAGAGAGAGAAATTCTAAAGGTAACAGAAAGAGGTAATCAGAAGAGATTTTCTGGTGATGGATGCTATGGAGGAAACCATGAATGTAAGAAGAAGATGAGGACACAGAAGATACCAGATGGTTGACAGTATAAAGATAGGAAACAGTTACGAGAAAGCAAAGAGGGCAGCAAAAGATAGGACTGCTTGGAGAGCTGCATGTGAAGACCTATCTCAGGGCAGAACACTGATATGATTATGTACAGTAGACAACGAAAGGTACTGCACATAATAACACTCGTAAATCCTCGTATTGTGTTTCACTGCAAGGTTTTTAAATAAACGCCTTTTGCTACTGGGAATGAAGGGTTTTATTTTTATATTTTTAAGTCACCCATACGCGTTTCGCCTTTCTCTCAAGGCATCATCAGTGGGTGTCAGCTGTGTCGTATTGTGATTCGTAGTGCTTATGATACGTGGAAATATTCTGCAGTTGGCGGTATGTGAAAATTACCGAAATGCGGGAAAAATTAGGCATTTCGCGGAACACTTTTATTACAATTATTTATATGGTGTCTATTCTTTTCGGACATGTCCGACAGATAAGACAACATTTGTTGATATTAACGGCCATAATTTTACGCATTAGAAATAATTAAACATTTCGACTGTTTCAGGGCACTGAAATAAATCCAGTTGCAAAGATGAAAATTTGTGCTGGACCGGGATTCGAACCCGGATTTCCCACACTGTCATATAGTTGGATAGCCGCAACCAGTTAGGCTATCCAACTATATGACAGCAAAACTGAAAAATGGTAGGAAAACAAGGAGATGGGTCCTGGGAAAACAGGAAGCCTAAAGTTCTTTAGTGATTCAGAGGGAGCATGAGGCAACGATTCAAACAGGGGAAACACTCGTGAAGATGACAATATAAAAATATGTGAGTAATATTAGTAGTCAATTTTATTCAGAATCAAAATAATCCTACTGCGTGAGAACGGTTATCGATCCCATTTAATCAAACAAATAATGTAAAACAAAACATTTCTTTTATAGTTGACCATTGGCGATGCTTTAGAATAAAGCGAAACGTGTCTGGTCTAAATTAGACTAATTTTCTGTTGCATAAGACGGTTACCTATCCTATACAAATTGTAAACTCAAACTGCCGAGAAAGGAGGCCAAAACCACGAAAAGAATTATGAAAGTAATACAGTTGAAGATATATGATTAGCTCGGGGAGATGAAATAGGGAAGGGAACGGTGAAGAATTGAATTTAATACATAGAAGTTTGTCATACTTGGGAGGGGGGAGGGGGGGAGGCGATCTGTTCAATTATTTTATTATGTAAAACGGCCAAGATCGCTAATTATCTTTATTAAGATGACCTGTTTCGGCAGGTTAAAAACACGTGTGACACGCCAACAATAATATGGGTGAACAACGTAGTGCATGGAGTGAAACATCCGATGACGGCAACTTAGTCTGCGAAACTGCTCATCTTAATAAAGATAATTAGCCAGTAGCGAATGTAGCGAATATTTTTGGAATGGGGTGGCAAGATTAATGAAAAGATAAGTAATTTGAAGTAGACACCTCGTGATATTTTGTATCAGTTTTGATACTCATATTCAGAGAAAAATTTCTACTGAAGCTTTTTTATTGTTGACGTTAAATCATAAAATACATAGCTTTTTTCCTTATATTTATTATTTAGGAAGGGCCCCTTGAGTCCCGCCACCCTTTATAAGCACCTGTAATTATCTATATTGACTGTTTTACATAATAAAAACTGAATTTAAATGATGATAGGAGAAAATATAAACATGCAGCAAATGAAGCAGGCAAGAGGGAATACAGATGCCTAAAAACGTAAGGAAGTTCAAACTAGCTAACAGGTGTGGCTAGAAGGCAACTGAAAGTCCTGTAACTAGGGGAAAGTAGTGGATGAGTTTTTATATTTGGGCAGTGAAGTAACTGTGATGGAAGGAACAGAGAGAGATTATATGCCAGTGGATTTCCGAAGAAGATAATTTTTTTGGCACTGAATATTAATTCAGGTGTTAGGATGATATTTCTCTGGCAGATAGTCTTGTATGGGAGTGAAACGTGGATGATTAGCTGTTCAGACAACAAAAGGTTAGAAGGTTTTGAAATATGATACTACAGAAAAATTCTGATGATGAGATGGGTAAGTCAGGTAACTGTTGTTGTTACGGTCTTCAGTCTGGAGACCGGTTTGATGCAGCTCTCTATCCTACTCTATCCTGAGCAAGCCTTTTTATCTCCTCATAAGAACGGTAACCCACATCCATTTGAATCTGCTTACTATATGCGTCTCTTTGTCTCCCTCTGCGATTTTTACCTCACACATTTCCCTCCAATTCTAAATTTACGATTCCTCGATGTCTAAGAATGTGTCCTACCAAGCGATCCCTTCTTTTAGTCAAGGTATACCAAAATTTCCTTTTCTCACCAATTCTGTTCAGTGCCTCTTCATTAGTTACGCGATCTACCCACCTGATCTTCAGCATTCTTCTGTAGCACCACATTTCAAAAGCTTCTATTCTCTTCCTGTCCGCACTGTTTATCGTCCATATTTCACTCTCATAAAAGGCAACACTCCACGCAAATGCCTTCAGAAAAGACTTCCTTGCACTTAAATTAATATTCGATATTAGCAAATTTCTCTTTTTCAAAAATGCTTTTCTCTGCATTTTATATCCTCTGTACTGCGACCGTCATATGTTATTTTACTACCCAAGTAACAAAACTCGTCTACCACCTTCATTGTTTCGTTACCTAATCTAATTCCTTCAGCACCACCTGATTTTCTAAGATCACATTCCATTATCTTTGTTTTGCTTCCATTCAACTGCTCTTCCATGTCCTTTGCTGTCTCTGACAAAATTACTATGTCATCAGCAAAACGCAATGTTTTTATTTCTTCACCCTGAACTTTAATTTTTTCCTCGCTTTATTTCACCGCCTTCTCTATGTACAAATTGAATAACATCGAAGAAAGGCTACATCCCTGTCTTACTCCCTTCCCAACTAATGCTACCCTTTCATGCCCTTCGAGTCTAATAACTGCGGTCTGACTTTTGTACAAGTTGTAAGTAACTTTCCTTTCCCTGTATTTTACCCCTGCTGTCTTCAGAATTTGAAAGAGTTTATTCCAATCAACATTGTCAAAAGCTTTCTCCAAATCTCCAAAAGTTAAACATGTAGGTCTATCTTTCCTTTCACGTAACTGTGACTTATTGGGTCAAAACTGTGGAGAAAAGAAAATGGTGACATATTTTGACTAAAAGAAAGGATTGTTTGATAGGACACGTTCTCAGCTATCAAAGACTCGATTTACTATTCAAGAGAAGTGTAAGGGTAAAAATCGCAGATTAAAACCAAGAAACGTCAATGTCCGTAGCGCAGTGGCTACACCGGTTCCCGTTAGCTCATTATATTACCGAAATTAAGCACTACTGGGCTTGCCTGGCACTTGGATGGGTAACCTCCCGGATCTGCCGAGCGCTAAGGGCAAGCGGGGTGCATTCAGTTCCTGCGAGGCCAATTAAGGAGCTACATGATTGGGAAGCAGTGGCTCCGGTCTGGAAAACCGACACAACGGCCGGAAGAGCGGGGCGCTGACCACGCCCCCTTCCATACCACATCCGGTGACGCCTTGAGGCGGTGGATGACTCGGCAGCCGGTCGGTACCCCTTGGGCTCTCGAGGTGTGTGGGACGGAGTTTAGTTTAGAAAGCATGAGACGAGTTCAGTAAGCACTTTCAAATGGATGTGGATTGCAGTTGTTATTCAAAGAGGAAGAGGCTTCTGCAGGGTAGGGTAGCATGGAGATCCGCAATGAAACCATTCTTGGGACTGAACACAACAAAATAATAATAATAATAATAAATAAAAATAGAATAAAATAAAATAAACCCAGCAGATATAAATAAACATTTTAGAATGTGTGTCAGTAGCTTTTGAGGCCGATTACACTTACAACGTAAATTTCGCGCACGCCCCTATGTGTGATGCGTTGTTGATACCAACATCGGTCAAGTGACGGAAGGAGAAAAGCTGAGTTCCTGTCTTCACATGGTACTTAAAGTTGTGGGGCGTACTTTTACTGCTTTTCTCAGATTTTACTGAAATAAACCATTGATTTTAGTTACGAATTGTCTCATTCTGTATAACATAGGTAAAAATGTTAACACGATTTCATTGTGTATAACATAGGTAAAAATGTTAACACGAATTTGTGGTTCCGATTTTTACATTGGTAGGTTGAAAGAGGAACCACATTTTGTAATCTTTTCACAAGCACTAATATTAGCTACTCTTCTTCAGTGATTATCGTTTTCGTTCCTGGATGACTCACTCAGTTCACCGCTTTCACGCCTAAAGAACCGCCAGTACCCCGCCTCCTACTTTCCAAACTTCACAGAAGCTCTCCTGCGAACCATGCAAGACTAGCACTCCTGGAAGAAAGGATATGGTGGAGACATGGCTTAGCCACAGCCTAAGGGATGTTTCCAGAATGAAACTTTCACTCTGCAGCGGAGTGTGTGCGGAGAGTTTGGAAAGTAAGAAGCGAGGTACTGGCGGAAGTAAAGTTGTGAGGCGGCATCGTGAGTCGTGTCGGGATAGCACAGTCGGTAGTGCGCTTGCCCGCGAAAGGCAAAGGTCCCAGGTTCGAGTCCCGGTTCCGGCACACAATTTTAATCTGCCAGGAAGTTTCATATCAGCGCACACTCTGCTGCAGACTGAAAGTTTCATTCTGGAAACATGCCTTAGGCTGTGGCTAAGCCATGTCTCCACCATATCCTTTCTTCCAGGAGTGCTAGTCTTGCATGGTTCGCAGGAGAGCTTCTGTGAAGTTTGGAAAGTAGGAGGCGAGGTACTGACGGAAGTAAAGTTGTGAGGCGGCATCGTGAGTCGTGTTGAGATAGCACAGTCGGTAGTGCGCTTGCCCGCGAAAGGTAAAGGTCACAGGTTCGAGTCCCGGTTCCGGCACACAATTTTAATCTGCCAGAAAGTTTCAATTTAATACTTGTATTAACAACTTCCATTTAACAATTTTACTTCTTTTGGTATTGATGAGAGCTTTATTCTAATATTATTTTACTGTGAGAGCTGCATAAAGGCGCAAAGCGATTACTTCTTAACAAATTTTGCGTAGCAAACTCAAATCTATTCTGTCCAATAGTTGAAGCTATCACTCGACTCTCTTCACAGCACCGTAGCTTGCAGTTCGCGAGATTACGTCAGAGTGAAAGTATGAATTCCAGCTCTCCCGTCGCCCTCTCCGTTTTCAGCATAATACTCGTAGAGCAAAATTACAGTGTGCATATAGTACTTGTAAAATATTCTGAAAGTACTTTTAGCACAACTTGAAATTTAATTGAAATTGAAATTTAATTGAACTTCATTTCGATGTATGACTAGAATGCAATTCAGCTTTCTAATAATTATTTTTCTTTTACTTTTCTTAGGCGAAGAGGTGACAAAATTCAGACGTCAGCAGATGAGGTTAATGAGCGGGTAAAGACACGATTGAGGAATTTTATACCCGCAAGAAGATTGTACCATCCATCGCTAAAATGCTACTTCTTTAAAAAATAAAATTGACTGGAAATTGAGTGCTACCGCTCTAAGGAATCTATTAAAGTCCACAGGCTTCGAAATGGAAGAAAATCCAAAATAAAAGTCAGCTGTTGATTGAGCGCCCAGACATAGTGTTCTGGCAGTCTCGCTTCGCCGTTTGAAATGAAAAACACAAGTGAAGCGGAGACGGAAATTTTGTATCTAGATGAGACCTCGGTCGATAATAATTTGACATTTGGAAAATATTGCCAGAATGAAGAGGTGACGGGTGTCACAACATGGGGAAGTGCTTCTAGAAGGCTTATTATAGGAAGCGTGGATTCGAGAAAGAGTTTTCTGAAAGAAACACAGCTCCAGTTCTGAGCGAAATCACCGCAAGGTTATTACCATGGACAGATGAAATGTGCAAATTTTGAGAAGAGGTTTCAAGAGGAGATTCTTGTGAATCTGGTAAAATTTTTACCAAAATATGAAATAGTGAATACTCAAAAATGAAGAAAAAACACTAATTGCGAGCATCTAATGATGTAATAAAGAAAATATAAATGTAAATCTTCCCTGGCTACAAAGTGCGATGCAGGCACTAAAATACCCACCCACCCCCTCAGGAGTTGGAATGAAAAGTGCTAAAAAATGAACAGTTGAATTTTTGGATAATGCTACAACTCCAACAGAAGACGGTCTGCCACTAAGTGACGAGGAAGTGAACGTGGAAGGAGTCATGGACCAAATAATGCACAATGAGAATCCACGAAAGGGTGCAGAGGAGACAAGAAGAAACAGATTGGGTGAAGATGAGGAGCTACTAAGAACCCGGAAGGGAAACTGTCAGCAAGAGAAAGAAGGAGATGACGATAATAAACTATTCTTGCTTTCATTGCATAATGACTAAAAGACACTCCCTGATCGTATGAAGCTGGCTGTAAAAAGCCACATACTTGGAGTGCTCTCCTTTGCTTCTTTGGCTACCTCTACACGTCCGCAGTTTTACACCCAACAACAATATGGGCCTCCACCAACCGGCTATTTTCAACAATCACTTATGCATTTCAAATACCAGCAAACAATGTTCGATAGGGGGCTCACTGCGATGCCATACCAGGACAGACCTGGTACACAAAACAAAGAGATCTCAAATCACTATCTCGTTCCGACTTCAGTATCCAGTGATGTATCACATTCATCAAGTGATGTGTTAATTAACTATTTTCTTAATCATTATTTCAATATGTATATTGGTGTATCTTGGTTATTTTCTGTGCACCTAATAAATAATGAGAAATATCAGGTTTTAAATGTTTATTTTTTACTAATCTCAGTGTCAAAGCTAAACTCTCTTCTAGTAGAATGTCCTGTGTCATAGAAGCGTCTTTTCTTCGAAACATGTTGCTGGTTCCATACGAAAGTTCTTGAAATTTATTTCTTGACATACGATAACCCTTCGTCGTGTTGCAAATCATCGAATAATGTATGAAAAAATCCACACTGCATGTCTGCATCTTTCTGAAATCAGTGGATGGAACCAGAATGTTCTTTTTCTCTTTTTGTGTTTATTCTGTCTCCGAATAAGAAACAAAACCGGAATCATATAAGATTCTGTGTCCATGGCCACTGCCATACTGACGTTTTACACACGAGGCGAGCAGAACTTGCGGCGCGTTTGTAGCGCTGCTAAGGCGGAAGGTCAATATCACAAACTATTTTAGATTCAACCGTGATCAATTCCAATATGTGCATGGTCTCATCGAGAATCAAATTGAGAGTGAGGGATGCATCGTTTCAAGGCCGATTGGAACCGAGGAGAAATGTGCTTCTTTTTCCATTTAAAAAAAAGGTAAGTTATGAGTCACCTGTATTGTCTGTACTGCGTTATGTAACATTGCATTCAGGCCCTGCACACACAATTGTGCCTTTCTGGTTTTGTTCGCTGTATTTCTTTGTGATTCAGGCCAGAAAGTTAGGGCCTGTGTCAGACAATCGTGGATGGACTGTGGTAACGTGTTTTAGTTCCATGTTTCTATATTGAGTGACACAAGCACTCTGGAAACTTCCAGTACACTTACAATGGTCACAAGAAAGACTCGTTGACAATGTGTTGATATACTTGTTTTGACAAGTGAAGCCATCATATCTGACCGCCAGTTGATTTTATATGATCCTGTGATGTTATTATGTAATTTCTTTCAAAGACGTGTTAATATAAGATGGTGTAGATCATAATAATTTGTAGTGAAGGCACAAAACAGACAATTGTGTGAGTAAAAAATTTTTGAAGATAAATTTATTTTCTTTTTTATAATGAATTACTGTATGTGTTTTGTATATTAAATGTTCCTCTCTATATTAATGTCACATCACCTACAGCCTTGGGTCTGAAAGGGATATAATATTACAATTACCATTGACAGAGAGTAACAGTTCAGCGTTTATAATAAAATCTTTATTGAATAAACATAATAATATTCAATGTCCAAAATGTTCTCTAATAACAATCAAAAATTGTCTCAGTACAACAAAATATAAATAGCGAAATTTTTTAAGAGATTCAGTTATCAGAGAAATAATAAATATGAGCAAATCAAGCCGATTTAAAGCCGTTGTTGAAGTTCTTTTTTGAAACTCACAGTTGTCCTATAGGGTTTGGGATGGACTGTTGGAATGTGAAGAAGTGGTGTAGGATGGACCAGGGGTTTGGTTACTGTAAGGGGCCAACTCGTGATGTGATAACTGTTGATCTGTGTTCGACTGTGGAATTCTAGGGGGAATGTTCAGCAATGAGGCCTCCATTTCTGTTACCACACGGAAAATGTCGTTTCTGACGACAAACTGAGATGATAGTGGCATGTTTCTAGTCATATGGTACATAGACATGAAGAAGTGGTACAGAGAATCACTTGCAGCACTCGTTTGTACCAGCACATTTCTTCTTTCTTCCAGTCTAAATTTTCTTCTTTCTTCATGTTGCTCCATGCTTCGCTTGAGTAAACCTGCAATACTGTCTTTATTCGTTTGCTTTGTAGATGTGCGGTCTAGTGTAGAAGGTGAAATTTCAGGAAGCGCCTGTGACTGAAATTCGTACCGAGCACTTCCGATTTCCGGCTGCATTTCCAGTGTCTCCGCACAGTCATCGACTACATCAGTTTGACTGTCAGTGGCACAATTGTGTGATGTGGTGTCATGATCGCTGTCAGTGTATTCGTTCACGTATCCTTCTCTTATTGTATTGGCCATATGTGGCAGTAGAAATCCCATCTGTTTCTGAAATTTCCATGGTTTGAGAGAATCAGCCGGTGATCCACTTTTCTGGAGTTTTTGCTGTCTTCTGAGAGCATCTCTCAGTGAATGTCTTAATTTCTCCCACAACGCCTTCGCCTCAGCTCCTGCAACAATGGTGTCAAAACAGAAATTTGATATGTAACATTATTCACTTGTCAGTTAAAAAATAAATAAATAAAAACAGCTACAAAACTATCATTCTCTGGTTAATATCTTTCATGTTCTAGGTATTTGGCGACATGAAGCACATACACAACAGTTGCATACAACTACAGAATGGGGTGAACGAACGGTCTATAATATCGTGCCGGAAGTATCTCAAGATGTTTGGAAAGTAATGGAATCATTATTTTAGCCAGAACCCACGAAATAACAGTGGGATCAATCACAACAGTTCCTGCACTGCGTTGGTGCCATTAATGGTATAAACTCACTTTCTCCATCGTGCTAATGGCTACTCACACTATAATTTCACAACTATTGATGTAGGATCACAAGGGAGATTCGGTGATAGAAGCATTGGCGAAATGACGACGAAAAGCGCTTCACAGCTTGCGTCACCTGCAATACTACTTCCAATACAGGTACCAATGCTTTTTGTATTTTTAGGAGATGAAATGTTTCCTTTGAGAATTTGATGCGACCATATCCGAAACAAAGCGTCTTTGACAATTATTAAAACTAAGCTAGTCTTGCATGGTTCGCAGCAGAGCTTCTGTGAAGTTTGGAAAGTAGGAGGCGAGGTACTGGCGGAAGTAAAGTTGTGAGGCGGCATCGTGAGTCGTGTCGGGATAGCACAGTCAGTAGTGCGCTTGCCCGCGAAAGGCAAAGGTCCCAGGTTCGAATCCCGGCTCCGGCACACAATTTTACTCTGCCAGGAAGTTTGATAGACAGCATATTTAGTATATAGTTGCTTCGCGTTTCTAGTTTTTTGAGCAGCATTTGAAATTAAAGTAGATCGTGTGGCCATCGTTGTGAAAGCAACTTGAGTGATGCACTACTATTTAAGGATTTCTAAAGGTGAAATAAGTGCAGACGATTCAGTGGATGATATGCTAAAGGAGCAAATGCGACCATTGTTACAGCCAAATGTAACCGATGTTCACAGAAAGCTTTCACAATATTGGACTTAACCTTTCTGCATATTTCAACTCTGCAGGAATGGTTCTTTGCCAAAGGGAAAATGTTTCTAAATAAAGTATTGACAAACTAGTAATAAACATACAGTTACAATGGTACAACATAATCTTTCATATACATAAATGAATTCGTAACATTATCTCATGCTTCTATTTTATGAAACAACACATTGGTACAAGTAAAATAGCCTTTATGTTGGAATCAGTATTAACTACGATTTTAAATTAATTTGTTCGAAAAATGTTATTATTATAAGTCATACCTTATATCCTAACAAAACCCATTTCAGATCCAACATCATGGACATGCCTTCCATACTCGTAGGCTCGCTACAAGTGGGCCACATAAATATACAGTACCTACTGTCTCAGATCAACGAATGTACTGAAATATACTAGGACGACAGTTTTCATTCTATATTAATATCAAACTTGTGGTTTGATCCATATACAGTGGAAACTCAATTATCCGGACCTCAAAGAACATGATGTATGAGACAGGGAATATCGTGATTTCAATACCCAAGAAAGCAAGTGAAGACAAATGTGAAATTTACAGAACTATGAGTTTAATAAGTCATAGTTGTAAAATAATAACACTAATTATTTACAGACAAATGGAAAAACTGGTGGAATCTGACCTTGGGGAAGATCAGTTTGGATATAGGCGAAACGTAGGAACTCGTGAGGCAATTACGACTTATCTTAGAAGATAGGTTAAGGAAGGGAAACCTATGTTTTTAGCATTTGTGGATCTGAAGAAATCTTTGACAATGTTGACTAGAATACACTTTTTCAGATTCTGAAGGTAACAGGGGTAAAATATAGTGAGCGGAGAGTTATATTCAACTTGTACAAAAACCAGACAGCAATTATTAGAGTCGAAGACCATGAAAGGGACGCAGTGGTTGAGAAGGGAGTAAGACAGGGTTGTAGCCTTTCCTCAATGTTGTTCAATCTGTACATTGAGCACGCTTTGATGGAATGCAAGGGGAAATTTGGAGAGGGAATGAAAGTCCAGGGAGAGGGAGAAAACCTTGCGGTTTGCTGATGACATAGCAATTCTGTCAGAGACAGCAAGCCGGCCGCGGTGGCCGAGGGGACTGAGGCGCTCCAGTCACGGTCTCCACGGCCACTACGGTCGGGGGTTCGAATCCCCCCTCGGGCATGGATATTTGTTCCGTCCTTAGGATTAGCTAGTTTGTAAGTTTAGGGACTGATGACCCCGTAGTTAAGTCCCATAAACTATACAAACATTTGAACATTTTGAACAGAGACAGCAAAGGCCTGTAAAGGCAATTAAACGGAATGGACAGTGTCTTCAAAGGAAGGTATAAGATGAACATTAACAAGAGTAAAACGAGGGTAATGGAATGTAGTGACAGAAAATCAGGCGATGCTGAAGGAATTAGATTAGGTACTGAGACGATAGAAGAAGTAGACGAGTTTTGTTATTTGGGTAGCAAGATAACTTCTGATGACTGAAATAAAGAAGATATAAAATGCAGAATGACTATAGGAAGAAAAACGTTTCTGAAGAAGTGAAATTTGTTCACATCCAATATAAGTTTAAATGTTAGTAAGTCCTTTGCGAAAATATTTGTCTGGAGTGTAGCATTGTATGAGAGTGAAATTTGAACGATAAGGACTTCAGTCAAAAAGATGATAGAAGCTTTCGAAATGTGGTGTTACAGACGAATGGTGAAGATTAGATGGGTAGATCACGAAACTAATGAGGAAGTGCTCAACAGAATTGTGGAGAAAAGTAGTTTCTGGCATATCCTGAGAAGGAATAGATTGGTGGGACAAATTCGGAGTCGTCAAGGAATCGTCCACTTAGTATTAGAAGGAAGTGTGTGGGATAAAAATCGTAGAGGGAGACCGAGGGACGAATACAGTAAGCAGATTCAAAAGGATGTAGATTGCCGTACGTATTCTCAGATGAAGAGGCTTGCACAGGGCAGAGTAGCGTGGAGAGCTGCGTCAAACCAGTCTGCGGACTAATTCGCAATTATCTGGACGATATTTCGTGCTGGAACTACCGTTCCGCGCCCTCACACAATCTCTGTCCCGAACGTATTATTATTGTTTGAGTTACAACAGCGAGCTTTTGTTTCTTTTTTGGCTTGGACGGCGAGTGTTTCAACACAGTTGCCAATCGCTAAGCCACTCCATTGTCTTTCGCGTGTGATTAAAAATTTTAAAGCACAATTTCTTTGTTTCTCTGTTTTGAATAAACACCAAATATTATTTATCAACCATAGGGAGATATCCGTATCGCAACGCACCTTAACGATAACAATACACAGTCGACGTAGGTTATCTTTCTAGTCGCGGTGGATTAGCCGTGCGCACTGGGGCGCCGTGCTGCGGAGCACGCGGTCGTTCGCCGTCGGGGTTTCGAGTCCCCTCGGGCATGGGTGTTTATGTTGTCCTTAGGTTAGTTTACCTCAGTTTAAGTTGAGTCTGAAAGATTTACAAGGATTTTTCGTTATCTTTCTAGAGTAAAATAATACATTGCTGGTTTTCTTCATATATCCAATCATCCGCATTTTCGATTATCCGAATGATTTACGGCAGCAATTACTCTGGTTAATCGAGTTTTTACTGTATTCTGTTTTCGTTGGTACTTATGAGGGTTACACGTTAATAAGGAACGTCTATACATCTTATAAAATAGGCTGTAAGAGTGTATGTTCCACATCTCCTCCTAAACTATTGGACTGCTTTCAACCAAACTTGGTACACATGTTCTTTACTATCAGGCAACAATCGCTGTGACAGTATGAACCACCTACGACACATACGTTATGAGATATGACGTCATACACAATGACAGTCGTGAAAAACGGCCGCATCATGTGATAATATTCTACATCTGCTCCTAAACAAATAACCCGATTTCAACCAAATTTAGCACAAATATTCTTTAAGGTCAGGAATCATTTGCTATGGTAGCAAAAACCACCTACGACACATAGTCACACGATATCACGTCATAAACAGTGGAAACTGCTCCATCTTGCGGCGCTTGATTTTATTCCTCAAATATTACAGAATGACAGCACTTAGATAATTGCAATAAACTTTGAAGATAATTTCAAATCTTTATGAAATTTTTTGACGCTGCATCCCCAACAGAATGACGAAAGGAAAAAAGTTTATCGCTTACTACTTTCCTGAGGTTCATGATGTATATCTACATCATTTGGCATGACGTTACAAGTTATTATTTCTGCACTGCGAATTATATTCGCTAGAAATTTCACAGACAGCACACATACATACCACAGAATGTTCCTTCGATATTATATCACAGTTCGACGTATAATTCATGAGATATGAAGTCATAAACAATTTGGTCCATGAAAAACCACATCATGACGCATGATGTTTCGATTTATTACGTCTTTATTGTTAATAACATTCACGACATATTTTGCAGTCATTAGCCACAATACTACCGAATGTACCTGCGAATTTACATCATAGTATGACACATATTTTAGGAGATATGACGTCATAAACAACGAAATTTCTGAATAACTGCTACATCATGCGTTATTTTTCCACATCTATTCCTAAAATAATGGACCGATTTCAACTAAACTCGGCACACATACCTACGCAATACGAGTTTAGCAGCTAGTAATATTATAATAAACCTAGGTACCTCTTTTTTGGTAAATTTAAACATTTAATTTGGACAGAGCACATCACAAAAACTTGCAAGAGAGTTTTAACGATACAGGGTTGAGAATAAAATCCGCAACCATTCACATTAAAGATCGTGATATTTATTTATACACGACCGGTTTCGGGCTTGTGCTTATCTTCAGGTGGTTAGGGCCTAAAACATTCAGAATATTTGATGTGTAGCATGTTGGTGGAGTTCACTGTTTGAAAACAAATTATTGTGTATTAATGACAGCGAAATCAGTTGCAGGTGGCGAGATACATGAAAACAAAAACACTGTTTACTTACAAACAGTGTTTTTGTTTTCAGGTCATCTCGCCACCTGCAATTAATTTCGCTGTTATTAATACTAAATGATTTGTTTTCAAACAGTGAATTCCACCAACATGCTACACATGTAATATTTTGAATTTTTTAAGCACCTGAAGATGGGCACTAGCGGATTTTATTTTCAACCCTATATTAGGAACAGTCACGAAGTTCAAACACATCCATCATGGATAAAACACACTTAGTTCTAACGATGTCCTTATGAAAGGTTAACAACGAATTACATGCAACTTACCGCTTCGCATGTCCGTTTCTTTCGCCACTTCCTCCCACTTCTTCGCTTTCAGCCTAGTTTTCAAGTAATCTTTATGGCTTGTATCGTACAGAACTTTGCGAACGCGCACAGCTTCAATCAGTCTCTCTTCCATTGCGAACTAGCAAACACAGTATCAACAGGCAGAGTCACACACAGTGAGCCTCGCAGGAAACAGCGTACACTAGGCTGCGGTTCGCAGGCTCGCCGCGGGGAGCAGCTGCGTCACGACACGCGCGCTGCGCAGCTGCCGTCCGTTGTGTGGTTCGGAGAAACTCGCCGTGACTCATCCTGCGTCACGTCACGGAGCTGCGTCGCCATCTTGCGGCCAGCAACGCGCGTCTGTTGCGCCACTCGACGCTCGGCAGCAGACTGCAAAAGCGTGGCGTGCCAACCAGAGACAACGGGAGGGCACGAAGTTCCGATCGCGGATTTTCTTCAGATTTTGTGCACTTTTAGCAGACCATTAGCACAACATAGTTTACAAGGAATAAGGCGCAAAATAATGATTTCGAGAAAATCAAAGTAATAGTTTCACGCGCAACCGTATGTTGCAACTAAGGTAATTTGACACCGGCGTAGCGTATCTCGAGCTACGTCTTCGGAAAGACGTCGCAGACGTATCTTGTAATGTAATCAGATGGGGCATTTCAGACAGACGTCGCGTCCATCCGGTATACGTAATACGCCTATCTCAGAGTCGAACATAAAGAGTAGCGAAACTCCCAGTGATTTTCTGCAACTTCGCGATTACAGCGCTGCCAAGCGGTCGGGTCGTAAAATCACACCGCGAAGCGATTGAGTAATGAATGTGTATTTGGACTGAAGCAACGTTTTCAAAATAACTTTGTATTTACGAGCTTTTGTGGCGCTATAAATTGTAGCAACTGTCAAAAATATAATTCGGGAATCTCTCATTTGAAAAGGATGCTCAAAATTAACTGAATAATGTTAAAAAGAACAGGTGTTCGTTTACTGTGGTTAGTTATACTTTTAGGCTCAGAAGTAAATCCTTAACAGTTCATTCAGGTCCAAACTTCTGCTGTTAATGAGAATCGCATATACTTTACCACTATTTCATAATATTACTGCTGAATAAAAATATATGAATGACTGCATTAGGTTCGTACCTCAGCTTCACAAAAATGATAATCTTGTGTACTAACATATTTTGTTGGTTACCTACTAGTTTTATAAAGTGAATACGTAGCTACAATAAATATATCCATATATAAGCTGTTAATGTTACCACGTCACATTCTTGAAGATATTCAGTTTGATACCTGTCAAGTAGCTAAAAATTATGATAGGTACACGAAAGGCACAGAAGCAAGGACGAGGTGAAAAGATGGTTTAAACGACGATGTAGAATCTAGTCCCTTACAATGTGAAAATCGTGTGTACTTTTCAAAACATTACAATGTCCGAAATTCGCTAAAACAGAACTCGTGCAACATGTCAGAACGCATCGAGAATACGAAGCTAATCATAATCAGTTCCTTTTATATAATTCGGCACGTCATGTTGCAATTCATTTCTGCTTTCAAAAGGTTTCAGACGATATTAATATGACTCTGGTATTGTGAACTGTAAAAATTACACTGCACTGACAGTTCGTTAAATTATAGACTGCTATTAACAGAAGCAGTGATATTACATTAATGATGTTTTCATATTTGTATTAGAAAGTTCACAGCAACGTTCAGTGACCAGGAAATATGAAAGTAGCAGCATTAAAAACGGCAACTTCTCAGTTTGCATTGTGCCATTTCACTGTTATTCCCTACCGGCCGCTTGGAGCGCTAGTATCGCTTCAGCTGCAATTTGTTTTCCTAGAGAGTTTCGCAACTGTCTGTGATAGACTGTGCCTATCTCTAGCTACGCCTGCACACGTAGCCTGGCTGTGTATTTAGGGTCGCGCATGCCACTGCTGCACAGACAGCGTGCTCTGCGCTGAACAGTTCTGTTACTGCGTGTTTGTGTTTATACGAGGGTAAGTGAATTATTATCCGCAATTTAGTTATAATTTGTTGGTAGTACTGTCGTTTTACGTTGGTGACGCATGCTTTGTTTATTTGTTGTTATATCTTTGCAATTTTCAAGCTGCTACGTTAGTTTCGTTGTCGCTGCCGTGCTGTTAATCATGGCTGCTCCGCTGTCTATTTGCACCAAAGAAGAGCAACGTTCAATGATACTTTTTTTTTTGGGCGAAAGCTGTATCAGGGGCCGAAATTCATAGAAGACTTTCAGTACAGTAACGGAGCAGTATTTTGCCACAACGAAGTGTGTACGAGTGGATTGAAAAATTCCGAAATGGTCGCACGAGTGTTAATCACGATGAAGGAGCCGGACGACAGTTTACCGCCACAAATGAAAAAGCCATTGAGCGATCACGTGAAATAATTCTCTTAGACAGACGATTAACTATTGATGAAGTGGCTCATCGTCTTCAAATTAGTCATGGTTCTGCCTACGAAATTATTCACAACAGACTTGGGTTTCGTAAAGTTTTTGCAAGATGGGTCCCAAAACAACTCACACAGTTGCATAAGCAAACGCGCCTCTACATCTACATCTACATGGGATAATCTGCAAATCACATTTAAGTGCCTGGCAGAGGGTTCATCGAACCACAATTATACTATTTATCTCCCATTCCATTCTCGAATAGCGCGCGGGAAGAAAGAACACCTGAATCTCTCTGTTCGAGCTCTGATTTCTCTTATTTTATTCTGATGATCATTTCTACCTATGTAAGTGGGAGTCAACAATATATTTTCGCATTCGGAGGAGAATGTTGGCGATTGGAGTTTCGCAAGTAACCCACGCCTCAGCGATAAGCGCCGTTGTTGTAATGATTCCCATCCCAGATCCTCGACATCTGCAAAAAACATTTGGATCGCTATGGTAACGAAGGGGACAACTTCTTAGACAGAATCATTACTGGTGACGAAACATGGATCCATCATTACGAACCGGAGAGTAAACGACAATGTGTGGAATGGAAACATCCAAATTCGCCGTACAAGAAAAAGTTCAAGACCCAACCGCCCACAGGAAAACTGATGCTTACGGTTTTTTGGGATGCACGAGGTCCTGTACTGCAACATTATGGTGAAAGGGGCACAACAATAACAGTGTACGTTACAGTGAGATGCAGTGGCGTAACTAGGACTTGGCTTTGGGGGGGGGGGGGATCTGCTTGACGAGCAAAATTTTAGTCAGTTTCCAGATTACAATCTACCACTCCCATTGAACTCATTCACTCCCATCCAATGAAAGCTTATGGTAAAACACTCCAAGTTTCCAATCTTTACCGTTACCAGATTGCTGTTATACGATTTCTTAATTTTTTTTTCGGGTTCTGGTGGGGTTCTATCCCCCTCATCAACCCCCCCCCCCCCCAGTTACGCCTCTGGTGAGATGCTACTGACAGGCTAAAGCCTGCAATTCGAAGTAAACGCCGAGGATTGCTGTCAGAAGGTGTTGTGTTGTTGCACGACAATGCCTGTCCGCTTACTGCTGTCCACACTGCTGAAACGCTCCAGAAACTCAAATTCGAGGTACTGGATCATCCTCCATAGAGTCCCGATCTTGCCGATCACTTGTTTGGTCCACTCAAACAGGCATTAAGGGGCCGTAGATTTGACTCGGACCACTCTGTGCTCGGACGAAGCAGTGAAGGAAGCAGTGCATTCCTGGCTCGCAGCTCAACCGAAAACCTTCTTTTATGAGGGCATAAGGAAGGTTGTAGAGCGATGGAGGAAGTGCATTGAAAAACAAGGAGACTATGTCGAAAAATGTTCTTGTAAGTTTCGTATTTTATTACAATAAAATTTTATAACTACTTTGCGGATAATAATTGACTTACCCTCGTACTAGTTGACAATATCTGCATTAATTGACCAACTGTGAAAGTATCCAGTGCTGTGGGACTATTCTAAAATGGAATAGTTTCTGTTTTGAAATTACGGGCATGGAATTGTTAGCTTAGACAAATAGCTAAGCCCGCCGCGGTGGCCGAGCGATCTGCAGCGCGCTAGTCACGTTCTGCACGACCACTACAGTCTGGGGTTCGAATCCCCCCTCGGGCAGGGATATTTGTGCCGTCCTTAGTATTAGCTAGTTTGTAAGTTTAGGGAATGATGACCCCGTAGTTAAGCTCTACAAACATTTGAACAAATAGCTAGCCATTGTTCCGGATGTATTGATTTTCTGTAATTTGTATCCTGCTTTTTTAAAGTCACTGCATACTTGTGACTTCCGAAATCCCTTGCACGTGCATTCGGGTCTGCAATGGACGCTACGACCTCCATACGCAAGCTGCACTTGTCCAGAACTAGTGGAGGGGCTAAGGTTACCACCTCAAAATTATCGAAAGTAGGACATTGCTTCACATAAAGTCTGACTTTTTTTAAAAATAGCCTGACAATTTGTTTTAGAATCTAAATAAATTTTATATTTTGAACATCTGGATAATAAACATTCTATACTCTCAATTGCACCTAAAAGGAATATATTTAAAATATTCTATAGTAGTAAACAATAGTATTTAATGCTTACAAATACAGTACAATCACCAGGATGTTGCTTTTCATTTGTGTTTCATTTTTGAAAGCGTACTTTTCAATAGAATGTTCTGCTGAGAGAAGAGGTAAATTATTATTTTTGGGAATATAGTTATAAAATTCCTCAGAAGTCATATCCTTGAATTTGTTCTTGATAAGTAAAATTCCTTGTACGGAATCCATCATGAAACAGTTCCTCTCTTTTGTCCACCTAGCAGTTATGAGAGAAAAAATACGTTCAGTAGAAGCATTGCTACCAGGAATAGCAAAGAAAAATTCGCAAATTTTCAAGATTTCAGAAAATGTTACGATATTTTGATACTTTTTAAACAAAGAACATCACTGTTGGTCTAACTGAGAGATTTCGTTCAGCACTGTAAATTTGGAACAATTCGTGATGTTGCAGAAGTGATCAGTTTTGAATCATCTATGTTTGCACCTATATTTTTTAAATACTGCAGACGTGGAAGAATGTCCTCAAAAAAAAAAAAAAAAAATATGTCTTAAGCATTTCAGTTTAGGCCATTTGAAGCAGTTCAATTCTTGCATTGGCTGCATCCACTTTTTCAAGATATTCGGTACAAGTTTCTATAAAACTACAAGTATTGTCCATGTACTTTGCACTCTTTTACCAAACTTTGTAAGTCAAGGACCTTTGTTCGAATATAATTGTTTTCGTTATCAAAATATTGAATTACAAATGGGAACATTTTCAATGCACCATGATTACCCTGCATCAGTCCCCAGGCTAAAATATAGAACTTTGTCATTCAAAGTTTTGACAAAAACATCTACAGTGTGAAGTGCAATTACATTATATATAATGGCTTCTATTTTTGGTCTTACGCACGATAAATTTTGTACAACCTCAGATTTTGGAAATAATTTTTTGTTTAATTTGCTTTTACAGTCCATAGATTTGTACAAATTATGGTGGAAAACCGTGTTGTATGCCATTGTGGCTTGAACATTTCTAACTATAGGCGTATGTGTTTTACTCACCAAATCGAGCACTGAGCCGGGAACTCGTCAATTCATGAAATTACGACTTTGTTATCAAAAAGCCGGACATTTTCTGAAAAACAAAAATTCCGGCCTGACATTCAAAAAAGTACAAGAAAGTCGGACATGTCAAGAAAAGGCCGGGTGGTTGGTAACCCTAGGAGGGGCAGGCCCCAATCGGCAGTGAACTTGCATAGCGATGAGACATTGCTAGTGAGCAAGAACAGCTGTGTACGTACGTTTTCATTCCTGTAAAACAGTGGAGGTGACTCCCGTTTTTCCGATTGCTGAGGATGGTGACTGCCATGTGCATAATACTGTTTCGAGACGTCGTTTAAAAGATGCGCTTGTGTACTGTGGGAGTCTTGCACATTCACGAGTTGTTTATTATTTTTTAACATAATATCCTTTCAATAATATGACCAGTGTTAAAGAAACATAAATAAATAAAAACAAACGACTTTATGAGCTAGGATTGAACTGGCGGTCCGCCGATTGAAAGCCAGAACATTAACCAGTTTTTTTTAAATTTTTTTATTTTATTTTATTATTTTATTTTTTTTTTATTTTGTTTGTTCGGTCTTTGAGGAAGTTGTTTCGTTTTGTTCAGGGTTGATCGTGTTATTTTATTTTATTTTTATTTTTTTGTAACAGTTTACTCTGGCGCCACTGGACCACCGCTTTTTCTTGCTTATAGTTACTTAAGTGCAACACGCGGTTACATGTCCGACGCGTGGAACTACCACTGCGAGTTTTTCGAATTTGTTCCAGGTATGCGCCTTAGTCTCATTATCTTGTCCTAATGGTCTGTTAAAAGGGAACAAAGTTCGAAGAAAATCCGTGATCCGTACATCGTGGTCAAGCCTTGTGAGTGGAGCTGAAAAGCGGTCCTGTGTGAAGCCAGCCGTACAGGGAGTGGGGGGAGCTTATTGCGTTGAAAGGCCTTGTAAAAATAACTAGACTCCCTAACTGCGATGTTGTCGTGGGATAATTTGAACCTTAGGTCGGCCGCCATTGGTAGTGGCAAGCGTCAGATAAATACGAGTGTTGTTAGCAGGTAAATCGTGTATTAAATAGCAACTGCGGTATATATACACAATTGATAGTCACGTCTGTATTGTTTGACTATTTCAGTGAGCGGCGGTCATTCCATGGAATGAAGGAAATGAGTCATTCCCTAAAATTTTACTCAGAGATAATTATCATTTTATTACCTAGGTATAAAGTTATTTTTTTTTTTTTTTTAGAGAACAGTTTTATTTAATACTTCTGTGGTGTCGATTGGTCTAACGGCATAATAATTGCGCTGCGTTTGAAACCCTTCTGAGATATTTAACAAATAACAGTAGCAGGTTATCAACAATCACCTTATAATAAGCGCTGCTTTGCGATTGTCGTCAGACAGTCTATCGCGAGTGCCGTACTGCTGCGTAGCAGCACCGCGCCGTGGCACTTCGGGCGAGCTCGGCTTTGTTCGGGTTACGGAGTGAGTTTTCTAAAGCATTCCAGCCGCCTGCATTTGCCGCTGTGTGAATAATTTTTACTTGTGTGTGTTGTCATTACCAGAGGACACAGAGTATTTTACGTAAGTAAATACTACATAACTATATATATGTTAATAGAAATGTGTATTTAAACTGAAAAAATAAAAACTCTCAGTAGCAAGTTCTTTCTTCCGGTTTAGGTGCTCAGGGGGTAAGGGAATGAACTGCCAAGACTCATTCTGCAACTGAAGGTGGCTTTCACCGCGGACGCATTCGGCTCTATTCGGGTTACGGCACGAGTTTTCTACAGCATTCCAATGTTTGCAGCTATCAGCAGACGTGGGAAATTCTTTTACTAGTGAACTTTCTCATTAACAAAGAACATCGCGTAATTGTCCGTAAGTAAATAATACATAACTCCATCTATTATTGTGTACGTGTAATTAAATCAGAAAACACCTCTCAGTTGCAAATTATGTCTTTCCGTTCGGTCTCAGGCGCTCAGAAGTGGGGAGGGAATAGACTACCGAGACTCCTGTAACAGAAGGTCACACGGAAGCTGTGGCGGCTCGTACAAAATTTGACCAGTGTGCTACAATATTACAAAAATAAACAGGAAACAAAATATACTGAAATAAAAAGTCAACCTTTGTATGATTGCCTTTAACTAAATATCAATTAATACTGTATTGACAGTAAGACCTTCAGAGGATTCTATAACAGCGCTACCAACTGCATGTATTCACTGCAGGTAGTGAATATGGATATTTGTGCCGTCCTAGTTCGTAAGTAGTTCATAAGTAGTTTGTAAGTTTAGGGACTGATGACCCCATCGCTAAGTCCCATAAGCTATACAAACATTTGAACATTTTTTTTTAAATAGAACGTCAGGTGCCCTCTCGCAACGCGCCGCAGTTTCAGTCTTGAGCTGAACACTATACGCGCCGGACCGCACCGGTCATGAGTAAAGTTTTGTGTAATTGTGAAAACAGTCGAGGTCTCAACATGAACTACGGGCAGCATAGGCCGTGTCGCATTAACAATAGTTGCTCATATTTTATTATTTATTTGATAAATGGCATCCCTAACAAAAATCTCGCGAGTCGCTTCTTATGCTTCCATCCTACCGAACTTATTTTAGCCTCACTTGTATGCTGTAGAAGAATCAACGACCTGTGTGCTGTCTTCTGCGCTGGGGACACAACTATAGAAGACAACAGGTTAGTCAGAACACTATGCTTTCCATAAAGACTTGGACAGCAACTACGGCACCTCGTGTGTACTGTAGGGCGGTACTAATGCACACTGCTACGCAACAGCATCCGCAAGGATGTGGAGGTTTTAGGGGACTTGTGGGAGGAAGCAGTACTAACTTCTCCGTCCACAAATAAAAAACCCTAGGAAGCTTGTAACTGCAGTAAAATAAAGTGGTTATCTGGTTGTAAAAAGACATCGACATTACATTGTTGGCCTTGCACGCTTTTTTCAAATGAAAACAGTGCATGGTAATCTCAGGATTCGATGACATGAATAATCTAAAAGCTGCAAAACGTCATGAGCAAGCACAATCGCACATAAGGGCTGAAATTCTTTTCACCACTTTTGAAAGATCTAGAATTGAGTTGCGGATGGATCAGCAGAGGAAATTAAATATCCTAAACACAATGAGACTGTTAAACTAGCTATGGCTAAGTTTACCGGTCATTTCCAGAATATGTACTAATGGTGTACGACCCTACAAAACAACAAGAAACGAGACTCGCGCCACATTCGCTAGCAGCATTTATTCCCTGTTTACGTTTATCGTCTAAAACCGCTGCCGCATGATCTTGAATGAGTATATTGTTCGGGACTGGTACGCTAGGAGCGCTTCAGTAGACTATTATTCCATCTTGTCCACTTTCGTTCATCGTTTGAAAACTGATTGAAAGTATTTGTATCCGCGGATGTGACTCGGTGGAAGAAAGTAGTTCTCAGTGAGGACGACCTCTGTCAGCGCTTATCGCGCCTTCTGTCGGCTCCGGTATGGCTGCGGTCGGCGTTGTAGGGGGCGCCCGCGGTGGAGTAGCCGAGCGGTCTAAGGCGTCTCGCTGTGGAGGTTCGAATCCTCCCTGAGGCATGGGTGTGTGTTTGTCCTTAGGTTAGTTTACCTTAGTTTAAAAGTTTACGGACTGATGACCACGCAGTTTGGTCCGATAGATTTACAAACATTTGAACATTTTTTGTAGGGGGCGACGCCTTTTACCTGCTCTTGTTTATCCGGCTTGTCAGGCGTACTGCTGGTACGTACGTGACACGTCCGGGGTATTCCTGCGTACTGTAAGCTGCCCATAAACAGGTCACTCTGGTCGTCACCAGTTATCATTTCATACGCCGGGCTGGAGAAAATCCAATCAAAGGCGGTTCCAAGTTGCAGCGTTTTTGCACCAGTTCCCAATAATTCTCCGGTAAATGCTGCATTTCAATGAGTTTAGAATTTCCACGATTCCAACCGAGTATCCCTTACATACTGTTGTGGCGTAAAGTCAGCGCCACACACCAGACGTAAGAGAACGATCGTAGAAAAGGCAGCGATCAACAGAAAGCCAGCGTCTACATCTAGGCCGACATACGTCTGGGCGCCCGGCAGTTACTATTCGGGAATACGGCAGTTACTAGTGAGAACTCGGACAGATATTATTCAGAACTCAGGCAGTTACTAGGCAGCTACGAAGACAGAACTAGTCAGAACGCGGCTACAAACTTAGCAGTAATTAGGTCACAGCGCAGCTAACATCATACGGACGCCGCCGCGAGAAGAAACAGACATATGTTCTAAAGTTGAGTATTGAACATTTGAGTCAATAAAACTTATATTATCAATCTGAAAAATTGTTACAGTGACTTCAATTCCTGCACTAGTACCTTTATAGACAACGAGACCGGGCCGAGTAAACAACAAAAGGCGACGAGGTCACAACACATACACTTTGGAATGAAACTGAAATAAAGGATTATTTACTAGGTAGTAAAGATAAGTCTACACACTCTGTCACTCTGCTTGTTCCAGAACATTATTTTTACATACATCGCTACTTATGGCGCTCGGGAGACAAGTGTTGGAAGGTATAAAATAATCCACCTTACAACCACATAAATTTAATTACGGGAAAGTTATATCCAAGATAGATTGATCGGAAGAATCCTGATGCCGGCCGCGGTGGCCGAGGGGACTGAGGCGCTCCAGTCACGGTCTGCACGGCCACTTCGGTCGGGGGTTCGAATACCCCCTCGGGCATGGATATTTGTGCCGTCCTTAGCATTAGTTAGTTCATAAGTAGTTTGTAAATTTAGGGACTGATGACCCCGTAGTTAAGTCCCATAAGCTATACAAACATTTGAACATTTTTTGAATCCTGATGAAGAAACTTGCAAAAGAATCATTTGACCGATACTTGAATATAGCTCCTCACCGTGGCATCCAAACCATACTGGATTTGCAGAGAAGATGAATGTCCAGGAGAGCAAAAGACTATGTTACAGATTCATTTAATAAGCACGGACATGATAGGCACTGCAACAGAGGCGTTCTTCACCACGTATGGATTTCTGTCAACGTTTCGGGAGCATAAGTGTCTAGAGCAGTCCACCAAAATATTGCTTCCTTCTAAGTATATCTAGCGAAAAGACAATGGGGATAAAATTTCCTGCAGTAGTTTTACCCGGGAACTATACATGACTGGACTAGGACAAGGGTAAGTGATATTGATACACAAGGTAGGCCCTAATCTCCGTCTCATCATGAGGTTGCTTGGGGAGTACCCGGTATAGATCTAGAGGAGTATGAGGTAGGAGTTACTCTGCTGCGAGAAGAATTAACCAGAGTACACCCCACGGACTAAATGGCATTCCTTCAGATCTGCTTATGTCCTTATTACAGCTACCTATGAGAAAACTATTCCACCTGGTGTGTAAGGTGTATGAAACGGGTGAAATAACTTCAGTCATAAAGAAGAAAGCAATAATTCCAACTTCAAGAAAGTACAGAGGTAGATGTCGAATTAAAAGAAAAATGCGGTCTCTTATGTCATGCTAAATCGTGAGGCTAGTGTTGCGTAACTTGGTTCAGTACTTTACCGGCACACAGTGATATCAAATCTCGGAAAGCTGGCCAAAAGTTGAAAACGTTGTAAATTTGGCCGAAAGTCTGGACTCAGCGGTTTTCGGGGTCGGTAATTACGAGTGAGAAATCAAATATTGGGAAAAACCGGTCCTTGGTGCTGCATTTTGGATTGGCAACAGTTCGAGATTGAAAAAAAAAAGTACTCTTGACACTTCCAGGAGTGCGGATAAGTCGTGGCATTAATGGCCATTAGACCACCACTGGGGTCGTGTATAGCCTGCATACTTCGATGACTTGCGTGTCAATGATGAGACAACAGAAAACCGAGTCCCCGAGTAGATGGAAAAGCTCTAACCCGACCGGGAATCGAACCCAGGCCTCTTGGATGGCAACCCACCACGCTGTCTACTTACTTTTTTTCTTTTGTTCTTTTTGTAGATCTATGGTTTGCGGTCGTTCGTTCAGTTCCTTTTTATTTTATTTTATATATTTACTTATTTTTGTAGGTTGGATATTTGGCTCAGCTGTTTTATTACAGAGGGCGCTTAGCCCCCTGACCGGGCGCTCTGAGCCACGGCGCCCGGCCTATGAACAACCGTATTGTCTCCAAACAGGATTAGAACTGCAACTCACACCAGGGTTGCATCACAACACAAACACAGAACCAGACAGCCAGCGATACGATGCAGTCCACTAGCCTACAGAGGCAGACATGGGAGATGGTAACTGACACTGTGTAACTGAAGATTGTCGCTCTGAAACATCTGCGCTAACAGAAATAATCGTGTATGGGTGTAGTTCGAAAATTAAGTTGCCTTTGGTAATAATAATGGAGAAAAAATCTAGTACCGAAAAAGAAATTTTATAAAAATCTATTATTTTTTGACTACTTTTCAAGATGGCCCCAGTAGTTTTCTAGGTATATTTTCGTATCGTGGTTATAAGTTTATGCATTACTTCATCACAGAATGTTGTCCCTGTGTTTTCAACCATTTTTAGGCACCCTGAGTGCATATATATATATATATATATATATATATATATATATATATATATATATATATATATATTGTAACGATACACATTTTTTTTATCAGTGATGCTTATCGCCTCCGATCCCCTCTGCCTCGCAATGCAACTAATTTCGTTCGTCATTTTTTACTCCCAAACAAGCGAGAAGACGTAACCGTGATAGTAGTTTTTTCTCACTCTCTGGACTGTATCTAATCGGTGTAGACGTCTTTCATACCTGTCTCCACTAAAGTAAGTAAGAAGAATGCAAGCTGTTGTTGAAAATATATTATTTAAATTTAAAAGCATTCCCTCTCCTTGGTTTTCATTTAAATCAAACTCCTCCATGTCAAATATTTGATTTCTTAAGGTTTTCAGCTCCTTTGCCTCCGTAATAGTTTAATGTTCAGACGCCATTACAATCGCTTCGCATTGTCTGCAAAATTTCAATCAATTAATCATCCTTATACAAAACTTTGCTTGATTTTAGAACCTGTAGTCATTTCTTTTGTAATTTCACGAAGTCCGATCCTTTTTTTTTTAAATTATTTTACCATTACCAGTAACTTCATGTTCCACCCATGGTCACACAACAATGAAAAGCGAAGTGAACTGTCTGAACATTGATCTCCTACGGAAAGTATCTCGAACTTTACGGATTAAATAAGAAAAAGTTATCATTTCCATCTTCTACAATACGAAGTGCAGGATCCAGGTAGATGCTTTTCGTAAGTCTTATAACGTGCTGTTGCTTGTATGGTGCCCAACTTTAATATGCAACCCGTAGTTTATTTGCTTTAATGTCCATTTTGTGCTGTACTTTAACTAATTTATTTCAAATTGAAAAATTCGGTGCCATCAATTCCTTGTCCAAAATATAATCTGGGAATCTACTTTAACAATTATGGCGTCATACGAAGCAAGGGCAACGTTCGAGTTTATCAGTCACATTCTCGTAAATTACTGTTACTGAAATTTATGAAAGTTGAAGAGCAAAAGCATAAATCGTAAATCTACGGTTTTTCTTGATTCTTCAATTGCACTAAGCAGTTAACTGGGAACCACTTCGTCATGCACTTGATCACATCCGTTTGTTAAATTGTATGACCCCTTCTCTCACCATTAAAGAACTCACTGCATTTTCTCCGTAATATTCGCAGACTTGTCGATGAATTACACTTTGATTCAACATCCTTAGAATTCAAGAAACGAAACTAATATCTCCATTCATACCCCACGGAATTTTCGATCAACGATACTATTGTTAAAATGTTTACAAACGGTAAACAAAGCGGGATAGCAAGCACGAAATGGCATTTCCTTCTGCTTCAACTAGTGAAACTACTGCGCATGAGCTAAGGCTCCTATAAACCCGATCTGAACTATCCACCATTTTTCCCCAAGCTGTAGGAGTTGCCACGTTCCGGACGAGCTCACGCGTTATCTCGCGTTTCATTCAACTCACTCACACTCGCAAACTACTCACTGTATGAACGTGGAATTTTCATCAATTTCTTCGTTAAGAACTACACTACATTTCCTTTTTAGTTTTATTTATTGCAGTAATTTATAAACAGCATAAACTGATAGTTTACGACCATGCACTTCCTGACGATGTAACGGAATTTTCAACATACGAGGAACTTTTTTCTCTGTTGAAGTTAGGTGAACACACTAAGCGAATGAAATGTTCAAAATACATCAAATTTTAATCCTCTCCAAACAGAAACTCTGTGAGAAATGTATGACTTGAGATATTGGCAATTAAATATAACGCACTGGGTTCCGCCCGCCCGTCTAGTAGTAACATGTCTTCCTTATTAGAGCTCCTAATAATTAGGCACATGTTGTTACTGCATAACATCCATACTTGAAGGCGCTGGTACTGATTTCTTTTAACCTTTTAAATTTAATAGTTGCACATTACAAAACTGCTGTGTCTCTATGTAATATGCAATGTCAATTTTTCAGTTATATGAAAAGGATATTCTAAATATCTCAGTACAGAGTGCTTTATTATGTGAGGAAATGAGAACAAGTCAGTTTGTTAGCTAGTGAAGAGATCCTTGCTATCTGTCATTTTCAAGTATTCTCACATAAAATCCTCATTAGATCTAGTTACTGCTAGGCTTTAAAATGAAGGAAGTGTAACTCCTGTTAGGTTTTCGAAACTGAGTAGTAGCTGGACAAGAAGCAAAAAAATAAACATTTGTGAGTGACGAAGGAATATCAGCAAATCGAATAATAAATATCTAACTTCACTCTTTTTCATTCTACAACTATGTATTTCCTTGCATAAAGCGACAGTTAATGAAGTTTTCCGTAGTAACCATGTGGTACAATACTCCCCTCTTTGCATGTTATCATCTGTCAAAATATCATTTTGATACCTATAACTGTGTATGAGATACGCAATTATTCATTTCGGCTTTATCGCCATCGGAAATGAGTGCACTAACTAAAATCAAGTTTAGCTGTATGAGTGAAAGGTAAAGATCTCCTCCTAGGTCGAAAATAAAATTTAATCCATTAGGAAAGTTTCATCCGCAGCGACATATGGTGCAACAAGCACCAAACGGAATATCATAGCAGACTCTATTTTTACGGCAAACTTTTCCTAACGTAGCGCAGTTTCTTATTTCGAAGCCAATATCTTATTAACTATGACTATTAACGAAATGACGAGCATTTCGCCACAATGTTGACATATAAAGATTTAAGTAGCGGAAAAATTAAATATTTCTACCAATTAGTTTTAGCGAAATCGTTTGTGAAAGATGGCAGGGCATGCGCCTCTACGCTGTTAGTGCAGCGCGATTCCAACCATGTTGGGAAAACATGGACGATTCAGCCTGGGTATTTAGGAGCTCTAGCCTGAGCGGAACCGTGATCGTAGAAGTGTCATGTAGAAAAATCGAAACGAAACTTGCATTTGGGGGAGAAAAACTCGTAAATACAATTTCATAACCGTTCATTAGTCAATTTTTATTCATTGCAACATGCCTATTTCGTCCACATTCACATCGTTATGTTTTTGGATCTCCTTAAAAGATATGTACAACGCACTAGGCCTAAAATACAACAATATTACAACAAAAGCAGATTTGGGATTTGAAACACCAAGGATTGTTTAAGAATACCAATCGACATTTTTCTATATAGCGTGCCCGTGTGTTTGTGTGTGTGTTTGTATTGTATACAAATCTACAGTTTTGTTCCAAACTTGATGAAATTTTGCACACGTGATCTTCAAAAAAAGAAGGAGATCACCGTGGGTATAAAGATGACGTACAACAAATTGTGCAGGATATATGACGTCATAAACAATGAGAGGCATGATAAATCGCCCACTAACACAAAGGTTTTAATTTGTAGCTTATTTACTGGTAAATCTATTCGCACAAAAATTCACTTGTAGTTTCCTAGTATTCCACTCTACACCCGTGCAAAATTACATACATGTAATACATGTATGTCATATTGTTGAGGGGAAATGACATCGTAAGAATTGAACTACATGAACAGGGACTGCAGGCTGAAATTCACTACAGATGCAGATCAAATGGACGGAGTGGGACATGAAGCGATGGACAGAGGTGTGAGGAGGAGATGAACTAACCTAATAATGGAATAAATACACACCCACCGCGATGGAAAGGACGAGCGCTCTAAGGTGCCTTGCTGCGGGGCGCGCGGTTGCTCCCCGTCGGAGGTTCGAGTCCTCCCTCGGGTATGGGTGTATATGTTGTCCTTAGGTCAGTTTAAGAAGGGACTGATAACCACAAGCTGCGGTGGAGTAGCTAATCGCTCTAGACGCCTTGGCCGGCCGTAGTGGCCGAGCGGTCTGCGGCGTGCCAGGCACGGTCTGCACAGCCGCTGTGGTCGGGGGTTCGAATCCCCCCTCGGGCATAGATGTTTGTGCCGTCTTTAGTATAAACTAGTTCATAAGTAAGTTTA
Organism: Locusta migratoria; assembly: GCA_026315105.1. NCBI lineage: Eukaryota > Metazoa > Arthropoda > Insecta > Orthoptera > Acrididae > Locusta > Locusta migratoria. The sequence continues at coordinate 705,214,353 of CM048745.1, read as the reverse complement.
GGGACTGATGACCCCGTAGTTAAGTCCCATTAGCTCTACAGACATTTGAACATTTTTTTGCAATAACTTCATACTTAATCATATACGATCACCACTCAACAAAGAAGCTATAACCAAATACTGGAAAGCTGCATACGTCACACCCATATCGCCATCGGAGGTTCGATGGGTGCTTGTGTTATCGTTAGTTTAGTTTAAGTAGTTTGTAAGACTAGGGACTTATGACCACAGTAGTTTGGTCCAATGGGTTTACAAACATTTGAACTGATAACCACAGTATTTAAGAACCACAGATTTACTAACGCTCGATCATTTTGATTACATACGCGCGTAACGCCTGGTTTTCAGCTAATAGTAAATAAAGTAGCTTTTGAAAATAATTGGAGTCAAAGAATATTTCTGGCGAATACATAGTATTTGGGGTCACCAGATTGAGGCGAGAATTTCCCAATTGCAAAAATGTACTTGAACTAGTAGATTGATTAGTTCAAATGTTTGTTAAGCTTATTGGACTTAACTACGGGGTCATCAGTCCCTAAACTTACAAACTACTTACAAACTACCTTATACTAAGGACGGCACAAATATCCATGCCCGAGGGGGGATTCGAACCCCCGACCCTAGTGACCGTGCAGATCGTGACTGGAGCGCCTCAGTCCCCGCGGCCACCGCGCTCGGCATTTGATTAGTAATCTACTGAATTTTTATATAGTCAAAGAAATGATTCAGCTTATAACAAATGTTACAATAAATACTGAAGTCTACTGTCGCAGTGAGGTGGAAGACGTGAGAGGAGAAACCAGGCAACATTGGCATGAAGCTAATAATGAAACAGTAAAATAACTTAATCACTTGTCAAAATGTAATAATTTGTACATTTCAATGAACGAAGGTATATATGGTGATATAAAGAACGATCTGTGAAATCTGCAACATTTCGAAGAGTTGTCTTACGCTACGGGAGTACGCTGAAGTAATAGTGGAAATCCAGTACAGCCTCGGCGGATTAGTCGTGCGCACTGGGGCGCCGTGCTGCGGTGCGTGCGACCGTCCGCCGTCGGGGGTTCGAGTCCCCCCCTCGGACATGGGTGTTTGTGTTGTCCTTAGGTTAGTTTACCGTAGTTTAAGTAGTTTGTAAGTTACGTACTAATAACCCAGCAGTTGAGTCCGATAGATTTACATACATTTGAACATTTTCTTTTAGTTCCAGTGCATTACTAAACCGTGAGGTGTTAAATGTTATCTAGAGACTCGAGAGTTTTGTGGGAATGCTTTTGAGTCCAATAAAGTAGTGAATGGTAATGTAATAAGGCTACATATTTTCATTTAAAATATAAAAACAACGTCAGAAGAACGAAATTGAAACTGAATTGTATTGCAAATCACAATGCATCATTACATGTGAACAAATAAGTACAATATACATAATTACAAAAGAATTTTAACTCACAATGAGAGAAAATAATGAAAAATTTGTTCTCAAAACACTGGTATTGACAAGATATAAGTAATTTGGAAAAATGTAGGGAGGCGGATACGTATGTCTCGAAATCTTTGTTCCACTTTACATTGCGCATGTGCTACACGCATCTGTTACAACAGAATGTAAACATAACGAGTGTACAAAGTAGACAGATGAAATTTTTTAAATTAGTGATATGTTATAGGCAATCTGCGTGTAGTCTTTATAACAAAACTTTTTGCCGTATGAGTAACAAAATAAAAAGGCTGATACAGCTTGACAAAAAGTCTTACAACAATTTTTGCTGTACGACTAACAAAATACAAAGACTAATACAGCTTGACAAAAAGTGTTACACGAATTTTGTCGTATGACTAACAAAATACAAAGACTGATACAGCTTGACAAAGTCTTATCGTATCAGACGTAACAAGACGTACTTACTCATTATTGTTATACGATAGGTCCTACAAAGTGTCGCTTCGTCACGGTATATAATTGTCTATAAAGCACTTATTTTTTTTCAATATTTTTTAAAGGAAAAGTTGCAAATTATTTCCACGAAATACGCTGCAAATGAGATAAAAACTCGACTGAGTGTAAATGACTTCCAAAAAATAAAAATAAAATAAAAGCAAAGCAAGAAAAGTGTTTTACAGTGTCGGAAAAAAAAACACAAAATAAAGTTCCACGTTTTAAATAAATGAAGGAAATATGTGTAAACAATAAAGATATACAAAAAGCAAAAACAGTAAAAGCGACGCGAATAAAACTAATACGAGGGGAGTGTATATAGGAATGGTGCCGCGCTCCTAGAAAAGCCGAGGTTTGCCGCCTCCCTGGTTGGCGCGCCGCCGCCTCAGTAGACCTTGAGCTGGTTCTTCTCGTCGAAGCCGGCAGAGTGCCCGGCGTTGCGCACGATGAAGCTGGAGCCGTCGTAGTGCATGCGCCGCTCGCCGCGCTTCACGAACAGGTGCGACGACTGCCCCAGCGACGCCGTGCAGTGCACGAACGGCGTCGTCAGCGACGCCGTCCCGTTGGCCGGCGACGTCCGCATCTGGTACTTGTTGGAGTGGCGCGCCACCCTGCACAAAGGCACTCCTGTCAGCCTCACAATGGGTCGTATGAATAAAAAAGAGCACACGCTCCACAGAAGATTCTCAGAGCAAAAGAACGTTCTCTGAGTAAGTTCTCAATTTCGTATGAATAAAAACTTCAAGCATATGCTCTGAGCAGGAAGTTCATTCTCGCTACCTCCCCTCCTACTTGAGTAAAAAGTTCTCCGCGTGTCGTGTCCGCCACAGATCAGCTGTCCAATCGTGTATTTCTTTAAACTAGCCCAATCAGGCAAATTATTAAGTGTACAAATGTGTAGTAGGCATCTACGTGTTCAGAAAGAACTGTACTATGTTTAGATATTAGTTTGTTGTGAAGGAGCATATTATTAAGACTAAATATGCACTTTTTACGAAAATGTATTCTCCTGGCGATACAAAATTTTCGTCACGCGTGAAACTCGTTTGTTAATGAAGTAGGGTTAGCAGAATTTGCGGACGATATTTTAAGAATGCATCACATATTCATCTGTTACAATGTGGAATGCTGTCGGAGTGTTCTAAAATGAGATAGGCCTTACTTGTTGTTAAATATGACACCCAATGGTTTGCTCATAAGCGTTAGGCCATGCGATTTTGACCAAGAAACAGGCTGCTAGGTAATTAATCGGTTAATTTTCCTGTCGTGTTTACTTACTTCTAACATGACAGAAGTTACGATTACGAAGTCAGAAAACGCATCATAAATAGGCCAACCGGTTTGGATAGAAACGGTACTTCAGTAGGCTTACCTGGTATTGCAGCAATATTTATTTTGTGATAGAAAGTGTGAAGTCCTGGGATACACTTTATTTGGAACTAACAGCATAAGATCTTACTAACAGACCCTATTTAAAAACATTATTATTTTGCTATGTGACTGTTTACAAATGTAAATTGTCACGCCATATAAATGAGCAAAACACGCAGATGAATCCATTTGTGTTTCATTTTTATGTCGGTAATGAAAACTCCTCTTACATCACTCTCGTCACTGTATAAAATGCTGGAAGTGTCACACGATTTTTCCGAAGGAAGATACTCGTCAACAAAATGTTTTTATTTGTATTAACTTTATAGATCCCCTCGTATTTCTTAAAGACTACTTGTTTTGCCTTCTAAGTAACAAAATTGTTGTAATTTTTATTATAAACCTCAGTAAAACGTAACCTTAATAGAAGTTACTCAGCACGGAGTATGCCATAGAGCTCACTACAGAAATCTGAGAATATTCTCCCGTCATGAGAAACTTCTGTAGTTTTATTCATATGAAAATGGAGAATGTTCTCTACTGTGAGCAACTTCTCCCACCCCGTTACTCACGCCGAGGACCTACTCGGCTGAAGTATATTCTCTGACTCCCTTTATTCATGCGAACCTGAGTATGTTCTCTGGAATTCAGAGTATAAAGTAGATACTCCATTTTATTCATACGGCCCAATGTCACAGCTACAAACAAGACCGAACTTCTGAAACAGTTCGTCAACTGCCATAGCGAACGGGCTGCAACTATCAAGCGTAACAGACCAAAGCGGCCCCTAAATGGTGAAAGACGGTTGTCTGCCGTCTTCCCTAGCTATTTAACTTTGTAATTTATCTAAGTTCACTAGACGGGCTTTTTTGCTAAAGGAGAACCCCTTTCGTTCGGAGGCATGATGAATAGCATTTCATTTCATGTTTTTGAATGTTAGTTTCTGTACTATTGCTGGGATTTTATTATGCTAATAATTTATCATTGTGTCTATGAATGTGGCAAGATGAAAGGTTTCTCCGTGACGCCACCGTCCCTGTGAGAATGTGTACTTGCTTTATTCTGTATTTGCATGTTTGAGAATCTTGAAGCGTGGGAGTCTGAGTGTATGTATCGGAATTTTCGTCGTCGGCTGCTGGCTGCTCACTACTAGTGTTTCTCTGCCTTCGTATCGATAGGTAGTCGTTACCAACCTCTGCTTTTGATGCTATCAAAGAGGTTCCTCCACCCTTTGGTTACAAGTTGGGTTGGCAATGCCAAGTAGCTAGCCTCAGTAGAACGCGCGAGTTTTAAGCTCTCCCCACCACCTCGTTTTTACCGATTTCCGGTGGTGGCGGGGACTGGCTAGCTGACTTGGACATTCTGTGGCTGCGCTTCGACCTGGTAAGACGTTCGGACTTTCTTTCCTCCCTTGCGATGGTAGCGATTCATTTCTGGTTTCTTAGACTTTAGATCTTAGGTTCATTTTTCGGGATAAGTTTCTCCGATCATGTACAGAAATGTATTCAATTTCATTTCGGTGGTTTTCCATAGGTAAATGCGATGAATATGCAACTAATTCGGTTTGATAACGGCTGGGAATCGACCTGTGGGATACTAGCTGGCAGTGTATGAACTCTGTTTAATTTCTTTCTAGCTTTGTGGAACTCGACTAACATGCGGGAATATTTTTATTCTGTATAGTGTATGCGAAATATTCTTTTCCGTTTTCTCCTTCCGCGAGTGATATGTACACCAAATGGTGTGTTCTTAGAACAAAGCCTTCAGCTACCGCTGTGTCTGTTTCTAGGCCCTTCAGGCAAGAAATTATGTATGTATCTTTCTGATTTCCATTAGTACATAGCGATCTCCTCTCCGCCTATTTTAAATTGCTGTTTCGTTTTCAAACATGTACTTCACATTCAGATTCCGTCAGTAAATTTTCTTCTAGCCTTGCACGACCCCCTTTATTAGCTTGCTTATGAAATACTGCGTATTTCTAGGGGATGCATGCCGTATTTCTTAGTTGATTTACTCCGACTTTAAATTTATTCCACTTTTCTGATTTTTGAAAACTTCACTTCGTAGAAAATTAGAGGGCTGGTAGAGCGGGTGAAAACTAACACATTCCACACAGCAACCCATGTTTACCATCCTTAGCGTGTGGCGCTGGGCATCGTTGACTAGCGCCGCGCGCTGCCAAGAGGGCAACCACAAAATGTTCAAATGTTTGTTAACCTTATGGGACTTAACTGCGGGGTCATCAGTCCTTAAACTTACAAACTACTTATGAACTACCGTATACTAAAGACGACACAAACATCCATGCCCGAGGGGGGATCGACTCCCGACCATAGCGGCCGTGCAGACTGTGACTGGCGCTCCGCAGACCGTCGGCCACTGCGACTGGGGGATAACCACACAACAGGGATGGCGTTTCACACTAGCAGGACTGCAGTGCAAGGTTTTAAATGTATTTGTGACAGCAAGTTTTTTTAATATATATTTAAGGTTTATGGCTTTTATTTGCGATCGCAGTAGTCAGTATATTTGCAGGTATTCCACGCGGGACAACACTACAGTTTTCCGCTACTTACTGGGAGATGAACGCGCTGGTTTTGGCCGTTCACATGCCTGTTTGATAGGTTTTGCATAGACGGTAGCATATATGCACACTGCAGAGTCTGGCTCGCCCTGCGTCAGTTTGTCATCAAAGGGGGGCACACTTGTGTTTGTTACTGTGTGGAGCGGACAGGAAATGGAACGTTATTCTTAGACGCAAATAACAGACATGCATTGTGCTCACGAGGCGGTTGATGCAAATGCTCACGCTGCTCAACGTTTGTACGTTCGGCTTTTTCCGAATCGTCGAGTGCCAGGTGCACGCCTATTTGTTGTCATCCACAGGTCCCTAAGAGAGGCAGGTCCAATTGAGATAAGTTTTCCACCTCCACTTGACTTTTAAAGCCTAGTTCGTACCTAATGTATTCATTATGTTTTAAAGGTGAGATGGCCTGACGGAGGCGGTTATCAACATACTGTGCGTACACCAGGATATGAAGAGGAAGTGTTACCACTGCTGGAAAGCACACCTTCAACAAGCTAGTGGTTTGTTGCCCGAGAAGTGGGTGTAACGCATTTCACAGTTTGGCGTGTGTGGCATGAAGATGATTTGCACCCCTACCACATTCAGAAGGTTCAAGCCCTTGAGCCAAATGATTTTCCACGTCGAAATGAAATCTGCCAGTGGTTTTTGCAGAAGTGTGTAATTCAACCGGAATTTCCGAATTGTGTTCTTTTTACGGATGAAAAAAATGTTCAAATGTTTGTAGAACTTATGGGACTTAACTACGGGGTAATCAGTCCCTAAGCTTACAAACTACTTATGAACTAGCTAAGACTAAGGACAGCACAAATATCCATGCCCGAGGGGGGATTCGAACCCCCGACCGTAGTGGCCGTGCAGACCGTGACTGGAGCGCCTCAGTCGCCGCGGCCGGTTTTACGGATGAAGCATCCTTTACACCGAGGGTTCAACAGCCACAATCAACACGCGTGGGCAACGGAAAATCCGCACGCCACCTATATTTGTAGTCACCGAGATCGCTTCGCTGTCAACATTTGCTCTGGCGTCGGGGTGGTAGGCGATAATTAATTGGCCCATTCATGTGCCCCTGGCGACTGAACTCAAACATCCTCCTAACCTTTCACGAGAAACTCTGCCAGAATTACTGGAAAATGTTCCATTCAATGTGCAACAGCAAATGTGGTACCAACATGGTGGTGCATCTGCGCACTTTTCACATGCAGATAGAGCGCAGTGGGGCGATGACAAGGCCTGCACGTTCTTCTGGGGGCAATATCAAATTTATTATCTACGTAACACCCATTCAGACTCCTGACGAGCTGATAGTGCGAATTATGGCAGCCTCCGATGCAGTATCCACGTTGCCGGGAGTGTTTCAAACAGTGTGACAATCACTGCAGCATCGTTGCACAGCATGCATCACACTGCAGGGCGTACTTTCGAGCCCTTTTTGTAGCTGTTGTCAAAGAAAGGTTATAACACTTCAAGCAGAATTCTCTTTCACTCTGCTGCTACAAATACATCGAATACGTTACCGTGCACACCCGCTAGTGTGACGACTCGGATGGCATGTTGCGTGCCTACCCTCTTAGCGGTGCCTTTCAACGACGCCTGTTGTTATTGTTGTTATGGTCTTCAGTCCGGAGACTGGTTTGATGCAGCTCTCCACCCTACTCTATCCTGAGCAAGCCTTTTCATCTCCTCATAAGAACGGCAACCCACATCCACTTGAATCTGCTTACTATACGCGTCTCTTGGCCTCCCTCTGCGATTTTTACCCCACGCGCTTCCCTCCAATGCTAAATTTACAATTCCTCGATGTCTAAGAATGTGTCCTACCAAGCGATCCCTTCTTTTAGTTAGGGTATGCCAAAAATTCCTTTTCTCGCCAATTCTGTTCAGTACCTCTTCATTAGTTATGTGATCTACCCACCTAATCTTCAGCATTCTTCTGTAGCACCACATTTCAAAAGCCTCTATTCTCTTCCTGTCCGCACTGCTTATCGTCCATGTTTCACTCCCATACAAGGCAACACTCCACACAAATGCCTTCAGAAAAGACTTCCTTACACTTAAATTAATATTCGATGTTAGCAAATTTCTCTTTTTCAAAAATGCTTTTCTTCCCATTGCCATTCTGCATTTTATATCCTCTGTACTGCGACCATCGCATGTTATTTTACTACCTAAGTAACAAAACTCATCTACCACCTTCATTGTTTCGTTACCTAATCTAATTCCTTCAGCATCGCCTGATTTTCTAAGACCGCATTCCATTATTTTTGTTTTGCTCTTGTTAATGTTCATTTTGTACGCTCTCTTCAACACACTGTCCATTCCATTCAACTGCTCTTCCAGGTCGTTCGCTGTCTCTGACAGAATTACAATGTCATCAGCAAAACGCAATGTTTTTATTTCTTCCCCCTGAACTTTAATCCCTATTCCAAAATTTTCCTTGCTTTCCTTCATCGCCTGCTCAATGTACAAATTGAATAACATCGGAGAAAGGCTACAACCCTGTCTTACTCCCTTCCCAACTGATGCTTCCCTTTCATGCCCTTCGAGTCTAATAACTGCGGTCTGGCTTTTGTACAAGTTGTAGATAACTCTCCTTTCCCTGTATTTTACCCCTGCTGACTTCAGAATTTGAAAGAGTGTAGTCCAGTCAACATTGTCAAACGCTTTCTCCAAATCTACAAAGGCTAAAAATGTAGATTTTCCTTTCCTTAATCTATCTTCTAAGATAAGACGTAAGGTAAGTATTGCCTCCCGGGTTCCTACGTTCCTCCTGAATCCAAACTGATCTTCCCCTAGGTCAGCTTCTACCAGCTTTTCCATTCTCCTGCAGATAATTCGTGTTAATATTTTGCAACCATGACTTATCAAACTGATGGTTCTGTAATTTTCACACCTGTCTGCACCTGATTTCTTTGGAATGGGGATTATTACATTTTTCTTAAAGTCTGAGGGCATTTCGCCTGTCTCATATATCCTACACACCAGTTCAAATAGTCTTGTCATGGCTGGCTCTCCCAGAGACTTTAGTAGCTCTGAGGGTATATCATCTACCCCTGGGGCCTTGTTCCGGCCTAGGTCTTTCAAGGCTCTGTCAAATTCATCTCTGAGTATAGTATCTCCTATTTCATCTTGATATACTTCCTCTTCCCTTCCTACAACATCGTCTCTAAGTTCATTTCCTTTGTAGAGCTGCTCTATGTACTCTTTCCACCTTTCAGCTTTCCCTTCTTTGCTGAGAACCGGCTTACCATCTGAGTTCTTGATATTCGTAGAGTTGCTTTTCTTGTCCCCAAATGTCTCTTTTATTTTCCTGTAGGCGGTATCTACTTTTCCCCTTCTTATACATTCTTCTACAGATTTGCATTTGGCTTCTAGCCACTCCTGCTTAGCCATTTTGCACTTCCTATCAATCTCATTTCTTAGTCGTCTGTACTCCATTTTGCCTGTTTCATTTACTGCATTTTTATATTTTCTCCTTTCATCAATTAAATTTAGTATCTCCTGTGTTATCCAAGAATTTTTTGCAGGTCTTGCCTTTCTACCTATTTTGTCCTCTGCTGCCTTCACTATTTCATCTCTCAATGCTACCCATTCCTCTTCTACTGTTTTATTTCCCCCTGTTTCTGTCAATTGTTGCCTAAATCTCCCTCTGAAATTCACCAGAACTTCACGTTCCTTCAATTTATCTAGGTCCCATCTCCTTATTTTCCTTCCTTTCTGCAGTTTTTTCAGTTTCAGCCTACAGTTCATGACTAACAAGTTATGGTCAGAGTCTATATCTGCCCCTGGGTATGTCTTGCAGTTTATAACCTGATTCCGGAATCTATATTTTACCATTATAAAATCTATCTGATACCTTCCAGTGTCTCCTGGTCTCTTCCAAGTATACAACCTTCTTTTGTGATTCTTAAACCACGTGTTTGTTATGATTAAATTATGTTCCGTGCAAAATTCTACCAGGCGACTTCCTCTTTCATTCCTTCTGCCCAGTCCATATTCACCTACTATTTTTCCTTCTCTTCCTTTTCCTACTACCGAATTCCAGTCTCCCATCACAATTAAGTTTTCCTCTCCCTTAACGGTCTGAATAATTTCCTTTAGCTCCTCATATATTTCTTCTATATCCTCATCATCGGCAGAGCTAGTTGGCATATAAACCTGTACTACTGTTGTCGGTGTTGGCTTCGTATCTATCTTGACAATGATAATGCGATCACTGTGCTGCTCGTAGTAGTTTACCCGCATTCCTATTTTCTTATTCATTATCAGTCCTACTCCTGTGATACCCCCAACTGATTTTGTATTTATAATCCTGTACTCACCTGACCAGAAATCCTGTTCATCCTGCCACCGAACTTCACTAATCCCCACTATATCCAACTTCAACCTATCCATTTCTCTTTTTAAATTTTCTAATTTTCCTACCCGATTAAGGGATCTAACATTCCACGCTCCGATCCGTAGGATGCCAGTGTTGTCTTTCCTGATGATAACATCCTCCTGAGTAGTCCCCGCCCGGAGATCCGAATGGGGGACTATTTTACCTCCGGAATATTTTACCCGAGAGGATGCCATCATCATATTTTCATACAGTAGAGCTGCATGTCCTCGGGAAAAGTAACGGCTGTAGTTTCCCCTTGCTTTCAGCCGTTCGCAGTAGCTGTGTGGCAAAGCCACATTGGCTGATGTTACAAGGCCAGCTCAGTCAATCATCCAGACTGTTGCCCCTGTAACTACTGAAAAGGCTGCTGCCCCTCTTCAGGAACCACACGTTTGTCTGGCCTCTCCACAGATACCCCTCCGTTGTGGTTGCACCTACGGTACGGCTATCTGCATCGTTGAGGCGCGCAAGCCACCCCACCTCGGCAATGTCTGTGGTTCATGGGGGTGGCAACGACGCCTAGCGCCGAAAATTAAAGGATGCGGAGTTGGGTTGCTATGTGAAATATGTCTGTTATGACCCACTCTAACAGTCCTCTCATTTTCTACATTCATTTAGGATACACCCTGTATATATCAGGCAATTTTCATAATGGTCAGTCAATAGGTAAGGTGCCCTCCGCCATGCGCTGTACGAAATCTTACACAGAGAGTGATGTATCTCTTGTTTTGAATATCATGGGTGCAAAATCTCATCAAGGTCAGAATAAAACTGCAGACTGGTGTCGGAGTCTGTCGTAAAGTACCCGTGTGGTCTACAGTGACATACTACAGATTTCGCGGCCACTCCCACCGGAGGTTCGAGTCCTCCCTAGGTCTTGGGTGTGTGTCTTGTCCTTAGCCTGAGTACTTCTTAAGTCTAGGGACCAATGACCCTGGCTGTCTGGGCCCTTAGGTTTACATTAAAAGTATCTTTCGCCACCACCTTCGTGAACCACAGACATTGCCAAGGTGGGGTGGCTTTCGTGTCTCAACGATACAGATAGCCGTACATTAGGTGTACCCACAGTAGAGAGGTATCTGTGGAGAGGCCAGACAAAACAGGGGCAACAGTCTGGATGATTGACTAAGCTGGCCTTGTAACATCAGCTAACATGGCTTTGCCAAACAGTTACTGCGAACGGCTGAAAGCAAGGGGAAACTACAGTTGAGCAACCTTTGTGGGTGTCCAACTGTAGGTCCCGCTAGGAAGATACTTTCTCTTCCCCTCCTTCTCAAGCTTCAAACAAATCTAAGTATCAGAATATTTTCTCTCAGCCACACGTTACGAAAGAAATTGAGGAACCGAGTTATGAAACAAATTAATAAGGATACATATTGATTTACTATCGGAAATCTGAGGGGCATTACTGATATCTCTCAACGTTGTTAGCATAAAGATTTTTAGAAGTGAACAGAGCAATGTAGATGTGTTTTATCGACTGTTAAAAGCATTTGACACAATTGACTGGTGTATGCTGTTGGAAGATTCTGATAAATACTGGTGTTGATTGCAAGGATGAAACGCTGATAAAACAACTCTTTGTGGGAGAGAAAGTGGTTGTTCGAATAAATGAAGATGAAAACGGAGAGGTGGCTATTGGAAGAGATGAGGCAGGGTTGTTGAAAGTCACCAGTAGTTTTTAATACATATGCTCAAAATATAATTAATAAGGCCTTGATAAGAAGCAAAACGATTTGTAGTGGGAGGAGAAAGAATAAAAACTATCAAGTATGCAGATGATATGGCTGTATTTGCAGAAACAGAAGAAATCCAGGTTGTGATGGAGAATATGTAAGGTCGGTGAAAGAATTCGGAATAAAAGTAAACATCCGTAAGACCAAAGAGATGAACATCGGAAACGAAGGCCACACGATCAATATATGACATAGATGGAAACGTACTACAACAGGTTCAATCATTCCAGTATCTGGGAGTCCTGTATAACTTCCAATGTAAGTTGTACAGAAGAAGTGAGACGCAGAATATACATGAGAAAGAAAACATTTAGGAGATGGGAAACACATGCTGACAGCCAGAAGCTTCTCCGGAAGTGGGTCGCCAAATGTTTTGCGTGGAGCATCGTGTCTTATGGTTATGAAACATGGGCAGTAAGACAGAAAGAACAAAACCATTTAGAAAGTTTTCAAATGTGGCTATGGAGCAGATTGGAGAAAGTGAAACAGACTGACAGAATGAGAAATGAGGTGGTGTTGTGCAGGGTAAAAGAGGAAAGGAACTTCATGAGGAACTTCTTGGCTGGACAAATCAAATGTTTGTAGAGCTTATGGGACTTGACTACGGGTCAATCAGTCCCTAAACTTACAAACTACTTAGGAACTAGCTAAGACTACAGACGGCACAAATATCCATGCCCGAGGGGGGATTCGAACCCCCGACCGTAGTGGACATGCAGACCGTGACTGAAGCGCCTCAGTCCCCTAGGCCACCGCGGCCGGCTTGGCTGGACACATACTCGTATTATACAGGAACAGATGTGAAGAAAGGAAGAAGCTACAAGCAAAGGAAGTACAATGACCAGGACAGAGAGACGTGGAGGCTGTCCAATTGATACCAGTTTGAGAATAGATTTACTGAAAGAAGAGATTTGTTGATGGTTGCTCCATACCGCGAATCGATGTTGCACAATATTAGTATTAAAACCTGAAGACGTGCAATCATGGCGGATGATGGATGGAAGCTTAGATGGATGAAGGAATGGAGTAAGGAGATACTTGAAAATTTACTAAGTGACATGTCCTAATGCTATTGGAATTATCTCAGAATGGCCAGTTGCTCATTAGATTACAAGGTTGTACCTATCATTGTCATTATATCGTCGCTGTTAAATCAAACCGGCATATATGCAAAACACGAGTTTTTGAGTTGTTGGTGTCAAAATATTTCTTTTTTTCCCAATCTATTTTATCTGGAACCGGTATATCGCAAAGCTGAATAAAAATCCGTCAGATGGCGTTGGGGCGGTATGAATCTACGCGGGAATAGCCATTTTCTTTATCAGAAGACTTATCTATTGCGCAATACGTCAGTCGCTTCATAATCTTCACGGAGGACAGACGTCCACCGCGTGAGTAAAATTGAATTATAATATCATAATAGTACATGCAAAAACGTTATCACATGCGAAAACATTAAAGCGCTCAGGTGAAAAAAAATGCATTTTGCAGATATGCCTGTTTGATTTCACAGCGACGACACATGCGTTGTATTTCTTGATATACATCTAAAATAATTTTTGATTCAATGGCGAGGCGTGTAGCAGAAGTTACAGTCAGCAACAGCAACAACACTGAATATTGATTTCATCTTCCTCACTTCACACGGGGCTTTATTTTCAATGATGTCATCCTTGTGCATGCTGTTATCTCCCAACTGGTAGTGCATTTTGCATGGGCAAAAGTGTACGATAGTGTGTCAGAAAGTAACCTCAGTTTATGCATAACACGAAAAGTAGTAGGGACAGCACCGCCATTTCAACATCAGCGTGCACAGCGACTCAGGACGCTTCTATCTGTGCAAAGTGGAGCAACGTACTGTCGTGTGTTTGCTAGTTATAACCAAAAAACACGAACCTCGCAATAGCATATCCCATAAAGTGTGCAGTGCGTGGCGTTATAAGAGTCCTTTGGATAGGAGATTACTCAGCAGCCGAAATTCATATTGAATTATGGTTTATGGTCTAGATGCTATGAGTGTAGGTGTTGTCAGTCAATGGGTACGAATGGAAGAATATACATTTATGATGAAGACAATAGCAGTAGGTCTTGTCTTACCGTAGATGACCGAGAGAACAAATTGAATGACGAATCGTCGGTTCACAACACGGAGCTTTCTGATTTTCCCGCATTTTCTCGGGGTCTGTTACAAGACGACAGGCGGCAGAGTTTTATGCAAAGTGTATTTCAAAGACTGTGAAAAGGCATGGCAAGTGCTTGAATCTGGTGTGATACTATGTAAAAAAAAAATCTCACTGACGTGTTTTACGGCCCACTTTAGATTTGTAGTTTTATAAGTTTTTGCAAACATTTTGGACTAAAATAATAATCTAAATAATAAAAGAAATAATTAATAATGTCTGAAACCCTTTTAGGAAAAAAAATTTTGGTAGTGGCGGGTTCCGAACCACCGACCTTTAACGCCTTGCCCACTACGCTACGGCTATCAACAAAAAGATGGTCGTTTAATCTCACACTATTGATGGCCGTTGTTAACTGACGCTAATATGGCATTTATACACATTAGATTATCATTATCGTACGAAGAACGATGTGTTTTTGTTAATTCTTCAGTGCGCCATTGCTTTGAAATAACAACATGTAAGTTACAATAAGAAAATCATCAAATACGCAACGCAAGATGGCGTGTGCCACAAGAGTTCTGGGCGAGGAATGTCACGTGACATCTCCGAACGGCTGGTTTTCGTTAATTCAATGGAGGGTGTCAAAACTCCGTTATTTTTGCAAATATGTCTCAAACGATACGAGATATGAAAAAAACATAAGGGAGGTAAGTTGTAGAGAATTTTTTCCTCTACCAATCAGGGTATTCTAATTTTCGTGTCAGATGAACGGTTCGTTTGCAATTACACTTATATTAGAAACGGCTTTTTTTGTTATTATTACCGTATTTTTTGTCCGAAAAATTTAAAAAAGGGAGGTTCTGGTCTCTGGCGGCCTACAATCATGTCTGTAAAATTTGGTGCTGATCGGTTGAACGGTTCGTCTTAAAAACAGGGAACACGTTACGGACAGATAGACAGACGGACGGACAGACATACATCCCAAAATCGCCGTTATTTTTGCAAATATCTTTGAAACGCTACGAGCTCAGCCGCCAAAACATAAGAGATCAAAATTGTAGAGAATTTTCTGCTCTACAAATTTGGTTATTCTATTTTCGTGTCAGATGAATAGTTAAGCCGTTATTTTCATTTAAATTTCGAGCTGTCAAAAGACGATCGCAAAGGCCCACTTTTAGTGTTACTACCGTAACCTAAAGTGGACCAAAAATAGAGAAAGGTTGTATAAAATGAAACTTTCATATTAAAACCGGCTTGATTGTTATTTGAAAACGAAAGTTACTTTCCGCAAGCTAACCCTTGAAAGTGGATGCTTGCCTGACGAGTCCATCCTGTGTCTGCGAAATGTGCACGTTGTTGATCATCCAGTGGAAGATTCCTTCGTCGGTGACCCAGTGCTGTGCCCGCTGAAGCGTAGCGATGCAGTCCTGGACGTAGGGCAGGCCGTGGCAAGAGTCGTCGTAGAAGACGGAGAGGGTGAAGTCGGTGCTCATGTCGGAGAAGACGTCAGTGGTGGTGCGGGTGCCGGCCGCGTCCACCAGGTACACCAGCGCGCACTTCTCTGACGTGAAGCTCACGCCCTTGTACCACATCTTGGCCAGCCTGAAGCAGTCACCAACATTTACATACGTCCACTGGGCACGTCTGTGTTGGCACAATTACTTTACTGCTAGAGCAAGTAAGGAAAGGTAGGTCAAACCAATTTTGCTCGCCAGTTCTCATGGGACTCGTATAGTCTACTGATATAATTCAAATGAGCAAAACATTTCCCTAGACTAGAATTTGGTAAACCATGGCCGTCTCCTTGTGGCCCATAACTGTTCTTTCTAAATGAAGGACTGATCAGACAGACAAGTATCACCACTTACCTACTATCGATATAAACATGTCCAGGAGATAGCAGCGTTACTTGACAAGGAGTGAATGCTAGTCAGACACTAGCACGGTCCACATAGTGTTAGTAAGCTTGCTTTCCGTGTGTAGAATGGGGAAAGCGTGCTATCTACCAGAGTTGGACAGGTTGTGATGGTCTGGAGGCTCGCCTCGAGCATTTCGTAAACTACATGACTTGTTCGGTTTTAGGAAAGTGCTGCCTTGAGTGACTTCAACAAGTGCGCAACCAACGTGAAACCAATCGATGTAGTTCCATATTATATTGGAATTGGGACTGCGTCTGGTGAAGTTTTAATTCCAAATAATTAATGTATTCACCAACAGCCGTAAAGCACAAATGTCTCTAACGGTATACAGGGTGTTTCACTAAGTGTGTTTGCCTCTGTAACTTATAAAATAATAGGTGACGGGAAATTTTAATGCGGTAGGTCAACACAAGAAATGTTACACTTTCTGCGGAGCTATGAACATAGTTTATTGTATCATTTTCCAAAGAGTTACAGCACAAAGATATAATTTTTTAAATGGAACAATAGTTTTTTTCTATCGTGTATGGGATTCGTTTAAACCAGCTGCGTCCAAATCATTTTAAACTATATTCCTATCACTGTTAGTTTGGGAGCTACAACCCTTCAAAGTTCCGGGGGCGGAGGCTGCGATAGCGTCGCTGACTGGCCGAGTGGCTATGCCCTGGGGCACGGCCCACTGTCTCATGACCATCAGCCAGTCAGCTACGCTGTCGTAGCCTCCGCCCCCTAAACTTTGAAGGGCTGTAGCTCCCAAACTGTGATAGGAATGTAGTTGAAATTGATTTGGAAGCATCTGATTTCAATGAATCCAATGCACGATAGAAAAAACCATCGTTCCATTAAAAAAATTATATCTTTGTGCTGTAACTCTTTGGAAAAAGATACAATAAACTATGTTCATAGCTCCGCAGAAAGTGTAACATTTCTTGTGTTGACCTACCGCATTAAAATTTCCCGTCACCTATTATTTTATAAGTTACAGAGGCAAAGACACTTAGTGAAACACCCGGGTATATTGAATGTGCGCTTCTAAATACCTTCCCAACAAAAAATGGACGTTTACCATCGTAGAATTACTTTGAAGGTTTAATTTTTATTCATTGTATGCTTTGTACTGTAACGTATTTTATATTTTTTCTTGTTTGTCCAACCTTAAACTAGAGCTTTAAATTTTATTTTTATGCCACTTTTTGGTATAACTCTTGCATTAATAGTGTAGGTTGAGATTTATATGCGATGAGAATGGACGAAGATCTGAAATGTTTATTGTCCATAAAATGTTTGAGGACGGACAGCCACAGCTAAGACTATTCATCTTTGATAAAAGGGTCCGCTGGTTGACAGGGACGGATGTTGCCAAAATGTTTTTAACCTGGAAAATTATTATTATTATTATTATTTTTTTTTTTTTGGAACCAAATGTTTTAATATATATAACCTGAAGAAGTGATTAAACGTCACGAAAATGGCCGTTCATTTTTTAAAAATAGTGAAGAACAGCTGCAGTGGACCCTTTTATCAAAGATGAATGTTTATTGGGGTTAATGACACTTGAGCAAACGAAGTTAGGGATACAATTTTTTTAGGTACCTGGATGCTACGTCATTTGGATCATTTGATTTATTTTCGTCCTTCCTATGTTTCATAACCATTTAAAGGATCTCTGTACTTCATTAACATATAGACGCATTTTATGTATCCTGTTTATTGCACAATGAATACTGAGCAGGGTTTCATGAAGTAGCAGGACTAATGACTTCAGAAAATGTAGGTAGGACACATTCTAGGAATATTATGAAGATGATTCATGGTAGTCAAGAGATCTAAAAAAATTAGTACTGTTAGCTTGCAGGTATTCACTTGTAGACATTATACTGTGAATTTTGCTGAAGGCATTTGTAGATCGATCTATTTGTTGTTGGCATCTGTGGAATAATATCTGCGAAATTAAGGTGTGTAATACACTATGCAAGTGTGGTCATTGAAGAATTTCCTTTACAAATGATTGAGAAGACATCTATAATGTGCCTAGTATGGATATTCAATAATTAAGCGATTATTTTGAAGGTAAATCTCGGTTTGATAGCAAAATAGTTGTAGTATAATTTTCAGTAAATCAATATTTTCAAAACTATATTCTATGATGAGTGTCTTGTGGTAGGCTAAATAGTGCTACACTGAAGACGACTTGAGAACTGTGATTATCGTGATATCTACGATGCCTTGACATTTACAATTAAGAGTATCGGGTAAACTGAAGCACTTGATACCACCTGTAGGCTTTGACGCCTGATGTCAGCATGCCTTATTGTTTGACTCGAAAATTTGAACGTTCTCCATTTGTTACGAACCTGATTCTTACTTTTTTTTTCTTTACGATACAAACTGATAAATTTAAGTTCACCCATCCACTTACCGAAGCCCCATGTTTTAACTAAAAAAACCTAAAACAACTTGAAACGTTTACTTTAAATGTTTTCATTTTGGTATAGGGTTTACCGTGACTGTTGTTTGAAACTGATTGAAACACAAGGTATTACTGCTACCAGTCGCTTTGTTTTATTGTACCCACAACGCGGTTCGAGGGTTGAAACTCCATCATCAGGTGGAATTACATTAAGCTGTTTACACGTAGGTTAGGTTGACCTGTTGGAATGTCTACAAGAGAAAATACTAAACACTACATTAGAATGTAACCTTACAATTGTTCAAATGAAGTTAAATGTAAAGGTTAAGACAATTCAAGGGACTTGTGACCACTGGAGGTAATTGTTTATATTTAACTTCATTTGAACAATTGTACAAAGTTACATTCTAATGTAGTGTTTTGTATTTTCTCTTGTAGACAGTGCAACAGGTCTACTGTTATTCCACCTGATGATGGGGTTTAAACCCTCGAAACGCGTTGTGGGTACAATAAAACAAAGTGACTGGTAACAATAGTACCTTGTGTTTCAATTAACTTGAAACGCTGATCATTCCTAATTCCAACTTTCAAAGGAATGTTCTTTGGGCGCACTGGAGATTTTATTTTTGAGTATTGTTTTGTGTTTCGGTATGTTACTTTCCGCGTTTATTTATTTATTTTTCATTCAGTATGTCCCTGCCAATGACGTCATGGGTCAAAGTAAGTGGGTGGTATCGAATCCTTCAGCATTGCCAAGTTTAGTCAAATAACACGCTGACGTCAGGGGTCAAAGCGGACAAGTGGTATCGTGTACTTCAGGTATCCAGACTATCTACACAGTGTTTAGTACGAATCGGTTGAAAGTAGGAAACTAAGTCTTGGCAAGATCTTACTTGTAATTGCCATTGGCATCGTTGGCAAGGATCTCGACGCGACTGCCGTACTGGTAGACGCAGCCGTTTGGGTGGATTAGTGCTGAAGACGACCCACTGCTGCTCAGCGCCAAGAATATGTTGTTCTGAAGCAGCAAAAAAAAATCAGAAGATCACTCTTATACAGCATTGTACTACTATATAATGAACTAACCACACAACCAACACAGATCTCACAAGATAAACGACAAAATGGGAGGCATCAATATGGAAATAGGAGTTATAATACTCAGTTTGCTAACACTATTTACGAATACTTTTCTAATAAAAAAAGTATGTGCGTAGAAAATAGCCCCAATATCTGCAATGAAAAATATTTGCAGTTGCATCCAATGATGGTTTTCTGTCTTCTACTTGACGCTGGTGCTCTCAACGAAAAGACTCGTTTCTGAATGTTAATCAAAATAAAACAGGGCGTCATTTGGATAGAGTTTAGTGTTATAAGTACTAATATATTCCAGAGGAATAAGTGGTTCCTACACGCCTCATCATCAAATTTTACTCGTTTTTAGGTTACATAACACGGCAGACTAAGTAGTGTCGAACTTCTCCCGAAGAAAACTTCCTTCTCATACTCGGTATAAATCGATTCCCCATCAGTTCCAGTGGCCTTCTTTTGTTGAGCTATTTCAATTGTTTTTCTGTCCCTCTGACATGTCGATATCTGCCATTTTGTTGTCTGTGTGACGATTCAGAGGAAGGACTGCAGTTCAATGTAAGTCAGTAAAATAGGTTTTGAGAAACACTAGTATTTCAAGTATTGTAAGGCATTCTCCTTCCAGCCATTTCACTCTTGAGATACCGTATACATTTTCCGATGCATATGTTTTGTTCTTACCATTGAGATAAGATATAGATTTTCCGATGCATTTTTTTGTTCCTACCATCCAAACTTTCTGGTATGATTTCCACCACACGAAATCTCTTTAGCGGTGCAATAGATTAGATTAGATTAATACTTGTTCCATAGATCATATATACATTTCGTAATGATGTGGAACGTGTCAGTTTAGTAAATGTTGTCTATACTTGACAATCAATATTTTAAGGACTTTTTTTCTTTAATTTTTTATTTTTTTTCATTTTATTTTTTACGTTCTATCTAAAAATTCATCTACATTGTAGAAGGAGTTGCCATTCAGAAATTCATTTAATTTCTTTTTAAATACTAGTTGGCTATCTGTCAGACTTTTGATGCTAGTTGGTAAGTGACCAAAGACTTTTGTGGCAGCATAATTCACCCCTTTCTGAGACAAAGTTAGATTTAACCTTGAATAGTGAATATCATCATTTCCCCTAGTGTTGTAGCTATGCACACTGCTATTACTTTTGAATTGGGTCGGATTGTTAATAACAAATTTCACGAGTGAATATATTGTGAAGCTACAGTGAGGATCCCTAGATCCCTAAATAAATGTCTGCAGGATGCTCTTGGATGGGCTCCAGCAATTATTCTGATTACACGCTTTTGTGCAATGAATACTTTTTTACTCAATGTTCACGACAGTACTGATATGTTCGAGAACGTCGAGTGCGAAAATACGAATCTTCAGATGGCTTTATCTCGCGTATCGAAAGGTCTCTCTAATGCCCCACGCACTACTGATTACCACCGATGCACCCGTTCATTTTAACTTCTATTCCCAATCCTGGTTCTGTTTGCGATGATAATAATAAATAAGATCAGAGAGAGGGGAGAGAGGGAGCAGGAGATCAGATAGAAAAAGGGGACATACAAAAGATATAATGGAAGGGAGGTAGGATATACGAAGTGTGGCAATAAAGTAATGAGACTGATGTGGAAAAAAATTTTGCTTACCGTTTTATCTCCTTCAAAGTAGTTTCCTTCTGATTGCACACACTTTTTCCAGCTCTTCTACCATTGATGTAACATTTCTGGAACTCATGTTCTATAATATCCTCCAAGACTCTCATCAAACATTTTCGGACATTTTGTGTTGTTTGAAAATGGTATCCCTTGACCGCCGTTTTGACTCTTGGAAATAGAAAAAAGTCGCACGCGGCGGTATCTTGTGAATAAGGTGGCTGTGGTAGTACTGAAATTTGTTTTCAGGTTAAAAATTTCTGTACTGACAGAGCAGTATGGGATGGCGCATTATCGTGGTGCAGAATCCAATTATCAGCAATGTGGTACGGTCATGAAGAACTCTTTTACGAAGTCTTTCTAAAATATCTTTGAGGTAATATTAGTTAAGTGTTTGTCCAGGAGGCACCCACTCTTTATGAACAATTCCATTAAGCACAAACATGCATTTCACTTTTGACTTTGACATGCGAGCTTGTTTTGGTCTAGGTGATCCTTTTGAGCACCATTGCGAACTTTGGCATTTTGTCTCTGGATCGTAATAAAAAAAAAAACAACTTTCATCACCAGTGATAACACGGCTCAACAATTCTGGATTGATTTCCGTTTGCTCTAACAGGTCGGCTGCCACATATTTCCGTGTTTCTCGCTGTTGTGGTGTGAGGTTCTTGGGGACCATTTTTTCACAAATCTTTCTCATACCAAGATCTTATATTATTATTAGACGAGCCGTTTCTCGACTGATGTTCAGTTCTTCTGCAATCTTTTTCACAGATAATCTTAGATCAGATCTTACGAGTTCACGCACCCTGGCCAAGTTGACATTCGTCCGTGAGGTTGATAGTCGTCCACTGCCGTCTTCATCTTCAACATACGTTCTGCCTTCACTATCATTTTATGACAACGAAAAACTTGAGCTCTTGACATAATCTCCTCTACAAAGACCTTCTGACGCTTACCATAAGTTGTCGTCGCGTTTTCACCCAATTTAATGCAAAAAGAAATAGTATACCGTTGCGCAATATTATGCGGTTCCATTTCCGTGACGAGACACACAAACATGTGCTAACTTATTACAGCACAACTCACGACTGCGCAGTTGCATCGATGTGCTGCCTGGACTATAAGCAGCTTGTAGATCAAGGTCAAAGATATTGTGCCTACGCAAGCCCGCAGGGTTGCCACATCTTGCAAAGAAAATCTGTCTCATTACTTTATTATTGCACGTTGTAGGTGCAGAGAGGAAGAGAGGAGGAATGAGAAATCTACAGGGAGTGGGGCAATGGTGATGGACAGAGATAGGAGGAGATGGACAAAGGGAGGGGCAGGAGAAAAGATAGAGAGAGGCGTAGAGAAGGATATTGGGTGTATATTCGATTCCCATTCATATTAGCAGTGGCAAAGCATTGCTGGGTTCACTAGTATTTAATATTAACGCTGGTGGGTGTTTGTGTGAGAACAGCTTTTCAAAATACCCTATGAAGATATTTGCTGTCCAGTTGCCAAGTCACCTAAATATTCATTGAGCTCTGTACGATAGTATTATTATTGCAATTTTAAAGAGAATTAACTGCGAGGTCCTCTAACACTCGTTTCAAAGCGTTCAAAACATGTCTACTTAGGAAAAATATTGTTCACAGAATGAAGCTATCACTCCTATGTGGGCAGCAAATTAACTTATTATAAAAACTGAATTAAACTCCCTCCCACCCAGACCTCGAGGACCCATCGGGTACCGACTGGCCACTGTGCTATCCTCCATCTGAGAAATCTCCGAATGCGGTGTGGGAGACATGGTCAGCGCCTTGCACTCCTGGCCATTGTGTCATTTTTCCAGACCGGAGCTGCTATTTGTCATTCAGATAGCTCCTTGGCATCACAAGGATTGAGTGAATTCCGCAAGCCAACACCACTTGGCAGACCCGGATTGTTACCCATGCAAGTGGTAACCAAGTCCGATAGTACTTAAATTCGGTGATCTAACAGGAACTGATGATACCCGAAAGAAAGACGATAACACTCTGTCTAACTGAGCAGACAGTTTATATAAGTAGACTACTGTGTACCATTGTCGTTGTATTTGCACTATGTACTTGACTTATATTATTATTTTCAAGTGTATTATATGCTAAAATGGCTTTACATATTTATGATTTAATTTTTTTTAACTGAAGGGAGCACATTGTCACGTCATCGGTCCCTAGACTTACAAACTACTCAAACTAACTGATGTCAAGAGGAACACACACCCATGCACGAGGGAGAAGCGAACCTCAGGTGTCCAAGGCCGCGCGACCGGTGCCTGGCGAGAGTTGGAACTTAATTAGTGGCAAAACTGCTGTGAGGACACTATGCAATGGAATCTACTATTGTTGCTGATATCACACGTTGTTGACATACCTACCTTACCATCGATCAAATGGACTCGCCCGTCCACGTCACCGGCGTGTGCATAATTGAGGGAAACACGGTCACTTGTGAGTGAGCGATGTAACTGCGAGCGTGAAGGTCGGGGTGAGAGTTTAAAATAGGGAAAGATTAATTTTAAACTCACAACCACCAACTGCGAACCAAATTCCTAAACATGCAAAAACACTGGAACTGTGATTGCGACTGTTTGACTCGTTTTCTAGGGGATGATATCACACGTTCGCAGCTTTCCTTCCCTGCATATGATTAACAAAACTAATTCATAATAAAATCAAGTTAATGAGAGAAAAGGGTGTACTAACTACTATTTTTGAAAACACGTGAAAGTTCACTTTATGTTGTTTATTTCACAATCTCAGAACCCTGTGGCTGATACGTCTGTACGTCGGCACATTTATCAAATAAAGTTATAGCTCGTGAGCCCCCAGACAAAAATGAATATTTGTCGCAAATTGTTTTATCACCATGTGGCTGTCTCAAACACCGTTTATGTTCGTGCCTATGCGACGACACGTGTTACATTAACAAATCACAGTCACTTCAATTCAATGCGATGCACACCTTGTTCCACCGGCTATATATTCACAAACACACAGCAGCACTCGATTCAACTTGGTGCAGTCTACGGCGAGCAACCACACGTGGCGATTGCCACACACAAATCTAAAGTCACCACTTCGAGATCCACATGCTGACTGATTCAGAACGACGCCGCCCGGCCAGCCACCCCACGTGCTCTCCCGTCTCGTCACTTCCTGCCCTCGCGTGCGCGCGCGCCTAAAGCTCAACTGCCGGGGTTTTTTCCCCTACGTCATCAACTCCCCATGTGAGCTGTTCTAATCGATTTGCCAACGTACAGCGCTCAACCAATACATTTCTAAAACTTTACTTAAAATCAAAATAATTACACATTAAACAAATTTCTTCTTAGGTTTTTATATTGGTATAAACATCCTTTGTACTATTTATCATAATCGTGCAATTTCTTATATCACAGATAAGCGATTTAACTGAATACTTCAAGATAAAATACACAAGATTAATTGAAAATAAAATGAGAAATAGTTAATATATTATTTTTATAAACAAACATTGCCATGCTAGTTGTGTAACTGTCTTGTATTCATTGATAATTTATTACTTTTCATTGTCAATGAAACGTATTACGTCAGATGTGACTATATCAGCTAATGTATTGTTTATTTGTCAACAGGCTATTTTGTAATGAGGGCCTTAAAGGTTCCTAACTGCATCGTATTACTTCAAATGCCAGTAGTATTAGAATATTTTATTTCACGCTGTGCACTGCACTGTGCCTGGCACTCGCCATTGTCCCTCTCACCCCTCACCGGAAACGAACTGGAAAATCCTAAGCTGGAACAAGCCACCAACGTCGGCCTGCTCACTGGCCTCCCGTCAGCTACAAGCACACAGCAAATCTCAACGTGGAGAATTTCTACCTATGGCCTAACTATAAATGTTGTCACCCAATTGTGTACATACATTGCTACCATAATTAATAAGATTAAAATTGTGTAACATTTAGTGCATTGGCATGGTCAATGTTTGCAGTGAACTTCATACTGTTTAATTATCAAATGCTATTAATTATCAATATTTATATTGGGCGGTAATCTTACAATACCCCCACTTGCGGCATCAAAACCATGTGCAGGATGGCGCAAGTAGCACCAAGATGAATACATTCAAATGAGCAAAATTTAAAATTACAAAATTATAGAATCGGATTGACTCAAACAGTATGCCAATTATGACCTCAACTAATGCAAAAAAAAAAAAAAAAAAAAATAAAAATAAAAAAAAATAAAAAAAAAATTAAATAGATAAATAAAAATAAACAGGGCAGTGAGAAAATTTCCCAATATTTGTACCATTAAGACCATTTATAGTGTGTGCATATTTTTAAGAAAAGAATCCTTATAACTAATTACATCCATGAAATTTAAGTGTGCCTGTTGTTTATATACAGAATTGGCACCAAATTTATAATAGTATTAACATTTAGTCTTTAGAGGACCTTGTCCTACATGGAAAAACTAGAATTATCACTATAAAAACTTTTGATGGTGTACACTCCACTTGTTTAAAGGAAATCTCTCACCACTTTGACACTGAGAACCCCAGAGTCATCGTTGCAGCAACTCTGGTCCATGGTGTACGGTCCTATGTCTCCGTCATTTCAACCAACATGCTGTTGCAGCTTAGATTCATGGCACTGGATCAAGCGTTCTTGTTCACACACGTCATATGCACCCTACATGGAACAGGAAGAGCAGAAGGCACTCATGAGTCAACATAGACAAAAGTTTGTCTGGACACCAGGTTTCGGTTGGATTAGTATCCCACCCTTCTGCCATCCAGACTTGATGCAATTGAAACTAAGCATTGAGACATGTACAGTAACATGTAAATCAACAGAATTAAGAACTGAAAGTGGCTGTTGTTAGTCATTATCAGATTAACCCAAACCACCATGCCTGCACTCTCATCAGCCATAGCTTCAGATGAAACAGACAAGAGAATATGTGGCCTACTTGGAGTATTACTCCATCAAATATAATACCAACAACCTGCCTGTGTCAAAAATATATCTTAAAGCTCAAATAATACTACCAAACGAATGTTATCATAGAGAATTTTCTCTTCTATCAAAATGACACCTACAAGCATAAATACAAATCCTACCCCCTCGCACCAAAAGAAATTATTTCTACTGGTGTGAGGTTAAATTTGCATCCCCGTCATCAGCCTCATGTGATTTCCACAAGTACTCCCCACAATCAAATATCTAAGGTTAAAGTCTAATCTCAAAATTAGTTTATCACAAAACATCTACGTTTTTTAAATAAAATATCATCAAACCCTATTGATACTCAGGCTAGACAGAAAAATAGTTCTCGTCAACTGTTGTTGCAGAAATTGTTCAGTCAACATTCTAGCACCATTAAAGAAACCAAAATGTGTTATCAGAATCAGTTTGATATAACAGTACAGAGCATTCCCTATTAGACACATTACCTACCAAACACTCAAAAGATACAGACATTAAAGAGCAAACACTTTCTCTCATTGAAACATTTCACAATCCAACCCACCTTTAGCCAAAACAGCCACAACAAACATACATTCCTCACTTCTGACCCATATGGTCAGTCACACCCACATATGCAACACCGTCAGCTGACATCTTCATCACAATTTATCTAAGCCACAGACCCCACTGCCTGCATCAATGTCCACCAATTTCTCATTCTCCGAGTCACCCCACAACTCACACCACATATCCAGCCCTGCTCACATATACACACACATAAACAGTACACTCCCACTTCCTCTATCCTTTAGTGTTGGCATACATACATACATATTTACCTCATGTACCACTGTTGAACTGCAAATCTGATACAAGCACATGTTTTAACACAAACAACAAAAGAAAAACATTTACAAAGAACACTTGTAAACTTGACCCCAATGCTTAAATCTAAACACACAAGTAGATACTAACACAGACCACAGAATAAATATACACAAATTCTTAACCTACTATTTACAATGCATTGAATCTCATACTTCATGACAGTTACTTGTGTAAACATGCCATTAAATCTTTATCACTTAAATTTTTTTTGAATTTGACCCTCTACATGCATCCCTCCAGACTTAATTTTAGCACTTTATTCTTATATTTCAACTGAGCTTCATATTTGCACGGGAAATCACTTCCTAATATTAGATTTAAACAAAGTCCCTTTATGACTTACAAATCTTGAATAAACAGCTCCTCCTCAATGATTACTTCAAATTCTGGGTTCCCTTTCATATAGTTTGGTTCGTTCAAGAATTCATTTTGTATCTTAGCTTGCTTGGCCTCCCCCCAATACTTATTTAAAAACAACTTTTCAAACGCCTCTAAAGTTACAAATTTATCAGCACACTGATTTGCCCAAGTTTGAGCAGAACAGTCAAGCATTCTCTTTGCTAACTTCATTTTACACTCGTCTGACATACCAGGCACAAATTGGTCCTTGCATGCAGCCAAAAAATCTACTGGGTGATAATTACCCACTCCTGAAAACTTTCTGCCATTAGGTGTCTGCACCATGCACCAATTAGTGTTTCCTGATGCAGTACGCAATTCTAGACTATTTATTCTAGTGTTCACCTTCTGAATCTCAGTATTGTTTACTGTCACTACTTGTTCTATCTTTTTCCTAAAGTTACATTCTGTATTCTCTAATTTTCCTGACAACAAAGTTTTTGCTTCCTCAATACCTGCCACCATCCTCTTGTCAACCTCAGCCAACGCCTGCATAGTGCCCTCATTCCTGTGATCACATATTTGTTTCACATCATCTAACTTGCCTCCTACCTCAGTCTCAATAGCACCAATTCTGGCATGTATCTCCTTTTCTCTATTTTCAAACCGTTCTGTTAGACTTCCTATCTTTTTGTCAATGTCTGTGATTATTTCTGTCTTTAATCCAAGCATTGAATTTTGTAGTGCCCCAATATCTGCCTTAAAGTCTGCTTTCAATTCTGATTTTACAGTTCCTATTTCTGATCTTATTTTTGATTCTAAATTTGAGTATGAATTTTCTATTTTTGATTCTAAATTTGAGTATGAATTTTCTATTTTTGATCCTATTTTTGATTCTAAATTTGAGCTAAAACTCGCTAATATGGCTGCGAACATCTCCGGTGTCAACAACATTCCCCCAGTATTTACCCTCTCTGGTATGCTACTCTCTGAATCTACGTCGCTTGGCGACTTTTTAAAAACCTGCTCCATTATCGGTATCACAAGAAAGCTTGATTAACACACAAGAATTTATAGCGCCAGCTGCTTTTCTTCTCTTTTAATCCAGACGTTGCTGCAACGAGCTGCGACGTCCCCAATGCTCGCTGCCGTCTGTTGTAGAAGCTGTGGCTGGAATATGTCCTCACTGCATCCCTTATCCTTTGTAGAATCGAAGCTGCTGGGCCCCGACGCTCCGTTGACGACTTGCGAAGTCCCCACGATCACTGCCCTCCGTTGTAGAAGATGAAATTTGAGTGCGTGGATCCCGCGCGCCGCCGCTCACTGCTGCCGGGCCGATGCGCCGTCGATCGCCTGTTACGGATGCCCGCGCCCGAACTCTGCCAGTCACCAACCGTCGTTAACCGCGCAACGCGTTTACGTATCGTCCGATTATGCTAACTGTTTTGTCTACTATCACTGTCCTAAGCACACCCTACCTCTCTGTCCGAGCAAGACCAGTGTGAATTTATCCCGCTCTCTGCTGCCATCCGCCACACACACTTGAAATTGTCCGTCGCGTCCGTGCACTTGTTTGCAACTGTTCGTAACTGTTCACTGTCCTATACACACTCTAATCTCTCCGTCCGAGCAAGTCCAACGTGAACTTATCCCGGACGAGCCCCCAAATGCGAGCGTGAAGGTCGGGGTGAGAGTTTAAAACAGGGAAAGATTAATTTTAAACTCACAACCACCAACTGCGAACCAAATTCCTAAACATGCAAAAACACTGGAACTGTGATTGCGACTGTTTGACTCGTTTTCTAGGGGATGATATCACACGTTCGCAGCTTTCCTTCCCTGCATATGATTAACAAAACTAATTCATAATAAAATCAAGTTAATGAGAGAAAAGGGTGTACTAACTACTATTTTTGAAAACACGTGAAAGTTCACTTTATGTTGTTTATTTCACAATCTCAGAACCCTGTGGCTGATACGTCTGTACGTCGGCACATTTATCAAATAAAGTTATAGCTCGTGAGCCCCCAGACAAAAATGAATATTTGTCGCAAATTGTTTTATCACCATGTGGCTGTCTCAAACACCGTTTATGTTCGTGCCTATGCGACGACACGTGTTACATTAACAAATCACAGTCACTTCAATTCAATGCGATGCACACCTTGTTCCACCGGCTATATATTCACAAACACACAGCAGCACTCGATTCAACTTGGTGCAGTCTACGGCGAGCAACCACACGTGGCGATTGCCACACACAAATCTAAAGTCACCACTTCGAGATCCACATGCTGACTGATTCAGAACGACGCCGCCCGGCCAGCCACCCCACGTGCTCTCCCGTCTCGTCACTTCCTGCCCTCGCGTGCGCGCGCGCCTAAAGCTCAACTGCCGGGGTTTTTTCCCCTACGTCATCAACTCCCCATGTGAGCTGTTCTAATCGATTTGCCAACGTACAGCGCTCAACCAATACATTTCTAAAACTTTACTTAAAATCAAAATAATTACACATTAAACAAATTTCTTCTTAGGTTTTTATATTGGTATAAACATCCTTTGTACTATTTATCATAATCGTGCAATTTCTTATATCACAGATAAGTGATTTAACTGAATACTTCAAGATAAAATACACAAGATTAATTGAAAATAAAATGAGAAATAGTTAATATATTATTTTTATAAACAAACATTGCCATGCTAGTTGTGTAACTGTCTTGTATTCATTGATAATTTATTACTTTTCATTGTCAATGAAACGTATTACGTCAGATGTGACTATATCAGCTAATGTATTGTTTATTTGTCAACAGGCTATTTTGTAATGAGGGCCTTAAAGGTTCCTAACTGCATCGTATTACTTCAAATGCCAGTAGTATTAGAATATTTTATTTCACGCTGTGCACTGCACTGTGCCTGGCACTCGCCATTGTCCCTCTCACCCCTCACCGGAAACGAACTGGAAAATCCTAAGCTGGAACAAGCCACCAACGTCGGCCTGCTCGCTGGCCCCCGTCAGCTACAAGCACACAGCAAATCTCAACGTGGAGAATTTCTACCTATGGCCTAACTATACGGCTGTGATGGTGTTATCCTAACGCATTACGTTCCTCCACAGCAGACCATCAATGCAGAGTACTGCTGTTCGTTTCTGGAGCATCATCTGTGACCAGCTTTGCGAAAGAAGCGGCAGCACTTTCTGCGCAACCCACTCGTCATTTTGGATGACAATGCGCGGGCACATACAGCGCAAGCTGTGGCTGCTCAGTTTGGTCGATGGGGCTGGGAAGTACTGTACACCATCCATCATGGACTAAGTTCTTGTGACATTGATTTGGTTCGGAAGATAAAGAAACCACTTCGTGGCATTCGCTTCAGAACTATTCCAGAGTTTCCACAGGCAGTAGATCGTTCCATTCGCATCATCAACAGAACAGGCTCTGCTAACGGTATACTACGCCTTCCACACAGCTGGCAACGGTTTCTACACAAACGCTGGTGACTACTTGGACAGTAACAGGTGCAAACATGTAACTCTTTTGTACGGATTCTGACTAAATAGTTGCCACTATTTAAGTTCCAAACCTCATATAATGTTATCACAGTAGTTGTAGTCATTAAGGTCTAATTATTGTACCTTGATGCTGTCTGTCCAACCATTACAAGTAATAAATTGCTCTTAATATAACATGCTGAATGACTAGCGAAAAATATATTTCTGAAACAGAGAAATTCGTGTACACCAGGAATAAATTGAAGCGTTAGAATTCTTATGAAGGAGTAGCCTCGTGCAGATGTAAAACGTGCTCGATAAAGAGTTCAGTTTGAAATAAGGTGTTACAGAACTCATCTTGGGGGACCTCCAAATACCTCGAAAGCTAGTTTTGTTAGGCTGTCCTGTGCCTCCTGTCTGGGGGGCCTCCAAATTTCAAAAGTTACTTTTTTATAGTAATAGATGTATTTCCAAGTGGACGGGGGGCCTCATTTTATTCTGTCGCCGCCCAGGGCCTCCAACAGCCTTAGTCCGCCACTGAACTGCTTCCAGTGTTTGCCTTCCTATTGCATAGTTATATAATAAAGCATGTTTCTTTCTACGTAAACGCAATACTTTACACTCGTTTACGTTGAGCCTCAATTGCCATTCCCTGCACTAAGCGTCAATACATTTCAGTTCCTCCTGCATTTCGTTACCCTCTTCCAGTGTTGCGACTTCTCGATAAACTACAGCATCAAACGCAAAAAGGATCATAGAACTATTGATATTATCCACGAGGTCATTTATAAATACTGTGAAAAGCAGACGTCCTATAACACTCCCCTGTGGCACGCCTGACATAAATTACCGCCTGAAGACTTCTCTCCGTTGAGAACGACATGCTCCATTCCATTAAGTTATGAACGCCTTAGTCACACAATTGGTCTGATATTCCATATGTTCGCACATTGTTTATCTGGCTACGGTGCGAAAGTGTCGAACGATTTGCGGAAGTCAAGAAACACGTCATCTATCTGGGATCCTGTTATCAACTGCCCTCTAGATATCGTGGATCATGATCATTGCTTTCGGAAACCACACTGACTCCTAAAAAGGAGATTATATTCAAACATAAAATATGTTGCAAAATTCTGCAACTAACCAATGTCAGGGATATAGGCCTAGATTTTTCAGCAACTGATCGACGACCCTTCTTGTAAAAGGAAATGACCTTCGTCCTCTTCCAATCCTTAGCAACACTTCGTTCCTCTAGAGACCTTCAGTACACCGTTGCTAGAAAGGGTGCAAGTTCCTTCGCATACTCCGTGTAAAATCGATCTAATATCCCATCAAAACTCAAAGAAAACACGCTAAAGGCTTTGAACGATATCCTGCTTAAAGAGCTACAAAGCTGTATTCAGAAGTGGCAAAAGAGTTGGGACATGTACATTAATGCGCACGGACAATACTTCGAAGTAAAGCACTGAGAATGCCGAGTTCCATAAAAATGTAAAATAAAAATAAAAATCTTCATTAATGTTTTGGTCCTGTTTGTACCTGTTAAACCTCAGTGTAACGAGTCTGTTACGAAGTTTTCTCCGAGCTTACGCTCCAAATTATTACGTAAAATTTAATGGAAGTAAGGAGTAGTTGTTATCATTTTATTCATGAAATAGTGCTGTTAATATTTCTTCAATTTTGTAATGCTACTGTATTTTCGTGTGATGTATGTTGTAGATGAACAGCCTAGGAAGTGAAAATAATTTTGATTGGCGCGTAAAACTGGTTGGCCAGAGATGAAGAAACCGAATGCAAAAGGAATGCAAACCCAACCGTTAAAAAGATATATTCAACGACTCTGAAGAATATGTTTGCTGATTATTAAGGCCACTCCCATGAACCACAGACATTGCCGAGGTGGGGTGGCTTGCGTGCCTCAACGATACAGATAGCCGTACCGTAGGTGCAACCACAGCGGAGGGGTATCTGTGGAGAGGCCAGACAAACGTGTGGTTCCTGAAGAGGGGCAGCAGCCTTTTCAGTAGTTATAGGGGCAACAGTCTGGATGATTGACTGAGCTGGCCTTGTAACATCAGCTAATGTGGCTTTGCCACACAGCTACTGCGAACGGCTGAAAGCAAGGGGAAACTACAGCCGTTATTTTTCCCGAGGACATGCAGCTCTACTGTATGAACATATGATGATGGCATCCTCTCGGGTAAAATATTCCGGAGGTAAAATAGTCCCCCATTCGGATCTCCGGGCGGGGACTACTCAGGAGGATGTGATCATCAGAAAAGACAATACTGGCATTCTACGGGTCGGAGCGTGGAATGTTAGATCCCTTAATCGAGTAGGAAAATTAGAAAATTTAAAAAGGGAAATGGATAGGTTGAAGTTAGATATAGTGTGGATTAGTGAAGTTCGGTGGCAGGATGAACAGGATTTCTGGTCAGGTGAGTACAGGATTATAAATACAAAATCAGTCGGGGGTATCACAGGGGTAGGATTGATAATGAATAAGAAAATAGGAATGCGGGTAAACTACTATGAGCAACACAGTGATCGCATTATCATTGTCAAGATAGATACGAAGCCAACACCGACAACAGTAGTACAGGTTTATATGCCAACTAGCTCTGCCGATGATGAGGAGATCGAGGAAATATATGAGGAGCTAAAGGAAATTATTCAGACAATTAAGGGAGAGGAAAACTTAATTGTTATGGGAGACTGGAATTCGGTAGTAGAACAAGGAAGGGAAGGGAAGATAGTGGGTGAATATGGTCTGGGCAAAAGGAATGAAAGAGGAAACGCCTGGTAGAATTTTGCACGGAACATAATTTAGTTATAACAAACACCTGGTTTAAGAATCACAAAAGAAGGTTGTATACGTGGAAGAGACCAGGAGACACCGGGAGATACCAGATAGATTTTATAATGGTAAGACATAGATTTCGGAACCAGGTTTTGAAGTGTAGGACATACCCAGGGGCAGACATAGACTCTGACCATAACTTGTTGGTTATGAACTGTAGGCTGAAACTGAAGAAACTACAGAAAGGTAGGAAAATAAGGAGATGGGACCTAGATA
Source organism: Locusta migratoria (assembly GCA_026315105.1). NCBI lineage: Eukaryota > Metazoa > Arthropoda > Insecta > Orthoptera > Acrididae > Locusta > Locusta migratoria. The sequence goes on along the minus strand of CM048745.1, from coordinate 705,180,353 downwards.
AATTGAAGGAACCTGAAGTTCTTAAGAATTTCAGAGGGAGCTTCAAGCAATAATTAACAGAAACAGGGGAAAATAAAACAGTTGAGGAGGAATGGGTAAAATTGAGAGATGAAATAGTGAAGGCAGCAGAGGACAAAATAGGTAGGAAGGCAAGACCTACAAAGAATCCTTGGATATCACAGGAGATACTAAATTTAATCGATGAAAGGAGAAAGTATAAAAATGCAGTAAATGAAACAGGCAAAATGGAGTACAGACGACTAAGAAATGAGATTGACAGGAAGTGCAAAATGGCTAAGCAGGAATGGCTAGAAGGCAAATGCAAGGATGTAGAAGAATGTATAAATAGGGGAAAAATAGATACAGCCTACCGGAAAATAAAAGAAACATTTGGCGATAAGAAAAACAGCTCTATGAATATCAAGGACACTGATGGAAAACCAGTTCTCAGCAAAGAAGGGAAAGCTGAAAGGTGGAAAGAGTATATAGAGGGGCTCTACAAAGGAAATGAACTTCGAGACACTATTGTAGGAAGGGAAGAGGATGTAGATGATGATGAAATAGGAGATACTATACTGAGAGATGAATTTGACAGAGCACTGAAAGATCTAAGTCGAAACAAGGCCCCTGGAGTAGATGATATCCCGTCAGATCTACTGAAGTCTCTGGGAGAACCAGCCATGACAAAATTGTTTCACATTGTGTGTAAGATGTATGAGACAGGTGAAGTACCCTCAGACTTTAAGAAAAATGTTATAATCCCCATTCCAAAGAAAGCGGGTGCAGACAGGTGTGAAAACTACAGAACTATCAGTTTAATAAGTCATGGTTGCAAAATATTAACACGAATTATATACAGAAGGATGGAAAAGCTGGTAGAAACCGACCTTGGGGAAGATCAGTTTGGGTTCAGGAGAAATGTAGGAACACGGGAGGCAATACTCACTTTACGGCTTATCCTAGAAGATAGATTAAGAAAAGGCAAACCTACATTTCTAGCTTTTGTAGATTTGGAGAAGGCTTTTGACAATGTTGATTGGACTAAACTCTTTCAAGTTCTGAAGCAAGCAGGAGTAAAATATAGGGAGCGTAAGGTTATTTACAACTTGTACAAAAACCAGACAGCGGTTGTCAGAGTTGAAGGGCATGAAAGGGATGCAGTGGTTGGAAAGGGAGTAAGACAGGGTTGTAGCCTTTCCCCAATGTTGTTCAATTTGTACATTGAGCAAGCTATAAAGGAATGCAAGGAGAAATTTGGAGAAGGAATTAAAGTTCAGGGTGAAGAATTAAAAACATTTCGTTTTGCCGACGACATAGTAATTCTGTCAGATACAGCAAAGGACCTGGAAGAGCAATTGAACGGAATGGATAGTGTGCTAAAAGGTGCATATAAGATGAACATTAACAAGAGTAAAACCAGGGTAATGGAGTGCAGTGTAAGAAAATCAGGTGATGCTGAAGGAATTAGATTAGGTAACGAAACAATAAAGGAGGTAGATGTGTTTTGTTACTTGGGCAGTAAAATAACAAATGATGGTCGCAGTACAGATGATATAAAATGCAGAATGGCAATGGGTAGAAAGGCGTTTTTGAAAAAGAGAAATTTGTTAACATCGAATATTGATTTAACCCTAAGGAAGTCCTTTCTGAAGGCATTTGTATGGAGTGTTGCCTTGTATGGGAGTGAAACATGGACGATAAGCAGTGTGGACAGAAAGAGGATAGAGGCTTTTGAAATGTGGTGCTACAGAAGAATGCTGAAGATTAGGTGGGTGGATCGCGTAACTAATGAGGAGGTACTGAACCGAATTGAGGAGAAAAGAAGTTTCTGGCATACCTTGACTAAAAGAAGGGATAGATTGGTAGGACACATTCTTAGACATCAAGGAATTGTGAATTTAGCGTTGGAGGGAAGTGTGTGGGGTAAAAATCGCAGAGGGAGACCAAGAGACGCGTATAGTAAGCAGATTCAAGTGGATGTGGGTTGTCGTTCTTATGAGGAGATGAAAAGGCTTGCTCAGGATAGAGTAGGGTGGAGAGCTGCATCAAACCAGTCTCTGGACTGAAGACCACAACAACAACAACGATTATTAAGGGGGCAAAATTTGAATATCTCAGAATAACTTTATTGGTCATGTTTTTGTTCTATCAATTGGTTGTAGTTCGACCGTCCTGTCAAAGTATCCGTTACGAAAAGATTAGTAACATTGATAATGAGATCGACGGGAAGATTAATGACATGTTGTATGGACTGTAGCATACTGCTACAATTACGTATATAAATAAACAAGACTTAAGGTTTTGACTGATACTTTACCGATTGCGGCGGATATTTTAAAGACGTCAGTTTTATAGTAGGTATATTCGTGTTATTGAACCAATAAATTTTGAAGTGAGGTATTCGCGTGTAACCTTCTCAAAAGTGACGAGTGATTTAGGTTTGATTGGGAGGATAAAGTTTTCTTATCTACTGTCGCTAAGTCGCCCACGCCTGAAGAGGTCAACAGATTAGTTGCGTTATTGTTCATAAGGTCAAAAGTGGCGGTGGCACATTACGGATTATTTTTTAGCATCAACCTAAACAGATTTATGGGAGATTAACTAAGGAGTCACTCGTGCACTAACAACTGTTTATGCTGTTGGATTTTAAGGAAAACAAAGAAATTCAGCAAGCCTCCAGGCAGAATAAATAAATAAATGAAGCGTTCTGTGTCTTATTTCTGATGAGTGTTACTAAAATGATTTTTATGTTTTACTGATGTACTAGTAATTTCTTTTCTATTTGAAAGTTAGGAACTAGTCAAGTTGAAAAATATTTATTTCAATTTTGTAAATATTTAATCGTGAAACAATCGAGAAAGTGTCTATTACTGTATAGAAGCAGAAATTGTAGTTTTTGATAAGATATTGTTGGGATTGGGATATTCAAACGTATTCGCGAGTGGCACTCAAATTTTACTTAGCATTACACTCGTCGGTACTGTTGGCAATAAAGTTATAGAAAATTCTAATTTGAACTGGGGTACAAATAACGTCACTAATATAATTACTAACGTGGATTTCACTGTTTTATCTCTCATATTAAGATCTTTTTAGGAGAAACAATTCAAATAAGTCAAATGAAGACGTCGACTTCGATCGTGGCGATAATAAGTGTACTACAGGGTGATTCGTACAATAAAGAAGACAACAACCAACCACTTTTGATTATGATTTTTAGTAATTAAATAGCGCCGTTCCCGGTTTCGATCTGTTTATTCAATGTGGCAAAAACATTTTGTTTGTGTGTCTGTTTATGTGTAGTTAATCGCGCTATGTTCCTCCACATAAGTGTTTCAAAAAGTGCTCATTGCAGCAGCAACTGCAGTAATCAGCGATACAACTTAATAGAACCGACTTTTCGACGGCACCACACAACCAAAGACTTTTCGCCACACACACACACACACACACACAAATACACACAAAAAAAAATTGATCTGCATAAGAAAATGTGACATTTGTGTGGACGTGAACAGGCGTCAGATGATAAACTGAAAGGTTCGAAACCGCTAACGTCGCTATTTAGTTAATAAATAGCATAATCGAAAGTGGTTGGTTGCTGTCTTCTTTATTGTTAAGAATCACCCAGTATTTCATACACAACCACGGGCTCAAAATGTTAGTTTTTGACAAAATAGCAGTAGAAAATAAATGTACTGTTGCCTACCCTAATAACTCAGACGTCGAATACAAGACCCAAGTTATATCTTAGGAAGTTATAACTTGATATTATTTAGAAAGTGGGTTGAGATCGGTTATATTACGACGATACACGTAAACTTGATCTTAGTAACGAGATTTGAAATCTTAAAATTTACGAAGTTCCATGCAAGCTTCACTTGAAACATAGATAACATACAATTGGAACTAGTGAATGAATATAAGTTTGTGAGATTAATGAACGTCGTAATATATAGGAAGCTATTAACTGGATTTAATACTTATCCAAACCTAATAGAACTTGTGTGAATATCATCTAACGCCAAGTTCTGAACTTTGTAACTGAAATAACGACCTTACATCAAGAAGCAAGAAGCATGTGCATCATGTCTGAGATTAGCTCCTCTGATAATAAAATTAAAACAATTTGGAATATTATTAAAATGGAGACAGGGCAACCAAGAGAAGAGGAAGAGGGTATTACCATCAAAACAAATGAAAACTTTATTAACAAAAAGTCAGAAGTTGAAAACATTTTTAATGATTACTTTTTAAATGTTGTGGAGAAAATAGGATCTAAATGTTCATTAGAAGGAGCAAGGCAATTAATGGAAGAGGACATACCCACACATTTTGATACAATTGAAATTCCACCCACCTCACCTTCAGAAATTAGGAAAATAATAAACTCTCTCAAGAGTAAACGGTCATATGGAATTGATGGCATTTCCAGCAAGGTATTAAAAACTTGTTCCCAGGAGATAAGTAGGATTCTCAGTCATATTTGTAATAGCTCATTAAAGCGGGGTATTTTCCCAGATAGACTGAAATATGCTATCGTTAAACCTTTGCATAAAAAAGGGGACACATACGATGTCAACAACTACCGGCCCATCTCACTTCTGACAGCTTTATCAAAGATTTTTGAAAAAGTTATGTATTCTCGAGTTGCTTCACATATTAGTATAAATAAAGTCCTAACAAAATGTCAGTTTGGTTTTCAAAAAAGCTTTTCAACTGAGAATGCTATATATAGCTTCACTGATGAAATATTAAATGCTTTGAATAACCGGACATCACCAGTAGGGATTTTTTGTGATCTTTCAAAGGCTTTTGATTGTGTAAATCATGGGATTCTTCTAGATAAGCTTAAGTATTGTAGTATGAGTGGGACAGTGCACAAATGGCTTAAATCATACTTAACTGGAAGAGTGCAGAAAGTTGAAGTAAGCAGTTCACATGATGTAGATGAGACAATTAATTCTTCTAACTGGGGAGTTATCAAAAATGGGGTCCCACAAGGTTCGGTCTTGGGTCCTTTGCTGTTCTTAATATATATTAATGACTTGCCATTCTACATACACGAAGATGCTAAGCTAGTACTTTTTGCTGATGATACAAGTATAGCTATCACACCTGACAAACAGGAATTAACTGATGAAATTGTAAATGATATCTTCCAGAAAGTCATTAAGTGGTTCTCTACAAATGGACTCTCATTAAACTTTGATAAAACCCAGTATATACAGTATCATACAGTAAATGGCATGACACCATTAATAAATTTAGACTTTGAACATAAATCTGTAGCTAAGGTAGAATATTCAAAATTTTTAGGTGTTTGCATTGACGAGGGACTGAATTGGAAGAAACATATTGAAGATCTCCTGAAACGTCTGAGTTCAGCTACTTATGCTATCAGAGTCATTGCAAAATTTGGTGATATAAATCTCAGTAAATTAGCTTACTACGCCTATTTTCATTCACTGCTTTCATATGGGATCATATTCTGGGGCAATTCAACATTGAGTAAAAAAGTATTCATTGCACAAAAGCGTGTAATCAGAATAATTGCTGGAGCCCACCCAAGAGCATCCTGCAGACATTTATTTAGGGATCTAGGGATACTCACTGTAGCTTCACAATATATATATTCACTCATGAAATTTGTTATTAACAATCCGACCCAATTCAAAAGTAATAGCAGTGTGCATAGCTACAACACTAGGAGAAAGGATGATATTCACTATTCAAGGTTAAATCTAACTTTGTCTCAAAAAGGGGTGAATTATGCTGCCACAAAAGTCTTTGGTCACTTACCAAGTAGCATCAAAAGAGTGACAAATAGCCAACTAGTATTTAAAAAGAAATTAAAGGAATTTCTGAATGGCAACTCCTTCTACAATGTAGATGAATTTTTAGATAAAACTTAAAAATAAATTAAAAAAAATTCTTAAAATATAGATTGTCAAGTATAGACAAAATTTACTAAATTGACACGTTCCACATCATTACGAAATGTCGTATACATGATCTAAGGAACAAGTATTAATCTAATCTAATCTAATCTACATCACATTGCAAAGAAGGTACGCGACAGTGGGCGACTACAGGCTAAAATGAGGGGTGGCGGACCACCACGGACCTCCGGTCTTGGGGGGGCCTCCAAATACCTAGAAAGGACCTTCTTTTTGGAGCGCGCTTGTCATCTCCGTCTGCTGGGGCCTCCAAATCTCGAAATCTATTTTTTCAGACTGTCCTGTGCCTCTCGTCCTGGAAGGGGCCTCCATTTCTTTTTTATAGTAATACATGTATTTCAAAGTGGCCGGAGGGGGGGGGGGGGGGCTCCTTTCGTTCCGCCGCCCCCTCCCAGGCCTCCAACAGCCTTAGTCCGCCATTGGCTACGCGACATCAGGATCATATACAAAACGGTATTTCATAGACGTCAGATTCAGAGAACGCACTGGGGAGGCGTTTGGTGGGGGAAACCAGCCCCTTCTCTTCTTCCCCCCCCCCTTCCCCCCCTCCAAATCATCAAGCTGCATGTCTTGGAAGTCCCAGTCACATGCACAGATTAGTGGGCTGAGCAGTCACCTTGACGCTGACGATGCGGATGGCCTGGTCGACCGTCATCTCGATGCGCACGCGGTCGCGCAGGCGCAGAGAGATGGTGCCGTGGGGCGTCGCCATCATCGCGCCGCCGGTCGCGCCAGCGTCCACCATGTCTTGGTCGCACCACCCATCTTGCTGTCGGCAATCAAATCATCCTGTTAGCCACATCAGTCCCCACTGCTGCAGGTGTTTTGTGGGCTAGGTAACTACAAACAGGTAAAAGTAAATTAAAACTTACCAAAAAAGAAATAATAAGCCACTAGGTAATTAAAGACTGTGGTCATTGGATTACATCAATAGCGAAAGCTGTAATATTGTTTCAGACCGGTATTTGAGCCTAATTAAGTGTCACATTTACATGGGTTATCCTAGTACACCTCCTATCAGACCCAAATGTTTAAATTATCCACACCCTGTATCTTAGTACCAGGAGACAAGTCTGTCTCTCTTTGGCCCTTTCCCCAACATGCAGGGTCGGCACTGTATTAAGCGCGGATTTGGCATTTGTTAATATTTACAGGGTAGCCGGATGCCCTTCCTGCCGCCACCCCATGCCCCCCAGGAGGAAATGTGTACCCCAAATGAAACTTTCACTCTGCAGCGGTGTGTGCATTGATATGAAACTTGCTGGAAGATTAAAATTGTGTGCCGGAACCGGGACTCGAACCTGCCAGGAAGTTTCTTTGTACCCCAAATGTCTACGTATAGTGTTAAATGTGAGTGAAAGTGGAAAGTGTTACGAAATGTTTGCGAATCGTGTAACTGAGGCGGGACTGGGGACCAGCCCGGTATTCACCTAAGGGGATGGGGAAAACTACCTAAAAACCACTCCAGATTGTCCGGCACTTCGACCCCTTTCGTTAATCCGGCGGGCGGATTCGAAGCAGCGTCCGGTACGCCCCCCCCCCCCTCCCCAACCCCGTCTCGGAAAGCGATAAGTTAGACCACACTTTTGAAATGTGGTGCTACAGACGAATAATGAAGATTAGATGGGTAGATCAAGTGACTAATGAGGAGGTGCTTAACCGAATTGGGAAGAACAGGAGTTTCTGGCATATCCTGACTAAGAGAAGGGATATATTGCTAGGACACATTCTGAGACATGAAGGAATTGTCAACTTAGCATTAGAAGGAAGTGTATGGGGTAAAAAACGTAGAGGGAGACCGAGGGACGAATACAGTAAGCAGATGGAGATAAAGAGACTTGCACAGGACAGGGTAGCGTGGAGAGCTGCATCAAACCAATCTCCCGACTGGAGAGCACGGCAACAGACCACACAGCTAATCGAGCGGGTCTCAGTAGCAGGAGACAAGGCCTGGCACAAATTTTCTACTTGACGACTTCCATGTCCTTAGCTTTGGCCGATATTACAATATCAAATTTCGTGTGACAAAATATCTTGTCAAAGAAAATTGGACAATATAATATGGAACTTTTGTCAAAGTTGCCTTTTGTCAAAAATTCTTGATCAAATTTAACTGCCCACCTTAGATTTGATCAAAGAAAACGTTCGTCTTATGTTAACTATAGTAACCAATGCGACCGCCTAAAGCGCTAGCATCGCATTACCACCTTTTGACATAATGTTGAAAATACGACCGCGTAATTCATATGGTGTGTCGCCGCAACAACATTTGTACAGTTGTATGAGGCTGATCATAAAAAAAGGCTTCATCGAACCGAAAGCTACAAGACAATTGTGGAAATCCATAGCGTTCAAGTGAAGACTTGTTGCTCGGCAGACGACGTAAAAAAGAAAATTAATGGGCTCCGCACCAGCTTTGCAGCGGAGAAATCAAAAATACATAATGACACTCTAATTCACTACATATATTTATTCAGACAAATACTAGTTACGGGAAACATATTTACATATTCCTGTTTACACAAAATAAAAATATTTTGAATATTTTTGTTTACAGCAGACGCGACATGATAGTAGCAAAAGTGCACAGGCTCGTTACCACTGGTACTTCACCTCATGAAATTTTTACAGCAGAATACTACTGTGGACACAAGCGTCACCAATGTTGTCAGTCTTCCAAATGTCTAGCCATTGTAATTACTCCCCATTGTGGCAATATCAGCCCCCTCATCAGGAGACCTCCGTCAATGCGAGAACACGATACCACCGCCCGATTCCACAGAATAGCGTGTGTTGTGATGTATATTAGGGAATCTTTAGTCCACACAAACATGGTATCGCTTAGTGAAGTAGGGAAGTACAGATTATGACTAAATGAGGACGTTCAGAACACCAAACTGTGTAATAGATTGCATATTAATTGTCTGGGAATAATTACTGACGCACGATGAGCTCGTGAATAAGTAATAAATGCTGAACCAGTGCTAGAGTTATTAAACAGTGAAACCGTGGCTGCTGTAAATATTAAGGCGGTCTGAATGATTAGTAAAGATCTTGGATGATAATTAGCAAAATTAAGAACATCTTTCTAGAACGTTCGACATGTTTCTGTGTTAAATAATTGTAAATAGGAAAGTGAATAGAGAAATATTGGTGGGATATGATGAGAGACTTTTACAAAGAAACTTGTTATATCATTAATTAATTAATTAAATGGATTAAGTGAATAAATCACTTAATATTGAAATGCAAACAGCATGAGACTTTATGTAGTTATATAAATTCCTGTAGATTATTTGATATGGACATTCTGTTCTCGTTGATCCCTGTAAATAGACTTCACACAAATGTTAGCAACGTTAGAAATAGCTTCTGTAATTAATTAAAGGAATGTTATTGTTATTGTCAGTTCTTGTCATTTTACGTATTCGTCAATCATATAGAAAAGAAACTATTGATTCCGGTGTATATAATGTCTCAACAATGTGTATAAACGATGTTTATAGTAACAATTGATGCATGTATGTTTATTTGAGTTTGTAACTTTTTATTGTATTTTAAATTCTGTGATTATTGTAAACAATGACTTTGATGTGGCATTTGTTGTTGTAGCTGTATATACAGCTATCGTGGAGCACTAGAAGTTCAGTCAGTCAGTTAAGTTCAGTCCTGTTCTTATTGAGCTTCTTTGGAATTTATTTGAAAAGTTACGAGTTATAGCATATGTGAAAATGCTATCTGGGACAAATAAAAGTTCAGCAAACTACTGCTGGATTCCAGAATGAAACTTTCACTCTGTAGCGGAGTGTGCGCTGATATGAAACTTCCTGGCAGATTAAAATTGTGTGCCGGAACCGGAACTCGAACCTGGGACCTTTGCCTTTCGCGGTCAAGCGCACTACCGACTATGCTATCCCGACACGACTCAAGATGCCGCCTCACAACTTTACTACCACCAGTAACTCGCCTCCTACTTTCCAAACTTCACAGAAGCTCTCCTGCGAACCACGCAAGACTAGCACTCCGAGACAAGAGAACAACCAAAACAATGGACATAAATTGTAAAACCGATTACAAAGAAGGCGAAGACCGTTTCATCTGCAAGCAAGGTCATGGCGTCGGCTTTTTGGAATGCGCGTGCGATTATATTCATTGACTACCTTGAAAAAGGATAAACTATTAATGGCGAGTATTAAACTAACTTATTGCATCGTTTGGGTGAAGAAATCAAGTAAAAACGGCCCCATTTAGCACAGAAGAAAGGGTTGTTTCTTCACAATAATGCACCAATAATGCCCGGAAGAACAGACGCCACATGTATATAAGTTATACGACTTTCTGATGTCGGACAATGATCCTTTCTTCAGTGTCGAGGTTCTCCTAGGCCTCTACTCTTATGGGAATCAGTATGAATAACTACGAGTTTGAGTAATAGTGGGCAAGACAAAGTTGAGAATTTGTATCTGACAGGAGGCGTGCCTGAGTAATCCATTGCAGGTGTGCTGATCGCTGTCCCCCCCAGAGGTGTAGGGATCAGTGCAACTGCCTAGAAAGCAGGAGACCCGGGTTTGCATCCTGGCTGGAAACACATTTTCAACGTTATCCAATCGCAGTTTATGTCAATATTCCGTGAATGAAATACCGTATACAACAAATATAAACTTACAGTAAAGAAAGGTAACTGAAGAAAGAAATCTCTGCATTTATTTATTTTTGTCATAAATGGATTACACCTTTCGCATCAATACTGAATGGAACACGATCAGTTGTCAAACCACCTCATTCAGTACTGATGGTGAGGATGTGCGATGCGTCACTATAGTTTGTACAAAGACGATTTATATGACATTATAAAGATTGTGATACTTTCCAAAGATGGTAAAGCCAAGATCGCTGGTATATAATTTTATTTGGACGACCGGTTTTGATGGCCTCTGCCTTCATCATCTGGTCCAAAAATTGTTTTATATAGCTGTCATCGTGTAATGTCAGCGGTTGTTGTATAAAATAACTTAGTCATTGTAAAAAAAGTTTACATACCACTACGCACTTTAAATTATTTTATACAACAACTGTTGACGTTACAAGATGACGGCTATATAAAACAATTTCTGGACCAGATGATGATGGCAGGTACCATCGAAACCTGTCGTCAAGATAAAATTATATACCAACGATCTTGGCTTTACCATTTTTGGGACGTATCATAATATTGGATCGCCTCCTCATAATATAAACAAAGTAAATTTGAAGATTAGCTACGACTGAGACATACCAAATATACTGTTCTTTGTAAACGACCTTTTCAACTGTGAAATAAACAGTGCTCTCTGGTTATTTTATGATCTTCGGTCCCCTACGCAACTTCATGACCACAGAGTAACATATACAGAGAAGAAGCCCCCTCCCCTAAACTTCTGTCCTACCCTCTCCTCATAGTTCCGTAAGATGCCAGCAGCAGCCGGCCGCGGTGGCCGAGGTGACTGAGGCGCTCCAGTCACGGTCAGCACGGCCACTACGGTCGGGGGTTCGAATCCCCCCTCGGGCATGGATATTTGTGCCGTCCTAGTTCGTAAGTAGTTCATAAATAGTTTGTAAGTTTAGGGACTGATGACCCCGTAGTTAACTCCCATAAGCTTAACAAACATTTGAACATTTTATTTGATGCCAGCAGATGTCAGGTGGTTCCCTGGCTTAGTACCGGTAGACCACACTAGAGGCGCTTCTCAGGGTGCCTCTCGCACATCAGAGGGTAGCATGGAGGGGAGGCTGAGGGGAGAGCTCGTGCCGCCTGCCACAAGGCCGCGGCTGTGTCCAGTGTGCCGTCGTTTCAGGGGAAGTGGTGGTGGGGACAGCCGCTACCTGTCGCCTGCTCAGGCCAGTTTTAAAAGGGCTGCTTCTGACCGCAGCGCTATCATGGGACATGTACGGAACTGCTGGTAACCCTCCCTCCCCGCACCCCTGAGTGTGAGACCTGGCCCTTACGGAAGTTTCCCATCTGTATATTTTTGTCTGTACCATGACACAACTTAAGTTGTTTGAAATGTTATGTGTCGAATAAGATATGGTGAAGCTGACCGTGTAGACGTCTGGGGCGACAGGCGGCGCGTCGCCGATGACCTCCGGGCAGAAGGGTGGGGGGCGCGCCAGCTGCCACGTCGCTGGCGCCATTCCCACCCCCACCCCCACGCCTAGCCCCACCATTGGCGCCACCGGGGCCTGCCACTGTTCTTTGGTCACCAGGTCCAGTTCACTCAGTACCTGCAACAAAGGATTGGCTAGTCGATGATTAAGATATTTCAGTACATACTTGCGACTAATCGATAAGTCATAGACACATGCTACTCGGATGCCTGTCAAAGGCTTCAAATTCCTAGGTGTGATAAACCATAGTTTTATGAAGTTCAGCAACTCAGCATCATTTATCTATATTCTCTTTAATTATTGGGTGACAACTGTTCTTTCTTACACAGAAGAAAGATCTAGCATACATCTGAATGCATATTAATAATTCCACTCTGGCCGCAAAGGCCGAGCGGTCTGCGGCGTGCCAGTCAAGGTCTGCACGACCGCTGAGGTTTGGGGTTCGAATCCTCCCTTGGCAATGGATGTTTGTGCCATCTTTAGTATAAGCTAGTTTATGAGTAGTTTGTAAGTTTAGGGAGTGATGACCCTGTAGTTAAGTCTCATAAGCTCTACAAATATTTGATTTGAATAATTCCACTCTCCACTAGAGGAAAAATAGTCTTTTTATACAAATGAGGAAATTGGGATGGATGCATTGGATTTGGTAAATGACAGTTGTATTGTGACCATTGCATTACTGGACAGCTGTGAAGCTTCCAGCCAACCTCGTTGAGAATAAATTTCAGCATCTTCCTTCAGGCATTGAACAGTGTGGTGAATCTGAAATTGCTACTGAGTCGCTTCTGCCCCCAAAAAACTGTCAGTGCTTCTCCCCCACAAAACTGTCAGTGATGTACTGTGTCCTAGTCTAGGCTAGAGGGCATAATAGGTGACATTTTGTTCCACAAGTACCACCAATCCGAGCTGACGTGGGTTGGTATGAGATAGAGGTAAACAATACCTGCTACACCTGCAACAGGTAATCATCTCCCAGAAGCCCTTGTCATCAGTGTTGGAAAGCACGCAAGTATCAACAGCCATTGGGTGCAGTGCCGGATCTATGATATTTCCCAAATAGGGCACAAAATTCACAGTGGCGTATCCACCCCACTTTCCTTGCCACTCAAAGACCTCTTTGGCGCCCCCTCCGCTCTGCACAAAACTCCTTCTGGTGGTCCCCTGCTCGTCTTCCCTCATTTTGGCGCCCCCTGCGCTCGAAAATGTTCCTCTTTTTGCTCCCCCCCCTCTGGTTGCCAGGGTCATATCACCTTCTCTTGGAGACCATTTGGGCCCCTCTGCGATTGCTACCTGAGGCAGACACCTCAGTTTGCCCACACCCCCCTCCCCCTTTATATCTGGCGTTCATTATGTGTTATTGCTGTGCTGGCTGGTAGCAACTGAGGTTTATGCAAGTGGTCTGCACCTGGAGCTGTGCACACCAGAGCATGAGATGATGCAGCTTGAAGAAAAGCCTCCATTAGTACATCTACTTCTACATCCATACTCCGTAAACCACTACATGATGGTATGAAGAACTGAAAAGTCGAGGTTTGGCACCATACCAGAAATGCGACACTGAACTATCTTGCCTGAAGCGGGATCTCAAGACGAAGTTGCTTCATGGGTTGTGATGCAAGGATAGCAGGAATAAACGTGGTTCTTCGATGGATAGTCACCGAGTTTGAAACCTACTGCATAGCTGCTGCAATGAGGAGCTGGGACTGACTTGGGACCTGGCCTGAGGATATGGACACATCTAACGAGGATTGCTATCTTTCCTGGGCGAGAGGATGGTGATTCTAAACGCCATTATGATGAGTTGAGTCAACATCTGTAATCAGACTAGCCACCACCACTAAACTAGTAAGCCACTAACACCACAACTATCGGCAAAAGTTCCATAGTTTGGGAGTCACACATTCAAAAGGCAGTCACTGATCAAAATTATTAAACTATTATTAAATTCATGCTACCAAAGCAAAGGATACTACTACTACTACTTCTACTACTACTTGTTATTGCCCCTAACACACACACATGTGTATTTAGCGATTATTTAGGGCCGGTTCGTCCATCTCTTGTTAATCTTCTCGTTAGTAAACGAGAAGATGCCTTTAACGTCCAGTTAAATATGCTCGTTAAGTGCATTGCGTTTGCCATTGCCAGATACACCTCTCGTTTGCTAACCTGGAGAAAACGAGAAGGTACGATATATTTCGACTAGGTTGGCAATAGAAACAAATGAAAGTGCCGTCTGAATAAACAGCCGTTTCCCTTATTTAACTATCAGGGAAGAGGTTAGCAGATAGTTGTTAATTGGCGTTATGGAAAACAAATGTGAAAGAAGCTCGAATTTTATAAGAAGTTAGTGCGCGAGTGTGTTGTGTCCTCAATACAGAAATATTAGGGTGCATTGGAATGTAAAAAACGAACGTCACGACATGGAAGGAGAAGAAAAAAGCGACATGATCGCGTGTGGCAAATGAGTTCAGTGCTTTCCACGGAAAATGTAGGACAGTAAAAATGCTTAGGGCTTAGGATGGTAACATGCCAAGCGCGTAGTATCTTAGTGCAAGCTTAGCTTGCACATAGGCAAAAATATACTGTTTCTGTAGATCGGAGGAAGGAATCACCTTTTAGGCCTCACACTAGGCGCAACAAGCATAAGTAAATACTGGGTAAAATTTTACGACGCTTCTGGCCGGGCTCCAGTGCTTATGTTGGCAACAGATAAACAATGAAGTGTAGAATTGTGTTAATATTTTTCACGAGCTACGGAGTAAATGTTATTGCTGCTCGTTACACTCGAAGTAAAATTAATACTGTATCTACTCTATGGTTGACAGGTTCAGAAAAAAAATAATTTTCGTTTTAATTGAAGTTGTCACGAAAAAACATTTATTGGTCGTCTGAGTTGTCGTCATGACCATTGGTGCCAACATAACCACTGCAGCCCGGCGAGAAGCGTGGTACAATTTAACCAAATACTGAATTAATAAGTTTGCAGGCAAGTTTTCTATCATGACAGATAACTACGTAACTATCTGTTGGACTCTTGAGATGGTCGTGGAGTTTCTCATGTAGCGTTTCCAAGACGAAATAGCGTAACAAATTCTGCATCATGACAAGCATTGAAAATGATTTGGGGGAACATAAATAAGTCTATGTCGCATTATAGGAACAATGACCTCTAGATCGTCTAAATTATTGACATCGTTTTAATTGTCAACCAAATCTCTTATTCCAACCCTCTTCATCATATCCATTCTCACTGAACTAGTCTTACCCATAAGTTTGTATTTTGATATCGCAACAATAATTTTAAGATTATGTTGCGTATCTGCAATATTTCAAACTAATCTGCTAGCTACTGACATGGATGGGGCGAGGAATATGACGCCAAAATTTTTCAATGAAGCTGCTTCCCACACTAGTTTTTCATACATGTAGTGCTTCTGTTATTTTGTTCGATAAATCGGTCTTATCACGTGAATATATTGCGGTATTTTAGCGCTTTGGAATCTTTCTATTTTCATCCAAATTCTCACTTAACTGATAGTTAGCCGTGTAACGAGCAGAACTCTACTCGTTAACGGCTTGTTTGAGATCTTTTAACGTCTGCTTAACTCATAACGAAATATTTACAAACGAAGTTCTCCGCTCACGACAAGTTAAACTCTTAACCGGAAGTTAAGGAGACATTGACAAACCGGCCCTTAGTGATCTAAAGTGTAAGATTTCCTATTATTAGCATTATTAACACTTATTGTGTGATTAAAGATGTTTCTCACTCAACGTCTATAGTTCTGAATGACTGGTACAATGTTTTTTTAATGGTTGTCAGCCCTGAATAGGATCAGTGGGGGTGACCTGTGAGTAGGCGTCGTCCGAATCCTCCTGGTAGGTGTATGCGGAGAAGAGGGACTGCGACTGCGACAGCTCGTCCGACATCTCGGAGAGCGCGGGGTCGAGCATGAGGGAGGGCGCCACGGACAGGCTGGTGGGCGGCAGCAGCGTCGCCGCCCCCGCGTCGCCGCCCTCCTTGTTGCTCTCCATCACCGACATCGCCACCCCGCCTGCCAACATCAAAACCAAGTTTTACTCTGTTTCATTTATAGAGTACCTGCCACCTGCTCCGGCTCCACAGGAATGGACTTAATATTCCATATCTCCAAAAATTGATGTGTGTATGTATTTCATGGAATGCTATGTTCTACGTAATGTGCGTACTGTGGTTATACAATTATTTTATTTACATATTAATATCACAGTGAAACGAATGTGTAAAATTTTATGTCTGGCACTTGCAAGGTCTATAGCGGTCAGGTCTGCACACCAGTGATCCTTATGGAGCCGCCATTTTAGTTCCAGAGCAGTCGAAGGTGTGCAGTATCGCTAGGAGAGAAAACAGCAACTTTCCCATATTATTATTATTATTATTATTCTGCTGCCAGTTTGCGTACCGTTTGAGTGAGAAATTGTATTCTTACGTTTAATTAAAAAAAAAAAAATACTGATGATTCGAAAGGCCCATATTGCTCAGTCTTACCAGGAGAGATCACAAGATGATTCTCACAGGTTTGACTCAAACATTGTAGGAAGAACCGGCTAGGTGAATCATTTAAATTCGTCAAATATCTGGCCTGGATGGGCCATAGGGAAAGAGAAAACTCTCTCATGAAAGATTTCCTATTTCAGTATATATGAGAACATTAAGCTCGTTTGTATGACCAATGAAGTATGCTTTGCACTGATGCATTTTTCGGGAAAAAAAAATCTCTTGCCGATAAATGTCTTCATAACATGTGAACTGTATAAGTACTATGTTTATTAAAGATCATCACCCAACATAAATATAATGTAAATTTCGCAGGTAATTGCTAGAATTCTTCTAAATACGAGGTCTGTCCACAAAGTAAGTTCCTTTTGGTTATATAAAACAAACGTGTACAGATGCAGAAAAAATATTTATTGTACAAAAATGTACAACTGTTAAACTACTTTTCCACATAACTGCTGAAATTTTGTAGGCACTTGTCATAGCGTGCCACAAGTTTTTGCATGCATCCTTCACAGAAGGTTGCCGCCTGTGTATTCAACCATGTGGTAACAGCAATTTATCATTGTTGAAGTGTTAACCTCCAAGGGCAGATTTTAGGTGTAAGAAAAGATGAAAGTCGCTAGGAGAGACGTCCGAGCTGTATGGAGGATGATCAAACAGGTCCCATTGAAGTTTCCGTAAGAACTGTTTGGTCACATTCGATGTGTAACGTCAGGCATTATCGCAAAAAAAAAAAAAAAAAAAAAAAAAAAGGCAGTAATCCTCTTTTTGCACCTAAAATCTGTCCTTGGTGGACAACACTTCAACGATGATGACGAGCTGAAAGTACATGTTACCACATGGTTGAATACACAGGCGGCAACTTTTCATGAAAAAGGCACACAAAACCTTGTGCCATGCTATGACAATTGCCTACAAAATTTCTGAAGCTATGTAGAAATGTAGTTTAACAGTTGTAGATTGTTGTACAATCAATATTTTTTCTGTGTCTGTACCCGTTCGTTTTATATAACCAAACGGAACTTACTTCCTGGACGCACCCCGTATTTTATTCGTTGCCATGTTCTACATAATATGATTAAACACAAGGCGTACTGTGGTTATAGAATCCACACAATTACATATTAATATCACAGTGTAACGAATATGTAAAAGTTTGTGTCTGGCAGTTCGAAGGACAGTACCGTCCCTAGCGGAGAAAGAGTCAACCATAGTGGCACTACAACACGAACAGTCACAGCAAGGTCTATTATAGAAGACAAATGTGGACACCAATGTTCCTTATGGAGCCGCCAGTTTGGTTCTAGAGTAGACGACACTGCACAGTATTGCTAGGAGAGTAAACAGCAACTTTCGCATTTTATTATTATTATTCTGCTACCAGATTCCGTACCGTTTGAGTCATAAATTATATTCTTACGTTTAATAATAAAATACTGATAATTCGAAAGGCCTATATTTCTCAGTCTTACCAGAAGAGGTCACAAGATGATTCTCACAGGTTTGACTCAAACGGTGTGGGAAGAACCGGGTAGGTGAACCATTTTAATTCGTAAAATACCTGGCCTGAATGAGCCATAGGAAAAGAGAAAACTCTCATGAAAGACCATTGAAATATGCTTTGCACTGATGCACTTTTCGGAAAAAATCTCTTGCCGATAAATGTCTTCATAAAATGTGAACAGTATAAATACTATGTTTATTAACGATCATCACCCAAAATAAATGCATTGTAAATGTCGCAGGTAATTGCAAGAATTTTTGTAAATACTTTTTTCAGTGGACACTTCGCCAAACTACATTTTACAACTTAATTTCGGTTAAAATAGTACGAACTGCCCTGTTTGTATGGTACAGATCCAGTATCTCGAAATTTCTTCCACTTACATATTTACATAATGTCGAATCATTGGAAACGCACACACCAGGAAAAAATCACATGATTGGAAGCCAACATTACATATAAGATTTTGTTCTCGGATAGTTCAACAAAAGAAACTTTCATTGATCCTTCGTCTAAACCATACCAAATAGAAACTTGCCAAGAAAATAAAGTAAAAATTATGTCACGAGAAAACAAGTACAGCCTTATGTTATACAGATACGATTGGGGCTAAGCAGAATTTTGTTAAGGAAAAGGTTACCGCTTCTTCACAATGGTGGTTGTATCGTTAGTCGTATATAAGCAGAATTTTGTAAAGGAAAAAGCTACCTCTTCCTCACAATGGTGAGGAAGAGGTAGCCTTTTTCTTAACAAAATTCTGCGTAGCTCCAATCCTTTCTGTATACTCCCATGAATCACAGACATCGCCGTGGTGGGGTGGCTTGGGTGCCTCAACCATACAGATAGCCTTAGCGTAGAGGCAACCTCAGTGGAGAGGTATTTGTGGAGAGGCCAGACAAACGTGTGGTTCCCGAAAAGGGGGCAGCCGCCTTTTCAGTAGTTACTGGGGCAACAGTCTAGACGATTGACTGAGCTGGCCTTGTAACATCAGCTAATATGGCTTTGCCATACTGTTACTGCAAACGCCTGAAAGCAAGGGGAAACTACAGCCGTTACTTTTCCCGAGGACATGCAGCTCTACTGTATGAAAATATGAAGATGGCATCCTCTCGGGTAAAATATTCCGGAGGTAAAATAGTCCCCCATTCGAACCCCGGACGGGGACTACTCAGGAGGATGTTGTCATCAGGAAAGACAATACTGGCATTCTACAGATCGGAGGATGGAATGTTAGATCCCTTAATCGGGTAAAAAATTAGAAAATTGAAAAAGGGAAATAGTTAGGTTGACGTTAGATATAGTGGGGATTAGTGAAGTTTGGTGGCAGGATGAACAGGATTCTGGTCAGGTGAGTACAGGATTATTAAATACAAAATCAGTTGGGGGGTATCACAGGAGTAAGACTGATAATGAATAAGAAAATAGGAATGCGGGTAAACTACTATAAGCAGCACAGTGATCGCATTATCATTGTCAAAATAGATACGAAGCCATCACTGACAGCTGTAGTACAGGTTTATATGCCAACTAGCTCTGCCGATGATGAGGAGATCGGAGAAATATATAAGGAGCTAAAGGAAATTATTCGGACAATTAAGGGAGAGGAAAACTTAATTGTGGTGCGATACTGGAATTCGGTAGTAGGAAAAGGAAGAGAAGGAAAAATAGTAGGTGAATATGGACTAGCCAGAAGGAATGAAAGAGGAAGTCGTCTGGTAGAATTTTGCACGGAACTTGATTTAATCATAACAAACACCTGGTTTAAGAATCACGAAACAAGGTTGTATACATGGAAGAGACCAGGAGACACCGGAGGATATCAGATAGATTTTATAATGTACAATTTGCTCATGGTATGGAGCGATCTTATAAATATATTTTGTGAATAATGAAATGCCAAGATCGCGGTATTTCGTCTTTATTTATAACAGACGATCGGTTTCGATGTACACAGACATCATCGTCGGTCTCTGTACTAAATAGTAACATTATTACATAAATGCATATGCAATAAGGAACCACGATATAGTACAGTTGTGAGTATGGTCACCCACAACTATACAATATGGTGGTTCTTTATTTATATATAACTATACGAGTTTTATATCTGACAACCAAAAGGCATATTTTAATGTGTGACAACCCACAAGTACAATCCAACTGGCTACAATATGCATTTATGTAATAATGTTACTATTTAGTGCAGAGACCAGAAGGTGATGTCTGTGTACATCGAAACCGGTCGTCTGTTATAAATAAAGACAAAATACCGCGATCTTGGCATTTCATTATTCACAAAATAGATTTTATAATGGTAAATCATAGATTCCAGAACCAAGTTTTAATACTGTAAGACATACCCCGGGGCAAATATAGACTCTGACCATAACATATTTGTCATGAACTGTAGGCTGAAACTGAAAAAATTGCAGAAAGGTAGGAGAATAAGAAGATGGGACTTGGATAGGAACCGGAAGTTCTTAAGAATTTCAGAGGGAGCTTTAGGCAACAATCAACAGAAACGGGGGAAATAAAATAGTAGAAGAGGAATGGGTAGCATTGAGAGATGAAATAGTGAAGGCAGCAGAGGACAAAATTGGAGGAAAGGCAAGACCTACCAAAAATCCTTGTATATCATAGGAAATACTAAATTTAATTGATGAAAGGACAAAATACAAAAATACAGTAAATGAAACAGGCAAAATGAAGTACAGAGATTGACACGAAGTGCAAAATGGCTAACCAGGAGTGACTAGAAGCCAAATGCAAATCTGTAGAAGAATGTATAACAAGGGGAAAAGTAGATACTGCCTACAGGAAAATAAGAGAGACATTTGGGGACAAGAAAAACAGCTCTACAAATATCAAGAACTCAGATGAAAAACCAGTTCTCAGCAAAGAAGGGAAAGCTGAAAGGTGGAAAGAGTTTATAGAAGAGCTCTACAAAGGAAATGAACTTAAAGACGATGTTGCAGGAAAGGAAAAGGAAGTAGATGAATATGAAATAGAAGATACTATACTGAGAGATGAATTTGACAGAGCCCTGAAAGACCTAGTTTGGAACAAGGCCCCGGGAGTTGATGACATTTCCTCAGAGCTACTATAGTCTCTGGGAGAGTCAGCCATGACAAAACTGTTTCACCTGGTGTGTAAGATTCATGAGACAAGCGAAATATCCTCAGACTTTAAGAAAAATGCAATGATCAACATTTCAAAGAAATCAGGCGCAGACAGGTGTGCAAATTACAGAACCATCGATTTGATAAGTCCTGGCTGCAAAATTTTAACACAAATTATCTACAGGAGAATGGAAAAGCTGGTAGAAGCTGACCATGGCGAAGATCAGTTTGGATTCAGGAGGAAAGTAGGCACACGGGACCCAATACTCACTTCACAACGTATCTTAGTAAAAAGATTAAGGAAAGGCAAACCTAGGTTTTTAGGTTTTGTAGATTTGGGGAAAGCTTTTGACAGTGTTGATTGGAATACACTCTTTCAAATTCTGAAGTCAGCAGGGGTAAAATACAGGGAAAGGAGGGTTATTTACAACTTGTACAAAAGCCAGACCGCAGTTATTAGACTCGAAGGGCATGAAAGGGAAGCATTAGTTGGGAAGGGAGTAAGACAGGGTTGTAGCCTTTCTCTGATGTTATTCAATTTGTACATCGAGCAGGCGGTGAAGGAAAGCAAGGAAAAATTTGGAATAGGGATTAAAGTTCCGGTTGAAGAAACAAAAAACATTGTGTTTTGCTGATGATATTGTAATACTGTCAGAGACAGCAAAGGACCTGGAAGAGCAGTTGAATGAAATGGACAGTGTGTTGAAGAGAGTGTATAAAATGAACATTAACAAGAGCAAAACAAAGATAATGGAATGCAGTCTTAGAAAACAGGCGATGCTGAAGGAATTAGGTTAGGTAACGAAACCATGAAGGTGGTAGATGAGTTTACTTGGGTAGTAAAATAACATATGAGGGTCGCAATACAGAGGATATAAATGGCAATGGGAAGAAAAGCGGTTTTGAAAAAGAGGAATTTGCTAACATCGAATACGTATTAATGTAAGTATAAAGAAGTCTTTTCTGAAGGCATTTGATTGGAGCATTGCCTTGTACGGGAGTGAAACATGGACAATAAACAGTGCGGACAGAAGAGAATAGAGGCTTTTGAAATTGGTGCTACCGATGAATGCTGAAGATTAGGTGGTTAGATCGTGTAAATAATGAAGAGATACTGAACAGAATTGGTGAGAAAAGGAATTTTTGGCATACCTTGACTAAAAGAAGGGATCGCTTGGTAGGACACAATCTTAGACATCGAGAAATCGTCAACTTAGCATTGGAGGGATCTGTGCGGAGTAAAAATCGAAGAGGGAGACCAAGAGACGCATGTAGTAAGCAGATTCAAATGGATGTGGGTTGCCGTTCTTGTGAGGAGACGAAAAGGCTTGCTTAGGATAGAGCAGGGTGGATAGATAACAGGATATGAATGTCTAAAGACTAATTATTGTGACGAGTAGTAATGTAAAGCAGCGTTGACGTGAACATTTTTACAGCAGAATCGTAACACTTTCATAGGAATTTTCGTAGAAATTTGTTGAATATATCTCATGATATACATGTAATGTGGAATTCGTGTTAGGTATCCATACAGTACATATTTCTGAAATGAGCGAGAACAAAAGATCAAAAATTTTATTTGTATAAATAAATGACAATTATAGATATGACCGCTCATCTGAAGACGGGGATACCGCCTGTCGGCTTTAACCCGCGACATCGGCGCGTGTGTACGTCATTGAAGGTGGCGTAATTATATGCTGGTGAGTTAAAAACGATAGTTTGTTTATAAGCATAACGTAGATTATAGATTAAGTTTTTGTGTTTAAGAAGTGATGTGTAGCTTTACTAGGGTTTTTTTTATTTTTTTTATTTTTTATTTTTATTTATTTATTTTTATTTTTTTTTAATTTTTTTTTTCCAGCGTCGGATGTGCGAATTTTTGGGCCGAGAACTGTGATCGATGGTACATTCTGTTGTAATCTGAAATTTACGAGGATAACCACATCTTATTTATCTCAGTAACTAAATGGGTATGACCTTTTTACTGAAGTCGCGCGTGAATAGCCGCGTAATCGATTTAGTTTCACGTTCGAAACATATAGTTTCAGGCCGAGGTACTTCGATTGCAAGCATTCTTGGAAATTACCGATTTTGTGACAAAACATTTTCGTTGACACGCTATTGGCTAATGCCAAGGTTACGTAATTGAAGGCCTCACGCGAGGCCGCCAGGACAATAACTAAAATTTAGCCCCTGCACCAATTATATTGCTTTCGTAATAAGTGATGTTCCTGCTTTTCCCATTAGCTGAGGGCTGACGTTTTTATGTCTGTTATATTGGTTTTTATCAAAGTAGCTACAATGAATTTATTTTGCTTTCGTCTATTCTAGTACCTAATTTTGATAGGTTTTGTGTGTGCTAACCTGCATGTGATATTGAAAATGCATATTGTCACATATAATTTATCGAGCTAAGATTTTGGGATAACTTGTTTTTGCTCGCAAGAAACTGACGACATTCGAAAAATACTAACTCCAACACGAAATTAAATTTACGATCTCCCCTTGTTAGTACGAAAGCTGACATTTCAAGCTTTAAGTTGTTTATTATTTCAAAAAGGAAGTTGTAGGTTTATTCGCATCTTTTTAATATGATTACTGTACAAGAACAGATATGTTGTTGTTGTTATGGTCTTCAGTCCGGAGACTGGTTTGATGCAGCTCTCCACCCTACTCTATCCTGAGCAAGCCTTTTCATCTCCTCATAAGAACGGCAACCCACATCCACTTGAATCTGCTTACTATACGCGTCTCTTGGTCTCCCTCTGCGATTTTTACCCCACACACTTCCCTCCAATGCTAAATTTACGATTCCTCGATGTCTAAGAATGTGTCCTACCAAGCGATCCCTTCTTTTAGTCAGGGTATGCCAAAAATTCCTTTTCTCGCCAATTTTGTTCAGTACCTCTTCATTAGTTATGTGATCTACCCACTTAATCTTCAGCATTCTTCTGTAGCACCACATTTCAAAAGCCTCTATTCTCTTCCTGTCCGCACTGCTTATCGTCCATGTTTCACTCCCGTACAAGGCAACACTCCACACAAATGCCTTCAGAAAAGACTTCCTTACCCTTAAATTAATATTTGATGTTAGCAAATTTCTCTTTTTCAAAAATGCATTTCTTCCCATTGCCATTCTGCATTTTATATCCTCTGTACTGCGACCATCGCATGTTATTTTACTACCCAAGTAACAAAACTCATCTACCACCTTCACTGTCTCATTACCTAATCTAATTCCTTCGGCATCGCCTGATTTCCTAAGACTACATTCCATTATTTTTGTTTTGCTCTTGTTAATGTTCATTTTATATGCTCTCTTCAACACACTGTCCATTCCATTCAACTGCTCTTCCAGGT
Organism: Locusta migratoria; assembly: GCA_026315105.1. Lineage (NCBI taxonomy): Eukaryota > Metazoa > Arthropoda > Insecta > Orthoptera > Acrididae > Locusta > Locusta migratoria. Next base: position 705,155,720 of record CM048745.1, on the reverse strand, counting down.
CGTTCGCTGTCTCTGATAAAATTACAATGTCATCAGCAAAACGCAATGTTTTTATTTCTTCTCCCTGAACTTTAATGCCTATTCCAAAATTTTCCTTGCTTTCCTTCACCGCCTGCTCAATGTACAAATTGAATAACATTGGAGAAAGGCTACAACCCTGTCTTACTCCCTTCCCAACTGATGCTTCCCTTTCATGCCCTTCGAGTCTAATAACTGCGATCTGGCTTTTGTACAAGTTGTAAATAACTCTCCTTTCCCTGTATTTTACCCCTGCTGACTTCAGAATTTGAAAGAGTGTAGTCCAGTCAACATTGTCAAATGCTTTCTCCAAATCTACAAAAGCTAAAAATGTAGGTTTGCCTTTCCTTAATCTATCTTCTAAGATAAGACGTAAGGTAAGTATTGCCTCCCGGGTTCCTACGTTCCTCCTGAATCCAAACTGATCTTCCCCGAGGTCAGCTTCTACCAGCTTTTCCATTCTCCTGTAGATAATTCGTGTTAAAATTTTGCAAGCATGACTTATCAGACTGATGGTTCTGTAATTTTCACACCTGTCTGCGCCTGATTTCTTTGGAATGGGGATTATTACATTTTTCTTGAAGTCTGAGGGTATTTCGCCTGTCTCATACATCCTACACACCAGTTCAAATAGTTTTGTCATGGCTGGTTCTCCCAGAGACTTTAGTAGCTCTGAGGGTATGCCATCTACTCCTGGGGCCTTGTTCCGACCTAGGTCTTTCAGGGCTCTGTCAAATTCATCTCTCAGTATAGTATCTCCTATTTCATCTTGATCTACTTCCTCTTCCCTTCCTACAACATCGTCTCTAAGTTCATTTCCTTTGTAGAGCTGCTCTATGTACTCTTTCCACCTTTCAGCTTTCCCTTCTTTGCTGAGAAGTGGTTTCCCATCTGAGTTCTTGATATTCGTAGAATTACTTTTCTTGTCCCCAAATGTGTCTTTTATTTTTCTGTAGGCGGTATCTACTTTCCCCCTTCTTATACATTCTTCTACATATTTGCATTTGGCTTCTAGCCACTCCTGCTTAGCCATTTTGCATTTCCTGTCAATCTCATTTTTTAGTCGTCTGTACTCCATTTTGCCTGTTTCATTTACTGCATTTTTATATTTTCTCCTTTCATCAATTAAATTTAGTATTTCCTGTGTTATCCAAGGATTTTTTGTAGGTCTTGCCTTTCTACCTATTTTGTCCTCTGCTGCCTTCACTATTTCATCTCTCAATGCTACCCATTCCTCTTCTACTGTTTTATTCCCCCCTGTTTCTGTCAATTGTTGCCTAAAGCTCCCTCTGAAATTCACCAGAACTTCACGTTCCTTCAATTTATCTAGGTCCCATCTTCTTATTTTCCTACCTTTGTGCAATTTTTTCAGTTTCAGCCTACAGTTCATGACTAACAAGTTATGGTCAGAGTCTATATCTGCCCCTGGGTATGTCTTGCAGTTTATAACCTGGTTCCGGAATCTATGTTTTACCATTATAAAATCTATCTGATACCTTCCGGTGTCTCCTGGTCTCTTCCAAGTATACAACCTTCTTTTGTGATTCTTAAACCACGTGTTTGTTATGATTAAATCATGTTCCGTGCAAAATTCTACCAGGCGACTTCCTCTTTCATTCCTTCTGCCCAGTCCATATTCACCTACTATTTTTCCTTCTCTTCCTTTTCCTACTACCGAATTCCAGTCTCCCATCACAATTAAGTTTTCCTCTCCCTTAACTGTCTGAATAATTTCCTTTAGCTCCTCATATATTTCTTCGATCTCCTCATCATCGGCAGAGCTAGTTGGCATATAAACCTGTACTACTGTTGTCGGTGTTGGCTTCGTATCTATCTTGACAATGATAATGCGATCACTGTGCTGCTCGTAGTAGTTTACCCGCATTCCTATTTTCTTATTCATTATCAGTCCTACTCCTGTGATACCCCCAACTGATTTTGTATTTATAATCCTGTACTCACCTGACCAGAAATCCTGTTCATCCTGCCACCGAACTTCACTAATCCCCACTATATCCAACTTCAACCTATCCATTTCCCTTTTTAAATTTTCTAATTTTCCTACCCGATTAAGGGATCTAACATTCCACGCTCCGATCCGTAGAATGCCAGTATTGTCTTTCCTGATGATCACATCCTCCTGAGCAGTCCCCGCCCGGAGATCCGAATGGGGGACTATTTTACCTCCGGAATATTTTACCCGAGAGGATGCCATCATCATATGATCATACAGTAGAGCTGCATGTCCTCGGGAAAGGTAACGGCTGTAGTTTCCCCTTGCTTTCAGCCGTTCGCAGTAGCTGTGTGGCAAAGCCACATTAGCTGATGTTACAAGGCCAGCTCAGTCAATCATCCAGACTGTTGCCCCTGTAACTACTGAAAAGGCTGCTGCCCCTCTTCAGGAACCACACGTTTGTCTGGCCTCTCCACAGATTCCCCTCCGCTGTGGTTGCACCTACGGTACGGCTATCTGCATCATTGAGGCACGCAAGCCACCCCACCTCGGCAATGTCTGTGGTTCATGGGGGTGGAAGAACAGATAAACCTAGAATTTTATTGGCTATTTCAATGCAAATCGTGAGCGTTATTTTATTGTTTATTTACGTTTGTAAAGCAGACAAGTCATTTCGAAAAACAGCAATCTCGTTAGAAAAGAATCTAGATTTCAGTAATCTCAAGCTTCAGGTTCACGTCTGTCAATTAGTTTTTGAACTCTTTAAACTTTTCATATACTAGTAAATAATAAGTTAAATGTATATCTGTACCGAGCTTCAGCAAAATGAAACATCACTGTTTCGATACAATTTGTATGTTGCGCCATCCTGCGTTAGTGGTCTGAAACACAGCTGTTTTAAAGAGTGAAACCGACAGGAAGGGACAGTTGGTATTGACCGCGACTGTAATCCGAAACAGAGCTTAATGAAATACTGCGGATTCGAAACAGTGAAACTGTTCCGTGTTTCGAAACAATGAAACTCAAGCGTACGTCAAGAACCTACCAACCATAGAGCAGGAACAACATTATTTTCTTCGTGGTGAACACATAAGATTATTCTCCTCATTTTCCGTCAGTATGTTTTGAAAGAGCATGCACCTTTTCTATTCGCCATGAAATGAATGATTAATGCTGTTCTTGCGCTCTATGGTTGGTAGGTTGTTGATGTACATTTGTCCAGTAAGTAAATTATTTATTCTCGTAAATACAGCATGTTAATTGGCCGTTGTTCGGTACCACTCCGTCACAATCGCACTTTCCATTACTTCGGATTATAAATCAAATATCAATTTGGTTGCAAAATTTATAACTGGCGACAAATATACTACCATCAAACACGGCAGTCATTTAAAGTTCGTTGCCAACATCAGCACACTACGTCGCCGGCGCGCTGAGTAAAATTTTACCCCGTTGTTATGTGTTCTTTGAGTTGAGAATACAATATTTATACGGAATGTAATTTGACAGTAACATATAGAACCCATATCAATCAAATTATTTACACATATTCATACAAGCCTCTCTGATTTTTGGTAAAGAAACTGAAAACAGACATATAATTGTGAAGGTCGCTTGCACGGGCGTCCGTTTCGATAAATCTCGAACGTGCGACCATACTTCGATATGTGGTGCATTTTGATATGTTCCAAGATAGCGCGAATTATTAACAGTTCAAATTGTGTTCCGAAGGTAGCAAATGTGAGTTTGAGTTATATTATTTTGAACGTAATATGAATGCGAGTGGTGCTGTTTCCCTTACGTGGAAGAACGTAATTCCGCGTCTAGCAACGGTGGAAGATAGCTGGAAGTTTTGCACATACTTTAATTTATTGCCAGGAGATGAGGAAAGGGACTGTGTTGATTGCAAGTCTGTGAATAGTGTAATTTTGGGGAAGAAAAGTGCAGACGCTGAATATCCCTATCAGTTGTACTGTAAAAATTGTAAAAAACGCACGTCTGCAAGAAAGAATACGTGGTTTGATAATACTAAACTATCAATAGACGAGAGTGTTATTTTGGTTGCGTGCTGCGTGCTGGATTCGGCAGTATACACAAGAAGCCGCAGCATCCGAAAGTGGGTTATCTAGGAGAACTGTTTGTGACTATTATGGCTTTTGTAGGGAAGTTTGTTATGTCATAGCGTTCCCATCGGTGGCCCAAATAAAGTTGTAGAGATTGATGAGTTCCATATCTACACCAGGAAATTTCAACGTGGCGGACCTCTGTAGAACGAGGTGGAACAATTGTGGGTGTTTGGCGGGATCGAACGAGAATCCCGTAAGTGTTTTATCGTGCGTGTCCTATTGAGGGAAAAAAAGGCACTCGTAGGATTGATAAAACATTTCATATTACCGGGTTCTAAAATCATCACTGACGGATTTTCGTCTTACAAGTTCCTGAAGGCGGAAGGGTTCGATCACGAGTTCGTGAACCACTCGGTTGAGTTTGTGACCTCAGATGACCCTTCCGTCCATACTCAAAATTTTGAGAGACTATGGAAGTCCCTAAAAACATCTATTAAGAGAGAAGGTCGTCCGGAGGACAAGGACGAACTATATCTGTTTCAATATATATATTTCACAACCTGCGGCTGCAAGGGAAGACTGACGCCTGTGACACTCTTCCGGTTTTCCTTCATGATATTAGCAGGATGTACCCAAGCTACGGGAAGGAAGGACTCGTACCTGCTGCATACACCAGTGACCAATAATGTAAGTACTCTTACTATTGCCATTTCGTTGGTAACTTTAACTGTTTTTGAACCGGAGATACGGGCGCTAAGCGCACTTACATACGGGATGCAGACAGATCTATCTTTCTGTCTTTTACTGCAGCCACAATGTTGCCCACCTTAATGTAAGATAAGCCGCTTCAAACAATGTTACGCAATTGTGAATCTACGTTTCAGTTTATTAAAAAATTTAAAAAAAAAACTCACGGGATGCAGATAGATCTGTATTTTACTGTAGACGCAGTATTGCCCAGAATAATGTAAGATAAACCACTTCCAAAAATGTTACGCACGCGCTTTCGCGCATGCGTTTAAGTACGATATGAATCTTTTTATTTCAGTTTATTAAAAAAAAAATCTCACGGGATGCAGACAGATCTATCTATTACTGCAAGGTATGTCGAGGTAAAGTACCTTGAAGTGACATTTACATACAGTAACTTTAACCCTCCCCCATCTTGGAACATATCGAAGTGTGGTCGCGCGTTCGAGATTTATCGAAACGGACGTCCGTGCAAGCGTCCTTCGCAATTACCGAATGTCATTTGACAGTAACATCAGTCTATTACAGACAGTCGCGAAACTCTCTAGGGAAAAAAATGCAGCCAAAGCGATACTAGTGCTCCAAGCGGCCAGTAGGAAATAACAGTGGAACGACATGATGCAAACTGAGAAGTGTCCGGTTTTAATGCTGTTACTTTCATACTTCCTGGTCACTGAATGTTGCAGTGAACTTTCTAATGCAAATATGAAAACATTACTGAAGTAATATCACGGCTTCTGTTAATGGCAGTTTATAATTTAACAAATTGTCATTGCAGTGAAATTCATACACTTCACAATACACAAGTCATATTAATATCGTCAAAAAACCTTTTGAATTGCAACCTGATGTGTTGAAGTATATGAAAGGAACGGATTATGATTATGTTCGCGTGCTCATTGCGTATTGACAAGTTGCACAGTTTTGTTTTAGCAAATTTCGGACATTGTAATATTTTCAAAAGTACACACATTTCTACGTTCTAGGGGAGTAGAGTCTACATCGTCGTTTAAACCCTCTTTCCACCTTCCCCTTGCTTTTGTGCCTTTCATGTACCTATCATATTTTTTTTGCTACTTGGCAGGTATCAAACTGAATATCTTCAAGAATGTTACATACTAACATTAACAGTTTATATACGGACATATTATTTATTTGTAGCTACGTATTCACTTTATTAAAATAGTAGGTAATCGCCAAAATATGTTAGTACACAGGGTTATTATTTTTGTGGAGGTGAGGTACGAACCTAAGCAGGTATTCAGACTTTACTTTTATTCAACGGTAATATTACGAAATAGTGGTCAAGTATCTGCGATTCTGATTGAGAGCAGAAGTTTGGACGGGAATGAATTGTTAAGGATTTAGTTCTATGCCTAAAAGTGTAACTAACCACCGTAAACGAACACTTGTTATTCCGAACATTATTCTGTTACTTCTGAGCATCCTTTGCAAATGAGAGATTTCCGAATTATATTCTTCATTGTTGCTACAATTTATAGCGCCACAAAAGCTCGTAAATACGAAGTTATTTTGAAAGTGATGCTTTAGTCCAAATACACATTCATTACTCAATCGGGTAATTGTGAAGGACGCTTGCACGGGCGCCCATTTCAATAAATCTCTAACGCGCGAACACACTTCGATATTTGGTGCATTTCGATAAGTTCCCAGATAGCGCGAATTATTTAGTTAAAATTGCGTGTCCAACATGTTTCAGTTTAATATTTAAAAAAACTCACGGGATGCAGACAGATCTATCTTTTACTGCAGTCACAGGATTGCCCAGATTAATGTAAGTTCAACCGCTACGATAACGCGCGTGCGTTTAAGTACGATATAAATCTCCATGTTTCAGTTTATTATTAATAAAAAAAGAAATAAAACTCACGGGGTGCAGACAGCTCTATCTTTTACTGCAGCCACAGGATTGCCCAGATTAATGTAATTTCAACCGCTAATTGAAATGTTATGCAACGCTTTCGTGCATGCGTTTAAGTACCATATGAATCGTCATGTTCCTGTTTATATATATAAAAAAAATTCTCACAGGTTGCAGACAGATCTATCTTTTACTGCAGTCGTAGGTTTGCCAATACAAGCATTTTAAGACAAGGTATGTTGAGATAAAGTACCTAGAAGTGACATTTACATACAGTATAATTTAACCCTCCCGCCATCTTGGAACATATCGTAATGCACCACATATCGAAATGTGGTCGCGCGTTCGAGATTTATCGAAACGACGCCCGTGCAAGCGTCCTTCACAATTACCCTCAATCGTTTCGCGGTGTGTCTTTACGACCCAGCCGCTTGGCAGCGCTGCATTCGCGAAGGTGCAGAAAATCACTTTGAGTTTCGCAACTCTTATGTTCGACTCTGGTAACAAATAGAAACCATATCAATCAAATCATTTACACATATTCATACAAGCCTCTCCGTTTTTGGTACAGAAACTGAAAACAGACATATGCCCAAACGCTTGCACAAGCATGCATAATCGTTATGCGATCACTCATCGAGCTGTTTTTGAAGCCTGATGCTTGAACAGCCTTATCCACCATTCGCTCAAGCATGCCTGTGCAATCACCATTGTGCAATGAAGGTACGTGTGTGACCGCCTTTAGACTGTGGCATTACCGAGAGTTAAGAGAATAGTTGATAATCAAAATTTTATTAATTAATTAATATTAATGTTTTTTTGGTATATGCTGATGGGATCATATTGCAGGTGTTACTTCTACGGTTTTTAGTAAATTAAAATAGAACGCTTTAAAAAAACGAGCACCTTAAGTTTTCTATTAAAGTTTTATGTTGGATACTGTTTAGAAACACCACCCCATTCCCATAATGTTCTTCAAGTTCGATGCAGTGATATTTCCTTGCAGATGCCTATGACGCAGATAAATAACTAGCTATGATACCTTAGGAATTGCTATTTCAGTCACGAATATCTTCGGTAATATCACAAGCAGTAATAACAACTTACGTTGCGTCTTCAGCTTCTCTTTATAGAGGACGGATTGCTTTAATATTACTTGTCGCTGTACACTTCACACAATTCTACACGATATTATTTCTACATACATCAGATTCAACGATGGATACAATTTGCATAAAGTACGCTCTAAAACACTTTATATCTAAAATTATGGTACTCAGGACACGATAACTGAAAATTCATTGTCCCTGAATAGCTAAAGCGAATTGTCCTTAAGGTGAAGTAATGTAAAATGGTTAACACTTCCATTATATAATTTACCACGAATATCTTAATGTTCTAAAGTTATCAATCAGAAAAAGGATGCCATATATTTACCGATCACGTTTCAAAACCAGGTGGAATTAGTTTCACTGATCCTCTCCAAAAGGCTTCCTTAGTTATCTGAGAGACTTCTTCAGTTTTTAAGTGAGCTTGAAATCTCTCTTCACCAGAAAACACTTCCACAGATGAAAGTTCTCTTGTATATGGTATTAAAGTCAGCCTTTCATTTTCTTAGCCATACATTGTTATTCTTTGCATATTCTGCACAGAATACGCAGCTAGACTCTTACGTCAAACTCTTCTTTACAGTCTCAGTGATAACACCCTTTAGTTTCTCATTGTTAATTTGCAACTGTGAATGAATCTGACCTATATGTATTTTGTGCCGTTTAGAACATTAACGAATCTCTGCAATGTTATTTGTCAGAATGAAATATTATACATATTCGCTTGCATTATAAATTAAACGTTATCTTTATTGGTATGACATATGGCTCTAAAAATTACTCTTTCTGCCTGGGAGTCATTCTTAAAGGTGCCTTAAATATGTTTGATGGCACAAAGCAAAAACATTTACACAATAATAGTCAAAATTAAATGCTTTTCTATTACGGCAACTGTTCTCCATGTAATATTACACAGCACAGTAACATCGAGAATATGCCATAGCATTCAGCGAATACAACTGTGCTTTTTTATACCATCTGGACAAAATTTAAGCGTAACCTTAACGACAAGGTGGTGTTTTACTGTACCCGGGTAATGTTACGAGTACGAAATCTGGAGGCACGGTAGTTCCTCGACGAAGTTGAGATCACAGCCGTACCATTCTCTGCTCGAAGTCCCTCACGGCACCTTCGACTCCCTTATAACTGCGATGTGAATAAAGGATGAAAGGCACTGGATAGAAGCCTGAATTTTCAGTGCCTAAGAGAACGTACCATTCCTAGCTATATTCCCAGATTACTACTATTTATAACTTTTATTTTACGAACTATTGGCAGTCGAAATTATTTAATTTTGTTACTTGTATATAAACCGATAATCAAAATGCTAATGTACTTCTAGTAGAGAGCACAAACATCATATTTTGAATTTAGTTAGTGTTCAGAGTATACAGGAATAGAAAACTGAAACACGCCGAAATTTCAGTGGTGTTTTCGAAAATTCAATTCTATTTTCTTTGGAATAAGTAACAGGCAGGCATCATAGTGTATTTCGTGCTTTTCCATAATTGTCAGAGTATGCGCATAACGAATGAGAATAATTTTACACATTTACATATTTTAAACAAAGAACTCTCTGATACACCTTTTTGTATCGAAAAAGAACAAGCTCATCCAACTATATTCTCAAATTACGTACTATTTATGCCTTGTAGTGTACGAATTCTCAAATTACGTACTATTTATGCCTTGTAGTGTACGAATTATAACTAATCGAAATTCTTTAATTTTGCAACTGACGTTGGTTCTGATTCTTTAAACATTTTAAGGAGTACTAAAGTCTGAATCCGAAAAAATAACAAATAAATAATCCGTAAATAAATAGTCATATTAAGCTTAATAATGAATTTCTATATGAGCTTAAACCAGCCAAAAATCCAAAAAAATAACAAATAAATAATGCGTAAATAAATAAATTATCATATTAAACTTAATAATGAATTTCTATATGAGCTTAAATCAGTCAAAAATACGAGGGATGTTCAAATGAAAAGGTACGAAACGACACTCTGGGTATAACTCAAGTCTTTATTCAAAAGTAATCACCATAGGCCAGACCACATTAATCCCACTGTTTAACGAGCCTAAGGATTCTCTGTTCCCAGAATTCCAGTGGCTGTGACAAGAGCCAGTCCTCTGCCGTGTCGCTCAGTTCGTCGTCCGAATTGAAGCACTTACCTTTGAAAACAGAAGTCAGAAGGCGACATGTCAGGGCTGTAGGGCGTATGCTCAAGTTGCTGCCACTTCAACTTGGCCAGTACACTTTGTGTGACCCTGGAGACGTGTGGACACGTGTTATCATGGAGCAGAACCACTCCCTCCGTGAGCAGCCCTGACAGTCTGTTCTTGATGGACCACTGGACCACATACACGTCACTGTTAACGGTGTTTCCGTGCTTGAGGAATTCGATGAGCGTCGGACCTCGGACGTCGAAAAAACACCTTGCCTGCTAACGGCACAGCCATCAATTTTTATGGGGGGTGGAAGGGGGGAGGGGGAGACAACACCCGCTTCGCGTCCCTAGATGTCTCACTACGTTATCCCAAAGCGACATATTCAAATTTCAACCGATGTGGTTGTTTGAACACCCTAGTAGTTCGTAAGTGCTTTGGTATGCGTAGAAGGGTTTTATCAACATTGAATTTATTTCAAGCCTCACGATAAAATACTAACACGTACAATTACCACTGGAGCTAAGGGGAAGTGGGTTAACTGCAGTCAAACCTGTTCACAAGAAAGCGCACTGAAATCACAAAAGCCATTTCTTATAAATTACCTCTCAGTCGGACTGTGAAATATTTTAGTACTAATACCATTTCAGAAATACAGAAATATATAAACTGCACAACAAAAATGTTTATAATATTGTTATTACCTACTTAATAGCCAATATGCAGGGGCGTAGGTAACCATCCAGCCACCCAAAGAACCACAACCATTCAACCGTTTAATTTATTTAATTTTTAGTCCCTCATAATTCAATCTGTGTTTCACTTTTTAAAATGTTGAGACGTCTTGACTGTACAGCTACATATAAAGTATGGAAGCAATGAGGCCTTGGTAAGTCTGTGGAGATAGTTGGCACCACATCCGCCTACGCAAGTCATCTAGTTCCCGTAAATTTCCATAATGACATGATTTGACGCTAAGTTCAATCACATCCCAGACGTGTTCTATCAGGTTCAGACCTGGCAAGCTTGAGGCCCAGCAGATCAAATACAATTTGTCAATGTGTACTCCATCACACTCCTGGGCTTGTGACATGCCGCATAATCCTGTTGAAAACTGCCACTGCCGTTGGCAAACATGATCGTCATGAAGGGGTGTACGTGGTCTGCAAGCAGTGTACACAATTTCTTGGGCGTCATGGTCACTTGCGCGAGCCCCACTGGACCTATGGTTGACTACGTGAATGTTCCCCAGAGCATAGCTCAACTAGTCTCCGTCCGGTAGTACAGCTGTCAAGGAACAGTTCCCCTGGAAGACGACGGATCTCACTCCCCCATCAGCATGATCAAGAGGACATCTGATCAGCATGATGAAGACGATATCTCATCAGCACGATGGATATCGCCATTCATCAGCGCATGCAACGCTCGGCCACTGCGCCAACGTCCAATATTAGATTGATCTAGTGACCATTCATTCATAATTTCCGATGTCGTGGTTTTAACATTGGTATATGTATGGGTCCCACCCCAAATGAACCACAGACATTGCCTATGTAGGATGGCTTGCGTGCCTCAATGATACAGATACCCGTGTTGTAGATGCAACCACAACGGAGGAGTCTCTGTGGAGAGACCAGAAAAAAGTGTGGTTCCTGATGAGAGGCAGCAGCCTTTTTAAGTAGTTGCAGGAGACACAATCTGGATGATTGACTGAACTGGCATTGTAACATCATCTATGGGGCTTTGTCATACAGTTACTGCGAACGGCTGAAAGCAAGGAGAAACTATAGTCGGTACTTTTCCTAAGGACATGCAGTTCTACTGTTTGAATATGTGATGATGATATCCTCTTGGGTAAAATATTCCTGAGCGAAAAATAGTCCCCAATTTGGATCACCCGGTTGGATCTATTCAGGACAGAGCATATTTTAAGGGATTTTCACCGGGCGACATTAGAAGGATGATCCGGGGGTTCCGGGGGCCCTCCCCCGGAAAAATTTCAAAATATCGATGCCTAAAACCGTATTTTGATGCCCTTTTTTTAATTAAAATCAAAGTTGCTTAATTTTTCCTTAATAGATCTTTATTCATATATGTTTTAATGATAAATAATAATGTTTGTGGAACAGTACTAAATTTGGACTTTGAAGAAATCATTTATGTCTCCTAATTTTGTTAAACAATCTTTCAATTGTTTTTGTTGTCTTTTATTTGTTAAGTAGTTAAATATAATACAGTACCTATTATAAGTTCACTTTAATTTGATATGGCTGTTAAATTAAAATAGTATTAAATTAAACTAATATCAGTACTATGATTACTTAAAACACCTTCCTAAGAAAAGTACTTCATTCTGAAGAAAATAAGTCATGAGATGCTGGTGCTAAAAACGTCTTTAAGGAACGTAAAGTTCTAGTGTAACAGTTTTCTTTCAAAGAGTATTGAACTGTAATTTAAACCTTCACTTGTAAGATTGTAGGTAACAACAATTCTTTTGCCGTTTTTATAAATGTCTTAATGCACACAAGAAACAAATTTTCAAGAATTATTTTAAAATAGGCCTACAACAAAATTTTAAAGGATAATGAAATTACTGGGTTTGCAAAATATTGTGATAAAGAAAGTTACAAAGTCCCTAACTAAAACAATCGAAGAACATCAAATTTAAAGGTTACTGTCATTTGCAAAAAACGTTTTTACAAACTCTTGGTCTTGATACAGTTCAAAATCTGGCAGCTTCCTACTTCTCTCTTTCTTCTCTAGGAACTTCGCCACGGATGGCCTTGGTCGAGAAAGGCTGTCCCAACACCGTTGAGAACGATGCGCATTCTAGAGTTGAGAGCTTCTCGTGACAAGCCAGATTGTTTGTTTGATTTTAAAGTCGTATGTAGTGGCACTGCTCTTTCAGGACCTGCACTGTGCGGTGTCAGAGAAATATACGACTGCACAAACTTTCTTAGGATCGAGTGAGGTTGAGATATTTTCAAAAAGTTGTACAGCTTTCCAGTAGATGATGTCATACTAGACGGAGCAGGGAGTTTTTCTGCTGCAAACAACCTTACAACTCCATCAGTAAAATCTGATACTTTATCTCTACCAAACAACCTTCAACTTCTTCACGAACTGCGTTCACAAGCTCAATAGGATTTTTAGAATTTAATAATCTATTAATCCTACTGCAGATTTCCTTCTGGTCTTCGGGAAGCCATTGTAAGATAAACTCTTTGCATCTCATTACAATCTCTCTTCTTGCTGCAGGCATCCGTGGCGAAGTTCCTTTGTTGAAACAAATCGGTTTACTTGACGTTCTGAATTTCAGGAGGATGTTTTGATCAGCAAAATGAAACACTGGCATTCTACAGACTGGAGTTTGGAATGTTAGATCAAAATGTTCAAATGTTTGTAAATCTTATGGGGGTCATCAGTCCCTAAACTTACAAACTACTTACGAACTAGGACGGCACAAATATCCATGCCCGAAGGGGGATTCGAAACCCCGACCGTAGTGGCCGTGCAGACCGTGACTGAAGCGCCTCAGCCCCTCGGCCACCGCGGCCGGCAATGTTAGATCACTTAATCGAGTAGGGAGATTAGAACATTTAAAAATAGAGATAGATAGGTTAATGTTAGATATGGTGGGGATTAGTGAAGTTGGGTGGAAAGATGAACAGGGATAATGGTCAGGTGAGTACAGGGTTTACAAAAATCCGTTGCTGGTAACGCAAGAGTAGGTCTGATAATGAATAAGAAAACAGGAATGAGGATAAGTTACTATGAACGCATTATCGTAGCAAAGATAGACGCTAACCCAACAACGACCTCAGTTGTTCAATTATATATGCCAACTAGCTCTGCTGATCATTAGGAGATCGAAGAAATGTTGTTGTTGTTGTGGTCTTCAGTCCGGAGACTGGTTTGATGCAGCTCTCCACAATACCCTATCCTGAGCAAGCCTCTTCATCTCCACATAAGAACGGCAACCTACATCTGTCTGAATCTGCTTACTGTATCCATCTCTTGGTCTTCCTCTGCGATTTTTACCCCACACACTTCCCTCTAATGCTAAATTCACAATTCCTTGATGTCTAAGAATGTGTCCCACCAATCTATCCCTTCTTTTAGTCAAGGTATGCCAGAATTTTCTTTTCTCCCCAATTCTGTTCAGTACCTCCTCATTAGTTACGCGATCCACCCACCTAATCTTCAGCATTCTTCTGTAGCACCATGTTTCAAAAGCCTCAATCCTCTTCCTGTTCGCACTGTTTATCGTCCATGTCTCACTCCCATACAAGGCAACACTCCATACAAATGCCCTCAGAAAGGACTTCCTTAGGCTTAAATCAATATTTGATGTTAACAAATTTCTCTTTTTCAAAAACGCTTTTCTACCCATTGCCATTCTGCATTTTATATCCTCTGTACTGCGACCATCATTTGTTATTTTACTGCCCAAGTAACAAAACTCATCTACCTCCTTTATTGCTTCGTTTCCCAATCTAATTCCTTCAGCATCACCTGATTTTCTTACACTGCACTCCATTACCCTAGTTTTTCTCTTGTTAATGTTCATCTTATATGCACCTTTCAGCACACTGTCCATTCCGTTCAATTGCCCCTCCAGGTCCCTTGCAAGAAATCTATGATGCGATAAAAAAATTATTCAGACAGTTAAGGGGGAGGTGATTGTTATGGGGACAGGAACTCGGTAGAAGGAAAGAAACGAGAAGGAAATGTAGTAGGTGAATATTGACTGGGAAAGGGTAGAATTTTGTGCAGAGCACAATTTAATCTAAACAAACACTTGGTTTAATCATAATGAAATAAGGTTGTTTATGTGGAAGTTACCAGATTGACTTTCGAATTGTAAAACGTAGGTTTAGAAACCAGGTTTTAAACTTTAAGGCGCATAGAGGGGCAGATATAGATTCTGACAATAATTTATCGTTTATGAACTATAGATTAAAACTTAAGAGACTGAAAAAGGTAGAAAATTAAGGATATGGAACCTGTACAAATTGAAGGAACCAGAGGTGGTTGAGAGTTTCAAGGGAGCATTAGGCAAGGACTGACCGAAACAGGGGAAAGTAATATAGTAGAAAAAGAATGGGTAGCTTTGAGAGATAGATTGCTGAAGGCCGCAGATGATCATATAGGCAGAAGGGCAAGGCCTAATGGAAATACCTGGGTAAAACAGAAGATACTGAACTTAATTGATGAAAGGAGGAAATATAAAAATTCAGCAAGTGAAACAGGTAAAAGATAGTACCGCCGTCTGAAAAATGAGATTGACAGGAAGTGCAGACTGGCTAAGCAGGAGTGGCTAGACGACAAATGCAATATCGTAATGTATAACTAGGAGAAGATAGATCCCGTATACACGAAAATAAAAGAGACATTTGAGGACTACAAAATCAGCTGTATGAATATCAAGAATTCAGACGGTAAACCAGTACTAAGGAAAGAAGGGTATGTTGAAAGGTGGAAGGGTATATACAAAGGAAATAAACTTGAAGGCAGTATTCTAAAATGGAAGAGAAAGTAGAAGAAGATGAGGTAGGAGATACGATACTGAGAGAATAATCTGACGGATCACTGAAAGTTTTGAGTTGGTACAAGCCTCCCCCCCCCTCCTAAAAATCTGACAAATCATGCAGTTTCTGAAATTTTCGTGCCGAGCTTCCGGGCCATTATTAAACACCTTCCGTCAAACTCAAAAAAGTAGGATCACCGATTTTGATCAGATATTACAACGACGTTCAATAAAGAAACAGATGTATCGGCACTTCGCTAGACACTCCCTAGTTTAAAAATAAATCTGGTTCAAAGTTTATGACTGTCAATGGCATTTTCATCGTTATACATCGAAAGAGCATCTAGAATTGGGGAATTGTCCCGGTTTTCATCCCTGTGTTCTGGTGTCCCGAAAATTTGTTTCGGGACGCTCAAAAGTCCCGGAATTCAGTTTTTAAATACATTTCGTGAAACTTTCTCAAATTTTTGGGATTTCGCTACATTAAAGGAAACACAACACAAGAAATTAATGTATTCTACCTTATTTGTATAGAATCTACATTGTCCCATACTAGTAATCAGTGGCGTAGCTACGTCACCAAGGGCCCCGGGGCAAAAATAACATTGGGGCCCTCTTTAAACTAAAACCGTATACGGATGCAAAAGTATTTCTTCAGCTCCTTACTGCCCACTGTAAGAAATAATAAGGAATACCTAAATACTGCTAAGTAAATTATGTGTCACGCAACAGATAATATGGTTGTAACTGTAAAAGTTTGTTTGTTTGGTATGCTTTTACGCAAAAATTACTGGGTGCATTTGAATGAAATTTTGCCGTGGGATAGAGTTAGATCTGGGCAGGACATGCAGATACAACGACCACATGCTCCATACCGATCAGACTTATTTCGTTTAAAGCCCAATCAAAGAAAGGAAATATTCGTGTAGGATGGTTTCAGCAAAAGTAAGTTGCCGGATTTTGTATGATGAAACATTTTGTATTGAGCCATGCCGCTACCAGGCTGTATGAAGTAATAAGTAAAATAACGTAAATCGACATTTTCGCTTATTATGACTGGGGCAGAGGGCAGCGTCTAGAATGCACAATTCACTATTGTGACAATGTAACATATTTTCTCTTCTTCTTGCATGCTTTTCAGAGTGCAGTTTGTTACAGCACTTCATTGGGTTACAGCACCCCCTTGGGGGAATTCACTATACAAACAGTTTAGTTACCATAATAATACCGTTCTGTAATAATTCAAATGTGGTCACACCGTGTCAAACACACTGCTAGTAATTCGCCGCCATTTATTGTTATATCGCAAGATTGTCAGCCATGGCAACTCCGACTTCAACCGACAACACTATAACGATAGGAGGGTCGCGTCATAGTGGACAAGCAGTAGACATTGTTATGTTTATATTGTGAGGTGGGAATAAAATTTGGATTTCACTTAATACATTTGAGGTTTGTTGCTCAGGGTTCAAAAAGTTAATAAAACTTGAAAATCCTGCATTCAACTAAAATATTATACATAGTAGATCGTCGATTATCTGAAGTAATTGGAAGACACGGATGTTCGGAAACCCGATTATTGGTATAATCAAACTGTACATTTCTATTTGCCAATAAGAAATACTGTAGAGTAAATGTGTTTATTCAGTATTTGGAGGTGCTCGAGCCTTCGCACTGTGCCGAGCGGCACGCCGCAACACTTGGAAGGCGCAGTGAGCAGCTTTGATGCTTCCTCTGCTTCTGCTGCAACGCCGACTGACGTGTGCCGATTGTTGTACACAGCAACTGGCGACTTGGAAGATCAGCAGCACCACCGAGCGGCGTCTAGTGAAGGCCACACTAAAAGCAATGTTCCGCCACCCGGTGGCCCAAAGCGACTACTGTGGGAAACTTGGTTTGAGGGCAGATGGAGATAATGGACGACCGGGTGGAAGAGCAAAAACAAAAACTCGATAGTCTATTATACTCTTTTCAAACGTCGCTCACGGAGACCGAGGGGCCCCTAGAGCCCGGGGGCCCCGGGGCACTGCCCCGCCTAGCCCTATGATAGATACGCCACTGCTAGTAATCACAGTATCAGTACTGTTTGGCCACGATAACTTGACGATTTACGCGGTGGCTGCTGGTAGCTCCATTACGGCTGCTGCGGGGAGTGAAGGGCGAGGGGAAGCCAGCTTGCTGCAGTGCTGCAAGCGTTACTCTAACAATGTTTACAGTAATCTTTCGCGTCAAGGACCATTGTAACGTTGGCAGCACTTTAAACAAAAGAATAACTTTCAACTAGTGCCGATATTCGCTGCTTGTGGCAGCACCAGCAAAATCGTCAAGTTATCGCGGCCAAATAGTAGTGATACACTCAGGCAATAATTTACTTTAGCCAACAAGTAGTAAGTTGTATTATTGTAACAGAGCTATGAAACAGTCCGATTGTCGCGCCCCTTACTCACACACTCATTGTCAGAACAGTGTAGTAGTTGATGTTTTGTCAGACAAACTGCAATAGTTTTTTCTCATGTTAGTGGTATTATTGCTGCAGTACTGTGCCGAATCGTGCCTGCAAGTTCAGTGACTGTTATTCCAAGGAATGGAATGTCATTAAGAAAGGTCGTTTTGATTACGAAACAGAGTGTTCCGTATGTAACTGTTTTATTAGTATAAGTCATGGTGAACGTTCCGACATAGTTGACCACATCAGGTCAAAGAAACACATTAACAGATACAGTTCACCGAGCTGTAGTAAAACTCTACAAAATTATTTTGTGAAACATCAGTCAAGTGAAGAGACGAAAGTTCGAGCAGCCGAGCTTAACGGTATATTACACGGAGCGTATTTAGTCGCTTGTCGTTGGCGTCGGCGTCGGCGTCCAGTCAATGAATGCATTGTAGAGTGCATGGAACATGCGATAATTTTTGACTTCAGGACTTTGTTAGGGATAGTTAAGAGGTGAACATACTAAAAGTCCCCGCCCCTGGGGGTGAGCTAAAGCGGGGGTGGCGGTGGAAAGGTACAAGTTTTTGGTTTTTCGCTTATATCTCGAAAGCCGTCCGCTTTATGAAGAAAATGTTCCAAATAAAAATGAAAGATAATTGAATTTGCTATAAAATTGTTTCTATCCATATTAGTCGAATTCCCAACGGTTTTCGAGATAGCCGCGGTGGAGTAGCCGAGCGGTCTAAAGCGTCTCGCTGCGGAGCGCGCGGTTGCTCGCTGTGGAGGTTCGAGTCCTCCCTGAGACATGGGTGTGTGTGTTTGTCCTTAGGTTAGTTTACCTAGGTTTAAGTAGTTTGTAAGCTACGGACTGATGACCACGCAGTTTGGTCCGATAGATTTACAAACATTTGAACATTTTTTTTTCGAGATATACGTTACTGAAAATCGACAATTTCGGAAAAAATCATTTTTACCTCACTAATTTTGTCAAACATTTACTTCTAGTGACTCACTCGATCGTTTCTCAGAAAATTTATCGGAAGGAAAGTTGTAGATCATTAAATTC
This sequence comes from Locusta migratoria, assembly GCA_026315105.1. NCBI lineage: Eukaryota > Metazoa > Arthropoda > Insecta > Orthoptera > Acrididae > Locusta > Locusta migratoria. The sequence goes on along the minus strand of CM048745.1, from coordinate 705,136,742 downwards.
TCTTGAATTTGATATGCACATTTATTACCTTATCTTCAGCCAATCAGAAGTTACATCATTTATAAGATGTACACTCAGTTTCGAGGTCCTTCTAGAAATGAGTGTTTTGAAAGGCTGTGACATTTTTATCTTATGAAACGTGCTAGCATGGTAAATAACAACACCTTAACAATAACAAGAAGGTAATTTCAATTGAAAGAGAACACCTTTTTACAATTATAACTTGTATTACAATGTGACTCATGCAAGTATTTACAAGCACTGATAGTGATTCAAAATGAAAAATAAGTGCATTGAATGCAACATTTTCATTTTTCTGAGGAATGGTCGAGTGTCATTCACCTTAGTCAGTAGTGGAGACGTCGTCCAACAAGATTGGTAGAGTATCGATGTCACTGTCTCCATCTTCATCCTTAATTAATATTCAGAATCCGTTGTTGCAGTCGCCCTTGCAGTTCGGGCATGTAACAGAGCACTGTAACAACGATTTTCTCGAACCACGCCTCCACTGTCACAATCTTACGTGTATCGACGACAATTATCTTCAAGAATTCGTCAGGAGCAGCATCTAACTCTGAGTGTTTGGGAACTAGTTGGTCATTCCTTCTTTCCCAACCCCAATTCGGCGCTCCACATTTCGGTTCCTCTCTTACCCAAAGTCGTACTTGGTGCTACATTCGGAATGGATGCTGCTTAACATCTCCTTCAGTTGGAGGGAGAGTTCAGAGATTAGGCTTCATGTGCCCAGCTTCTTTTATAAATGATTTGTAGCGGAACTCGTTGAAGGATGTCTTCGTGGCTGGAGCTCCATACCATGAGAGAGTACGGTACTCATGATTCCCGCTGTCTGAATGGAGTAGGGAAAAGAAGAATTATTGGAAAAATATCTCAGCAGCATGTTGTATGATTTTGAACTTCTGATGCATTTTGACAAACCCCACTTTACTCTTGCAATACGCTGCGGATGTTGTCACAGCCTGTAAATACATGTCTGAATAACGTTTCCTTCATTTTCAATTCCTGCTCCTCTAGTTATACACTGCTTGTGTCCCATCCACTCTGGAACTACAATACCTTGTTTTTTGGCAACAAACCACAGAATGTTATTTGGTGCAGGATGTGGCGGCTCCTCTGGTATATCAATGTGTGCCATTGTCACATTTCGTAGACCTCCTTTCATCGTAATGTACGCTTCTAGTGGAATAGTTCCGAGTTTTCCAGTTACAGCTGATGTACAACGATCTCACAAATTCCAACTGACATTCATCATGATACACAGCCTCGTCCGCAACTAAATCATTTGAGGTGGAAAGATGCCTCATCGCTTCCTCTCTCCACTGATCATGTGTATCTCGAGAAGCGTTCATACTCGTCACTTGTATGTCAGATCTGTTGCGTCCTTTTGTGAGAAAATAACTAAAAATATCTTCCTTGGGCTTCTTTTGCTCACCATCAACACTTTCGGCACAAAAGAAACATTTTGTTTTGAAATCGAATTTCGCTTGTTTGGATCTCAAAGCTGAAGGCTGAACTACTTCAGAGGACGATGAGTGCCTGTCTCTTTAAATGAGCGTTGATGGATTGCGGCCGGATGTAATTTTTTCGACATTCATTATGAATCAGAAGGATGCCCAAACCTTCTAAAGATGAGCCATTGCTATGTCCCCTTTCTCTAATTGCTTTGATGAGTGATACTATTCCTTTTTTGTCACTGTGAAAACACCAACATCTGGTCCATCTATTGTTTCATCACATCAAAACACCGAGTAGCCATTACGCTGACTACATAGTCAACATTTTCATAAGTAAATGAAAAATATCACGAAAAGCCGACATACAAAGTTTTCTATGTTTGGAGAAATTTTGAAGTGAACTGAAGTAAGAAGTGAGTGAGAACACTCCATTCCACCCCCCTGTCCAGTCTCTTGGAAGGAGCCAGTGGCAGCAGGCCTTCGATGTTCCTTGTGGGGCTTCCCCATCGTTAACCCTCTGCCGGGCGTTAGGTACCGGCGACCTTGAAGGCGTGTCCACTGTAGGTGACAATAAATGAGCATCGGCCATTCCTCCTCATAAAAATGAAAATGTTGCTTTGAAATGATTCATTTTGAATCACTATCAGTGCTTGTAAATACTTTCATTGTATGATTCATAATATTATAATAAAAACTATAATTCTGAAAAGGTGCCGGCCGCAGTGGCCGAGGAGACTGAGGCGCTCCAGTCAGGGTCTGCACGGCCACTACGGTCGGGGGTTCGAATCCCCCGTAGGACATGGATATTTGTGCCGTCCTTAGCCTTAGGTAGTTCATAAGTAGTTTGTTAGCTTAAGGACTGATGACCCCGCAGTTATGTCCCGTAAGTTCTACAAACATTTGAACATTTTCTAAAAAGGTGTTCTCTTACAATTCCAGTTACCTTGTTATTGTTACTGTGTTTTTATTTACCATGCTAGCACGTTTCATAAGACATAAATGTCACAGCCTCTCAAAACACTAATTTCTAGAAGGACCTCGAAACTGAGCGCACATCTTAAAAATGATGTTACTTTTGATTGGCTGACAATAAAGTAATAAATGAGCATATCAAATTGAAGGAAATTTAATGCTCTACAACTTTCTTTCTGACAAATTTTCTGAGAAACGATCGAGTAAGTCACTAGAAGTAAATATTTGACAAAATTAGTGAGGTAAAAATGATTTTTTCCGAAATTGTCGATTTTCAGTAACGTATATCTCGAAAACCGTTGGGAATTCGACTAATATGTATAGAAACAATTTTATAGCAAATTCACTTATCTTTCATTTTTATTCGGAACATTTTCTTCCTAAAGCGGACCGCTTTCGAGATATAAGCGAAAAACCAAAAAATGTACCTTTCCACCCCCACCCCCGCTTTAGCTCACCCCCCAAGGAGCGGGGACTTTTAGTATGTTCACCTCCTAACTATCCCTAACAAAGTTCTGAAGTCAAAAATTATCGCATATTCCATGCACTCTACACCCCTCTTTTGAGCACTCATTGACTGGACTATATTATAGGGCATTAAAATGATTATTTAAATACTAAACTTAAAGACACTCAATTTAACCAATTGTTTGGCGAATGGCGAATTGAACACTGAAGTTCTCTTGGGGGATATGGATACCAAACACCTCAAAACAAAAATCAAAACTATAAAATATCTCATCTTCATTATATTTCTGTAGGCAGGAGGATCTCCACACAGTAATTCTCTCAAAAGATTTGCAGATGCACTATATTTATTCCTCCTCCCAATCGACTTTCCTATCCATTATCTTTTATTTTTTCCTACGTTTCCGTTTTGTTTTTGGTAGCTTGTTCTTGTGCGCCTCGGTTGCACAGTGGTAGAGTGCCAGACTATAAATCCAAAGATCGCGGGCTCGATCCCCGCCAGGTCCTGGGATTTTTATCTGTCACTTTCCACTTCTTTCACCTCTGGGAGTACTCCTCATGTGAAAGATACCGAGTAGCACCGTGGTTCGAACCCACGTTAAACTGTAGGTCCCCCTATAACTGTCAGTTCGAAGGTCAGAGGAAGGCAACGGCATACCACCTCCAAAAAGGACCATGCCTAGTAAAGCACAGTGGTGTTCAAACCAATCTTCGGATTGATGACTGCTTTACCTTTTAGATTGTTCTTTTAAGACTTTTGCGAGAAACACTTCCTTCGACATACTGACTCAACTGTTGGTTACTTTATACGCTCCTGTATATGACACGGGCCGACCAACATTTGCGAGCGACCAAAAACGCCAGCGACCAGCGTCTAAAGTAGCCCACACTTCAACTTTAGACGCTCGCGTTTCGGAGCAGCGACTTTGTTCGCTGTCCTTGTTTACACGGAGCGAATATAGTAGCTGCGTCCAAATACGCCAGCGACTAGCGACCGAATACGCTCCATGTAATATACCCTTTACACTAGCCTACCACAACATCACCAAACTTTTAGATCTAGTGATTGTACTAATAAGCTTAACAGCATTATGTTTGATGATTCTTCCATTGCAAAAAAGTTTAGTTCAGCAAGAACTAAAGTGTCAGCCTTAGTGAAAGGAGTTATTGCTCCCCAGAGTGTAAAGGAAAGCATAGAATACATCAAAAAGTCTTCTCTCTACGGGATATCCACTCATGCCAACAATCATAAGGCCACTAAAGTATTTCCATTTGTTTTTCAGTTCTTCGATATTAATCAGGGAATTCAGACCAAACTTTTGAAGGTGAGTTCCCTACCTAATGAAACATCTGACGAAATTTCAAGATTTTGTATGAATAGTTTCGAAATGTTTGATCTTGAGAAAAATAAATATGTGGCATTTTGTGGAGACAACACCAACACAAACTTTGGTGGTTTAAAAAGACAAGGCAAGTGTAACGTATTTACCAAATTAAAGGCAACATTGCATGAAAACATGAAGGCATAGGGTGCCCTGCACATGTTTTACACAACAGCATGCAGACATCTGCTGTCAGTTTAAGGTGTGATGTTGTAACTATCGTCATGAAGGTATACTCACACTTTTACATATATACTGTTAGAACAGAGAGGCTTAAGGAGTTCTGTGATTATATGGGAACCGAATACTCGCTGGTTACCACTGTTTCCAGCAGTTGAAAGAATAATCCGCCTATTTGAACCGTTAAAAGATTTTTTCTTAAATGAAGACAAAGCCCCCAAAATATTGGTTCAGTTTTTCAGTAACCCTTTAAGTGAAGCCTACTTATGGTTCATTCACAGTCAGCTTAGCACTTTGCAGCATGGGATAAAGGAAATTGAGGGCAGCACGAAAAGTGTATTAGATGTAAGTGATGTTTTGAAAAATACTCTGGAAACTGTTACTAAAGAGGAGAGAACAGCAGTGCATTTCTTCATTTCTTTTAATGTTAAATCTGTCCTTAAGAGAGCAGAAGTATCAGAAGAAGCGGAAAGGAGTTTTAGAGAAGAAGTTAACAAGTTTTATGACACTTGCGTAGAATATCTCAGCAAGTGGAGGGCCTCATATTTACCCTCATCGCCGGTGTTTGATTGGTTGTTACTGAAGAGAGTGCCAAAATGGGAAAGTGTTGAAGAGACAGTTTATTATTTGAAGAGTAAAGATATTGAAATCGATGAATCAATTCTCTTTGATCAGTTCGTCATACTGACAAATTTTGTTGAAGAAAGTCTTCACAAGTGGAATGATGGAAAAAAAAAACCACCATTGGAATGTTATGAGAAGTGGGTGAGTTTTTTTGAAAGCTGTGACTGTCTTCAGCATTACTCTGAGTTGGTAATAATTGCAAGGTATTTATTTGAAATCCCAGCCCATAATGCCAATGCGGAAAGAATATTTTCGTTCATGAATATCCAGTGGACAGATGAAAGAAACAGAATGGAGGTGGACTCTCTTGAAGCAATCCTGCAGATCCTGTACAACTACAAAATGGATTGTGCCAAGTTTTATCACTGTGCCTCAAAGAACAAAGACATGATCAAGAAGGCTGGAGGCAGGGAAAAGTACCCTTTCCTCCAAGGGCAGTCAATTCCATCTACAAGTGCTCAGTAATATTAAAGCTCATGTTAATATTAATTGATTAAAAGTCGAATTGCTGTAAAATTTTGTAAAATCGTAATACATTTCTTTATTACTGTATACGTTTATTAAATATGACGTCATGCATTGAGGCGGGATTGAGGAACCTGATTCGTAGGCCGAGGTTTGGAATAATTTCAAAATCCATTCCATATGCCTACCTACCAATGAGACGCCTCAGTCCCGCCTCAATGCATGACGTCATCATGGCTATGCTACGGCCTTGATTTCACGAAGGCAGTGTCAGTACAGTTGTTCACCTGCATGGCACGGACGGTATGAGGTTATCAGTCATCTCTTGAGAGATATTTGACCATTCTTTCATGACTGCAATATCCAGCTCTGGAATCAAGAACAGGCCATAATAGAACTTTGTTTCTTTTATGTTGATATTATACATACTTTCTGCGGAATAAGTTACAAATATACACATATTGGTAAGTATTTATTCATGAATAATTTGTTCTTTATATCACTGAATTAGTTATATTCGACTGTTTTTACATAAATTTCCCGATTAAGTGTGTTTCTTGATCTTCTACTAATGTTTGTTATACAAACATTATAGTATCTATTTAGCTAATTACGCAAAAAAGTATAATAAACAAACATAACTCCTTCGGCGGCTTGCGCACTGCTAGGAGAGCTAGTGTCATTGCAATTGTCAGTTGGTAACACCTTTCACAGCAGTGAGTGTCACGACTGTATATGTTGGACTGTGCTTAGAATGATGATAACTCCGTTTTTCTTTTTCATTGGCCGTATGGGGCACTATAAAAAATGTTTCTCATATTTTGAGCTAGAGTACAACGAATTCCAAGACTATCGGAATCAGCGAGTGGCACTTAGGTAGTGTTACTTTTCAGCTGTTTTACCTAAGTGAGGGGACCCATTCCATAATATTAAAAACATCCTCAAAACGTCGTAGATTCACCTAACCTTACACTTAATAATAATAAAATAAATAAATAAAGGAAAGGTTCATTTTCCTCCGGTACACTCGACAAAAAAGGCAAAAACCATGACTCATCAGACGACACAACGTTCCGCAAGACTGCTACTGTCCACATACATTGATAGCAGCCTATTAGAAACGTGTCTGAGGTGTCCCCATTAGCGAATCAAAGGGGGGCTATGGGGCTGCAGCCCCTCCACCAACATGAAGAAAACCTCGTAATATGTGTAATATCAGCTTTTTTCCCTCTTGTCTTTTTTCCGAAAACGTCATAACCAGGCACGGATCGGGTCATCCAACAACCTTTTTTGCCCAAAATTTCTATGATCGCATTGCCCCTCCCCCCTCTCACCCCAGGATCAAGATCCGGGATTCATCACTGGGTGTCCCGACGTAATTGCATGCAGTTCTCTTCGGAATGTTCTCTGTTAAAAGTTTGCGATGGACTTTAATTCACCGCATGCTGCATGCAGAAAGTCATGTCAGGTTTGCAAACAATTGTCATCGCAATCCGATATGTGTCTCCAGTCCCTCTGACAGGATGTTTTGCCGGCGACAATTCTGACGAGCTTTGTGGCTACGGGTGTTACACTGCTTGTAGACGCGTTGGACAGTTCCCAGCGAAGCAGCAACAAAACCACCTTTTCACATCTTATGGTAATGAGCCCCTGTTTGCCATCCTGTCACGACCATACACTTACCGATGTTTAAGTATCATTGTCCATTTCCATTTGAAACATAAATCGATCACTGATCACTACTGCCTTATGCTCATGTATGAGGTGGTCCGGTTGAGCATATGACTTGATGGCTGAATCATATAAAGGCTTAACCCTCATACGTGTGTGCGCGCTGCAGTGACTAGGTTTTTTTGTCCATTGAACTTATATTTATTTAATATACGGTTCTAAAATATCCATAACAGATAAACTTCAATAATTATATGGCATCTCAAGATGGCTTACTATTACTAATCATTCAATTGCTTTTGTTGATCAAGAAGCTTTTCATTTGCCCGTGAACTTATTTATTGAGATTCCACAAAATTAAGCTACATATCCTTTTTTATTATTTCAGATCCTTGTTTTTATTCTGCTCTTTTTCACAATAGCTCAAATCCAAGTCTGAATAACGATGTAAATAAGCTAGAAATAAATTCACGAAGCATTACCTTACTTCTGGGTATTTTGGATAGTAAAAGCGATATTAAAACAATTTTCGCTAAGAGAATAATAACCGTGTCAAATAAGTGAGTCAAAGCGAAACAATTTGAATGTAATGTGGACACAGACCAGTGAGAGTGTGGTAGTGTTCCATCTCTGACCAATAGCTGTTGCTCACTTTCACGCCCACTGTTACCAAATTAGGGGCTCCCTCCTAAATTTACATGGAATCAACAGACTTACGGGATAATTTAGGAGGATAAGTGCTTTAGGGGGAAGTGAGCTTACCGAGGAATTTTCGGGGGCTTTGCAAACATGAACGCCACTGCAACTTTAAACTGTTCCTGTATTGAGGTTCACTCAGATTACCATTAGTCGGAAGCACTAGACATTATGAACTGAAGTTAGTAAAAGGTCTACGTGTGTGAATATTTGAAGTAAATATGGCATCAAGAGATAAAAAGTATTTCCTGAGATTCACGAAAATGTGGGAATTAGATCATTATTCGAACGTTCGCTTACATCCCATCTCATAGATTTTAGGATGAACAGCCGATGAGTCGCAATGTTTATGCAGCCAGACATATCCCCATAAACTATAAGCCACTGTTTACTTCTTAGCATGTCGTACAGGAACTAATGCTTTAACTTTTAATGCATTAAAGGTGTCAGAGATGACTTTTTTCGTCAGTGGATGCAGGTCGTCACGAGGGTGTAGCGGTCGCTACAGGTCTCACGCTTTTAGAGCGGCCTCGCGCTTGCAGCAGTCTTAAGCCGTCGGTTCATGGAGCGTGTATCTGAACCAGTGTGGCCAACGTGACGAGTTTCTGACGTCACAACATGCGACCAGCAAGGCTTTGCCAACGTGTCGGCACAAAGTATACAGAGTAAGTATACCCTAAATACTGTCCTACGCTCTCCTAATAGTTCCGTAAGATGCTAACAGATGTCATTTTTATTTATTTATTTTGTGTCAGTGTTGTGTGATAGGCCCGATTCTCCATATATTGTAGTAAGGTAGTGTTTTGGATTATTTGTGCTGTTGGGGCACTCTTTATTGCTATCTTTGGGGGGTCAGGAGCGTTAGTTTTTCGGACCAAGTCCGCCAATACGCCTCCTTGGTGGGCATTTACCCAGTTTGGGATGGTTTTTAATGAAATATCGCCAGTTGTCACACCTAGTCGCGGTTTCTGGTGCTATTGTTTTAGTTCTAACTGTTGCTGACTTACTTTGTACTTTTTGTTGCCTATTTTTAGGAGTTTTCCTGACGTGTTCAGGTGGTTTCTAATGCCTAGATTTAGGTGTTTTTCTGACGTGGTCAGGTGGTAGGCCTGGGTAGTGCCCCAGGGTTTTCCTGACTTAGTTGGTTCTTCTATCAAGGTTCTTGGTACCTTCTGCTAATGCCAATTTTTTGGTTTTGTAGTTCCTACATTCTCAAGGTGCCTTCAGTTATCTCTGATGAGGTCTAACTTGTAGTACACATTTGTAGCTAGTTTTTTGATAGTACCGTCTAGAGAGTCCATCTCCATGATCTCATGTATTTCGGCGTTTCTTGTCCAGGGTGGTGCTCCCAGTATCCATCGCAGGGTTTTATTGTGTACGATCTGAAGTTCGTATCTGGATGTTTTATAGGCTGTGCCCCAGGAAGTGCAGCCATATGTCATTTTTGTGAGGACAGTTGACTTGTATAATGTTCTCTTGGTTTCCTTCTTCAGGGTTTTGCTGCTAAATATTGGGAAGAGGGTCTTTGCTACTTGGATGGCTTTTAGCTTTTTGTCTTTGATGTGAGACTTATAGAGTAGCTTCTTGTCCAGAATTATTCCAAGATATTTAACTTCATTGTGCCACGGTAGTTAATGGGCATTCAGGATTGGGTTTTCCTCCAGGATCGGTCTCTTTCTGGTGAAGTATATGGTTATTGTCTTGTCGGCATTGAGTTGTAGTTTGTTTCTGCAAACCATGCTTCTACTTTGTGGATTTGTCGTTGAAGTGTCCTAATGTTGGAGAGGTGGCGTTTCCCACTGGTGAAGAAGGCCGTATCGTCGGCGTATTGTGTGATTTTTACTTGTGGTTCCAGTGGGATGTCGTTTACATATATATTAAACAGAGTTGGGGAGAAGACCGATCCTTGGGGGATGCCTGCTCTTAGTGGCCTTGCCGAAGATCTTTTGTTGTCTGTTTCTACAGTGAAGTGTCTATTGGTCAGGAAACTATCTATGATTTTTATGTATGTGGTGGGGATTGTTGTGTGGTTTTGAAGCTTCCATGTTAAGTTGCTGTGCCACACCTTGTCAAAGGCTTTCTCCCAGTCGAGGAATATAGCTGCCATTGAGTTTTCGAAATTCGTGTTTTCGGAGATATGGTCAGTTAATCGAAGGACTTGCAGCTCGGCAGACACTTTTCTCTGAAAGCCGAACTGCTCTGCTCGGAGTGTTTTATCTTCATTAAGCGATGTTTGGATTCTTTTGAGGATTATACGTTCTAAAAATTTCCCCATGGTTTTCCAGACGGTGAGAAAGTGATTTAGTTGGAGGCATTTATTGATGATTCTGGTGAGGAGAAGCACCGATTTCCTGGGTAAGTTCTTGAGATGTATGTGAGATATCTTAGCCGGCCGCGGTGGCTGAGGGGACTGAGGCGCTCCAGTCACAGTCTGCACGGCCACTACGGTCGGGGGTTCGAATCCCCCCTCGGGCATGGATATTTGTGCCGTCCTTGGTCTTAGCTAGTTCATAAGTAGTTTGTAAGCTTAGGGACTGATGACCCCGTAGTTAAGTCCCATAAGTTCTACAAACATTTGAATTTGAGATATTTTATCGAGTCCGGGGGCGGTTTTTCCGCTACGTTTTGCTATTTCTTTTTTGATTTAGGATGGAGTGGTGAGTGATGGTGGTATTTGGTTTCTGAGTGCTTCGATTTCTTGAGCAATTTGGTCATCCTGTACTTGTTCTTCTTGGTTTCTCACTTCGATCTGGGGGAGAGAGTTCTGTTCTTCGAATATATCAGCTAGACGTTCTGCCCTTGACAAGGCGTCAAACACAGCTCCTTGTGGCCCTTTGAGTGCCCTCCTCCCTGTTTGTTTTCCTTTTGGCGTTTGTACTAGTCTCCATTCGTCGTGGGATTGAAGTGCATAGTTCTCCATTTTGTTCTCCCAGACCTCTGTTCTCCATTCTTTTAATCGTTTTTGGAGATCGCTTTGAAGTTGTAATGCTTCCGTCTTGTCTCTGGGGTCCCCTGTACGCTGCCATCTTCTCCTGGTTCTGTTCATCAGGTATCGGAGGGCTTGGGGGAAGTCATCATTATTGCTTGTGTGGGTGGTTTTGGTGGTTGCTTCTTTGGCTCTATTTTAATATTCTTTGTTAGGTGTTCGATAGCTGCTTCTACCTTGTTGGTGTTGGAGATGTCCGTGGCTGGATTTATGGTTTCAGAGAGTTTGAGCGGAATTGGTCTCAGTTTATGGCGTAGGTTGTATGAGGGGGTTCTGCTGGGGGGGATATACTGTTTAGTTTAATTACTACTGGGTCGTGGTTGGATGGTAGAGTGTTATGCACGTCCATGGTGATGCTTTCTGGGATCCGTTTTGTTATAATGACGTCCAAGACGTCGGGCTGTTATCCAGGAACCCGAGGGAAATGTGTGGGTTCGTCTGGGGCTCTGACTATGAACTGTAGTGGTGTTTCAAGAGCAAGTAGTTAATTTCCTCTTGGGTTTGAGACTCGAGAGTTCCAGAATAGGTGTTTTGCGTTCATGTCGCCTGCTAGGAAGATTTTTGGTTGGGTGTCTAGGATGGAGCGGAGGTCTTCTTCTAGTAGTCTTCCTTTGGGACGTAGAGAAAATGCTCCTATGGTGAGTGTTCCATCTTTGGAGTCTACCTTTGCTAATGTTATTTCTAGTTCCTATGTCGGTGGAGAGGAGATTGTTTCAAATGGGATATTGTTTTTAATGAATATGGCTGTGCCGGCGTTTGAGGGGAAGTGGTGGTGGGGACAGCCGCTACCTGCTGCCTGCTATGGCCAGCTTTAATGGGCTCCTTCTGACAGTGCCATCATGGGGCATCTTACGATACTGCTTAAATCCCCTGCCCCGCACCCCTGCTCATGTGACCTGGCCCTTAGAGAGGTTTCCCGTCTGATGTTTTTGTCTGTGGTGTCGGGCAGTATCAAGCATGCCAGATATTCTCAACGTGCGTCTGAACGATCACCAATAATGTGGGAGAACGCCTCCAACGTAATATATATATACATATACATACATACATATATATATATATATATATATATATATATATATATATATATATATTTGTTGGTCATCTGTCCCTAGACTTACAAACCACTTAAACTAAGTTAAACTAAACTAAGGACAACACACACATCCATGCCCGAGGGAGGATTCGAACCTCCGACGCGGGAGGCCGCGCGATCCGTGGTGCTCCAGACCGCTCGGCTTCTCCCGCGCGGTATCAACGTCACACCCGATGGCTATCCGGAGTAGGAGGGGGGGGGGGGGAAGCTCTTTATAGGTAGTTGAAGACGCCATATTGGCCGTATTTCATGGGTTTTATGTATGTAACTGAGGTCTTATGAATATATGACATTTCAAAGTAAGTAAAAGTAACTGAGTAAATTGAGAATCTCTCGAAAACCGATCATTAGAGGTACTATTTTGGAATAAATGATTGGAAACGTCTTATATGTGGTTAAAAAAATTACAGTAATCTGCCGTTTCAAGGCAAGGCGGACTGAAGATCTATCATCACGAATTGTTCTTTACATCATTTGTTGTAATATGTCAGTAGGCGACAAATCTACCAGTAGTGTATACAAGACGTCTAACACCTTCGTCAATACTCACTTTATATTAATGGTTGTAGTGTAGACAGCAAAGTCGTAGACTGTGAAATGAAAGATGTCCCAGGGCGCTCGTTTAAGTCTGTTCGGAAGTAAATATTACTTGTTTTTTATTCGGTATTTCTGATAGACTCAAAGACTTTCCTATACATTTCATAGAAGTATGTAGCATAGTATTCAATGCTCTGTAAACATATGTGCGCATCTTCCGAGGATTGAGTTTGCTGGATTCGTCTTATGAACAGGACAGTTTGCACCTTACTGAGAGTAAAATACGCACTTTATTATTTCACGTGTTGCATTTTACACGTTCTTAACTTTCTTCTAATGAATAGTAACATTGACTGTGGAAGAATGACCTTTAAGTTTCACTAAAAAGCGAGACTGTTGCAATAATATTTGCCTCATGTGAAGGCCTTTTGTAAGTTTATATCGAACAGTTTGTCATGAAACCTTTATAATTCACTGCTGGCGCGGCCGAGCGGACTGAGGTGCTATGCTGTGATGCGCGAGGCCGTTCCCTGGGAGTTCGAATCCGCCCCTCGGGCATGGATGTTTGTGTCGTCTTTCCTATAAGGTAGTTCATAATTGGTTTGTACGTTTAGGGAATGATAACCCCGCAGTTCAGTCCCTTATGCTTTACAAACATTTGAACATTTGAATTCGCTGCACTTATTGACATAAGAGTCTTATGTTCATAGATATTTTGTTGTTACTTACGTAGACCTATATCACAGAACATGATGAACATATGCACAAGCGCGGAAATAAGCGATTTAATAGAGGTAAACAGGAATTTCACTCTTTTGATTTCGTAAACAGTCTGATTCCTGATGCCGCCGACGACTGTCGCTGGAGAGCGCTACTGTCGCGTGTAGCTCGTAGAGGCACACGTCTCGTATGCACAAGTCGCGCCGTCTCCTAGCGCTCAGCCGCATATTGGACTCGGCACGTTGACCACACACTTTCTGACACACGCTCCATGTGCCGACGGCTTTAGGCCAAACTGTGAAGTGTGGTGCTAGACAAAGCAAGAGAAACAGTGCAAACGAATTTTTACGTGCTCTGTGGTGCTAAGCAAGTTTGTCTTTTGTCTACTGTAATCGTGAATGTAGTACTACTCGTAAATTATCTGCTCTGTGGTGCTAAGCAAGTTTGTGTTTTGTCTAATTGTGAACGTAAATTATCCATTGCATCAAGATGTCGGTTGTTTCACATTCAACCATATTCGAAAAATTCATTCAGTTTTTAGTAGCGAGAGATACAACTGGAGAAGGACTGACAAAGATTTTAATAAAAGTGCTGGAAGAAAACAATTTAAACAACATGGATTATCGAGGCCAAGAATATGATAACGGAGACAATAGAAAACGAAAATCCTCAGGAGTTCTGCATATCAACAAGAGGACAATGTTCACGCCTTATGTTACTCACAGCTTGAACTTGGTCCTTGGAGACATGGCCAAATATAGAATGGAGGCAACAATACAGCGATTGTACACTCTATTTTCAGCGTCTATAGAAAGGTGGAAGATTATCACTGAGATCTGTTCTGAACTAACCTTAAAGAGGCATATAGATGTTAGATGGGATTCTCGTCTTAAGAGCATCAAACTTGTCAGATACTAGCTGAGGAAAATTTGTGAAGCACTCGAAAAGGTTTCCGAAACAACAAAGGATTCATCTGTCCGATCTGAAACACTGTCTTTATTAAATCATTCCCTTTCGAATTCATTTGGGCTCTTTTCATATGGTACGACCTCTTGCATGCCGTCAATGAGGTCAGTAAAACTCTTCAAGCTCAATAAATGCAGTTAGACGTCGCCCTACAAGAATGCCTTCCTCAAAAGTTACAGGGAGGCAAGGTTCACATCGGCTATGTCAACTGCAAAAGAATTGATGGCAGATTTAGGATGGGGCGCAAAATTTTCACATCGTTCCAAAAGAAGTGCAAAAGATTTTTCGATGAGACTGAAAACGATCCCGACATTGTCGCCGATGAGAGCCAAAAGCAGTACAAAGTCGAAGAAAGATTTAAAATTGAATACTTCTTGGGGTTCCTCTATGAAGCTTTGAGTGGCATGAGCTCAAAGTTCAACGAGCTCACTAATTATTTCGAATATTTGGATTTCTCTTTCACACATTCAAACTTCATGTCATACAAAATGAGGAGATTGACCCGTGCTGTCAGAAATCAGCGATTTATCTGCAAGATGTGGAACTGGTGGACGCACTTAAGAACTTAGGCCCACTCAAGGAATCGTATGCCAGTATGACCATTTTACTGACGATACTTGCCACCGTGGCGTCTGAAGAAAAAAAATTTCCAAAATTAAAACTTATTGTTGTTGTTGTGGTCTTCAGTCCAGAGACTGGTTTGATGCAGCTCTCCACCCTACTCTATCCTGAGCAAGCCTTTTCATCTCCTCATAAGAACGACAACCCACATCCACTTGAATCTGCTTACTATACGCGTCTCTTGGTCTCCCTCTGCGATTTTTACCCCACACACTTCCCTCCAACGCTAAATTCACAATTCCTTGATGTCTAAGAATGTGTCCTACCAACCTATCCCTTCTTTTAGTCAAGGTATGCCAGAAATTTCTTTTCTCCCCAATTCGGTTCAGTACCTCCTCATTAGTTACGCGATCCACCCACCTAATCTTCAGCATTCTTCTGTAGCACCACATTTCAAAAGCCTCTATCCTCTTTCTGTCCACACTGCTTATCGTCCATGTTTCACTCCCATACAAGGCAACACTACATACAAATGCCTTCAGAGAGGACTTCCTTAGGCTTAAATCAATATTCGATGTTAACAAATTTCTCTTTTTCAAAAACGCCTTTCTACCCATTGCCATTCTGCATTTTATATCATCTGTACTGCGACCATCATTTGTTATTTTACTGCCCAAGTAACAAAACTCATCTACCTCCTTTATTGTTTCGTTACCTAATCTGATTCCTTCAGCATCACCTGATTTTCTTACACTGCACTCCATTACCCTAGTTTTACTCTTGTTAATGTTCATCTTATATGCACCTTTCAGCACACTGTCCATTCCGTTCAATTGCTCTTCCAGGTCCTTTGCTGTATCTGACAGAATTACTATGTCGTCGGCAAAACGCAATGTTTTTAATTCTTCACCCTGAACTTTAATTCCTTCTCCAAATTTCTCCTTGCTTTCCTTTATTGCTTGCTCAATGTACAAATTGAACAACATTGGGGAAAGGCTACAACCCTGTCTTACTCCCTTTCCAACCACTGCATCCCTTTCATGCCCTTCAACTCTGACAACCGCTGTCTGGTTTTTGTACAAGTTGTAAATAACCTTACGCTCCCTATATTTTACTCCTGCTTGCTTCAGAACTTGAAAGAGTTTATTCCAATCAACGTTGTCAAAAGCCTTCTCCAAATCTACAAAAGCTAGAAATGTAGGTTTGCCTTTTCTTAATCTATCTTCTAGGATAAGCCGTAAAGTGAGTATTGCCTCCCGAGTTCCTACATTTCTCCTGAACCCAAACTGATCTTCCCCGAGGTCGGCTTCTACCAGCTTTTCCATCCTTCTGTATATAATTCGTGTTAATATTTTGCAACCATGACTTATTAAACTGATGGTTCTGTAGTTTTCACACCTGTCTGCACCCGCTTTCTTTGGAATGGGGATTATTACATTTTTCTTAAAGTCTGAGGGTATTTCGCCTGTCTCATACATCCTAGACACCAGTTCAAATAGTTTTGTCATGGCTGGCTCTCCCAGAGACTTCAGTAGCTCTGACGGGATATCATCTACTCCAGGGGCCTTGTTTCGACTTAGATCTTTCAGTGCTCTGTCAAATTCATCTCTCAGTATAGTATCTCCTATTTCATCATCATCTACATCCTCTTCCCTTCCTACAATAGTGTCTCGAAGTTCATTTCCTTTGTAGAGCCCCTCTATATACTCTTTCCACCTTTCAGCTTTCCCTTCTTTGCTGAGAACTGGTTTTCCATCAGTGTCCTTGATATTCATAGAGCTGTTTTTCTTATCGCCAAATGTTTCTTTTATTTTCCGGTAGGCTGTATCTATTTTTCCCCTATTTATACATTCTTCTACATCCTTGCATTTGCCTTCTAGCCATTCCTGCTTAGCCATTTTGCACTTCCTGTCAATCTCATTTCTTAGTCGTCTGTACTCCATTTTGCCTGTTTCATTTACTGCATTTTTATACTTTCTCCTTTCATCGATTAAATTTAGTATCTCCTGTGATATCCAAGGATTCTTTGTAGGTCTTGCCTTCCTACCTATTTTGTCCTCTGCTGCCTTCACTATTTCATCTCTCAATTTTACCCATTCCTCCTCAACTGTTTTATTTTCCCCTGTATCTGTCAATTGTTGCCTGAAGCTCCCTCTGAAATTCTTAAGAACTTCAGGTTCCTTCAATTTATCTAGGTCCCATCTCCTTATTTTCCTACCTTTCTGTAGTTTCTTCAGTTTCAGCCTACAGTTCATAACCAACAAGTTATGGTCAGAGTCTATGTCTGCCCCTGGGTATGTCCTACACTTCAAAACCTGGTTCCGAAATCTATGTCTTACCATTATAAAATCTATCTGGTATCTCCCGGTGTCTCCTGGTCTCTTCCACGTATACAACCTTCTTTTGTGATTCTTAAACCAGGTGTTTGTTATAACTAAATTATGTTCCGTGCAAAATTCTACCAGGCGGCTTCCTCTTTCATTCCTTTTGCTCAGACCATATTCACCCACTATCTTCCCTTCCCTTCCTTGTCCTACTACCGAATTCCAGTCTCCCATAACAATTAAGTTTTCCTCTCCCTTAATTGTCTGAATAATTTCCTTTAGCTCCTCATATATTTCTTCGATCTCCTCATCATCGGCAGAGCTAGTTGGCATATAAACCTGTGCTACTGTTGTCGGTGTTGGCTTCGTATCTATCTTGACAATGATAATGCGATCGCTGTGCTGGTCATAGTAGTTTACCCGCATTCCTATTTTCTTATTCATTATCAGTCCTACTCCTGTGATACCCCCAACTGATTTTGTATTTATAATCCTGTGCTCACCTGACCAGAAATCCTTTTCATCCTGCCACCGAACTTCACTAATCCCCACTATATCTAACTTCAACCTATCCATTTCCCTTTTTAAATTTTCTAATTTTCCTATTCGATTAAGGGATCTAACATTCCACGCTCCGACCCGTAGAATGCCAGTATTATCTTTCCTGATGATCACATCCTCCTGAGTAGTCCCCGCCCGGAGTTCCGAATGGGGGACTATTTTACCTCCGGAATATTTTACCCGAGAGGATGCCATCATCATATGTTCATACAGTAGAGCTGCATGTCCTCGGGAAAAATAACGGCTGTAGTTTCCCCTTGCTTTCAGCCGTTCGCAGTAGCTGTGTGGCAAAGCCACATTAGCTGATGTTACAAGGCCAGGTCAGTCAATCATCCAGACTGTTGCCCCTGTAACTACTGAAAAGGCTGCTGCCCCTCTTCAGGAACCACACGTTTGTCTGGCCTCTCCACAGATACCCCTCCGCTGTGGTTGCACCTACGGTACGGCTATCTGTATCGTTGAGGCACGCAAGCCACCCCACCTCGGCAATGTCTGTGGTTCATGGGAATTATATAAGATCTACCGTGGCGCAGGATCGTCTTAGGGGCTCGCTATTTTTTCAATAGAAAGCGACGAGACACTTCAGCTGAAGAAAGAAGACACGATTCGAGAGTTTTCTTTGCGCAATGCACGCAAAGTTCCGTTTTTGTAAGCATACGCAGGTTCAGTTGCGTAGTTTCCGACAGTGAACGTTTAATATCCTGATTACCAAATATTTTACATACTGTACCTCATCCTGTGTTCGCCACGATGTTACAGTTAGTGTGATTTAAGATGCGGTTATTGATATTGGCGAGAGTTCCACATGCGTACAATTAAACAGTATTACTTTTTATTTATTTTTATTTATTTATTTAAATCCCATAGATCCAATATAGCGAGAAGTTTGCTTGTATGTAGGACGTGTCAAATTGTTACAAAAAGGAACATACAGAATCCCTCTTGCAATAAAAGATATATATATATATATATATATATATATATATATATATATATATATATTGTGTGTGTGTGTGTGTGTTTGTGTGTGTGTGTGTAAGATAAATTACACATCAAAAGGTATAGACAAAAATTTCACTTACCCAAAAATTACATACTACACAAAATTACACATTAAAAGGTTAAAAATTACACATTACACAAATACAGGTAGATATCAGCAGCAAGAAATAGTGATATTGACAAAAATTATACTTAACATGCTATCATAAAATAACATCTTGTAAAAAATAAAATTAGTTAACAGAAATGGAAATATTCTTCGGCTGAATAAAATGACTTATCTAATAGATATTGTTTGAGTTGTTGTTTAAATTTGGGAGGCTCATGTATAAGTGAAGGGTCCAGGGAAAGAACCAGGTAAGTCACAATTTCAATGAAACTCAGAAAACGAGTTTTTAATTTTAAAACGCAATAAGTACATGTCATACAAACTAGTGTTTTCAAAGCATATAAAATATTGAAGTCCTGAGTATAGAGAACAAAATGAGTCCGTTTCTATGGTGTTCAACATTGATAGCACGAAACTAAATTAAAAAAATTTACTCAAACTACAAACTTTTCAGGAAAGAAACCAGGTAAGTCCCCGAAGCAGAAAGATAATGGGGCATATGGGTCAGCTATTCCTTTCCCTTGTTTCAACGAATGTTTTAATGTCATTTCATTTATTATTATTGTTGTAATTTCTAACATTATTCTTATTGTTTAATTATCATTTCTAATGCTATTATCATCAATTATAATTTTATTATTATTATTATGGAAACTCACAGATCTCTAGGACAAAGAGGGTAGCTTGAACTCTCCAGCCTTCTGATTTGATGCATCTCTGTCAGGCTTCCTTATGATGCTGGATACCATGTGACCATTATACGTGTCTCTCCAGTTCATCAGGCGAGGGTGAATGGACGAAGTCTCAATTTCCTTCACTAGTTGGATCTTAAATGGACATTTCGGTACATATTTCTCATTTAAAAATTACATTCATATACCATTTCCTGAGAAACGTTCTCGACAATGAATGGTGATGGTTTCATTCTCGAATTTTCAATCATACTCATGACATCCTCTGGGGCTTCCATCCTTCGTTTCAAATCCCACAGACCAACATTCCTATCATATTCCATGTAGGAATGACCTCGTTCTGGAAATGTGATCTTGATATTTCTCAATCCATGAATGTTATTATGAACGAGATAGTGCAAGAAGCGGAAAATTGTGAAATTCTTGTTTTGCCCTCCAGCAGAATCACAGAATACTTGAAGCTCTTCAACATTGTTATCGAGGTAGTTCATAACAAAATGAAAAAGGAAAGACGCTACCTCGTTAGGACCTTTCTTGGCAATACCTTCGTGGTACTCATAAAAAAACTGACTGGCTCGTGGAGAGAATGTGGACGTTGAAAGAATAGATTGATAATTGACGCTTATAATACACATCGTTCATAGTTATGTTTGGTAACGACACATTTTTAGCAAAATCCATACAAATTGCTTCCCTCTTCTTGTTTTTCATAGCTTTATGCCTTGCATCTCTTTTTCGTTGGTAGAATGTTTCGGCTTTTCTTTTGTGAAGGACATTCATGGTTGTTAACTTCTTAATTTCTTCTTTATCTTTATCTGGGGAGAGTGCTTTAAGTTTGGCTGAGAATTCATCACAATGAGTGTACGTGTCACTACGTGGGTATCCGGATGATATGTTGAAATTCGTGTTCATAATGCATCTATATATTTCATAGGAGACATCGACAGAAGGATTAAGTTCCTTAAACAGAAACATTCTCTTGATATTCAAATCTTCAGGCAAATAAGTCTTTCTTGAATCTTTTAAGCTGTAATGGCTTTGTCGACCTTTAAACCTGCTTATATGACTGTATACCAACGATCTTGTAGATTCATCAAGCTTCCTGTGAAGATCTGTGTGATTATCTCTCTTGTCTTGCCAGTTAGTTTCAAGCTCTTCTGTATATATTCCAATTTGTTTTTGTGATACCATGCATTGCACAAAACGCTTTTGCACAAACTGGTACAACACACTTATTGTCACACCCTACAGGAATTCTGAATCTGTATGCAAATGCAGCATCTCGTAATTTCGCGTTTTCTTCTGTCTGACGTGGTCGCCTTCTGTTGACACACAGAACTGTTATTAAACCTGCTAAATACACATTCTAATCATTGGTTGATTCTAGACTGTTGAATTTGCATCGTAGTTTAGCTCTTTCTGCTCAAGTGATGACATCAAAGCATTTAAGTTGGGAATATTTGCACAACTCCCCGATTTTATGTGAACTTAGCCTTAATTTCTTACCAACGTCAGCAATTTGGCCAGTTTTCCTCCGCTTCTTAGGTTCATTTTGTGGAATCCCATCGTCTTCATTTCCTAATGTCGACATCACGGCACAGCACAGCACAGCACAGAACGATTTATTAAACAGTGCCGCAATAACAAACCACACGCAGAAACACAATGTAAAAAAAAAGAAGACCTGCAACAATGAATTGTCAAAGATATAATGGTGCGAAAATGTGGTGATCGCACAGCCATCTGCCGAGATGCAGTGGAGTTACCTGGTTTTTTCGCTGAAACTGTGGACTTACCTGCTTCTTTTCCTGTACGCCAAAACTTTAAGGGCAAATAAAGCCGTGACTAAACTGGTTTATGCCCTGTTTCATACTGCTAACAGATAGCCCTATCGATGGAGAATCGAATGGCATCTCTAACTCATTTCGGCAGAAAAATGGACTTACCTGGTTTTTTCCCTGGACCCTTCATTAGTGACTTGAGATATAGTGGAAGAGCATTGAACACTTTGCAGCTCATATTGTAGGCTCCTTTTTGTACAGTACTTAGGTTTTTTAATTCATAATGGAGATGTAGCTTCCTCCTGGTATTGTGCGTATGGTAATAATCATTAGTTTTGTACATGTGTACATTTCTGACAATAAAGCGTAGTAGGGAGTAGATATATTGATATGCAGTTGTCAGTACCACTAATTTTCTAAAAAAAGATTTTTACACGAATGCCTAGGTTTGACTCCACACATTATCCTGATCATTCTTTTTTGTGCAATGAATATTTTTTAGAAAGTGGCTGATTCCCCCAGAAAACTATGCCATACAACATTACTACATGAAAGTAACTGTAATAGGCAGTTTTAGTGGTGTCTCGGTCACAGATAGTGGAAATAACGCGAATAGCAAATGTTGCTGAGCTGAGCTTCTTGTGAAGTTGTAAGATATGTTCGGACCATTTTAGATCACTGTCAATGTGTATACCTAGGAACTTCATTGACTCAGCTTGTAGTAAATCGGTACCATTACATTTGATACTAATCGGAACCTCTATTTTTTTTTACTTGGTTGAAAATGAATAATCTGGGTCTTGTTTACATTTAGTGCAAGCCCATTAATGACAAACCAATGAAGTGCTTATCTTAAGGCGATATTGGTCAATTCCTCAAGATTGTAATTGGGAGATTCATTGATGAGTATGGAGGTGTCATCAGCGAAAAGTGTGAAATGAGTTTTTAAGATTGTACACAGGGGAAGGTCATAGATGAAGATGAGGAAGAGAAGAGGGCTGGGAACAGATCCCTGAGGGACACCACAGCCAATGGAGCCGCAGCTAGATGACACTGACTGCCCTTTAGAGTTGCTTTCTTCCAGTAAGGTATGATTTAATCCATTTGCCGGTTGATCCTATGAAACCATAATGTTTGACCTTTTCTAAGAGGATTTCGTGGTTAACACTACCGAAAGCTTTAGAAAGGTCACAGAAGATGCCTACAGGGGATAATTTATTGTTAAAGGACTCTAAGATTTGGTTGGTAAAGGAAAAGATAGCTTGATCTGTTGATAAGCCCTTTTGGAATCCAAACTGGCTACTATTTAGCTAGTTTGGGCTGCTGATGACAAGTAGTGGCTGTTAAAAATGTCAGTAATTATTTCAACATTATCATGAATTACATCATTTTTTTAAAAATTTCTAACGAATTTTCTGTGATAGGGATTTTACCTGTCTCCTTTATGCCCCATATGGTTTCGATTTTATTACTAGAGACATCAATCTCTGATTTTATAGAATTACTCTTTGCCCTTCTAAGGATAGAGCAGTACAGTTTGTAGTGTTTTTCCTTTTCTAGACTAAAACATGATTTAAGTGAAGCATACAGATTCCTTTTCCTTCTGTATGACGTTTTGGAACCCAGAGCTAACCAGTTTTTATGACAATAGGTCTCGTGTTTGGGTTTGGCAGTCCTTTTAGGAAAGGCCGCTTCAAATAGGCAGATAAATTCATTTAAGAAAGCATTGTACTTGTCATCAACATTGTCTAAATGCTCGATCTGGTCCCAATCAGTTTCTTGTAATAGATCACAGAGGGTGTTGATAGACTGTGAGTCAATTGCTCTGAAGGTTTTACTGTAGGATTTATTCTTACAAAGGGGGCCAACTCCTTCAATTGAAAGTAGCTGGCCATCATGGTCCGATATCCCGTTTAAAATACGTTTTACAATTGTGTTTGGATTTCTGCTTTTATCTAAGAAGATATTGTCGATTCGTCCAATGGAATTTGCTGTGACTCTAGTGGGAAAATCTACCTGTGCTGTTAGATTAAAAGAGCTCATTACATGTGACAAGTAATTTCTTCCCATGTTATCAATAAGACAATCAACATTAAAATCACCTAAGACTATAATATTATTTGTTTTTGCAAAAATATGAGTTAACAGAGACTCTATATGTTTTAAAAATATACAAATTTTTTCTGCAGGGGCCTTATAACAAGACAGGACAGTAATTTCAGAAAGGTTAGTACTGATTACGACTCCACAGACCTCACAATGTAGGTAAATACAGTAGTCACTCAAGTCTAAAGATCTATGAGCTACATTATTCTTCACATAAATCACCACTCCACCTTTCTCTAAAGACTGCCTACAGTAAAGAGCTGCTAGGTTATAGCTATCCACTTGAAATGAGTCAGTGTCTAGTTTCATAAATTGTTCACTAAAACAGGTTACATCAGCACTATCAATACAGTCATCTAAAATGTTAATTGATATCTCATCTAGTTTACTTCTTAAACCTTGAATGTTCTGATGAAAAACAGTTAATTCAATAACACTGACTAGAGTTTTGGGGTGGTTAATTGGGTTGATCTCATTTTTGGTATTTACATTAGGCTTACTTGGAGATGTAGCTGTGACACTATTTTTCCTTCCTTGGGATGAAACCATAAAAAATCCTCACTGCGTACTGCGGTTTTTTTGGACCTCTGGCTCCTCCTCCCTGCACGTGGCGCTTCTCTTAGGGGTGGTGGAGGATTCTTGGCTGTTGGCTGTTCCGGTGGTGCTGTCTTGACTGTCACTGAATCTTCAGGAGTTGACAATGCTTCCTCCATTGGCTCTGCAACTATTCTTGAAGCTCATATATCTTCTTCCTGATGTGATGCTGGGGCTACTGTTGTATCAACAATTAATCCTGGCATTGCTGCCACGGAAGTTGGCTCTATTGAATCCACAGATGGTGGTGAATTTGTTGATTCTGGTAATAGTGGGTCGTCTGTGGGTGTCTTGTTGCATTAATGTTCAATAGTTGAGCTGAAGAAGACTGTGTGGATTGCTGGGGTTCTGATGTTTGAACTGTTTTTTGCGAGTTACTTCCTATTTTGGTATTTGCAGACACCATTTCAGCAATTTTGAAGCAGAGAAGTTTCTTGCCGTTTCTACTTAAGTGCAACCCATGTCTTGTGCAACTGTCTCTCTGCAGGAAGTCGATCGGCAAAAACTGAGTGTTTGGATATAGATTGCATATATTTTCGAACTGTTTATTAGCCTTGGCTATTTCTTTATTTACGCACGATTCATATATAAGGTCATGTCTGTGTGGAATTTCCAAAATGATCATTTTTGTGTCCCAGCCTCGTCGTCGCTTTTGTGTCTCGTTTCCGTCGTAGGTGTCGGTGGCCGAGTAGACAGACCGACACAGGAATAAAGGACGCACGCTTGTGCAGGTACGAAGGTGAGCAGCCAGTGGGACAGCAGAAACTAGAAACACTAGAGTAAATTAGAACGATATATATATTGCACAGAATGTATACAATACTCAGGGCCGGCGCAAGGCACGTGCGAAACGTGCGGACGCACGGGGCGGCACTTTCCGAGGGGCGGCAAATCTGCCGCCCGCCTTTTTTCCACTTTAGTACAAACTAAACATCATCCCCAAGAGGGGATTCGAAACCAAACCTCGGAAACTGTGGCATGGCTCCTCGACTACCTGCCGGCCGCCCCCGTTGAACAAGACCAGGGAGCAGGACTAATTTCTTCCTCGCCACTATGGCAGCACCGTCATGTTTACGCCGGAGGAACAGAGAGGGGGAAGCAGTGTGGCGTCCACGACAGTATTCTTATGAGTGCAGCGCCGCCAACCTGTTATGAGGCGTGTGTTTACTCATTACTAATTTTGCAGAACACGAAATCTAATCTGGAAATTCGAATGCAATGTTCGATTCTGCGGTTACAAATTAAACCTGAAGCAATTTTGCTATGCCCTTCAGTGGCAGTTTTCGAGTGTCGGTTACAAATTAAACCTGAAGCAATTTTGCTATGCCCTTCAGTGGCAGTTTACGAGTGTTTTACTCCTCCAGCATTATGGAAAAAAATAGTTGAACATTACTACAGTCAAACATGTCCAACACCTGCAATGGCTACAATTATTCCGAATGGGTAAATGCGCTGCGAGTAATTTCAAGGGATAAAGACATTGGTAATAAGCATGGCATAATTTTTGCTATCCGTTTGTGAGTGATAGTCGGACGTTTTTGTTTTTGAGCCATGAAACACCTGTCTTCGCCTGTATGAACCACAAGTAAACTCTGGCCGGCACTTTTGTTTGACAATACTACTCGCACACTACCACTTTGACAACAATTATTGACTTATAAAGCGTGATAATCCATGTTTCATCTAAGTAAACTACTGGTCGCTTTGATTCTGATGAAAATCTGAGAAAGTATGGTCTTTTAGCAACAATGCCCTCTCGTCCGCACGAAACAAAACGTTATTTTTGACACCTTCTAAAACTAAAATCCATAGGAACAACATTGCTTCTAAGGATTTCCTTGCTAGTTTTGTAGCTCGTTTCTGTTTGACAAACGGGCGAAGATGACCTCGCTGTTGAGCGCCCTAAAACGCCAATCATCATCATTATCTGTTTAACAAAAGTTGTGCAGTTTTCGCAGTTCGTATTTCTATTGTTCGTAATGCCAAAGAAATTACTGCCTGATAATACATTTATCCATATCATCGGTCACATACTTATTGTGATCTTGCTTCTTCTTCTTGGGCGTTAGTTCAACCGTAGCCTCGCTGTACCTCGTCACGTGGCCTAGTATCTGGCGTGCTAGCGCGTCACCTTTCCAGGCAATAGGTATTGTTGCGTTCTCTACAACGAAAACTACAAAATTAGTTTCGGTAGTTGGCCGAGGGAGTCAAGATTGGTCAGAAGCACTTTCATTGGGTTTCGTAAGAACTGAAGAATTGGTGCGTCCAAATCTTTTATAACTTGGGATGTAATAGGTAAGTGCTTTTCATAAAACGTACAATTAGTATTGCGTATGCACGTTACTCATAAGTTACAATTTTTCTCCTTCAAGATATCAGAATAGAAAAATTTATTTTTCTTATGATCTGCTACTTCAAAAATTGACAAGTCGGCAAATACGCACGCACCTGGAATGAAAATAAAAGGCAGAAAAGTGAAGTGATACGGCGATGACTAATTTGTTACACCTTATTACATAATCAGACACGAAAGAACTGACACATGGTGTTTACGACAGATGTCGAGTGTCATTTCTTTGAAATGAACAACCACAGTGCAGTGAGTTAATATATTTCGACTAGCATTAGTACCCGTCGAGCCGGCCGCGGTGGCCGAGGGGACTAAGGCGCTCCAGTCACGGTCTGCACGGCCTCTACGGTCGGGGGTTCGAATCCCCCCTCGGTCATGGATATTTGTGCCGTCCTAGTTCGTAAGTAGTTCATAAGTAGTTTGTAAGTTTAGGGACTGATGACCCCGTAGTTAAGTCCCATAGACTATACAAACATTAGAACATTAGTACCCGTCGATGCCCGGGTGGTTATTTATTGCATTATTATGTTACTCCATCTCCATATTCTTCCTCTCTCCATTGTCTTCCGCCTCACTCTTTGACCGTTTCACCTGCGTCTGTAGTAAATTTGGCCTGAAATTTAATTTCACGCGACTTATGACTTCATTTCCTGAACAATACAATAATATAAGATTTCACACACATTTGAACATTTTTGTAAATTCACAGCGCTTATTAAAATTAGCTAGACTTTTCTCAATCAGGTTTGACTCCATTTCTGAGCTGGTACCCAGCGATTGTTTTCAAATGTTTAAATGTTTGTTAAGCTTAAGGGACGTAATTGCGGATCATCAGTCCCTAAACTTACAAACTACTTATCAACTACCTTATACTAAAGACGACACAAACATCCATGCCTAGGGCGGATTCGAACCCCCGACCGTAGCGGCCGTGCAGACTGTGACTGGCGCGCCGCAGACCGCTCGGCCAACGCGACCGGCTTTACTGTTTTTTACAAATCTGTAGAGAATGTCACCAATCAGTCGCAATGTTTCTTTTTTATTATTTTTATTTTCCAAATCTACATACGAGGCGCATCCAGAAAGTGAGTTCCGTTTCAATTTATCTCCGCTGCAGCGCTGCGATTGCACTTCCGCATATGTGCTGTAGACGATGTGTATCAAAGGAGAAGAACGTGCGCCTTTTGGAGATCGCTGTCAGTTACGTACGCTTTGTTGTGCTCGTTTGAAATGTCGGCGTTGATTGAAAATCCCGCTGCCTGTGAAATGAGGTCGGTGATTCGGTTCCTGAATGCGAGGAAAGTGAAACCAAGTGAAATTTATCGGCAAATTTGCGATGTTTACGGACCGAATGGGATGAGTAATTCGATGGTGAGAAGATGGGTCCGACAGTTCAAAGGCGGGAGTAGTGATGTGCACGATGAAGAACGAAGTGGGCGTCCACCTTTTGTTACAGAAGAACTGGTTCACGCGACTTTCATCTGTTCTTACATCTCAAGTCTTTCCTTGACGGTCATCACTTCACCAATGACTACGAGCTGAAAGAAACTGTTTCCAACTGGTTGAATACACAGGCGGCAGATTTCTATGAAGAAGGTACACAAAACCTGGTGTCACGCTATGACAAATGCCTGCATAATTTCGGCAGTTATGTGGAAAAGTAGTTTAAGACTTGTAGAATTTTGTGCAATGCAAATTTCTTCTGTATCTGTGTACAATTTCATTTTATTACCAAACGGAACTTACTTTCTGGACGCGCCTCGTAGATTTCGGGCACAGTGTGGCTATTCTCAATGATTTGAGTTACGTTTATATCTATACCGACATGCTGAACGTAACTGTCAACATGACGGTTTAGATGTAAGCACATATTAAAAGCTACGAGACTGGCCACTCTGTGGCCGAAACATAGATATAAAATTGCGATTGATTGCTGACATTTCCTAAAAATTCCATAAATGTTTCGTAAAAAAAAAAAAAAAAAAAAAAGAACGGCGTGGGGGCGGCAATTTAGCAGCTCGCACGGGGCGGCACCTGGGCTTGCGCCGACCCTGACAATACTTGACTTTTACATAGTTCAGTACGGCAGAATGCTGATACATAGTTGAGCTAGAGGCCTGCTTAGTGTCTGTCCGATAGCCAAGTCTTCACTGGTGCCTATCTGATTCCGAAGTGTTAAATGGTTCCTATCTCAGTCCCAAGTGAACGATGTCGTTCAGTGGTGGCCACGAGCGGAGTTGTAGCAGAGGGCGCTTGTGGCTGACGTCGTAAGAACGCCGCGCCGTGCGTGCGCGGCGGAAGTAGGTGGCGCGCACTTTATACTTGTGCGACACCACAATCATTGCATTACTGTTATTAGATTCAAGTATAATGTTCAAGTTTTGGATAGCACTCGATAGTTCATTTTTATAAACATCGTTGGCTCCACCCATAATTACTGTGTATTCATTTGAATCCATTTACTTTAACACACTTCTTCCCTACCTTTCTTGACGTGTTTGCAGACACCCTTTCGTTATGCAGTACAGTAGCAAATGAATCAACAGTATTTGTATTCTCTTCAAGGACACTGAAACGGTTATTTGGTGGTACTTGTAAGACAGTTTCGTGTGGTTTTCCATGAGTGAACATTTTATGTCTAAAAAACTTTCTTGGCGTATTTGTAGACAAACTTTTGATTTTCAATACAGTATCAACAGTATTAGTATTCTCTTCTAGGACACTGAAACGGTTATTTGAAGGCAAATGCGCGACCGTTTCGTGTAGTTTACCACTCGTGAACTTTTAGGCCTAATAAACTCAGCAAAATTTATATTTAGCGATGTAAGTAGCCAAAAATAATTGTCCGGTGTCCGTCTGTATTGTTTAACTTGCTGTTGCCCACAAACTTTACGTTCGAGTTGCTGTGTTTGAGATTGTAAGTTTTTAAAATATGGTAATCAATATTTTAAGTTGTGTTTAATTTTGTTGATAAAAAGACGAGTTGTTTTAAAGTAAGTTTTTCGGTCTTTGCGTTTCACCCCCTTTCCCTCTGCCTCTACCCCCTTGTCGTGCGGTCTCACATGCCCTTGCGACGGGCCTGAGTGGACGTATGGAATCAATACGTGAATACATGACTTGTCATGTAGAGCTTTGACCGAATATTTTATCGTCGAAAATAAATACTGACTGTTGCTCTATGTGTACGTAATGCATAATATAAGAATTAATTACTAATTATAAGTATCGACTACAACTGCCCCCTCTCATTAATTTCGATTTTGTTTTGCCCTTAATTCAGCTGGTCAACACGGTATAAATATTTCGAATAATTGTTACGCCTACAGCTTATAAAATGATATGTTACTGAAGCAATTGTTAATAATTGTTGTTGTGCTATTTTCCCGGTTTTTTTCATTGTTTAACACGTCAATACAAACAGCAAGTTAATATAGAGAAGTGACAGTTTGACCTAGAAATTCAATTTAGTGGGGAAAACTGCTTCAGGGTTGGCAAAACTGCTCAAGCATCAGCTGACTGACGCAAGCTATAGAATAACCTTGGACACAAGCACGTATGAAGCGTGCTGCACAGCTGATTGTTACGAAATTACCTTTTTATCTACTAGGCAAAGTTCTCTAATATATAATATTTGTAGTAAAAAGAAGGTTAACATGACAGAGTAAAACAAAATAATGTGTTTCTCATCACAACAAAGATGGAAGCCTGAACTATCGTTGCATTTGAGTTGGTGCTTGTTTGGAAACTTGTTAATTGCTTAACGGAGAGGTAGTGTTTTAATACGGTTGCGTTGACACGTGATTGTCCGATATAATGAAAGTAACGAGCTGGATTCACACAATAGCGTACGACCCATTGAAAAAGAGAATTTATCAATAGTACATAGAGTTGTGACACGTTCGTTGAACAAGACTGAAAAGTTTGGCCGTCGACCAAGTTGTGAAAGTTATCATTTACAAACGATTTTGCGTAGATACAATCTTTTAGAATGAATGAATTTGTGACTGTCAAAACCTCTGGAGGAATATTAAGAGGAAAAAAGGCGAAAACTTCATCGGGGATCGTTTATTATAGCTTCCAAGGAATACCTTATGCAAAACCCCCAGTAGGACCGCTGCGTTTCAAGGTACAGTTTTATTTGCGCATAGTAGCGTCATTAGTGTTTAGCAGCAGTATTTAAAATGAACTGAACTGCCACATTTAAAGAAATTTACCCAAAGCTATTCTTGTACAGCACGAAAATTAGCAATAGTAAGGATAAGTGTCCTCTTTGTAGAATTCATGAATGTAAGACCTCAATGTACGGCAATACTTAAATTTTTTATTTATGGCAATACTAAGGTACCCGATACCACTCCTTTGCTTTGACCCATGACGGCAGGGAAAATCTTAACGGAAGCAACGCGAAAAACATCCCAAAATACAAAACGAAATGCATTAAATAAAACTTTCCATTCCGCACAAAGAAACGTTTTTTTTGTGCAGTTATCTGCCAAGCAATTGCCATTACAAACGAACAAAGTTTCAAGTGATTCGTATTTTTCATTCGAAACATGGTTAGGTGAATGGGTGAATATAAATTTTAAAATTGTATTGTTTTATAAACAATGACATATCTATAACAAAAGAAAAATGATGAATGTTAAGTCATACAATACAACACACTGACGTCAGGAGTCAAAGCTGGCATGTGATATCCTGTGCTTCAGTGGACCTGTAATTATTATAATATTTTAATATTATTATTTTCTATCCCAAGTGCACCAGTCTACCTGTACTGTTATCTAGTTAGTAAATGTGCAAGTCAGCGATAAATGGCTCCCAAATAAAAATATATATACATACTTCCAGCACACATAGTAAGTGTCTTGCAAAATTTAAATGACGAAAGCCTGATTTTTAATTGATCTTGTAATGAACTCTATCCTTTACAACAAATGGCATCTACTACTACAAGTGAATTTATGAGCAGTGAATTAATGTTTTACATATGCAACAGTGCAGTGTACCTCGTAAAATTACATTATAGGTAACAGAGTATTTAGAGAGCATAGCAGCAGGAAGGGGGTACTACAAGTGAAGAAAAAAGTTAATAAAACTTAGAATATCCTTAATTCCTAAGTAGCAAAAGATTCCAAAAGTTGACAGCAATAAATTAATTTCAGATGGTCTTATTTTCCCACCCTTTACACAAAATGTTATTTGGTGGCAATGTAATAGTTCTGCAGTCACCTTAAAATGCTGTTCAGCCAGATATTCCCAATTGAGTAGCCAAAGACAAAGAAATGGTTGTTCAAACTTATAAACTATAAAGATTGTCTCTGAAGTATGTTAATCAAACCTGCCAGAACAATTGTAGGAATCCATCTCTGAATTCCTTCCATGTCTTACTTTGATCTGGCATGGCAGGGATGCCAAACTCTTGAGATGAACTAAAAAATAGGATTGGTTCAGTAGTCATGAAATATTCTATTACATTCACTGAATAATGACACCTTCTCTGAATTCCTTCCATGTCTTACTTTAGTCTGGCATGGCAGGGATGCCAATCTCTTGAGATGTACTAAAAAATAGGATGGGTTCAGTAGTCACGAAATATTCTACTACATTCACTGAATAATGACACCTTCCTGTAAATCATAGCTTCATTATCAAACAGTCAGGCCTGGTGGTATTGGGGTAAGGTGCTCGAATGGAAACTGAAGGGTCGCGGGTTCGAAACCCGGACCTCGGACTTTTTCAGTCTGCATTTTAACCCATCCATCGGCTAAACTGCAGAGTCTGTTGCCAATGTGCTGCAAATGTTGGCAACACTATAGAATATCTATGTATACAAGTATACAACACAGCAGTCAATCATAGAGCAGGTATAGCATTTTTTATTTATTTTATGATCTGTATGAAACAGTGATCATTTGAAGTTAAAGTTAGTTTAGGTATAGGTTAAACGAGGGTGTTTTTTCTTTTTTTCTTTTTTTTTTTTTTTTTTTTTATGTGAGGGCACGTAGCGCCCGAATCTCCGTTTCAGAAACACTCAATCGATTTACAGTTTTATTTATTTTATGATCTGTACGAACTGTGATCGAGTGATTTGAAATCTTCATTTTATGAGGACAATTATTGCTTTCCCATTGTCGCTCATGACAAAGTTGCCAACATACGCGCCATGCTAAATAACACGGGCAACAGACACTGCAGTTTTACCCATCTTTCATCTCTCAGTGATGTGAGGAGATGCCAGAAACGTGGTTTGGATTCCACGTTAAGCTGTAGGTCCCCTTTCCCGGTTGGATAACTGGGTTAGGCTAGGGACATGCAGGTCGCTGAAGTGGCGTCCAATTGAAAGACTTGCACCAGGTGAATGAGCCACACGAAATTATTATTATTATTATTATCACTCGGTCACAGAAGGCTACTCACCCTGCCTATCAGATCATTCATGTTGATAAAGAATGATACTAGTAGTATCGTAGTTCCTTAGGGCACTCCACAGGATACCTGTAACTAATGAATATGCATTGTCAAGGACTTAGAAGTCTTTAAGCCATTAGCATATCTGGGAACCTATGCTGTGTCCTTGTACATTCAAAAGCACTTCATAGTGGGACCATGTCAAACACCTTTCGGAAATCAAGGCATATACAATGTTGCCCAACATCCATAGTTCACAAAATACCATGTGAGAAAAGAGCAAGCTTAGTTCCTCATGAATGGTGCTTTTTAAAACTGTATTGATGCATGGACAGAAGTTTCCTACAGCTTGAGGAAATTTATTATGTTCAAACTGATAATATATTTGCGTTGTTTATAGGCCGTGATTCCACCTGTTAGCTTTGACCCGTGGCATCAACATGTTCTGTAGTGGGCAAAGTACTTTTGACATACTAGACTGTAGTTGTCTATCTGATTGACAAAAGTGCTGTAATATTTTTTACAAGTAGGTCATAATTTTAAACGATGTGGATAGGAAGTAACCTAACAGTACAGCTTAAATTTTTGCGAGTGAACAAACAACAATGACACTGGAATGCTTGCATGTTCGAAATGTACCGATAGTAGGCCGCAATTACAATAATCAATGATTCTTCCAAATTCACTAGTAAAATTTTAAAGAGCCTTGTGATTTAATATTTAATTAAAAACACCATCAATTGAAACACTGATTATCTGTAGTTGGCTGCAACTGAAATATGGGTATTCTGACATGTTGTTGGGTCAAAGGAGATGGATGGGATCACGTCATAATATTATGCCATATATTCAAGAATGGGTGATGTAGATAATTGTTACAGGCCCAAGTACCATGTGTAAATTCTTTAATAACTTCTTAATTTCCAAGAGAATGCAGCACGTTTCATCGCCCCCACAGAAATAATAAG
Organism: Locusta migratoria; assembly: GCA_026315105.1. NCBI lineage: Eukaryota > Metazoa > Arthropoda > Insecta > Orthoptera > Acrididae > Locusta > Locusta migratoria. The sequence continues at coordinate 705,103,048 of CM048745.1, read as the reverse complement.
AGAAATCTCAAGGTTTCATGTTTTCCTTTGTAACAGCCTCCGATGTGAAAATCATAATGCTTCTAAAATTTGTAACTGAGTAGAATTGGATGAAGTTATAACCAACATAATACAAATAAGCTCCTACAGTGTTGTACAACCACTATCCCTCATAATCAAGCAGTCTTTTGATGATTATTTCTGTGATTAACTGAAATTTGCAGAAGGATGTTTAATTATTAAGAGGGTAAACAGGAAAAATTGTAAGACAATTGTTACCAAGTTATAGTTATAAAAGGGTCTGAAAGAATCTACACATGGTCAGATAGAAAGTATGTCTAAATTTTACTTCCTATACCGGCGACTCCGTGTAAGGAAGTTGGCAAAGGGTGCTGAATGCCAGATATCACATGATATTGGTATTACTGAGCAGAGAAGGAAACAAGAACTTGTCAACTTTAGAGCAGGAACAGCATTATTTATTTACTTCATGGTATGTCCAAAACACTAATCAAGTCATTCTATGTGGTTCAGATTTCTAATATTAGCATCTTGGCAATGATTTTCTACTTTGTTGTTGATGTTGTCAACATAGTCATGTAAGGCCACTGAGAAGGAAAGTAAAATTTTACTAAAAGTTGTGATTCATTACATTGCAGTATTCTCTGAGGTCAAAGGCCAAAACTGATCTCATAATATGAGATTATAGGACAATCAAAAGTGCAGGTTAGAATATCAATAATATAATGAAGATAGGTTGCACCTCGTGTTAAAGACAATTGCTGAGTTGCTGACAGGCACTTATAAAACACAGTTACACTCACATAATTAGTTTTTGACCACAGCCATTGTCAGAAAATGAGCATATGCATTTGTTTAATCACGAAGGCACAAGACTGCGTCTCCAGCTGGAACATCTTGAATGGTGCTTCAATAGTAAGAGTGATTTGGAGGGAAGAGGAGTGAAAAGGGGAGGAGTAGAGACAGGGAAACTAGTTTGCACAGTGGGGTACAAGGCATGAATTGGGAACAGGTGTAAGGTAGGGTTGGTTGGAACTCTTGGATGGGGGTGTAGGAACAATATGTTGCTGTAGGTTGTCCCAGATTGAGACCAGTGAATGTGTAGTTTAGTAAAGATTGTGGTGGACGAAAGGATCTAGATGGGTGGTCGCAGTTTGGTTGTGGCTGTTTGGTAATCATATCAATATAAAACCAGTGTAGCAAAATTTTAACAATGGAAAATCTGATAGGAATATCAATAATGGAGGATAGGAAACTATCACCATAAAGAGGCTCTCTGAGCTGCTGAAAGACATGAAAATAGATAATCACATTCACACAACTTAAATTTTCGGCCATGGCCTTCGTCAGAAACACATACATTCACACAATCACTCAGACAACTATACACACACAACTATCATGTCCGGCCACTCCAGCAACACAATCTAGACAGTCTACAGTAATGAGGGTCGTTAAATTTTCTTATCTTTAACACATGGGGACCAAATTATGTTTGGAAATGTAATTACTACTTTCCAGTTTCGGCCCTCATTTTCTTTTGGAGATGTTTCATTTGTAAGGAATTTTGTAGTAACTTTTGTATTTTGTGTTCATACAACAGTATCCACTCCCATGAACCACAGACATTGCCGAGGTGGGGTGGCTTGCATGCCTCAACGATGCAGATAGCCGTACCGTAGGTGCAACCACAGCGGAGGGGTATCTGTGGAGAGGCTGGACAAACGTGTGGTTCCTGAAGAGGGGCAGCAGCCTTTTCAGTAGTTACAGGGGCAACAGTCTGGATGATTGACTGAGCTGGCCTTGTAACCTCAGCTAATGTGGCTTTGCCACACAGATACTGCGAACGGCTGAAAGCAAGGGGAAACTACAGCCGTTACCTTTCGCGAGGACATGCAGCTCTACAGTATGAACATATGATGATGACATCCTCTTGGGTAAAATATTCCGGAGGTGAAATAGTCCCCCATTCGGATCTCTGGGTGGGGACTACTCAGGAGGATGTTATCATCAGGAAAGACAATACTGGCATTCTACGGATCGGAGCGTGGAATGTTAGATCCCTTAATCGGGTAGGAAAATTAGAAAATTTAAAAAGGGAAATGGATAGGTTGAAGTTAGATATAGTGGGGATTAGTGAAGTTCGGTGGAAAGAGGAACAGGATTTCTGGTCAGGTGAGTACAGGATTATAAATACAAAATCAGTTGGGGGTATCACAGGAGTAGGACTGATAATGAATAAGAAAATAGGAATGCGGGTAAACTACTATGAGCAGCACAGTTATCGCATTATCATTGTCAAGATAGATACGAAGCCAACACCGACCACAGTAGTACAGGTTTATATGTCAACTAGCTCTGCCGATGATGAGGACATCGAAGAAATATAGGAGGAGCTAAAGGAAATTATTCAGACAATTAAGGGAGAGGAAAACTTAATTGTTATGGGAGACTGGAATTCGGTAGTAGGACAAGGAAGGGAAGGGAAGATAGTAGGTGAATATGGTCTGGGCAAAAGGAATGAAAGAGGAAGCCGCCTGGTAGAATTTTGCACGGAACATAATTTAGTTATAACAAACACCTGGTTTAAGAATCACAAAAGAAGGTTGTATATGTGGAAGAGACCAGGAGACACCAGGAGATACCAGATAGATTTTATAATGGTAAGGCACAGATTTCGGAACCAGATTTTAAACTGTAAGTCATACCCAGGGGCAGATATAGACTCTGACCATAACTTGTTGGTTATGAACTGCAGGCTGAAACTGAAGAAACTACAAAAAGGTAGGAAAATTAGGGGATGGGACCTGGATAAATTGAAGGAATCTGAAGTTCTTAAGAATTTCAGAGGGAGCTTTAGGCAACAATTGACAGAAACGGAGGAAAACAAAACAGTAGAGGAGGAATGGGTAGCATTGAGAGATGAAATAGTGAAAGCAGCAGAGGACAAAATAGGTAGGAAGGCAAGACCTACAAAAAAATCCTTGGATATCACAGGAGATACTAAATTTAATCGATGAAAGGAGAAAATATGAAAATACAGTAAATGAAACAGGCAAAATGGAGTACAGACGACTAAGAAATGAGATTGACAGGAAGTGCAAAATGGCTTAGCAGGAGTGGCTAGAAGGCAAATGCAAGGATGTAGAAGAATGTATATATAGGGGAAAAATAGATACAGCCTACAGGAAAATAAAAGAAACCTTTGAAGATAAGAAAAACAGCTCTATGAATATCAAGGACTCTGATGGAAAACCAGTTCTCAGCAAAGAAGGGAAAGCTGAAAGGTGGAAAGAGTGTATAGAGAGCCTCTATGAAGGAAATGAACTTAGTGGCAATATTGTAGAAATGGGAGAAGAAGTAGATGATGATGAAATAGGAGATACTATACTGAGAGATGAATTTGACAGAGCACTGAAAGACCTAAGTTGAAACAAGGCCCCTGGAGTAGATGATATTCCCTCAGAGCTATTGAAGTCTGTGGGAGAACCAGCCATGACAAAATTGTTTCACCTGGTGTGTAAGATGTATGAGACAGGTGAAGTACCCTCAGACTTTAAGATAAATGTTATAATCCCCATTCCAAAGAAAGCAGGTGCAGACAGTGTGAAAACTACAGAACCATCAGTTTAATAAGTCATGGTTGCAAAATATTAACACGAATTATTTACAGAAGGATGGAAAAGCTGGTAGAAGCCGACCTCGGGGAAGATCAGTTTAGGTTCAGGAGAAATGTAGGAACACGGGAGGCAATACTCACTTTACGGCTTATCCTAGAAGATAGATTAAGAAAAGGCAAACCTATATTTCTAGCTTTTGTAGATTTGGAGAAGGCTTTTGACAATGTTGATTGGAATAAACTCTTTCAAGTTCTGAAGCAAGCAGGAGTAAAATATAGGGAACATAAGGTTATTTACAACTTGTACAAAAACCAGACAGCGGTTGTCAGAGTTGAAGGACATGAAAGGGATGCAGTGGTTGGAAAGGGAGTAAGACAGAGTTATAGCCTTTCTCCAATGTTATTCAATTAGTACATCGAGCAAGCTATAAAGGAAGGCAAGGAGAAATTTGGAGAAGGAATTAAAGTTCAGGGGGAAGAATTAAAAACATTGCGTTTTGTCGATGACATAGTAATTCTGTCAGGTGATGCTGAAGGAATTAGATTAGGTAACAAAGCAATAAAGGAGATAGATGAGTTTTGTTACTTTGTTGTAAAATAACAAATGATGGTGGCAGTACATAGGATATAAAATGCAGAATGACAATGGGTAGAAAAGCATTCTTGAAAAAGAGAAATTTGTTAACATCGAATATTGATTTAAGCCTAAGGAAGTCCTTTCTGAAGACATTTGTATGGCGTGTTGCCTTGTATGGGAGTGAAACATGGATGATAAACAGTGCAGACAGGAAGAGGATGGAGGCTTTTGAAATGTGGTGCTACAGAAGAATGCTGAAGATTAGGTGGGCGGATCACGTAACTAATGAGGAGGTACTGAACAGAATTGGGGAGAAAAGAAATTTCTGGCATACCTTGACTAAAAGAAGGGGTAGATTGGTAGGGCACATTCGTAGACATCAAGAAATTGTGAATTTAGCATTGGAGGGAAGTGTGTGGGGTAAAAACTGCAGAGGAAGACCAAAAGGATGGATACAGTAAGCAGATTCAGACATGTAGGTTGCCGTTCTTATGTGCAGATGAAGAGGCTTGCTCAGGATAGGGTATTGGGGAGAGCTGCATCAAACCAGTCTCCGGACTGAAGAGAACAACAACAAGGCTTTGCCTTAAGTGACTGTAGTCAACACCACCTAGAAGAAAAGGCCTTACAACTGGCCGTGCCTACGTCACACTGAGAGGCGGCAAATGAAATCTAACTGGCTGGCCGCTACAAGACGGTGGGTGTGCCCCAGTGGGCTGCCAGTCAAGTGACCAGATGTGAGGTCTTATCTTCTAGGCGGTGTTGCTGTAGTCAAGATATCAATTATAATGTAGGAATGAAGTTACCGTAAATGTGATATTAGAATAAGATAAGATGAACAAAATACAGGGCAATTATAATTGAGGTTAAACTTTAAAAATGCTGTAAAAATAACACTACAGGTCAGAATGACATAAAATTGCAACAGAATGTTATCAGGGAATGGGGAAAATGTCTGACAGAAGAATAATAAATAGTGTGTTAATTGATCAATAGATGTTGCTGTAAGCATAATAATTTAATAAATGTCAAATGAATCATATATTTCGTAAGGTATAAGTTAGATATTAAACGAACTGTGCTATTCTGAATGCATGGGTGTACAGATGTGATACTGTTAGTTAAGTAAGTCCATTCATCACTGCAAGGTCATATCAGATTGGTTGGGCAAAATTGGTTTTCAATTGTCCTGAGACCAAAAATGCCATAAAAAAGCATCAATTGCATCAATTTTTATTGTCCTGAGGGCAAAACCTGCAAAAAACATCAATCAAAATCAAATCTAATTTTTAATTTCCATGTGACTGGTGCAAAAATTCTTCAGTATGCTGTCCACCGTTTTCTGCAACAAGTTGAAATTGAGAAACAGCATGTTGCATAACTGATTGAAGTGCTTCCGGGGTAATGTTTAGAATGTGTTGCACAAAACAACATCTTTCGGATAGACCAACAACCAGAAGTCACACGGATTAAGATCAGGTGATCATGATGGCCAGGCTGCAGGGAAATGGCAGCTGATAATCCTAGTATTTTCAAAATGGCTCTTCAGCAGCTGCTTAAATGGATATGCAATGTACAGAGTTGTGCCATCTTGCATATAAATGATCCCTTCCACACATTCAGACTGTTGTCCACTTCGTTGTGGACAAGAAATTCTAAAGCAAAAATATCTCTTGCTGGTAGGTCAACTGGAAGCAACTTGTGCACTTGGATAATTTTGAATGAATAGCAAAGAATGATGTTTTGTTGGATTTTACACACTGTTCTCACAGGTTTGTCCAGTGTTCAGGCCATCCTCTGTGCACTACATGTTTACACACCAATTCTCGACTTCCCCTGCATTGCAGTGGCCACTTCTTCCATTGACATCAATTTGTTTCCTGAGACTTCCTGGCAGGTTAAAATTGTGAGCTGGAACCGGGACTCAAACCTGGGACCTTTGCCTTTCGCGGGCAAGTGCTCTACAGACTGAGCTATCTTGACATGACTCACGATACTGCCACACAACTTTACTTCCGCCAGTACCTTGCCTCCTACTTTCCAAACTTCACAGAAGTTCTCCTGCAAAACTTGCAAGTCTAGCACTACTGGAAGAAAGGGTATGGTGGAGACAAGGCTTAGCCACAGGCTAAGGGATGTTTCCAGAATGAAACTTTCACTCTGCAGCAGAGTGTACGCTGATATGAAACTTTATGGCAGGTTAAAATTGTGTGCCGGAACTGGATCTTGAACCTGAGACCTTTGCCTTGCACACGAAAGGCAAAGGTCCCAGGTTCGAGACCCGGTTCTGGTACACAATTTTAACCTGCCAGGAAGTTTCATATCAGCGTACACTCCGCTGCAGAGTGAAAGTTTCATTCTGGAATTTGTTTCCTCCCTCTACCAGGTTGCACACCAAAGGAACCTATATTTTCGAATTTCCGAATATTTTCTCCAGACCCATGGCAGCCATCAGACCAATGCCTTTTCTTCAAACCCTTCAGTGTCTGGAACTTCTGCAGAGCGACTTGTGCACAGTCATCATTCTTGTAAAACAGCTTTACAAGCAGAGCGTGATCCTGCATTGAAACTGTCATGGTGACTCTCTCAGATGCAAAATGAGGAAAACCCCTTGTACCTGGCTAATTTATACCAACTTCAATGTGTAGTGTGCTTGATAGGTGTTTTCACTTACATATTTTGACACATACAGTGCCACCTATTGATAAATTTTCACACTATTTATATTTCTTCTGCAATACATTTCCTCCCTCCTGCGATAATATTCCAATGCAATTAATTTGACCAGTGTCGTTATTTTTACAGCATTTTGAAAGTTTAATTACAGCCATCTTGTACATTCTATAAACTTGAGCCATGCAATAATACAGTGTGTGCATCGGATCCACAAAATAGTAACAATAAGACATAAGGCTGATGCATAAGATGGATATAATACAGGACACCATTTGCATTAATGCCATTACACACAGAACAAATTATCTGGTCCATAGTGGAAACTGTGCTTAGTAGGCAACGGAATACATGCTAGACTGGGGTCACTGAAATGCTAATCATTTCTTCTAGACTTACTAATGAACATCCCCCCATCAACATGAACTTCCCGTCCATCAAGAGCTGTAATATGATTTTCCAAGCTTAGTGACAAAGAATTGGCTAGAAACCAAATATTAATGTCTTTGAAAATTTCATTGTGTGACCCTTCTAAGGCTTTTAAATATTCAATCTTTATTGCTTCAACATTAATTGCAGAGCTAGGATCAACAACAGAGGCAACAAACTTTCTCCTCATAGGAAACAGGGCAAGAACACTGTTACAAGAAGCAAAGAAACTAATGTATGAACTAAGAAAAGCAAGGAATAAACAATATACATAGAAAACATATAAAAGCATAGAAAACACATTGCACCTTGTGGCCGAGCACAGAACAACAAGACATTGTGTTTCACTTGGCACTGCACTATCACTACAATGCACACTGCAACACTGAATTTCGCATTGTGTGTAGCGACTGTCATTCAGGGCACCATATCAGCCCCCTGGGTGAAAACAGAGCATCACATTAAGGAATCTTGCTGGGAAGTACACACGACGACCAGAGAGCGTTGTCTGTGTTGGGGAAGAAACTGCGTCGCGAGCCAGACATTGTGTTGCATTGGTCGGTTGTTGTGATGTAGCATCTTGATCTGAGCTCTGCAGATGATTATGTTGGGCCATTGCAAGAGGTGATTCATGGGAGATATATGCCGTTGATTGGAATGTCAATTGAATGTGTTTGAGGCTGGAGGACTACGTATAGACCAGAATAAGGGGCTTGTAGTGGGGTGTAACGCCTTCTGTGCATAGCATCACATGTGTAGAATTGTCAAGGCCTAATCCATGGCGGAAGGCAGTATACTATGCTGCGAAGCTTCTGGGGAACAAATCTTGGAAATGTGCTCTCTCAATAGACGTAATAATTCTGGCTGATCTTGTGTGGCTTTCTCTATTGCATCAGTTTCAACAAACTCTCCAGGCAGGTGCAGTGTCTGCCACAGATGAACTGTTGTCGGACTTGAATGTTGTTCTTAAACCAAGTAGTGCCAATGTCCAGATATCTTCATGGCACATTAGTGCTGCCTTCAAACAATGATGCCAATATTCCATACCATTGGTTGCTGGGTGGTAGGTAGTGATTTTATGGTGGGTGTAACCACAAAATTTTGCTAGCTGGGTGAAAATATCTGACTCAAACTGATGGCCTTTGTTCGTGGTGATATGTAGTGGACATTCGAATCTAGCCAACCATGTGGAAGCTAAAGCAGAAGCTAATGTGTCAGCTGTGATGTTATTGACAGGTACCACCCACTTCAGGCTAATGAGTATAACTGTCAATCACTGTTAATAAGTACCTCTGTCTATTTGAGGGGAGATGGGGCTGATGACATCCAAATGTGCATGGACAAAGCAAGTGGTGGTATTCGGAAAATCGCCGATCAGGGCTTGCACATGGTGGGTAATCTTGCTGCATGCTGCAATTGTTGGCAATAGAAATTCAGTACACCAAGAAAACAATGCAGTTCTCTGCAAGTCCTTGCATGGCTTATCTGTAGGACAGCCTCGAACTTCTCTCTCAAAGTTAGCGATACCAATAATGTAATCTTATGGCCCAAAATGTTGACTTGTTTTAGGCTGAAAATGCACTTGGCAGTGTTTAGAATGATGCCATACTGTTCCAGTCTTTTGAACACTTTGGTAAGATGTTGCTGATGTGTCCTGGGCAAGTAGAGAAGACCAAAATATCATTGAGGTAGGCAAAGCAAAATGTAAACCTTGCAGCACAGAGACAAGAAACCTTTGCCAAAGTTGCACAGCATTTCTTAGACCAAAGGTCATGAATCGACCCTCAAAGAGTCCAAAAGGTGTGATAATCACTATTTTTTTTATATATGTGCTTATGCCACTGGAATCTAGGTATATGCCTTTGCACAGTCTAAAATACTGATAACTGTTGCACCACACAATGCATAATTAAAGTCACGTAATAAGGGTTCAGGATAGTGGTCAGATATTGTCTTAGCATTTAGTGCTCTTTTATCACCACATGGGCACCATGCACTGTTCTTCTTTGGCACCAAACGATTGGTGACAACAAGGGGTTACTTGATTTCCCCACCACACCACCTTGATTCATGGCATCAAATTCCACTTTTGCTATGGCTATACGATCTGTTGCTAACTGTCATGGTTGGCAGGAGACATGTAATGCACTGTGTCATAGGCTATTTCCTTCCGTGCTCCCGGCAGTCTTGAAAATTCTGGAAATGTTTTCAATTAGTCGGCATACTCAGTGGTGATGTCTTGCACAAGTTTAGCACTGCAGCATGTCAATGTAAACCTGAAGCCATTAACCAGTGATGCTGTTGACAACCTGTGTATTTGCCATGTTGGGAAGTAGTTTGTAATGAGCCAAAAAATCTGTGCCTATTATGGGTCTCATCACATTCGCAGTCATGAAATCTCAGATAAAATCACATCATAGTCTGAGATCCAGGCTGATTTGCAGAGTTCCATACATCAGTATAGTTGAATTATTGGCTGCAGTCAACAGAAGGAAGTGTTTGGCCATTTGCTGAGCAACTTTGTACATGTGAACACACACAAGTCAGAGCCAGTATCAACTAGACATTTCTGTCCAGACTTATGGTCACTGATGAATAGGCACTGAGAAGATGCCTGGCAATCTGACGACACACCTACATCTGGGTCTGACCAGGGCATAGCACACTTACTTGCCTAGTCCCTAAATCTTCTGTGGTACCAACAGACTCTGGATTTATCAGTACCTGACATCGAGGAAGCAGTAAACAAGTGGCTCTTCAATTGCTAACAGTAATATCTTCTGTCACCACTGCAATATTGCTGAGTCAACAATTCTTTTTTTTGTCAGCAAATCCACCTTGATAGCCTATATGTCATAATCAACTCATGTCGTCAAGCTGCTGCACAATGATGTCACTGAACCCATTGGTTCGGCCACTGAAGTTACTGGTGTTGGAATTTTAGCATCAAATATTGTATTGGCTAATTCTGCTACAGTGTCTAAAGTCATGTCAGTTTGTGTTGCTGTAATGACTTTTACTTGGGGTGGCAAGTGATTACTCAGTAGCATGCACAAAGACTATCGGGCACTTACCTGTGTGATATCATCTTGAGATAGAACTTGCCTAATGCGTTCTTCCTGTGAAGCAGACTAATGTCATACCAGTTCCTTTTTAAGCTTCTAATATGTGTCTGTTGAGGGCAGAGATGTGATCACTTCTTCGATATGTGCCACATATTTCTGGTCTAATTGACTCACCATGATTGCAAATTTAGTTGTATCCACTGTAATCCCTGCTTACAGACACCTGGCTGCCACTTCCACAAACCGTAAGGACGCAGTATGCAGCCAGAAGGGTGGCAAACACACTGTGAGTCATGAGACAGATGCTGAACTTCAGTCAATACTTCCCTCATGTTGAATGCACCCCCTTCCAGTGGTTTATGCAGCTACAGTATCACATTGGGTATTACCACTGTAGATATTGCTCTACCAACAAGCCTTTAAATATTCAACTCTTTATTGCTTTAACAGTAATTGCAGAGCTAGATCAACAACAGAGGCAATGACTTTCATCTTGAAGGAAACAGAACAAGAACACTATTACAAGGAGCAAAGAAACTAACTTATAAACTAAGAAAAGCAAGTAATAAACAAGATACATAGAAAACTTGTAAAAGCATAGAAACACAGTGCTCCTGGTGGCCAAGTAAGGAATGACAAGACACTTGACACTGACTGCACTGTCACTACAGCACACACTGCAACACTGAATTTCACATTAGCGTGTGGTGGCTGTCATTCAGGGCGCCACACCTAGTTGAATGATGACTGATGGACTGTATACATCTCTTTTCTATTTAAAAAAGAAGTTAATTTTATTACTGTATTTCATTTTTCTACAGCCGCCACAGCCTTTGAGTCAATGGGATGGAATTAAAGATGCACTGGAGGAAGGAAATATTTGTTCACAGATAAATATGAAGGGCGAGTACAAAGGAAGTGAAGATTGCCTGTATCTAAATGTGTATTCTCCACAGGTGAGAAATGAGAATAAACATAGGTGGGAATAAACATTTAAAACTGCTAGTTACCTTCCACAATAAGTCATCAGAAGACTTAGCCTTAATTAGCTATGTGACTGGGCTGCAGTCATGAAGTGTATCTAGTAATTAATGACTGAGTGAGTTAAGAATTGATTAGTGTTTTATTATATAATATAATAAAAGACAGTAAATGATTTTTGTATCAATAATAGATACCTAAAATAAATGTAAAGCTATCTCTGACGTGACAGCATAGAACACTACATTTTATTAGCTTTTGTTGTCAGGCTCTTTTTCTAATACAGTGATAGAAACCAAACACACTCACTCGTAGCTGTGGCAAGACTCTTTGGAAAGCTCACTAGAAAAAGAGCCTGAACTCAAAAAATAGTAAAAATACTTTTTTTGTTGCATATATCAATGCTCCATACATCTACAGGTGAATGGTTCCTCATGTGTGTGTGTGTGTGTGTGTGTGTGTGTGTGTGTGTGTGTGTGTGTGTGTGTGTGTATTTGTTTACCTTCCTTTTTTTCCCCTAAGGTAAGTCCTTCCACTCCTGGGATTGGAACGACTCCTTTTCCACTTCCTTAAAACCCATATCCTTCCCTTTCTCCTGTCTTTTCTTCCTCTTTTCATGACGAAGTGACCAACGGTTGCGAAAGCTTGTATGTGTGTTTGTGTGTGATTTTTTGTGCCTGTCGACCAGCCTGTCCTTTGGGTAAGTCATCAGTTTTCTATTTTTTATATTTGTTTATCCAGTAATTTCTATTGTTATATAATTACTGATGTCTGACATAAGAGTAATGAAAAATCTATAAAGGATTCGAGCTCCTGATTTGAATACAAAGTCTTACCGTGCATAACAGTGTATGGTACTAATATGTTTCAAAATGCCATGTGCAAAACACAATTCTCCAGGAGCCCAAATGTTGAGTGCTATTGATCACAGAGTTAAGGTGTAAAATTATTTTGATAGCCCAAGGCCTAGTGATAATTTGTATACTATTTTATTATTTATTCATCCATAGTCAACCGGGATAGTGTGAATATTGTCAATATACATGTACTTAATAGAGGTACACAAATTTATAAAATATTCACAATGCACTTACACGAATTATAAAGATACTAATAAGAGATACAAAGGGAGAAACATATTATATTGCTTTATTAGTTTCAAATTTGTACATAATATTTCACTATCTACTGGACATATTGTTATACCTCATAATACCACAGATGATCATTTTTATACAGAGTGCCCCACTCAACTGTTTCACCTCAGATGTCCCTGAAACTACAAGAGATATTGAAAAATGAATTTCACGGTCATGAACGTATGGCAGGAGCTTATGAAAGTAGGTACTATGAGACACACTAAAACGTGAAGAAATATTATTTTCAACACAAACTTACGTTTTTTTAATGGATACCCCATATTATTTCTTAAGCAATCAATAGGATGAACAATCACGAAAAGAATAGCGTCGGTTGCATCGCGATGCGTCTATTACATCCGGAGAAACTGCGAAGTGAAGTTGACATTTGAAATACATGAGGCACAGTGCTAGTGCATCTCTGAGGCTCAAGTGAGACTCACGGTTGAGCCTCGGACATGCTCTAGCATATGAAGATTAAACTACATATTTCTTCATTTGGGTCTTAAATGTTCTGACATGACATTCGACCTCCTCGTTAGATTGGGGGTGAAAAGGGAGCGCCAACATGTGTTCGTTACCTTGCCGGGCACAGAATTCAGCAAATTCCTGAAAAGAAAACTTTGGGCCATTATCAGTAACTAAAGTGATTGGCAGGCCTTTGAGAGCAAAGATCTTAGATAACGCAGAAACATTACTGATGTTTACATAGAGAGGAGGGATGACTACCCGAGGTGGTGCGCCTCTCGTGGACAGTAAGAGGACTTCATCCCTAACTGAAAACTGATACAGAAAGGAAAATTAATTGCAAAGTGGGCCCAAAATATGGCCCAGAGGCCTCTCTGGCCAGCTGTGCTGTACAAAAGAGACCACCTGTCTTAACACAGTATCGGCTATGACCGCGGCTGCAATATGTGATGCGGTAAGAGGAAAACCATCCACTACCTGTTGTTCCACCGCATCCACATGAAAACAGAGCAATTCGTCACTGTCAAAAACAGGGTCGGGACCTACTGGAAGACGAGACAGTGCGCCGGCAATAACATTAGCATTTTGGGCCATGGGGCGAAAATGGATATCATAGTTGAACGACGAAGACAGCAAGGCCCATTGCTGGATGTGGTGTGCTGCTTTATCCGGCAGGGATTCAGAAGGGTTGAACAGGGAAATCAAGGGCTTATGATCTGTGATCAAATGGAATTTTGTGCCATACAGAAAAATGTAGAATTTGTGCAGTGCATAGTTGATGGCAAGGGCTTCTTTTTCTATCTGCAAATATTTGAGTTGTGCCGAGTTCAATGTTTTCGACACGTAAGCAATGGGCCTCTCAGTACCATCTTTGTACCTATGGGCCAAGACTGCTCCCACCCTATGTTGGGATGCATCCGTGGCCAAAACTAATTTTTGGCCAGCCTGGAAGGGGACCAAACAGGGGGTCAGAATGTAACTTTTGTTTCAAAAGAGAAAACGCATTTTCACATGCCTGTGTTCACTGAAAACTCATGCCTTTGTGCAAAAGGGCATGTAATGGTTGCGCTATGGATGCCACATCGGAAAGAAATTTTTGATAATATGCAATCTTGCCGAGAAACACCTGTAACAACTGCACCGGTGTAGGGTGAGGTAAGGCCAAAAGAGCCATGACATGCTGGCGTAAAGGGATGACACCCTCACGTGAAACCTCAAAACAATAGTGGGTTGGAAGAAGCTGCACTTGTCCAGATTGCATTTTAGTCCAGCGGTCTGGAGTGCTGAAAAATGGACCATAGGTTCCGCAAGTGGTCTTTGGCAGACATGTCGAACACCTTGAAGTTGTCCAGATAATTTATACAGCCTGGTATTGGCACTGTGAGCTGTTCCATGAACCGTTGGAATATGGCTGGGGTGGTGGCAACCGCAAACGGTAGGCATAAATACTGATAGAGGCTAAATGGTGTTTTAACCACCAATAAATGCTGAGACTCCTCATCCAAGGGAAGCTGAAGATAGGCTTCTGCCAAACCCATCTTTGAAAAAACTTGTCCTGTGGACAACTTTGTGAGAAATTCCTCCTGGTGAGGCAATGGATAAGTGTGACTGACTGTGCATTGATTGTGGTCTTAAAATCGCCACAGAACTGCAACTTGCCAGTTAGCTTTATTAAAATGACCAAAGGAGAAGACCACTCACTCAAGGAAATAGGACGAATGACCCCCAGGGATGTGAGGCGATCTAATTCTGCACGTGCCTGAAAACAACGCGGGTGCACATCTGATTTCATAGATATGTACACTTGAAAACACGTGGCGCAACCCAAACCTAGTGTAAACAGAGAAGAAAATTCCAAGCAGAGCTCGTCCAGTTGTGGGTAGGGTATCTTGTTTGAGACGAGGTTGACATTGTCCTAAATAGAAAACCCGAACAACTGAATGCATCCATACCAAAAAGATTCTCTGTGGTTGCATTGTCCACTACAAGAAAGGTTAAGGGGCGAATGACAGTGTGGTACGTCACCTGAGTGGTAAATTGGCCAAGCACTGGGATCCGTTGTTTGTTATAACTGAGCAACTTGCGAGTGACTGGCTGCAGAGCAGGTGAGCCCATTTCGACATACACTTGTGAGTTTAACAGAGTAACGGCTGCGTCCGTATCAATCTGCATATAGAGGACCTTTCAAACTTTTAGGTCCAGGAAAAGTTTAGTAGGACCCACGGACAGTGCCACCACACAGTTGACTTCCATATCTACATCCATAGCCTGATCCTGCACGGAGGGAATTAACCTGCACATGCACATGTACATGACAATATTACCTTTTTTGTTGCACCAACAGCACATGGCCTAGCACCAAGGGCAAGCAGAGCGATCGTGACTGACAAAGCAAGAATGGCAGGAGGGCAATGGGGCACTAGAGCGACCCTGTGTCATCTGTTGTTCCGGGTCGTGTGCCCGCAGCTTCTGCTGTTGCGTAGGATGCCTGCCGCTTGACCATACAGAGTTTTGGGTAACTGCAGCAATTTCCTCCTCAGGTGGGCTCATCATCCTGCGGGTGGCGAGAGGGGGAAGGCTGAACAGCCGATATGTCACACCAAGCCTCGATTTGATTTCCTGCTGTCCTCAACACTTTGAAAGCTTGGGTAATTTTTAAGACCTCTGACAATGAAGGGTTTTCGTGTTGTAAGGCGTGCTCCCTCACTTCCCTGTCAGGCACCAGGCAAATAATCACATACTTGTCTATCGGATCTGCATAAGAATCCTTATGAACCTCTGAAACAAAATTGTAACAGCGACTAAGACCGTGTAATTCAGCTGCCCACCCCTATATGACTAGTGCAGTTGTTTCACGGCATCTGAGCAGCTATGACATGAGTACACTTGCAGTAGTAAGAAGAGAGTAAAAGACACGTCTGATTGAAAGTAAGAGATGTGGGCTCCTTCAGGGGGGCCAGTTGACACAACAAATGATAAATCTTAGGAAAAATTCATGAAAGAAAATGGGTGCAGCACAGCCAGGCATCGTGGACATCAAAAGCCTGAAAATATTGCCACAGACGCTTTTCGTAAGACTCCCACTCTTCCGTGGTCTCGTCAAATGCAGGAAAAGGCGGCAGGTATGAGACGCGGCCGGCATTGCGGAACGTGTGTGTGCGGACAGAACCTAAGCTGAAGACTGAAATACCCGGATAAGATTGTCCAAAGCTGTTGTGAAGACCTGAGTCTGGCACCAAGAGCCATCAGTTCATCAATGAGACGGCGTAGGACTTTGTCGAGTGTAGGTTCCGTCATTTCAAAAGGCCTCTATTGAACCTAGGCGAAAAACAGAATGAATGGAATTGAACACTCTCATCGCCAATGAGTGTTGCAACCTCAAAACTTTATCATATAAAGTCTAACATAAATGGCCCATGTCGGCTGTTAAGTACAGAACTGAACATAACAACTTAACAGTTTGGCATTCACTACACAACTGCCTGTGCGACTGTCTACTACCTCATCACTCGTTCTTGGAGGGCGCACTGCTTGTGTCTAGTCTTGCGCACCTTTGGTGGTGGGCACTGCAAATACGTACTCGGCGTGCTCGATTAGAATTATGTGGCACGCACCACGCTACAGCACAAAAAAAACTTTTTTTGTCTTGGAGAATACTCTATTGTACATATAGATTTTGGTATTGTTTAGTACATCTATATTTAATTTCAATTACTGACTGGAGTGATATGAGATCATTGGAAGAATGGGCTTAATGTAACCATCCTACAGAGCAGAGTCAAAATTTATACATTTCACACTTTCTGGGGGCCATACAAATAGGTTTTCATGGATTCAGTATTGACTAGGATATGCTTCATATAGCTTATTAAAGAACAATTTGTTCATGTATGATTCCCGAGGAAACCATGTATATCCATATATAAGGGTAGCAAACCTATGAATTGGGGTGATTCTCACATCCATAGTTCTGGTCATTGCAAATCATTGAAATTTTTATGTTCTCAAAATGATATTTCTGAAGGTCTTTATCATTTTTTTCCTTTCTCATATTTGTATCCATCACTCAGATCCAGAGGTTCAGATAATATAAACCGGTTTTCTTAACTATTTTAGCACCATGGGCTACGACTGTCTAAGTAACTAACCCTACTAAATGGCTCAAATTTTATCTTTACATTATTTAGAAATTTATGTGACATTGCTATTTTCCAATTTTCAAAAATGTTTATCCATTTATCAAGATACACCTGAAAAACCACAATGTTTGGGTATGAAAAGTGCCAGTTGTGTGGATGGCCACTTCCGTAATTACTATTCATGACAAATCTTGAATTTTTCCCATATGTTGTTAAGATGTGTTCAGGAAAGAGTGAATATTTTTTAAAAATATCACTAGCCATTAAAAAGATCAAGAGATTAAAAGTGATCATACTTGCCCCATTTTCTTCTAAATTCTCTCTTGCGTTCCTTGTTAAGATTGTGATACTGAACACGTATGCTGAGAGATAGTGTTCTGGGCACTATGAAACTCATTATCTGATTTTAAGAAAACTGCGGTGAAGAAAAGTGATCTTTCCACATCTTGCAGTTCAGTATCTTCTCTTAATGAAGGGCAGATTTTATTTTCATTGTTCATTACTGTTACTTCACAGTCTCAGATTATGTAAACTATTGAAAGACAATTGAAAGAGATAAAAACACATTTGTGTTAGATTTAGTGAATGACTGATTTTAGCGGATATGTAGCAGCATATGAGATTTAGAAGAGAGATCAAATTTTTATTTAAAATTGGAGCTACAACAATATCTCATTTTATTTTCAAGCTGTTGCCTTTTATATCTGATAAACTGATTTGTATGATGTGGTGTATCCTGTTAATGGCATTTTGGGCTTATCATGAAATACTTATCATTTGATTTTGTGTTTGGTGAAAAAGATTTTTGTTCTTGGTATTGTGCAGTCCGATGTTTTGCTACATCAAGGCTAAATTTCTCTTCATAACTTGTTTCAGTGTATATATGAATGTGTTGAGAACACAAATAAGCTGTCAAAATTTTGCTGGCTTATCAAATTCCTTTTAAATGCTGTTGCAAAGAAAAGAAGGAAACCAGCTGAAAAATGATCCTGTCCTAGCAAAAAAAAAAAAAAAAAAAAAAAAAAAAAAAAAAAAAAAAAAAAAAAAAAAAAAAAAAAAAAAAAAACCCACCCGCACACAAACACACACACACACACACACACACACACACACACACACACACACAATCAGTTCCTGTCTAAAAAGTCCCTGACAGAAAAGTGGGTAAGCAGCTGCCTCAGTTCATTCTGCTTCCTCACCAGGAATTCTGACATGCAAATACATTCATGCTTCTTTATGCTGAAGAGAGTAGAGAGATAAGATGATGATGGGAGAGAGAAGAGACAGGCTTGTGAAATAGAGCAAACAGGTAGTAATGCTATGACAGAGATAGTGGCAGTAAAAGAGTTGACAATGTAGAGAGTAGCAGTGGGAGAACAACATAGAGGTAGTGGCAGTAAGTAGGCTTCACTACAAAGAGAGACTGTGTAAAAGGATTCAGTATACTCTGTTTTAATAGAGCACTAAAAGTTTTGTACATCCAGAAAGTAAATTATTGATTGAAAGAATGGAATTGAAGCAGTGAGGCAGAAGCAGATAGCATCTGGGACTGAAACAGTGTCTCTTATCAGTATCAACATGTTTTCCATTTAAGATCGATCTTTTGACTTATTCTGCATCCACAAGGGTAATTTCATTTGATATCTGCGAAAGGTACATTAGCATATCTGTTTCTATTTCTGTTAGTATTTATTGTGTATTCTTGTTTTCTGATATGTTTTACATCCTACATCCAAGCAGGGGCAGACCCAGTACGGCCTGCTGGGGGGCGGTGAAAGAATTCTCATCGTCAGCTAAATTCTGGCTCAATAGAAAGACTCTAGTACTGGCCACCCCTTTTTACTCCATGCCCAATCAAACAAAAGTCTCAGTTTTCAAGACTCAGTGCAATGGTAGCCCACTAGCTAAGCATTCAAAACACATCTATCTTAATCTACTTATAGTGCAATTTACACAGTACATGGAAAAATTGTTTACAGTTTTTAAAATATTGGTTTTTCTGTCATCATAATGAGTCATGCATGGAGAAACTCAATGATGAGTTTTATAGTCTTCAAAATGAAATGGCAAGATCGCACATTAATAATTTATTCAATGATGACCAATTTTGGTGAACTGTGTCAACATCATCCGGTCACATATATTTTACAAGCTGGTCATCTTGTTAAAAATGGATATAAAATAATAAGTGCAACATAGAACTTAGTCATAATACAGTAAGGACAGTTTACAACTCACCACAGAGACATGGCAACAAACTGCGACAGGCACATACAAAAGACACACACATACAACACTTTCAGCTATCGGCCATGGCCTTCTTCAGAAAATAGATCACTCACGCAATCACACAGGCACACAACACAGTCGTACAACCATTACCTCCGGCTGCTGCACTTCGAATCACACTCTGCGGCGAGTAAATTGGGTGGGGGGGGGGGAGGGGGAAGTGAGGGGAGACGGGATAGGAAGGTTATGTCACGGTGGTGGGGATGGGTTAGATGGGAATAGCAAGATGCAGCTTAGGAATGGAGTGGGGAGGCGGGTTAGGGGAGAAAAATAAAATAAACAAAACAAAATAAAATAAATAAATAAATATACAAAATGTGTGCACACTGCAAGTACACAAGAGCATGTACACACACACACACACACACACACACACGGCACGTGAGAGCGCACACAACTGTAAGGATAAGACAAAGAGAGAGAGAGAGGGGGGGGGCAAGTTATCGTAGGTTGAGGCCTGGTTGTATTTTGGGATTGGAGAATGTATTGTAGGGATAACTCCCATCTGTGCAGTTCAGAAAAGTTGGTGGTGGATGGGAGAATCCAAATGACCCGGGTTGTGAAGCAGCCATTGAAATCAAGCTCACTGCCACAGGGATCATATCCTTGTGGAAGACCCCGCTGCAAGACCTGTCCAATCCACCCACCCAGCACTTTCTATTCCAGTCCTGTCACAGGCTTATCCTACCCTATCAGAGGCTGGGCCACCTGTGAAAGCAGCCACATAATTTACCAACTATGCTGCAAACACTGTGCAGCTTTCTATATTGGCATGACCACCAACCAGATATCCATTAGGGTGAATGGCCACCACCTAACTGTGGCCAAAAACAAGCTGGACCACCCTGTAGCACAGCATGCAGCGGAGCACATGCTAGATTTCAATGGCTGCTTCACAACCCAGGCCATCTGGATCCTCCCATCCACCACCAGCTTTTCTGAACTGCACAGATGGGAGTTATCCCTACAATAGATTCTCCAATCCCGAAATCAACCAGGCCTCAACCTACGATAACTTCTCTCTCTTTTTTTCCGCCCTCTATCCTTACAGTTCTTACATCTCTATCCCAAACCTCACCTATTTTGAGTGGTGCATGAATGTGTGATCGTGTGTGTGTGTGTGTGTGTGTGGACTCGCCTGCGCCGTGTGTGCTTGCGTGCGCCGTGTAAGTGTGTGCGCTGGTGCGCGCCATGTGCGTGTGTGCGCTCGCACGCGCCATGTGTGTGCGTGCGTGTGTGTGTGTGTGTGTGTGTGTGTGTGTGTGTGTGTGTGTGTGTACATGGTCTTGTGTACTGCAGTGTGCACGCATTTTGTATATTTATTTATTTTATTTTGTTTATTTTATTTTATTTTTCCCCCCTCACCCGTCTCCCCGCTCCATTCCTAAGCTGCATCTCGTTATTCCCATCTAACCCATCTCCACCACCGTGACGTAACCTTCCTATCCCCTCTCCCCTCCCCTCCCGTCCATGATTTACTCGCCGCAGAGCGTTATTCAAAGTACAGCAGCCAGAGGTGATGGTTGTATGACTGTTGTGTGCCTGTGTGATTGCGTGAGTGTTCTATTTTCAGAAGATGGCCATGGCCGATAGTTGAAAGTGTTGTATGTGTGTGTCTTTTGTATGTGCCTGTCACAGCTCGTCGCCATGTCTTTGCGGTGAGTTGTAAACTGTCCTTACTATATTATGAATTCAAACCTGGACTTTCCATTATTATAGCACTTAGTCAGTATTTTAAGATAGTGACTAAGTGCTATGCTGCACTTATTATTTTATATCCTTTATTTAACAAGATGACCACCGAAACCAGTCGTCATTGAATAAATTATTAACGTGCGATCTTGGCATTTCATTTTGAAGACTATAAAACGATCAGATCGCCTCAAAAACTGAAATAGTCAGCTAATCTTATCATTGATAAGTCTTTGAACAATTTGAGTGGACTCTGAACAACTCTGTTTGTAGTAAATGCAGCTTTTACATAGTTTACAAAACCTAAACAAAATGAAGACAATGGGAAATTTGTATTTTATTCTCAATACAACATGTACAATAAATATGAGGGTTGTACCAAAAGTAAATTTCCCACATTTTTTACAAATATAAAACACTGTTTATTGATATTAATTTATATATAATTGAAAAGCTTACACTTTTGTCCATTTTTGAACATAGTCTCCATTTTTGACACACTTTTGAACACAGTGCTCAGATTTTGTATTCCTAAGTCAAAAAAGTCTCTCACCATCCCATTGAAGAAGCAAGTGACCTCTGCTTGGACTTAATTGTTGCTGTTGCACATTTGCCACATAAGTGTTCCTTTAGCTTGGGGAAGAGGTGATAATCACTGGGGGCTAATTCTGGGCTGTACGGCGGATGGGGCTTAACAGTCCATCCACATTTCTTCAAAAGCTCCAACTTTGCTCGAATTTCTTTGGTTGCGGTGAACTGGAGTGACGCCACTAACTAGATTGTTGTTTTGTTTCGGGTGTGTGATGAAACACCCAAGTTTTATCTCCTGTGATGATAGAGTCCAAAAACTTGTCATTGTTGCCTCCCCCTCATTTTGTTGAAGGAACTTGTGAGCACAGTCAAGGCGTTGCTCCTTGTGTCCACCAGTCAGAATCTTGGGGACCCAGTGAACACACACCTTGTGAAAACCCAATTTTTAGGTTAAAGTTCTTTCAGTTGTGCCGTGGGAGGCTTCAGGAATGCAATCAACAAGTTCATGGACAGTGATCCTTCATTCTTGGAGTAGCTCACTCTTGATCTTATGTACAATCACATCTGAAACTGGTGGTCTTCAACTCCATTGTTCATTGTGAACGTCTGTGCCACCATCAGCAAAAGCCCTGCAACATTTTTGGATGTGCTGAATCGACATGCACTCTTCACCATAATCCTCAGTCAGTTGCAGTTAAATCTCCACGAGTGGTAACTTCCTTGCATGGAGAAACTGGATTGTTGCTTGAACCTTGCACTTGGCACGAGTGGTGATCAACATTTCCATCTCTGATGGCTGCCAAGCCAACACTGAGTGAACTCCAGATGGGCAGGCTCGAGGGTGGGGGAAGCACTGTGCATGGCACTGTTGTTGGATTTACCCTATTATCTTCCCTTGAGGCTGTCTCTCATTGGAAACCTTATGTTTGGTACAACCCTCGTAGTATTATATTTTGTATACTACTATGTGTGTACAGAATTTGGTTTCTCATTGTACTTAATTGTTACAGACTGTGTCGTATACTAATTCTTCAAAAGCAGTGATGGTATGGATTCATGGTGGTGGATTTACAATGGGTTCGGGAAACTTTGAACGCTTTGGACCAGAGTTCTTACTAGAAAGAGATGTTCTGGTTGTTACAATCAACTTCAGATTAGGAGCATTAGGTAACAATTATTTTATTTTTTCTAAATTTCACTAAGTACTACAATTTTTTTTTTTTAAATTGAAGTACACAGTGAAGAGCTACATTCAGTGTAATTGGCTTGAAACTTTCAAACAAATTCAGCATTGGTAATACAAGGAGATTTGGTTTAAACTGATTATCCTGATGTTTAATTATGATGTTAAGTGTGATCCATTTTTACTCACTTTTCATAGATAGTAAAATTCATAGTTGTATTTTAAACAATGACAATTCCAGGAAGGATGTAACAATGTTTTTGAAAAGAATAGGTTGCTACGGTATTCATGCAGAGATGTCCCAATGAGCTGCAGAAAGGCACACATAACAGATACAACTTCCTGCTTAGCTTTTGGCCATTATGGCATTCAGACAAAGAAACACACACTCTCTCACAGCAGAAACATGACTGACTGGTTCTTTCTTGCCATAACATAGAGACTGTAGGACCCAGGGTGGTTGAGGCAAAAGCAAGCAATGGTGGGGGTGGGAGGCAGCATGGAGAAGGAGGTAGGAAGGAAGAGGATGGATGCATGGCGGGGGGTGAGGGAATATGCAAGTGCTGTCTGTTGACAGAGAGGAAGGGAAGAGAAGAGATTCAAGAGTGTGGAAGAATGGAAGACGTACATGAGGCTAGAGTGTGGGCAGTGAAGGGAAGGGGACGATGGTGGGGGCAGAAACTACTGAAGATAGAGGCCTGGGTGGTTGCAGGAATGGAAAATGTATTGTCGGGAGGGTTCCCATCGGCACAATTCAGAAAGGCTTGTGTTTTTGGGCAGTATCCATTTGGGACAGGCTGTGTAACAGTCATTGACAGTCATTGAAGTGAGAAACATCATGCAGGGGTGCATGCTCTGCAATAGGATGGTCCAGTTGTCTTCTGGCCACAGTCTGATGATGTCATTCATGGACAAACAGCTTGTTACTGGTCATGCCTGCTTAGAAAGTGGCTCAGTTTTTAGATCACATGACTGCTTTCATAGTTTGTTCTGCCTTTTATGGGATAGGAAACACTTGTGACGGGGCTGGAGTAGGTGGCGGTGAGATGGTGGACAGGACAGTTTTTCCATCTAGGTCTATTACAGGCATATGAGCTGTGGGGCAAGAGGTTGGGAGTAGGGATGGACAAGGATATTACTTAGGTTTGGTGGGCAACTGAATATTATTGTAGGAGGGTGGGGAGGATGTGGGTAGTATATTTCTCATTTCAGAGTGGCATGAAAGGAAGTCAAAACCCTGGCAGAGAACATTGTTTAATTTCTCCAGTCCTGTGTGGTACTGAGTCACAAGAGGAGTGTTCTTTTGTGACTGGATAGTGGGTCTCAGGGAGGTGGTGGTCCACTGGACAGTCAAGGCACATGAGATCTGTTTCTGGACAAGGTTGGGAGGGTAATTACAGTCAGTGAAGGCTTCAGAGAGGCCATTGGAATATTTAGAGACGGACTGGTCATCACTGCAGATGTGCAACCATGGGTGAGTAGGCTATGTGGCATGGTTGGCAGCTGTCAAAATGGAGGTGGTGTTGATGTTTGGTAGGCTTCATATGGATGGAAGTACTGATGAAACCATCCTCAAGGGGGAGGTTAAAGTCAAGAAAGTTGGCTCATGTTATTGAGTAGGACCAGTTATAGGGAATGGCATAATCCAAAAAGTTTGCCTTATGTATGTGGTATACTTTTTCTGAACATCATTGTCAGCATATTCCCTCAATTTCTCTTGGTTGCACTATAAACGTTATTTATCCTAGTATATTCCTCTTTTAACTCAACTTATATTATCCCATCCAATTCCTCCATTAAATCAGCATCACTTTCATTACTAATAACATCATAATCACTTCCAACATCCTCACAAGTAGCTACTGTCATCTCTTCCTTTATACACTGACCCACAAATTTACCAGTAACATGCTCTGCATTAGCTTCTGAATTCTGTTCTCCAACATTTTCATTTCCCATTAACTAAACCAAATTCATCACCTTCCCTGTCAATTTTGTCTCCAGATCTTTCATAAAAATTAGTGACAGTCTCATCTACCTCTGCCTCCTCTATTTTTGCCAGTTTGTCTACATTGGTTTCACTAGCAACACTCTGAGTCAGAGCCTTCCACAAGTTCTCAGCAAAAGTAATTATATTTAATATATGAGCGTTCCTGTCACTCTGACCATATGATCTAAATACTTGTCCTGCTTTTCCTCTTTTACTGAAAGTGTTAGCCTGATTTCTGTCCCATTTCCTTGTCCAAAACTGGCAGGTCTCCAATGGAACAACTCTTAGTTTCTGTGACTGTACTATCTGTTGTCCTGCCTCTGGCGCCCTTGCCTCAACTTCCCTGTCTCCCATTCCGCAACACTTTTCAGTCCCTTCCCTTCTTTCCGCCCTGTCTATCAAACAGCACTGGCGTTTTCCCTCAACCTTGCCATTCATACTCCCTCCCCCCTGACTGACCACAGCAGCCGGAGACGGTGGTAGTGTGTGTATGTGTGTGTCTAACTCTAACTTTAACTGATGAAGACCTCAATGACCAAAAGCTCTAATGTTGTATTCTATTATTTGTGCCTTTCGTTGGCTCATCAGATGTCTCTCTGGTGAGTAAGCAACCTATCCTTCTCAAAAATATTGTTGGATCCTTCCTGAAATTTCTTAAATAAATATTCGTATGTATGTCTGTTTGTAAAATTACCTTTGTATTGAGTTCTGAAGGTAAAAATATCAATCAGTATTTGAAGCTGTGGCAGTTAAAAGGCACGTGAATAATTAAAGCATGAAAATTAAATATTTTCAAACAATTGGCAGCTAATAGGAAGTATTATTTCAACATGGTGATTCAAGCTGTTTTAACATTATCTGAAGGGGAGCAAAACTCATTAATTACAAAAACAAAAATATTGAATCTGTATATGATAACTTGGCATGAGCTGAGAGAAACTTGCATCACCTATTATAACAAAATTAATAAATGTATCCACGTCCATGAAAACTGATGCAAGATTGCATCAGCATGATTGGTGGCTTAGCAAATATTAGATGGCTAGATCAGGTAAAATCATTTTATGTTTGTAAATAAAATCATTTACAAATCTTAGGGCCCCTATGTAGCTGGTAAAGATAGGAATGATTATGATCTGCAAACATGCTAACTTCGTAAAAGCGTAAAGCCAAAATTTTGAAAACATGAATTAAATGAAACAAATACTGAAAATGGAGGTCAATGTAATTAAATGAAACGTGGCTTCATAAACAACTTAAATTCATTGAAACTAAATGAGATAAGTACAAGATATGAGTGAGACTTGCATCAAATGTCTAAACTTTACCAGTACAGAAACCAGAGTTAATAGTTTAAGAAAGGCATTGTGAACAGCACAGCAGTGTAGACAAGCTATGAAATCTCTTCAGTTTTTATTATGAGCCTTTATGCTATTCAACACCTGAATGGTGTGGTGTATTATTATTTTCATTTTTATTGATTATGTTCAGAAAAGAAAACATATATTTCTTTTACTCTGTTGCTGTTCCCCCCAACCCTACTAACGATGTTAAGTTACAATATAGATTAATTTGATGTCCTCAGTACACTGGAGTAATAAGGCTTTATGATGTCTTTAAAAGTCAAAGATATTTGTCATTGGTAGTAAATACTTCTCACTGTATGATGAACTGATGACAAAGAAACATTATTTTAATAGGCCAACATTAAACCTAGTGACAAATTGATTAAATACTTTTATATGCCATTAAAAATGGAAGGTTGGAAAGTGAAGTACATAAGCTTTCATGTTTAAATTGTAACTTGTCACACAATTATGCAATGTCGGTTATTAAATTAAAATTAATTTGTGAAATGTATGTGCCTTTAAGAGTACCTGTATTAAAATAAATAAATAAATAAATAACCTTTTGTTTTGAAATTACAATTCAATCACCTAAACCACATAAACTTAAGACTCAAAACACAAAATCCTAGATTGAAAGTACATAGTAAGGACTGCTTTCATTTGTTTGACTTCCTTATGTTTCAGGTTTCCTTAGTACACAAGATTCCACCCTACCTGGTAACTTAGGTTTGAGAGACCAAATTGCTGCCCTGCAGTGGATAAAGAGCAACATTAATTACTTCAATGGTGATCCAAACAATGTTACTATTTTTGGTGAAAGCTCTGGTGGAGCTTCAGTTCATTACCTTATGTTGTCACCACTGGCAAAAGGTAAATGTATATGCATTAATCACTAAAACTGTAACAGAGTACAAGTTTACAACTTTATTATACCTGGTAGATGACAGTGAATAAATATATAATTCCACCAATTATTTGTTACTGAGAATTTTCTGAAGTATGGACTCATAAGCAGCTGACTTACAGACATCTGTCCAATGATGACAGTGAAAATATTGGCAAGGACTCCACAAAACTTGATAAATTATTCATTACCAGTAACCTGTTGCCCACAACTAACGTGTCTGAGCTATACTCAGGGGGCAGAAACCTCATGCCATGGGGTTATGCTTGTGTGAATGTGTGTGAGTTTTCCATTTTGGAAAAAGGCTTTTGCCCACAGTCTTAAATAATGAGCAGTCATTTTGTTGTGCTTGTCTACAACTCAACATGTTCTCTTTATGACGAGGAGAAATCTGTGCTTTTCATAATGCTGATGTACCATTATAGTTTTATAGTTATTAAAAAGACATATGATTACAAAGCTGTATAATTTTCCTAAAATAATCTGTTAGTTTGTTGATTATATGAACTGTGAAAGGTAACTTTTGAGAAAATTCATGCTAGATTTTGAAGCAGGCATCCAAATCATAAAATAGTACTTGCATTTTTGTGATTATACAACTTATAATCAATCATATAACTTCAGTGCTTAATTTACTTTTTGTGATGTAATAAACTTAGCTTAGCATCATTGTGTAACATTTTAAGTGACAGGCAGACTTTAACACAGTCACCATCCTATAACCAAGCATTAAATATTCAAACAGCAAGTTGCATAATTGTTACCATTTCCACTTGCAAATTAAGTGAGACTACTCATTATGTAGAAACTTACCAATCTCATTTGTATAATTTAAAATACTGTATTTCATTAGACAAAAAATCATCACTATGAGTTTAGCAACATTCCAAGTGATTGAACTAAGGATGTAAATTGCTTATTTTGTTGCATTGTTATTAACAATAATGTAAATAACAATTTAAACTGTTTTATTGGAAGATGTTTGGATTAATAATATTTCACGAGACTTGCATAGAAAAGAAAGAAGAATGGAGTTTAATGTCTCATCAAAATTGAGGTCATTACAGATGGAACACAAGTATATTGGCCTTTTTCTTTTTGCGTGAGCCCTTGTGCCATAAGCCTCAAGCAATTTAGGAAAATCAACACAAACCTAAAAGTAGATGGCTAGATGCAGATTTGAAAATTTGTTCTTCTGCATTTGAGTCCAATTTGCTATCCCCTGCACCACCTCACTTGGTACGAGATTTATGAGGCATCAAACAGTTTGGTAATGATTCACATGGTGTTCTAAGTGTGCTCAACAGGATTAAAATCAGCTCAGCTAGAAAATTCACAAACATGCTCTAAGTACTCTTTATTTGATACAAATGTGGGTAATTGTGTGGTATATTCTTTTATTGGCAGTACAGGGTACCTGTAGGGTGCTGTTGGCTAACATATGTTCTGCAATGGTAGATTCTTATATCATTTTCCACTGACAGACAGTGCCAGATGAACAGTTTTTAACAAACTTAGTAAATTAGAACCACTTACCTTGACATGAGTTATAGGTCAAGAAGAGTCACATAGGACAGACTAATTATTAATATTCTGGTGATTACACTGAAACAGAACACTAATGACATGTAGTTAATGTAAATCTTCTATAGTCTGTGTCACATAGGAAGGTGGCCCAGTTTTCAGCTGTTCTATGCACATTCCCCTCCATTACCACACTGGCGGCCAATAACACTCATTTTCTAGGCATGTGGCTGTAGGCTCAACTGTTGGTGCTTGGCTGTAGCTCCTCCCCTTCACATTTTCCTTGTCACTCCACCTCTATTTGCAGAAGTGCCTTCCTACATGACGCCAACTATAGTGCTAAGATAAAATTAAACATCAGTAACATAACTTGAATTTCAGTGATGGAAGTCACTTGCAGGCAAACCTGAAATTAATCACCTAGGTAAATGGTATCATTGTACACAAAAGGATAATTTAATTGTGGTGATGGTTGTCACCATTCCCATAAAGAACCTTAGGGTGTGAGGTCACTCAAGGTCATTGATATTTACACTATTTTATTAAAAGGATCAATATTTTTTTTGAAAGTAAACACATGCAAATATGTATCTGTTATGCTGGTTTACATTAAAAATATACACAAGATCTAATAATTGTCATTGTTACCATTCATGGTACTGTGAAACGGGGTGATTTTGGACACCGAGGTGATTTTGGACGATATGGTTTATCTTCTCTTTCAATGAATAAGCGCTAATTTCCACATCGGCGCACTGTTTATTTTATGCACGAGACTGTATTTCCTGTGTACTGCGCTCCCACATTTGTATCGAGTGTTTACCAACGCAATAATCAGTTGGACATTCTCATTGTCGAAAGTTCTCGCTGTGTTATGCTGTGGAAACTTTGTGTTGTTGCAACTGGCGGAAAAGCATGGTGTCAGTTTCCAACTAGATCAGTAGGCTGCGGCACTATGAGAGGTTTTGTACCAGTTTGCCATGAGGTTTTTTTTTTTTTTTTTTTTTTTTTTTTTTTTTCCCCGAAATTGAGTACTTTGGGGGGTGATTTCGGACAATGCCGAGAATGTATAAAAGTAAGAAAGGTGTTCATGATTGGTGTAATTGTGACCAGAAAAATTTTAAATTAATGTATAGAAAACCCTTTAATAAATAAAATTCCTTATCTCAGTCCTTATCCCTTATTTTAATTATGGACATCCTTGAAATATGTTAAAAGTTGCTAAAATCAAACAGAAAGAAAGTAGAATAAAAAGAAAGTCAATTTGTGTCCAAAATCACCCCATACACTTTGAAACACTGGACAGAAATTTAAAATACACACATGTCTGAAATCACCCCAGTCTATAGGGTGATTTCGGACACTTTATTTGTCTGTCTCAGGCAAAAGTAGATGCGCAAAGACAATCTGTTTCTGGGATGTTTCATTGGTTATATTCCATAAAAAAACAATGAAATCTGATAAAACCTAAGAAAGTTATAGTGAAAATAATCTCAAAACTGTCCGAAATCACTTCGTTTGACAGTAGTTGTTAATTGCATTAAGTGACAGATTGTTTACTTGTAAATTAAAATGTTGTTGTCAAGATCAAGTTTTCTGTCCTCTCAAAGTCTAAATATAAGATTTTATCAGGTATGGTACCTTACGTGAAAAGCATGTTTCATTAACAACAATGGAACTGAACACTAAGGAGCACAGCCATTCTAACTGACCTTCTTCCATTCAATTTATTTATTTATTTATTTTTGTGATTATCTTAAATTGCTCTAGGAAAATGCTGGCATGGTTTGTTTCCTAGAATATGGCCAATTATATTCACCATCTTTACCAAAAACAATCTGAGATTGTATTTCATTTATAATAACCACATTGTCAATGGGACGTTAAACCCTAACAGTCCTTTCTTCCTTCTTTTAACAATAGAAATTCCTAGGTGCAATTATATGTAAAATGCAGTTGGCTGATGTATTCACATTGAGACACCCAATAGAAACCAGTATTTACACTAGCTTTTGAGCAGCTGTCTGGGCAAATGAGAGTTAGGAAGGTGGTAGTAGGTTAGTGTGGAGTATGTCTTTCAGCATATGGATCAGAGTGTCCATAACAACACTATAAATAATGAGTAAAGAAAAGAAAGTAGTTTTAATGACAGCTTTGGTTTAATGCCGAGGGTGAGGACTTTAGAAAGTACTAAGACTTCTGCAGAGGTCTGAGTTTTTGGAGAAATGTTGACAAAAAGTGTCATGGGATGGGTGTTCAGCAGCAGTGTGTTGCATTGAGGTTGGAGGGAATTTTGGAGAATGAGGAAGGTACAATAAGTGAGGAAAGTATGGTCAGGGGACTATGAGGGGTTGATGGTAAGGGGTTGATTGGAATGGTAGACTCTTTTCAGATTTAGGTAATTCTGTGCAGACATAGGACATAAGAGTAGATAGGGCATCATTCTTCAGTGGTGGTGGGTATGCTGGTGCAACTGTTGAAGGGTAAGCATCTTTTTCAGAAAGAGCATTAAGTAAGTTGTGGCTACAGAGCAAAAGAATTTGCTGATACAAATAAAGGCTGTGACATATGGTTTGGGTTTGGAGTGTGTGATTATAAAGACCAAATTGCTGAGGGGTTGGGACTGATAACATTGTAAAAGACGAAGGTTATTGTGGTAGGTCAGTTGACTATGTAAGATGTCAATTTTAATGGTAAAACCCTTTAGGTGGCACGCCACAGCACAGAGAAACTTCCAGAAAGAGACTATGTGGTTTGAGCTTTTCTAGGGAAAAGGAGATTTTCTTTAATTGATTGTAGCATGAATTGGGATTTATGGATGGATGCTGAGGAAACAAAAAGTATTACTAAAAATAAATAAACAAATAAATAAATAAAATAATTAAAAACTAGTTAAAAAGGTTGAAAATATAATGTGAAAATTAATAGTTGAGGTGTTATAACAGAAATAAATGGTCAACACTAAAAAGTGAGAAGTTAGAAAGAAGGTCTTAAAATGATTTATAGAAGCACTGTAATTGAAAGTTCAAAAAGTGGCACTAGGTAACATAATATCACAAGAATATGATGACATAGTGAAACACAGTCTGGTACTCAGTAATTAGGCATGTTCTGAATGGAAGATAGTTGCATAAAAGGCAGTATAAAAAGCAATCTATGTTCATAGGATGTGTGATCAGCATTTCACCAATCCCTCTAACCATTATTGCCAGCAGGTGAATCCTGATGCTGCTGCTTCCTCTCCATTGAATCGGCTCTTCATTCAACTTCACTGAATGGACTGCATATCAAACCTGCTTCCCTGAGAAAAAAATCCAAGCAGTTAACAGGAATCTAACCTGGGTTCTTCCATGGCACAGGCAGGTACACTAACCATTTGCCTATGAAGCTGGTGAAGACTGGTGAAAACAAAAAATAAATAAATAAAAATCAGCCTGACGTGTGGTTTATGGTGAGGGACAAGAAGTAGTTTATATTTGATGGTTAGTTGTGGTATTATTTTTGAATATTTCAGTGTTATTTAAGGTTAGACACATTTTTTAGGTCTGTTTGAAATAAATTTGTATTCATTGAGGAAGCAACGGATCACATTACCATGATTTGAAGGGAGAAAATGGAAAATAATAATAAAAATGACCTTTAAGGCAACAATAGTGCAGAAAGTCTTTTTTCAAATATTACTGTATCATGATTTTTAGGTTTTGTCTGATGCCTCTGATCTGTCAACTACATCTCTTTCCATCACAAAAGTTAGTTTTCCCTCAGCTCATCTTGATGTTCAGCTTTAAAATTTGTATCATTATTGCTGAGGCTGTGCAACAGTGAAAATAGTGTGCCAGCATAATGTGAAATGGATATAATCCTGCCTGTACTTCAGGCCTAGATGATATTAATCTCACTTTTATATATGATAATAAGTATAAAATGATTAGTATGATGGCAATTCTCCACTGAGACATGAAAATTTATTAAAAAGAGATAGAGGGCCTGGCCAGTACCTACCTCAGCTCGGTACCACTGATAGTCACAGAAAAAGGATAGAAAGGAAGACAAAATAAATGTGAACAAAAGCCTTTGGAAATCTTTCCCTTCTTGAGGTAGGAGAGAAGAGGGAAGAAAAAGGGGACAGAAGGGAAAGGTTACTCGCAACCTAAGCCTTGAGGTAAGGCTGGGTGATATGTGGAGGTCAGAGATACTGCATGGTAAGTACTGAGCCATGCCAATAGCAAACCAAAGAGGGTAGCTCAATAAGTAAAGAGAAGTGAACTGAATGTAGCTGAGTGGGGTGGACGGGTGGGAAGGGGTAGGGTAGGTAAAAAATTTTAATTAATGAAGAGGGGTTATAACGAGAGGAAGGGATAAGAAGGGGGTGAGAAATGAATAAGCAAATTGAGGATGGCAAAGAAGCAGAGGTTAACATAGGTTTAGTCCCAGAGGACAGTGGGAGCAGAGGATGTGTTGGAGGGCAAGTTCATATCTCCATAGCTCTTGGGGACTGATGTTAGTGGGATGTTTGTATGGCCAGCAACATCTGATGGCTGATTTCATGTATAGTCATAGATGAATTGTTCGCTTGGGAACAATCAATATCCTGTGGTAGAGCATGCCCTCCAATATGATTGCAGGGACTTTGGTTCATTGCCATCTCGATATTCCTACCTAACACAAGTCCCTGAGAGCTATGAAGATGGGAATTTGCCCTCCAACACATCCTCTCCTGAAGCTAACTAAACCCTTCCCCTTCTGCCAACATAAATTCACTTATTTATTATTAATTTCTCACCCCATTCTCTCCCTTCTTCTTGTTCTACATATGTGTGTGTGTTTTGTGTGTTTCTATATTTTAATTAAAGCTTTTTACCATCCCGTCCCCACCTACCCAAACCCTCCCCCCGTCCCACTCAGCATTATTCAGTTCACTTCTTGATCTATTCTCTTTGATTTGCTATTGGCATGACTCAGTACTTACCATGCAATACCTCTAATTTACACTATCATCCATCTTTACCTCACAGTCTAAGTTGGGAGTAACCTTTTTCTTCTGTCCCCTTTTTCTTCTCTTCCCATCTCTCTCCTACCTCAAGAAGAAAAACATTTCTGAAAGCTTGTGTTTACATTTATTTTGTCTTTATTTGCCTTTTTTGTGTGGCTATCAGCAGTGTCGAGCTGACGTAAGAACTGGCCATCCACTCTCTCTCTTTTGAATAATATTTCAGTATAAAATAATTCTATCCTGCAGGCTTAGCCGTAAAGAAAATTCATTAAAGGGATTCAATCACTTCTTTCAGTGTGCTAGTTTGAGGTCATTACAGACATTTTTCGAATTCAGTTTGGTGTAAGTTTTCACAAAAAATATATTCAGACAAGGCTTATATCTTGAGATACTTTAGTGCAAACATTTGCCATGATCTATTATTTTTCATCTATAATACCACTACATATACAGAATACATTATACATGCTGGACATTTGGAGCCCTGTCTTATCCTTCACAAGACTCACATTTTTTCTGGATGCCCTAATACAAGTTTAATGAATACAGATTTAATGTTGTCTCTCTTATTCCATACTAAGCTGTCAGTGATAGAAATTTAAAGTTTCTTGGTGTGGTCCACAAGGGTATTCTTATTTCACATTGCTCCTGAAATGTGCAAATGCTGACAATGGTAGCATCCATTTTCATTCAAGACTTCTGATTCAATGGGTTCACACCTGTTAGGATCTTGGAAACATTTCCTTCGTGCATTAGGGTTCTGTGAAGAATGTGATTCTATGGCAGGTGCTGGTAGCTAAATGTTTGTTCAAATTCCATTTCTTATAACTGAGTTTTTTTAATACAATATGTATCTGCACTCTCATTTGCAGTTGTGGTGGATTCACATCTCTGGCATGCTTTATCTTCTTTTTTCTACATGCACCATGTTCTACTTTTTGTGGCAATGAATGTCATCAAAGTTCTCTTTAGTTAATAGACTTACTTTGTAATGGATGAAGCATAACTGATCTCGCATCCAATGGCATGACTATGTAAAAATAAGATACTGTATTATTCTGATGGAAATTCACCAATGAGATGCAAAACAATTATTTAGAAGAGATAGTGTGGGTGGCTGTTACTTACATCAGCGCAATACCACCAATAGTGACACAACAAAGTTGAAAATTAATGTTGGAGCAGAAGCTTTCAGGAATCAGTTACTTTGTCAGGTATAAGAGATGAAGGAGCAGAAAGGGGATAAAAGGAAATGGTCACTCACAACCTAAAGCATGAAGTAAGGATGGCATGAAGGATGATAACTATTCACACCATCCTGATCTCATGCCTAGGTTGAGAGTAATTCTTCCCTTCTAGCCCCTTTCTACTCCCTCCTCTCACATAGCTGATTAAATAATTAAATTCTGGAAGGTTGTGTTCCAGCATTCGTTTTCACCTTTTTGTGTAACTATTGCTGGTACTGTGCTAAGTACTGGTCAACCACTCTATCTCTTTTGAAAAAAAGTAAGTTATGGCAGTTGACCGCATAGTATTACTCCTCCACTTGGCAGTCAATCTTGGAAATTAACCACTTGAACTTGCTGTCTAGAAGCTCAAGTAGATTTTATTGACTAATATTGCAGTGTGACAGTTGCAGTAAACCAATGGTCCTTGCTCTCACTTTTTATGACTTTGTGCACTTTGTCTGTCGCATAAGAATGTAAGTCATTTACTTAATATAATTTAAATACTGTAATGTTTTTAGGACTGTTCCAGCGTGCTGTTGCACAGAGTGGCACCGCATTAATCCCTGGATCATTCAGCAGATTTTCAAAAGAGAGAACATACCGTTTGGCTGAAGTTCTGGGCTGCAAGACTAAGGACTCACAAGTTCTCTTGGACTTTTTCCTTAAACTGCCTGTGAAAAATCTGATAGAAGCTCAAAATTTTGCATTGTCTGAGGAGGTTGGGCCATAGTCTCTACATATATTATATTATATTATATTGTGTGTATATATTTCAACATCTGCATGTACGCCACTGGATTGATTTCAACAAAATTTGGTAGACATATCACTTACTGTCTGGAAAGATGAGGTGATGAGATAGACAGAGGGAGGGGAGTAGGAAGTGGACAGCTCCAGGTAGGAGGGGGAAGGGAAGCAGAGAGGTGGCAAACAGAGGTAGGGACAAAAATAATAAACAAAATGATATGGAAGGAATATATAGACTAATAGAAAATTGGAATAAATAAGTACCTAAGTAATGTAAGATTTCTTAGGTAGTTATTTATAATTATTTATGTATTAATCAGAGTTTCTTCAAGTTAGTTATGGTATTTTAAAAATTTAGATTTGATTTTTTGTATTCCTTTGTAATAAATTGTGCTACTCTGTGAGAATTGATGGAAACCGGTGGATCCCAGTGATCTGATTTTTAAAACAAGAACTGTTTTAATTGCAAGATTAATCATCACTCTTGTCAACATACTATACCAAGAAGTCCACTGTAAATTTGTGTAACCCAGGGACCAAAGTGCTTAGGTCATTGGTTCCTATACTTACATACTACTGAAACTAACTTCAGCTAAGAATAACACATACACACACCCATGCCTGAGGGTGAACGGGAACCTCCGGTGGGAGCAGGCATGCAATCTGTGATGTGGGGCCTCAGACCATGTTGCCATCCCCACGTGGCAAGAAGTCCTCCATCATGGCAGTTGCATCTATAGCAACAATCAGTTCATCCTGTAATATGCCTTCACAGCCAAAAATTGTCACCCAACCCAGAAACAGATAATCTGTGCTTTGTTCCTTCAGTCACCCACATTCTCAATGCCTTGCCTTAAAGTTTGTGTCTCAGTACCATGTAAGGAGGACTGGAGCAATTGAATCACATTATTTGCCAGGGTTTTGATTTCCTGTCATACTTTGAAATGAGGAATACTCTATCTACCATTCTATCTGTTCCTCCCACAGTGGTATTCTATAAGCCATAGAACATATGCCAGATCCTTGTTCTTCCCTACTACACCCCTGCAACAAATCCCTTGCCTCATAGTTCATAATGTTGCAATAGACCTAGATGAAAGGCCAGCTTCATACATTATCTTACCACCACCTACTCAGTGTGGTCACAGGCATCTCTTAGCAAAGGCAAGGATACTCTTGAAAACTGTCATTAATGTACAAACTGTGCTGGTTTCTACATGGGCATGACAACTAACATGCTATCTGCCCACATAAATGGCCACTGACAAACTGTGGTCAAGTGCACTGGCAGGAACTCTCCCTACAATATATCCTCCATTCCCATTCTCCTACTGGCCTCAACATTTTGATAGTCTCTTTTCCATAACTGCCTATCCCCTTCCCTGCTTGCACTCGAGGCCTACACATGCCTTCCATTCCAATTACACTCTCAACAGTCATTTTCTTCTCTTTCTATCCCTCCCCCTTCCTAAATAAAAAATTCTACACCTAATGCCCTTATGATGTCACCATTTATTCCCAGCATAGTCTGCCTGGCAGCAATAGCATCTTTCCTCCCCTGTACCCTGGTATCCCTCTTCTTCGCCACACTATGCTGCCTCCTTACACCCACCACTAAGTGCTCTGCCCATCAGGCAAAAGCACGATCACATTGTGCAGTCTAGTACGCAGTCAATGCTCATGTCTGTACGAATTGCGTGTGAATGTGTGTGTGTTTTCTATTTTGGACGGAGGCCTTTTGGCTGAAAGCTGAAATGATGTTAAGCAGTATTTTTATTATTCCTATCTCCATATGTCCTCTAGATGGTGAGTAGCAGTCTATCCTTTATGTGATATTGTTGTCATTCTGCCCTGGGCTTTTCAGTTGTTCACTTTTGCCTCACATGTTTTCTTCCCTCTTAAAATTCAATTTGACAACCAATTTTACTTGCAGAGAAAGAACTGCAATACACCACCTAAAAACTGATGCGGATTATGTTATCCTACCAGCAGACAAAGGGTCTCTCTCTCTCCCTTCAACCCTACTTCTTCCCACTTTCCTACCATCTAGCTGTTTTGTGAAATCCATAAACCCCACCATACAGGACACCCCATTCTAACTAATTAATGTTTCCCCACAGAGACAATATTTGGTTCTATGTACCAAACATTAAGAGCATTATCTGTAACTTGTATTTCTACAAACCACAGTTTCCACTCTTTTACCAAACCTCCTCATAACTGTTGATGACATCTCCCATTACACTGATGTACCTAATTCTGATGGCCTTGTTACCAAGAAATATTACAGGTTGGGCAGAGAAAAGTAGCCCCTGTGAATATAAAGGTGAAATTACATAAACTAAGAGCTGAAATAGAATTAATGTTTATTTACAAAGAAAAATAAATGTATGGTTCTTGTTGTGGTCTTCAGTCTATCCTGAGCAAGCCTCTTCATCTCCTCATAAGAACTGCAACCTTCTTCCATTTGAATTTGCTTACTATATTCATCTCTTGGTCTCCCCACACACTTTCCTCCAATACTAAATTCACAATTCCATGATGTCTAAGAATGTGTCCTACCAATCAATCCCTTCTTTCAGTCAAGGTATGCCAGAAATTCCTTTTCTCTCCAATTCTGTTCAGTAACTCATTAGTTACATGATCCATCCACCTAATCTTCTAAATTCTTCTGTAACACCACATATTAAAAGCCTCTATCCTCTTCCTGTCCGCACTGTTTATTGTCCATGTTTCACTCCCATACAAGGCAACACTCCACACAAATGCCTTCAGAAAGGACTATCTTATGCTTAAATTAATATTTGATGTTAACAAATTTCTTATTTTCAAAAATGCTTTTTTTTCCATTGCCATTCTGCATTTTATATCCTCTGTACTGCGACCATCAAACATAATTTTATTGCCCAAGTAACAAAACTAATTTACCACATTTATTGATTCATTGCCTAATTTAATTCCTTCAGCATCACCTGATTTTCTAAGACTTCACTCCATTACCCTTGTTTTGCTCTTATTAATGTTCATCTTATATGCTCCTTTCAACACACTGTCCATTCCGTTCAATTGCTTCTCCAGGTCCTATGCTGGTACTGACAGAATTACAGTGTCATCAGCAAAACACAAGGTTTTTATTTCCTCACCCTGAACTTTAATTCCTTCTCCAGATTTCTCCTTGCTTTCTTTTATAGCTTGCTCAACGTACAAATTGAATAACATTGGGGAAAGGCTACAAACCTGTCTTACACCCTTCCCAACCTGTGCATCCCTTTCATGCCCTTCAACTCTGATAACTGCTGTCTGGTTTTTGTACGAGTAGTAAATAACCTTCCGTTCCCTATATTTTACTCCTGCTGATTTCAGAATTCGAAAGAGAGTATTCCAATCAACATTGTCAAAAGCTTTTTCCAAATCTACAAAAGCTAGAAATGTAGGTTTGCCTTTCCTTAATCTATCATCTAAGATAAGCCGTAAAGTGAGAATTGCCTCCCGTGTTCCTACATTTCTCCTGAATCCAAACTGCTCTTCCACAAGGTTGGCTTCAACCAGCTTTTCCATCCTTCTGTAAATAATTCGAGTTAATATTGTGCAACCATGACTTATTAAACTGATGGTTCTATAATTTTCACACCTTTCTGCTCCTGCATTCTTTGGAATGGGGACCTCTGTCAATTTCTTCTCTTAGTATAGTATCTCCTATTTCATCTTAATCTACTTCCTATTTCCATCCTACAATATTGTCTCAAAGTTCATTTCCTTTTTGTAGAGCTCCTCTATATACTCTTTCCACCTTTCAGCTTTGTCTTCTTTGCTGAGAACTGGTTTTCCATCAGAGTTCTTTATATTCATACAGCTGCTTTTCTTGTCTCCACATGTTTCTTTTATTTTCCTGTAGGCAGTAACTATTTTCCCCCCTATTTATACATTCTTCTACAGACATGCATTTGCCTTCTAGCCACTCCTGCTTAGCTATTTTACACTTCATGTCAATGTCATTTCTTAGTCGTCTGCTCTCCATTTTGCCTGTTTCATTTACACATTTTTATATTTTTTCCTTTCATCAATTAAATTTAGTATTTCCTGTGATATCCAAGGACTTTTTGTAGGTCTTGCCTTTCTACCTATTTTGTCCTCTGCTGCCTTCACTATTTCATTACTCAATGCTACCCATTCTTCTTGTACTGTTTTATTTCCTCCAGTTTCTATCAATTTTTGCCTCAAGAACTTCAGGTTCCTTCAATTTATGGAAGGTTACAATGTATGGAAGATGCTGAAAGTGACCCCCTGCAACATCAATAAACACACAACTGTGCATGTATCAGCATATTCAGATAAACTCAGCATAAATTTCAAATATCAATGGCAGCAATTTCACAGCTAATCTTGTATTTCAGTTCCTTTATTGCATGGGTAATTTTTTTTTTCTTTCATTTTTTCTTTTCTTTCTCTTCAAGCTATAATGATTGGGTGGGGGGGGGGGCATGTTCAGTATTTTGTCTGTCACAATAACAATGTGGTGTACGGGATATGTTATGATAAATAAATAACCGGTACACGCCACATTAACTGAATAACACACATTTATTGCGGATTGCTTGATACATTCGAGTACACAATAGTTGAGTCCAAACAATACTCAAAGGCCCGCGTGGGCTCTCTCTATATCAGCTCAAAGATATTCCATTCCAGGTGGAGTCGATCTCGACGTCACCACAACAACACAAAATATAGTTACATTACATTGTTATATAGATATTTTGTATTTTCAATCTACTTGGTGCTCCTTGCTGATATAAACCAAATAATGTGTTGTTGCATCCAACAAACATGGCATGGAAGTCACATTTCATTCCTCACAGAGGACATTATGGATCTGTTCCAGGGATACCTTAGACTTGTAGCATGCTGCCCCATCTTGCTGAAAGAAGCAGTATTGTCTTTCATATTCAGCAAAAAAAAGGATAAAAAAATTCAATATATGCAACCCTGCTGAGGGTAGTATAAAAAAAATTGGTTTAATGTTGCACATTCCTGTTACACAACAACAAATGCCAAATTTTGCTTCATGGAGTGGTTGCTGGCATACAGTGTTAGGATTTTCTGTTGCCCAGTATCTTGTGGTCTGTGAATTCACATGACTGGTAAGATTAAACGATGATTCACACTCGTGATTCAAAAGAAAGAGTGTACTTCTGGTGTACAAACTGGAGAACTTTGTTATATTACATTTGCACGTATACATGGGTGCACCAATTTTCATATGGCTTCTCTCTCTCTCTCTCTCTCTCTCTCTCTCTCTCTCTCTCTCTCTCTCTCTCTCTCTCTGTTTCTGCATACTTGACCCCAAAAATTTCATGAATTTCTGTAAACAACTCTGTTTTTACATATGCTTCCACAATGTCAATTCTTTCTTCTGTCCAGAAAGTCTTTTTTCAGACTGCAAAGAGAAATGTCTAGCTCCACAGATGAGATAAACTGAAATGATGACAGAAGGATGGTAGCAGTAATTGCATACTACTGAATCTATTCAAAAAGTGAAATATTGCTTTCACACTCAACGGGGAGGTGGACTTCTGTGATCCATACTATCCTATACCTTTCCCAATGCTGGATTGACTCAAGACCTACAATCTAGTTCCTGATCACAAAAACCAACGAAATGCTCACCCACAATTACTATTTCTTTGAAAGTATCACCTACAAACAAACATGTGCTACAGCAGTGAGCATCCACATCCTATGCTAACCATTTCATGGACCACCTATAGGAATCCTCCCCTAACCACCATGGGAAAAAAACACCACCACATGGTTCAGAATAAAAGTGTTGAAAATTTCATAATTTAGACTGAAGGTGAGGGCACCGTGTTGACATACCTCCAAAACATCAACAACTTCTCCACATTCACTTCACCTGGTCCATTACGAACCAGCAAACAAATTTTCTCATTGTCAACCTCCACTGCAAGGATTATTGTTCTGTATTTGACAAGTCCCATTACATAGTAATATTACATGTCCAATTCAAGGATGGCTACATCATTACCTGCAGCCATACCAAATTTGTGGGTGCAAACAACTAACAATGTGTTTGATCTTACAGCTGACACCTGGGACTATGCCAAGAAAGTCCCTTCCCTACTTCCTAGCCACCCATAGTCACTGCTTCTTTGGTGACAAGGAGTCCCTCGCAAATAAGCCTACCACTCTCTGAGACCTTCACAGACTCAAATTACCCTCCCAACCTTGTCTCTCCAGGCACCTCCAACATACCATTTGCCCACTGCCTGGTGACAAAAACAGTCCCTTTGTGACTTATTGCTGCCCAGAACTGCAGCAACTTAATCAGTCTATAAAAGGTTTTTGACAGCCTCTCATCTTGCGCTGAACAGAGGAATATTGTACCCACTGTCCTCCCCATCCCTCCCATGGTGTAATTCCACCAACCTACACAATTTCACTGTTTACCTCTACTCCACTCCTGTTCCCAGTCCCTTGCTTCAACGTTTATATCAATGTAACAGGCCTACATACAAGATACCAGCATTCTACTCCAGTCCTGTGAGTGGCATTATATCAAATGCAAGGCTGCCTGTGAAAGCTGCCATGTGATCTACAAACTGGACTGCAACCACTGGGCTGCTTTCTGTGTGGGTATGACAATTAACAATCCCTCTGTGTGCATGAAAGGCCACTGGCAATCTATGACCAAATAGACTGCTTGACCATCTACTCTCTGGACATGCTACCTAATGCAATGACTGTTCATGGTCTGTACCATTTGAATCCTCTGTACCAATGCCAAATTTTCTGAATTATGCAGATTATAACTTTCCATATAATCTATCCTCTGTTCCCTTCATGCTCCTGGTCAGTACCTTCACTAGCCCCTTGTTCCCCAACTACTTGACCCCTTCCTTGCAAGTAATTCAACCCTATATACACCTTACAATCCACCTACACATTCACCAGTCTTTTTCCTGTTCTCTCCTTCTGTACTTTTGTTTCTTGCTCATTCATACCACTTCCACCACGGCTATTCATATAGCAAGTAAACCTTAGAACAGCTTGGTGTGGCTTCAAGATAGAACCCTGTGACTGTTAGCAAACAGATAGAACCCTGTGACTGTTAGCAAACATTATCCACATATAAACAACAGTTTTTGAGAGATGTCATTATTTTAAACTAATAATACTTCCATGTCAATTTCAATGTTACACCCCTTCAAAAATGTTTGCACAATAAGTAACTATGCCTATTTTATTTTTCTGGAAAATAAAATGTCAAATATGCTGTCTGCTGAATTTGCCTGGCATGTGCTGCCAAAAACAAAACAAAAAAGTTACTGAAAGCAGCTCATAAACTGAAACATTTGGTAGTGGTAACTCCATGCTAACTGGCAGTATACTGGCAAGAGACTGTAGTGTGCTTCATAAAGTCATTTGAGCACTGTCAGCTACCAGCCGAATTCACAAGTCTTTGCATGTTTTTGGAAAAAAATGAAATGGTGGAAACTTATTAATTGGACAACTCTCATAATAAGATATATTATGCAAATTTTTATTGCTGCTATGCACTGTTTTCAACTCAGGATGTAGGCCTTGTGTTACCTATAATAGTAGACTATTCTATACTCCTTACCTTCTTAACTTTTGAAATATTATGAAAATACACTGTGTCTGTGTCAACTACATTGGTTTTCAATTGAACTCAATGGATCAATAACAACTGACTGAACTTATTAATAGCATTCACTCTACTTCCAGCCATTTCTGATTTATCACTATAGTTTTAATATCTCTTTAGAAATAGTGTCTTTATAGGATTTTTGATTTAAATGGTGGGATTATTTTCTAATGTAATAAACTTTTACTTAAAATAGGAGAAACGAAGAGATGTACTGTTCCCATTTGTTCCATGTGTAGAACCAAAGATTGATGGTTATGATCCAGTACTTCCTGATGAACCAAAGTCCTTGATAAAAAGATGTTCATTTTCTGAAGTTC
The DNA here is from genome assembly GCA_026315105.1 of Locusta migratoria. NCBI lineage: Eukaryota > Metazoa > Arthropoda > Insecta > Orthoptera > Acrididae > Locusta > Locusta migratoria. The sequence continues at coordinate 705,059,520 of CM048745.1, read as the reverse complement.
CTTTCATTGTTGGACTTAATTCACATGAGGGAATAGCCTTTTGCAAAGGTAAGAACATTATTTAAAGTTCCATTTTTTCATATAGTTAAAAAAAGAAAAAAAGAAAAAAAAAGTAGTACGAATAGTGTTTCTGTTTTACAGATGTAATACAGGACACAAGAGTACGGGAAGAAATTGCAAATGACTTCAAAAGGATGATACCATTAGATATGAATATTGATGATACCAGTGATTTAGCACATGAAGTTGCAAAAGAAATCAAAAATTTTTATTTTGGAGAACTGCCATTGTGTGAAGAAACTGTTGAACAATTTGTGAATGTATGTAGAAGTTGTATCTTTCATTATTTGGAGGCAACAAAATCAAAATCTTGGCTACTCTAATAAGTTTAGAGAATTGACAATAGTATTTTCTAATTTTACACTTGACTTAAATTTTCAAAATTAGTTTTCAGCTTTCATAATGTTTTTGATTAATTTCTTTGAAGACAAACAGAATATTCTTCATAAATTCTGATATCAAGGATAAGTATCTATTTTGGGATGGTTAAAAGAGTAAACTTTAATATTAACTCAGTCACATATAACATGCTTAGACAGGAAAAAATGACAATTTACACCTTGCACAGTATAGAGTAAGACAAAGAAAAACCATTAACTCTCAATGTTCCTGTTTAATTACTTTTATTTTACACAATCTCAAAACAGATCTGAGCCTAATCATTGTCCCTACAGACAAAGGTTCCATAATTATGGTGATGAATCACATTGACTGTATGCCAGAAGGCTTCCACCAGTTGTTTGACTTGTTTACCTACACATTGTGTCAGATCAACCCTAACCTAAAAGTCCAACATTATCTACAATCCCTGCTAAAATCCTATGGCCCTTCCCAGAACCTCTTCCCTCAGTCCATCTCTGTCCCCACACCATCATCACCCTGCATACTTACCTTCTACATGCTTTTGAAAATTTATAAACATAGTAATGCTGAATGTCTTATGGGGTTTGATTACTGTTCTCCCACTGAAATAATTTTGACCCTCATTGACCAGCATCTCCAGTCAATTATTTGAAATTTAGTTTCCCACATCCAAGATGTCAAACACTCCCTTCACCAACAGTCCACCATCTATACCCCTTTACCTCCTGGATCCTTACTCATCACTGATGATGCCACCTCCCTGTATACCACTATCCCATATGCACATGGTCTTGCTGCTCTCAAACACATTTCTCAGTGTCCTTCAGACTCCAGCCCGAATACCTCTTTCCTCTAATCCAGGGGCGGCCAAACGCTGCACGCGGCATGTGTGAGCTTAGCGGCGCACGCGTGCTGCACACGAGCAGTCGTGGACTGGTATGGGGCAGCAGCAGCAACATGCAGTGTGACAACAGGCATGGCGACCACTACATAGCGAGCGTTACACTTCAAGCACCAGAATATGCAGAGTGAATCGAAGAAACGGACAACTGGGGTTTGCTGTTTTTTAAAGAGGAATATGAATATCAGTATTCCTTTGTGGAGAAAGGCAAAATTGTGTAATGTTTTATGTGGCCATATTCTCACTGGTCAGCGGAAATTTACTGTTGAACGCCATTACAAAATATTTCACAAGGACGAGTAGATCTTATTTTTGGATTCTGAGCGGATGGGGAAATTGACTAATCTGAAAAAGAGCGATCAGATGACGCCAGATAAAGCCGAATGTCAGTTGCTTTTGTTATGAGAGGTCTATAACTTTATTTTGTCACGTCTTCCTTGTAACCATGCAAGGCAAAATTAACTGATTTGGGGAAATGAGCGAAAAAGTGAAAGCTTTCACTAGAAAGTTTGCACTGTGGGAACGACAGCTCCAATCAGATGGTGTGGCGCATTTCTCTACTCTGTCTTCTGTCCAAGAAAAGAGCTACACTGAATATCTGAATATGTTTTCCTAATTGTTACCATAAAGGAGGAATTTCTCAAGTGATTTGAAGATGTATCCCAAGCTTCTGAAAGGTTTTCGAGATCATTTGCTCTTTCTGTAGATAATATTCATCCTGATCTGCAAATGGAACTAATAGATCTACTGTGTAATTCACGTCTGAAATATAAGTTCCTGTTGGCAAGACGTCTAACAGAATTTTATCAAGACTTTCCACAACAAGAGTTTTCCCGTCTCCATTGTGAAGCGGCGAAGATCATGTCATGTTTGGCTCGACATATATATGTGAGCGATTATTTTCTTTGAACTTAATAAATCATGGTTACGAGCAGACCATGCGTGATGAAAATTTTGCGTAGTTGTTTGCGTTTGCCTGTATGTAGAAATTTTGTACCGGGCATTAATCGTATTGTAAACACAACCAGTGATCATTAATAAAATGAATCATAGGTAATAGGATTCAAACCAGGATTTATTTTCAGCTATCCTATTAACCCTGTTCCTTTATTTGATAAATCAAGCTAGGAAAAAAAAGAAGCTTTACAGAAAGATGCGGTGAGAGGACAGGACAGGGTGTGGCGGGGAGGGGAGGCAAAAGAAGCGGATCGCCGGCCTGCCCCTGCGTGTGTGCTGCACACTGTTAACTGCATGCGTGTGAGTGCACTTCACACGAGCAGAATTTCTGCCTGCCCCTGCTCTAATCCTTACCAATTACACCCTAACAAAAATTTATTTTTCCATTGAAGGAGAAGTATACAATCAAATCTTCGGCACAGCTATCGGTGACCACATGGCATCCTTCTATGCCAAGCTACTTATGGGCCATCTAGAGGAAACCTTCCTAGCTTCCCAAAATCCCAAACCCCTGGGCTGTTTCAGTACATCGATTATATTTTCATGATTTGGACTCAAGGCCAGGACACCCTATCCTCATTCCTTCACAACCTCAACTCCTCTCCCATCAGTTTCTCTTTGTCCTTCTCAATCTTGCATGTCACCTTCTCTTATGTTAACTTTCACCTCACTGACAGCTCCATCCACATTTTTGTCCCCATTAAACTTACTAATTACCAACAGTACCTGCACTGTAACTGCCATCCATTCCACAGCTGTGCCGCCTGTGGATGGTGAATTTGCATTTATGAGAAGTCCCTTAACCAATATGCTGAAAGCCTCACAAAGCCTTTGACAGATAGAAATTATTCTTCTAACCACTGCCCAAACAGTTTTACTGTGCCATATCCGCACACACTACCAACCCTCCCTCCACCACCAATAACTGCCCACCAAACTGCCACAACATCCTAGTCCATCTGTAAGCCCTTCCAAATCTCAAACTATTACCACATCAATCATATTTCTGTAGAAAACCCAGATGCAAGACTACCAAAGCCACCCACCCAGCACTTATTATTCCAGTTTCATCACAGGATTAACCTAACCCATCAGAGACCAGGCTACCTGTGAAAGCAGCCATATGATTTACCAACACTGCTGCAATAATTGCACAGCCTTTTATATTGGCATAACTAAAAACTGTCTGTCTGGCAGGATGTATGGCTACCATAAAACTGTGGCAAAAACAAAATGGACCACCCTGTGGCACAGCATGCAGCTGACCACAACACACTTGATTTCAGTGGCTGCTCTACAATCCAGGCCTTCTGGATCCTCCCCTCCACCACCAGCACTTCTGAAATGCACAGATGGGAGTTGTCCCTACAACACATACTGCGGTCCTACAACCACCCTGGCCCAAACCTAAGATAACTTACCATCCCTACACCCCATGTTTAACAGTCCCTCCTTCCCTCACTAACTATCCTGTATCTTCTTCCAATTCATGTCTTTCTTCCAACTATATATGTCACACCTTTCTGGTATTTTCTTTTTCTTTTTCATTAATATTTCAATATTTAATTATTTTATTTTGTAACTAGCTGGTACCTGGCGCATTGCTGCTGCAGAAGAAATAATTGTGCAAAATAATGTATGAAATTTTATTCACTCATTGAAATTTAATGATACATAAAGGAGAAATATAAATGACATTCATTACTTTGTTGACTTCATTATTCATATATATATAGATGAAGAACACTTACCAGGCGAAGGCGAAGGGGCACAGGGGCACAGGCAGTAATAGCAACAAATAAACACACAGACACACACACACTCAAAAATGCTAGCTTTCGCAGCCTAGCTGCTTCATCAGGCAGAAGGGAAGGAGAGGGAAAAGGAAATGATGAGGGATTTAAGGAAGGGGGTAAGGAGCCATTCCAATCCCGGGACACCAGTGTAAATGTGTGGGTGTATGTGCATTTATTTACCTTCCATTTTTTCCCCCAAGGTAAGTCTTTCCTGTCCCGGGATTGGAATGGCTCCTTACCCCCTTCCTTAAATCCCTCATCATTTCCTTTTCCCTCTCCTTCCCTTCTGCCTGATGAAGCAGCTAGGCTGCGAAAGCTAGCATTTTTGAGTGTGTGTGTGTCTGTGTGTTTATTTGTTGCTATTACTGCCTGTGCCCCTTTGCCTGGTAAGTGTTCTTCATCTATTTTTTACGTATATTTTTTTTCCTGTTAGGAATTTTTTTTATATATATATATAAAATAGAAGGAGACCTTCTAGGTGGGAAAATAAAGACTTTTGACTTACCTAAAGTACAGGCTTGTCGATAGAAACACGAAACACACAAAAACACACAACCATTCGAGCTTTCGCCACCAGTGGTGGCTTCTTCGGGAAAAAGAGGGAGGAAGGAGAGGAGAAAGGGAAGGATACGGGTTTTAAGGAAGTGGAAAAGGAGCCATTCCAATCCCAGGAGTGGAAGGACTTACCTTAGGGGACAAAAAGGAAGGTAAACAAATACACACACACTCACACATATCCGCATCCAGACACACCTAGGCAGACATTTGTCTTAACAGAAGGAGAAAGTAAGAGGACAGAAAAGATTTCGAAAGGCAACAGAGCAATAATGAACGTAAGTAATTGTTAGGTTCAAAAGGATGAAACTAATATTATAGAAGGAGACCTTCTAGGTGTGTGTTTCGTGTTCCTATCGACGAGCCTGTACTTTAGGTAAGTCAAAAATCTTTATTTTATACTACATATATATGGATGTATATACTACATATATATGGATGTGGATATGTGTGTGTGTGTGTGTATTTGTTTACCTTCCTTTTTGTCCCCTAAGGTAAGTCCTTTCACTCCTGGGATTGGAATGGCTCCTTTTCCACTTCCTTAAAACCCGTATCCTTCCCTTTCTCCTCTCCTTCCTCCCTCTTTTTCCCGAAGAAGCCACCACTGGTGGCGAAAGCTCGAATGGTTGTGTGTTTTTGTGTGTGTTCCCTTCACCTGCTTCACCCACCATCTCCCCCTGTCCCTTTCTCTGTCTGTCTCCTCCTCTACCCTCTCTCTGTCCATCTCTTTCCTTCCCTTTCTCTTCATATCCTGTTCTACCTACTCCTCCCCTTCCTATTTATGAAAATACATGTCAATTTCCCCATCCACTCAGAATCCAAAAATAAGCTCTACTCGTCCTTGTGAAATATTTTGTAATGGCGTTCAACAGTAAATTTCTGCTGACCGGTGAGAATACGGCCACATATAAAACATTATGCAATTTTGCCTTTCTCCACAAAGGAATATTGATACTCATATTCCTCTTTAAAATATGGCAAATCCCCAGTTGTCCGTTTCTTCGATTCACTCTGCATATTCTGGTGCTTGAAGTGTAACGCTCGCTATGTAGTGATCGCCAAGCCTGTTGTCACACTGCGTGTTGCCGCTGCTGCCCCATACCAGTCCACGACTGCTCGTGTGCAGCACGCGTGTGCCGCTAAGCTCACACATGCCGCGTGCAGCGTTTGGCCGCCCCTGGATTAGAGGAAAGAGGTATTCGGGCTGGAGTCTGAAGGACACTGAGAAATGTGTTTGAGAGCAGCAAGACCATGTGCATGGAGTCAGCAGCATTACATGACCGGTAAATATCATAACAAGAGCTTTAATGCTAGTAAGTATATCACTGTACGTAACTTATTAGGTATTCAGTGACTTGAAAAGCTATTGAAGGCACATCTTTGAGGTACTGTATGCAGCACGCCAAGAAATAACCTGAGTAATATTATTATTATCTATTTTTTCCTCCCTTCAATTTCCCATGTATTTTGCACACTGGGATTTTAAGATGGATTTTTCTTTCAAAAAAGTGCGCAAATTACTCGAGTAAATACGGTATTCATTCATGGTTTCAATGATGTTCAACATATTGTTCTAATATTTGTCTGTAAGTGTAATAAGGAGAATAAATTGACTTTAATAAGTTTCTCAGTAAAATTGGTATCTTCTTTATATTTATTAAGAACATTATAATTGAACAATTAACATCAAGAAGTTTACAAATTATAATTCCACATATTGAAATGACAGAGGCACAGCTGAGGCTGGACCTCTCAATTAATACTGAATACAGCTACATTAAATTATGCACTTAACCTGCCTGGAAGTGACTTTAAGTATGGAAGTGTTGGTTCGCTGTTTGAAGAATATACTTTAACCAGTGTCCTGAACACTTCAAGGGTATAAGCTATTTGCATTCAAAATTGAATTCAAATCCGTCCAGCTGTTGCAGTGTGAAGAGAAACAAATGTATTAACCCATTGTAAGCTACCCTCCACCATGTACTGTACGATGGCCATATATTAATTCAGGTTAATAAGCTATCTCGATTCCAAATTTTATTGATATCTGTCCATCCTTTTCAGCAAGAAGGAGTAGCAAACATATTAACCCATTGTTAGGTACCCTCTGCCATGCACCATACAGTGATTTATGAAAGGTAGCTCATGTATTAATACAGGGAATAAGCTATTTCCATTCCAAATTTTATTTAATTCTGTCCATCTCTTTCAGCATGAAGGAGTAGCAAACATATTAAACCATTGTAAGGTACCCTCTGCCATGCATCTTATGGTGGATTACGACAGGTAGCCATGTATTAATCACGGTATAAGCTACCTCTGTTCCAAATTTCATTCATATCCGTCCAGCCATTTAAGCATGAAGACTTAACATATGAATTAACTAATTATAAAGCACCCTCAACCGTGCACCATACAAAGTTAATTTATGCCAGTAACCTTCTTGCAAGTGCAATTGCATAAAATACGAACAAAAAGACAAACATTAATTTGTATATATTAGACTATATTTTTATTTTTCAGTTCCATCCCTGCTGCCCCCCCCCCCCCCCACCCCCAAAAAAAACCCACACTCACATCTACACTTCCTCTTTTTCTGCTCTCCCATCTGTTACCTGTACTGCAGTCAAAGCTTGTACTTTCATTCTAATCTATTAGAGCCTTTACAATCCATCATCCAATGCAGAATGATCAGTCCCCATCCTTGCACTGCATCCTGCCCCTGCCGCTTTCCTCTGCTCAAGATGCTTGTCATGGAGTGGCCAGAGATGGTGCCCATGTGGGTGAGTTATGTCTGAGTGATCATGTGAATGTATGCGTTTTTTTCTTTTTTTTTCTGATGAAGGCCATGGTCATAAATTTAAGTTTTGTGAAGGTGATTGTTTACTTTGTGCGCCTGTCTACAATTCAATGATCGTCTTTACAGTGAGTTGTCTATCTTCTATTATTGACATCTTAATTCAACATTTTACCCATAATTCTATTGTGCTCATATACCTGCTTTGAATACTACATCAGCAGTTCTAATGTTACATAAAATCTCTACTGTGATGAGCTGTGGCTGTCATAACAATGTGCCACACAATAAGGCAGAGTTTTTAATTAGATACGTATTGATAATTTAGAAACACAAGGACAGGCACACACTTGATTCATTTCAAGGAGTTTTTTGGGTTCCTACCCAACACAGTGTTGTTATTTAGAATTTACAAGGGTTGATCAACCAAGTTTTGCTTCAATATAAATTCATCAAGGCTGCTTCGTAACATCTTTAATTGGAACTGTACATAGATATTTCTTCAGAAGACAAGTCTTGTTCACCAGCATTTATGCAGAGAACGAGATTGGTTGATTATTGAAACTTGTGATGTATACTATTGAGGTGCCCCTCCTGGAAAAACTGAACATGGTAGTGCAATCACTATAATGTGTGACATGTGTTCTTGAGGTCAGGGTTCACATTTCCAATTGGTGATACAGATCTAGATTGATTTTTTGATATGCTATATCTCCTATGGCAAATTCCTGGTTGGTTTCCAGATAAATACATGCATCTTCATCCTGAGCTTGTGCTCCATCATTGGTATCTAATATTCAACTGCATGTTAAACTACTTCTTCCTTTCAGTTTATGAAATAAATTTTGAGTAATAAATGAAAGTATTGCATATTCACTTTGTCCATTTATGGTGCTTAACCCAGAACTAACAGAAAGGTACTTTGTACCAATTTACTGGATAAGTTCCATTCCTAAGAGAAGTCAATACATTGTGTGGACGTGAGTGTAGAAACAGTTTACTTCCGTGTTTGACATCACATTTTACAAGTCTTCATAGCATATTAAACATGGAAAACAGAGGAATATAACATAAAAGTACAGATATTGTTGTTTTGTACCTTTTCATTGAAATCTACTTGTAACTTGCCATTGGGTATCAGGCAATATGTTTAAAATCCTAAAAATTTTAAAACCTTAGTCTCTACTCATAAAATTTATTAGAATATGTGGACTCAAGACTGTAAATTCTGCATAACTGTAACATCCAAATTTGATATACCCTAAGTTTCACAGTGGTCTGTTAAGAACCAATTGTGTAATTTCAAAGAGAATTTTCATATTTCAACTGTAATATAGTTGATAAGACTGGATTGTGGGAGATGATATACCAGCTTATTGACCTAGTTATTTGTTTCTCAATACGATAAAAATAGTAAAATATAATATGTATTTCCTTTTGCACAGTTAAAGACTGATTTGCGGTATGCATATGCTGCACATGAGACAGTGAGACTTCATACACTGCACAGCTCAGCACCCATATTTTACTACCTGTTTTCTTATAATGGAGGCCTAAATAGTGTAAAGAAACAACTAAGGGCAGAACACTTACCAGGTGAGAAATGACGGAATATTTACAGCCATACCAGAATCTTTTGTTCCAGTGGTTATTTATACTATTGTGGGTGTATTTTAGCTCCATGCAAAACTGAGCAATAAACTCAATGATTTAGTAAATAATCCCACTGTTTAAAATGAGGTTAATGGCATGCACATGAACAAAGTCAGCAAAAATCAAGAACTAATGTGCCTGCACTGAAGGTGTAGATGTAGTCACTTCATCATGTGTGTCGAAGATAAGTATCTAAAATATAAAAAATAGACGAAGATTACTCACCAGGCGAAGGAGCACAGGTGTGACAGCATCACAAATAAATAAATGCACACACACAATCGCAAGCTTTCGCAACCCAGTTGCGTCTTCAGGCAGTAGGGAAGGAGAGGGAAAAGGAAATGATGAGGGTTTTAAGGAAGGGGGTAAGGAGCCATTCCAATCCCGGGAGAGGAAAGACTTACCTTGGGGGAAAAAATGGAGGGTAAACAAATGCACACATGCCCACACATTCACACAGACACAAGTACCATTTATTTATTTGTGATGCTGTCACACCTGTGCTCCTTCGCCTGGTGAGTAATCTTCGTCTATTTTTTATATTTTATTTTTCCTGCTAGGAATTTTTCGTCTTAATAATCGTTTCATATATTTGAAGATAAGTATCTGTTTGTTTGAGCTGCACATTCAAGAATCAACCATGGCTCCAGAATCTCCACCTAGGCAGTGAATAGCACAGGGGTGTAGGAGGGTGTCAAAGCCATCAATGCAGTATGCTTGAATTTGGAAACCACAACATGGCTGGGTCACGTGACTTAGGAGGTGAGGATGGAGAAGCAGGTGGCTTGGTGTTGTGAAGACTGTGTACGATGTAGTCGCTCAACTGTACGGGCAGAGGACGTCTGTGGCCTGTGCTAGAGAAAGCAAGTTTTGCCAAAAGTTCCATGGGGTTCTGTGTGTGTGTGGGGGGGGGGGTGGAGGGGGGAGGGGGTTGTAAGAGAGAGGATCAAGGAGATTCCATCTTCATCTACATCTCAAAAGAGCTGAAAGGACTGTAGGAGTACAAAACAGGTAACAAAATCAGAATCTGCAACAGTCATGGACATTGCTGATACAAAGATAGTGCTGTTGTGCACGTGAAATGCAAGGTCATCAGGACATTTGCCAAAAGTTTTGACAGAAAACACCTACAAGCTCAGAGGAGCAGAATAAGCTTCATTTGAGAGGGAAATTAAATTGGTAACATCTGAGGTGGTTGAAAAGCTATTAGACTTTGTCATTGTCAGCAGGTTGCTGGGTATTCATGTCCCCAGTCACATTTCCCTGAGATGAAGTTGGATGTGCTGGCAACCGGCCATCCATGGTTAGGTCCTCTAAGACCCAGGAAGGGTTCACTCTTCACTCTATTTAGGTAAACCTGTGGCTTTTCCCATTGAGGTGAATATCATCCTATTGGTTGTGTGACTGAGTATTTTGTATGTTCCTTAGTAAGGAGGCTGCAGTGTTGGGCAAACAGTATCATCACAGAGCATGATAGATCTATTATTCCTTATGCATAAAAACAGGTGAGGTAGATGTGGCTTTGGTGGAAGGGTTCGTACATGAGCAATGTGGGAATGGTTCTGTTAAACCAAGGAAGAGAGGTTTTCTGAAGGAAAGACTGATGATCTTTTGATGATGTCAGATGGCTGCACCATTGGTTCTCTGTATAACTTTTCTGCAAGGGACACCTATGAATCTTTCTTGCAACCTGAGTATTCCAAGCAGTACCCCCAGAAGCACTTGTAATGAGCCCCTGTAACACATTAACGGAGCTGTGAGAGTGCGGTGCCAGCTCTCAGTGAAGCTGTTGTCCGAGTGATAGGCCTTAGTGTGGAATTTGTCAACAACACAGAGAGCACAGTTTGCAAAGAGTGAGGACTTTCATTGCTGAGTTTGATTCCTCTTATAGGTAAAGGACAAATGAAATGTGAGATTCATGGTGACATAAATGCTTGGACTACATAGTCTGCTATGGTTTCCTGTAATGTCATGCCTTCATCCATTTACCCGCTCAAGGGTGGTGGTGGTAGGAGGGGGGGGGGGCAATTAGATCAACAGGAATATGGCATAGGTGTCCTTTTGGTATACAGAATTTTCCAAGAGGTAATTGAGTGTGATGTCCTATCTTGCTCCTTTGACAGGCAAAACATACACATGTCCATTAGTGACTGTTGCATTTAACGTTTGGCAAGATGAAACATTTGCCAACAAGGCAACCTTCACACATGGATAGTATGGTCATGGATAGTGGTGTAAACGGTTTGTTTTATTGTGGCAGGAACTAGAGGGCAGGGGTCCCCAATAGATGTTCAACAAAGTACAGTGGTCATAGAGCCAGGGTTGGTCCGAGGTTTGATATAGGTTAAGAAAAGGCAAAGCTATATTTGTGGCTTTATGTACATTTGGAGAAAGCCTTTGACAATATTGACTGGAATACCGTCTTTCAAATTTTGTAGGTAGCAGGTGTAAACTGTAGGGAGTGAAAAGTAGTGTTACTTGGACAAAAACCAGACAGCAGTTGTAAGGGTCCTAGGCATGAAGAGAATGTAGTGGTTGGGAAGGAAAAAAGACAAGAGTGTAACCTTTCTCCAATGTTATTCAGTCTCTACATTGAACAAGCAGTGAAGGAAAGCAAAGAGAAATTTGGGGAAGGAATTAAAGTTCCTGGAGAAGAAATGAAATTTCTGTAATTTGCTGATGATATTGTAATTGTGTCATATTAGATAAGCTGTTCTGTTAGAGACAGCAAAGGACATGAAAGAGCAGTTGGACGAAATAGACAGTGTCTTGAAATGATGAGGAAATAAGGTGAACATTAATGAGAGCAATTCAAGGGTAATGGAATTTAGTATAAGAAAAATTGGTGATGCTGGAAGAATTAGATTAGTTAACAAGATGATAAAAGTAGTAGATGAGTTCTGTTATTTGGGTAGCAAAAAACACTTCTGATGGCCGAATTAAAGAAGATATAACATACAGAATAGCTATGGGAAGAAAAGCATTTCTAAAGAACAGAAATTTGTTGACATCCTGTATTGTTTTAAAATTTAGAAAGTCTTTTCTAAAAGTATGTATCTGAAGTGTAACAGTGTACAAGAGTGAAACCTGGGCAATAAGGAGTTAGGACCAAAAAAAGATAGAACTTCTTGAAATGTGGTGCCACAGATGTATGCTGAAGATTAAATGTGTAGATTGTGTAACTAATGAGAAGGTAATGAATGAACAGAATTTGGAAGAAATGAAGTTTGAGGCATATCTTGACTAATTGAAGGGATCGATTGGTGGGACACCCAAAGTACAGCAATGGCTGTTGCAAGCAAGCTGGGCCATGGTCGAGCTAGTTGTATAACTCATTTTCCACTTATTATTTATTTTAATCATTTTATTGCCTGTTACTTATAACTTATTGTTGAGAGTATTATGTATTTCCACTATTCCTGGTTTGAAATATTTTTGCTCTTGTTCTCATTTCTCTATTGTTTTTCCTTCAATTTAATATCCATTTGCTTTATTTTGCTTCATGCTCTCCAGCATTTTTCTGCATTTCATTTTTTCTTTTTTTATTCATTTATTTCTTACTGCTATTTGTCTCTGACTAATATACTTCCCTTTTTGCCACTTAGAAGTTTTCAAATTGTGTGGGGTGTTGGCTTTGCTCAGCTTATAGGTGCGAGTCAGTTTATATATCCCTATATAGGAATATGCCTTTTATTCAGAAGACACTGAAAACAGAATGACTCCTACATGACAGGTAGTACTGACACTTCTGCAATTTCATATTTCTTTATATTGCCTACCTTTAATTGCAGATGAATAATTTCTACCAATATACAAGTACTATTTTTAATGCTAAAATTATGTCACTATTGTTGCCACTAATGAAAAATAAATGTGTTCTGTTTTAATAGGTGCAACTCATGGAGATGAACTGAATTACTTATTCAGTAAGTCTACAAGTGCCAAAGATATTCAACCAAAGGATCAAAAGATTATATCTCAAATGACCTGTATGTGGTCAGATTTTGCAAAGACAGGGTAAATATTTAACATATGAAGTTATTTAATATGCTTATGGAAATTAGACTGGATTGCTCAGCTTTTCTGGTCATTATAATTCTTAGTAGTCTCAATGAGACTACTCCTGGATCCAAAAATTGACACAACTCTACATGTTGGTGAATTCTGCTGGTTTTGTCCCCCACAGAATATAGGTGCCAAGACAGTAAATTGTCATCTTATACAGATCTTGACTATGCATATGCTGTCCACCACAAATCCGATCCCTTACAGAACAGCACTTTCAACAATATATTACACTTGAAGACTGTATTCTAACACTCAGGCCAGTCACCACAAAACATTGTGTATCAACGTGAGTTAGTACTGAACAATAAAATGTGGGTAGTTTGCAACTCATCTCAAAGACATTCACTGAGCCATGACAAGAATATAAAAAAAGACCTTGTACACACATAAATTAAAGCATTTGTCTACAGCCTTTGTAAAAAAAATATACAGGACCTCTCATTCATATAATCATACAGATGCAATTCACAGATACACAATGGTCATCTCAGGCTGTTGCATTCTGAGCCGGAGATCATGGTTGTGTGTCTGAAGCGTGACTGTGTGATTTTATTAATGAATGTATGGGTCTTTTTCTGACAAAGGCTGCAGACATAATCTTTATGTTACATTGTATGAGTATCTTTATGTGCCTTTCATGGCTCAATGAATGTCTTTGCAGTAAGTGAAAACTATCCTTATTATATTGTTTAATTCCAATCTATGTAAGTACTGAGTTCGACATACTACTAAGAGGAAAACCCATGTCTTTATTAGTCAAATTATCTGCCTAACTAATTTCTTTAGTTTTCTAATAAACACTATTTCCAAAACCAATTTTAGCGATGAGTATCACGGTCTCAATAAATTTCACTGTGCCCCTAATATAGACAATATTTTGCTACCTCCAATTCATCAGTTTGTTGTGGCCTCACGAGACAGCCATATTCTGTGCAATGATCATGTATGTGTCAGATAGCTGATTTAAGTCATCCCACATTAACATGGAATCACCTATGAATGCACGAATGCACCAAGAGGTGCCCTAGTCTTATCAGATGGACAAAGTACTCTCTCCATGTTATGTTTTCTTTAGATTGTATTTGCACCAGCTATAACTAGGGAAGGTGCCTCACTGACGTAAGGTATAAAGACCAAAGATATATGTACCTCTTCACATGCTTCTGGAGATGGTGCAAACTTGATAGACCAGTGTATCTGTTTCTCATAGGATCCTTTTTCTTCAGCAGAGCCATCAAGTTTTCAAGTTTCTCAGTTGAAACATTTGCTTCAGAATAAGCATATGCTCTTCATACCATAACATTATCTTAACACATTGGCTGCTGTGATGACATCAGAGGCACACCAGAGCTGCCTGGTATGGCTGCTGCCGGCCACAAGGCAGCCAACATTTTAAGGATGTCACTACATTGGTACCATGGAGGGCAATACTCAGCATGTAGCTGCTGATTTATATTTGTCAGATTTTGGTGAATGCACTGTCCCAAAGTACCAAACAAATAGAAAAAAGGTTAGCTTCCATTGCTTCAAACATCTGAAGACAGATGCAGTGGTCTAAAAAAAAACATTAAGTGATAGGTCTCGGAGGACACACAAGAAAGCTATCATTTACATATCTCCAGAAGCACAATGGTTCCAAAGCTGAGGTCATTTGTGACCTATTTTCAGGGTTCCTCATAATTGGTGACCAAGGGCAGTAGACCTGCCTACCTTATAGCCAAACCATCATTCTCTTTCCCGTAAGTGAAAAGTATGCAGATGTCAGCAAATGAAGATGAAGCTTTAGTTTATTATTAATCTAGCTCAAGAACTCTCATGGAAAGATCTGTGTGAATAATGACACTACATGAGATATAACAAGTAAATATGAAGGATCGAACCTCAAAGATTTCTGTAATTGACTCAAATCAAATCCACCAATTTGAGGAGCTAACAACAGACATGAAATGCTTCACCAGTTTGGAAATGGGTACCCCAATGTATTTATTATAGTCCGTAAATGGTTACACCTTTCTTATATATCTTTGGCATACTATACAATATTGGTGGAATAACAACACCAGAATTAAGTTTCTTGCACAAAGTTTGCAAAAGATGCTTTGGAGTGAGTCTACCATAGTTCAACAGATTCCTTCTCATCTTGAAGCATCATAAGGAAAGACACATTGGCACTGTGATATTACCTTTCAACTAAGGTGTCAGATGGGCCCCCAATGCAATTGTTGCAAAAAGGTAAATTTTGCTTCCACTCTGTGGAGACTGTGTGTGATCTGCTCCATAGAACAAATAGTGCAAGACTCTTTCAGTTTTGAAAATAAGGATATTGTTGAAACATTTGTAGAAGAAGCCTTGTTCTGGTGCTGCCATTCTGTGAACATTGTATAGTCACTGTCCCCACCACCACCACCATTAGATATTAAAGCATTCAGTCTGGAGCATAATGCCCATAATAAAATTCCTCAATGATCCCCTATTTAATGAAAACATTGATGTATCATCTGATGTTATGCCTTTTGTTTCAAAATCATTCTTGACCAAATACAAGTACTTTCTCCTTGGCCTACTTTGACTCCTCTTACCCTCTACTGGTGCACTTCGGTTGCACAGTGGTAGAGTGCCAGACTACAAATCCAAAGGTCGCGCGTTCGATCCCTGCCAGTTCCGAGGATTTTTATCTGCCACTTTCCACTTCTTTCACCTCTAGCAGTGTTGCTAATGTGAAAAATACCGAGTAGCACCGTGGTTCGGAATCCACGTTAAACTGTAGGTCCCCCTATAACTGGCTGGGTTAGTCAGTTCGAAGGTTGGAGGAAGGAAACGGCATACCACCTCCAAACAGGACCATGCCTAGTAAAGCACTGTGGTGTTAAAACAATCTTCGGATTGTTGACTGCTTCCTATTTTTTTTTTATCCTTTACTGCCATGAGCCTCTTAGGTGACCTTGGCTTCCAAGTAACATAACCCTACCATCTCAGCCTGTTTGCTCTAATGGCTTCATCATTCAAAATTTTTTGCTGATTTCCTCATTATGGACACCGTGCTGCCATTGTTCCCATCTCTTAGTACCTGCAATCATCCTTGCTCCTTTCATGTCTGTAACCTCAACCTTATTAATGATGTCACACCCAAACAAAAAAAGTTGGTCAAAAGCTGGAGCAGTGCACTGCTAACTTAGTCTTGTTGCTAACTTCTTTATTACAGAAGAGAATAGATCAAAGCTGAGCACTCACTCTATAGGCTTTGCTACACCTTGATTCCAGTTCTTTCACTATGTTGCCATCCTTTGAGAAAATACATCCTAAGTACTTGAAACTGTCCACCTGTTTTAACTTTGTTCCTCTTATTTGGCACTCAACCTGTTCAGATCTCTTTCCCACAAACACTGCTTTCATTTTGGAGATACTGACCTCATACAATAACTCTTACATCTCTGATCTGGCTCTGAAATATTATATTGTAACCTTTCAGTCAAACCTGCCATCACTACTAAGTCTTCAGCATATGAGAGACTGCTTATTTTGTTTTCACCTATTATTTTAATTTCACCCTGCCAGACTGTTGTTTTCAAAACTGATCCATAAACAGTATGAACAACAGTGGTGACAGGTTACAGCCTTGTCTTACTCCTGAAATTACTGTGAAACATTAAATCAGTTTTCCATCAACTATAACTTCTGCCTGACAGTATATGTAAAGACCTTTAGTTGCCTATTTTATAATCTTGTAGAACTAATAATAGCTTCCCTCTAGGAACATGGTCATAAGCCTTTTCTAGATCTATAAAATATAGATACAATTCCTTGTTCCACTCATAACACCTATCCATTATCTGCCGTAAGCTAAAGATGTGGCCCTGACAACCTCTAAGAGGCCTTAATCCACTCTGATTTTCATCCAAACTTGTCTTGAACTAATAATTGCACTCTCCTTTCAACAATTTAAATATCTATTTGCTTCCTCTCTGTGTTATGCTAACATCACAAATATTTTTATTAAACTAGGTTATACTTCAAATACGTTGTAATTGGAAATGTTTCTTTTTCTGTGGTTCCACTCAGTGAGATATTTTAGAAATTTCAAATGGTTTGTCTGTCTGCTTCTACTCATACTACATGAATCATATTAGTGAGACCCATTCTGCAACCTCCACTGGTCATTTAAAGGAGGGGGAGGGTTGTTAGTGGGTAATAACATTAGCTCACTGTAAGGGTAAGTGAATGTGCTCCAGCATTTTGAGCCAGTAAATGTTATCTTTTGAACTACTGTTTTTTTTTTTTCCAAGAGCATTCTTTTAGACAAGGTTTGAAACCTGAAAGCCATCCTTGTGGGATGTTTAGGTCTTGTTAGTCCATGCTGTCCCAGTAACATAATAACATTCTTCTTGGCAGTGAAGTAATAGTACTGAATGAGGTGTTCCTTATGTTCTCTCCCTGTCAGTATATGAAATTGTGTTTCTCATTGGTTTGTAGTCTGCCACCTCTGAATGTTTATATCCCTTATGCAACCAGTACATACTGGCCCGATTTGCACCAGGACATCATTCCAGACAGCTCAATCATTTTAAATTTACACTCTGAATATTATTTTACTGTGCAATAGCAGAGATCTGAGATCACTAAGACAGAGCTTGTAGGTGGAGAAGTCAGACAGTTAAGTGTGATTTATTATGAGTTGGGAGGGGGGGGGGGGAGTCTTTCTCTGCAATGATGTCTTTTGTTTATATTGTAGTTTGATAAGAGAATTTATTACAAAAACTGATAAGTTTTCCTTCTTGTTTGTGTGTGACTGCTGATGAATGAATGCTCCTGTTATTCAGAGAGTGGTGTTCTGTACTCCAAAACTATTTACATTATGCCAGAACCTTTTGTACTCTATGAAATACTTTGTAAAAATGCTGAGAGCCAGGGAGGCTGCAAAAGTTGTTAAATGTGACTTCTTAATTCTCTAGCCCTGTCATCTTCTGTATTCAGTGACTTGGTGAGGACTGTTTTATTCACTAACAGATACACAAATACAACATAGCACAGGGCATACACTGGCTGTGCGAACACCTGTGAGGTAAGCTAGTGCCTAGCATGAGTATGCACGCAGCACTGTTTATGTCAATCACTCGCGTGTGGTGAGCGCTAGCATTTGCCACAGTTTCCCATGGTGCACTCTCACAGCCAACACCTGATGTAACCGCTCGGCTTCACTTCCGTCTGCGTCTTACAGCATTCTTTCCCTCTTGGGGAAGATCGGATGTCCATGGCGTCGTCATCTGCTGGTCTCTGACTGAGGTGGTGTGCTGGCACCATTGCATAGGGCCTGAAGTACTTGGGGCACAGACAGTGTGTCAGCATCCTCCTTCCCCTGACAATCCATATGTCAGGACCGGTGATTGTGTCTCGGATTCCATCTCCACCTCGGGCCCAGGACCTGGTGACAGGGGCCCCGAAGGTTGCGGTGTGGCAGGAGAAGACAGATCCAGTGTGGGTGGTGACTACACCCGCGACAGTGTAGGTCCCTAATAGGAGGAACCTGGTTCAGCCTCTGGCTGAGGCAGACAACTTGCAGGTAGCGGCAGGAACCCCTCTTCAACATGTGGACTGGTTAGCGGAGCAGACTGGTGCAGGAGCATCTGCCAGGGGATGGGGGATCTCCTGCTCTTCCACACACAGGTGCAGCTGGTTGTGATGACGTGCATAGATGCCATCTTCTGTACGTATGTTGCAGAGACAGCGACCGCGACATCTGATGACGAGGCAGGGATCGATTTCGGCTGACGTCCGAACCCTTGTGCCCAGAAAGTCAGTCCTGGTTGGAAGTGAGGGGATGGAGGCATAGGCGAAAGTCCCTGGCTCAGATGTAGGAGATGGAGCAGAGTCCGGGGCTGCTGGACATGGAGGAGCTCCGCAGGATTCTTGTTGCAGAATGTCGAGAACTGATAGGACGATAAAATTTGGTCGAGAGCAACATCTGAAGGGTACTGAGCCACGTACTTTTTCAACTGTGTCTTGGAGGTGAGAACAAATCTTTCAGCCTCCTCATTCGACTGTGGATGGAAAGGGGGGAGGGCGAGCTCATTGCGGACACCTGGGGAACTGCAGAAGGAAGCGACCTCATGTGATGAAAATTGAGGGCCATTGTCTGACACCACTGTGGTGGGAAGGCCTTCAATCGAGAAAATGTGTGACAGAACTGCAACAGTAGCCTTGCCAGAGGTTGACAGGCAGTGAACAATGTACGGGAACCTAGAGAAGGCACCGATAACCAGTAACCAATAGGCATTAAGGAAGGGTCCGGCAAAATCAACATGCAGGCGATCCCAGGCCTGTGATGGTTGTGACCGTGGGGCAAACGTCACTCACGGAGAGGCTTTATGTTGTGAACAGAGCAAGGAAGAGGTAACCGTACAAGACACATCCGGCCAGACCCGGCCAAAACACATGACGGTGGGCCAAAGTCTTAGTACAAGATATCCCCCAATGATTGGCATGGAGCAGCTTCAGGATCTCTTTGCAGAGGGTTGATGGGATGATGATTTGAGGAGAGGACTCCTCAGTATCGAGGAGAAGCATGCCATCCACAACAGAAAAATGCTGTCTAAATGCATAGTAGTTCCTGAGGGGGTCAGATGCCTGTGTTGGTAGTGTCTCAGGCCAGCCATGTTGTACAAAATGGATCACCTTGCAGAGGACCAGGTCTGTGGCACTAGCCTTAGCCACCTTGGCACCAGTGACTGGTAAACCGACCATTGTTTGTTGAGTGGCAACCTCAATATGAAAACACAGCAACTCTTCCTGATCAAACTCTGGGTCTGGACCAGCCGGAAGGGGGTAAGAGAGCGCACCCGCATTTTCATGTTTGGATGTAGGCTGGAAGAGTATCACATAGTTATAGCAAGATAAGAACAGTGCCCAATTCTGAAGACGGTGAGCAGCTTTGGCGGGTAGTGATGCATAAGGATGAAAGAGTGAAACCTGTGGTTTGTGCATCAGTTATGAGATGAAATTGTACGCCATACAGAAAGACATGAAACTTTTTCAGATTGTAGACGATAGTAAGAGCCACCTCTTCAATTTGGGAATATCTGGTTTTGGCCAGAGTAAGCGTCTTCGAGGCGAAAGCGATTGGGTGCTCAGATCCGTCTGAATATTTATGAGCGAGCACTGTCTCGATCCCATGTTGGGACGTGTCTCTCACTAAGATGAGGGGGAGGCCAGATTGATATGTTACGAGTAAGGCAAGATTGTAGCAACTCTTTTAGTGTGCAAAATGGTTTTTCACAAGCTGATGACCAATGGAACAAAGTCCCTTTGCACAGCAGGTCATGCAGGGGTTTTGCAATAGATGAAGCAACACCACCTAGAGACAAGGCCTTACAACAGGCCGTGCCTATGTCACACTTAGAGGCCATGGCTGCCACCTCACTGGCTGGCCACTGGAGCACCCCCACCGTCGCGCAGCGGCCAACCAGTCAGATGGCGGCCTCAGCCTCTAAGTATGACATAGGCACAGCCTGTTGTACGGCCTTGTCTCTAGGTGGTGTTGGATGAAGCCCCTGGAAAGAATTTATGACAATAAACAACCTTTCCTAAACACACTTGAAGATCCTTGGCTGATATTGGCCTAGGGAGAGACACCACGGGGGACACATTCTGACAGAGGGGCTTGCTGCCCTCACTAGAAACCTCAAACCCCAGAAAAGTGATAGAAGGCTGGAAAAAATGGCATATCTTCAGATTGTGTGTCAACCTTGCCACCTGCAATACTGTGAAAAGTGCACGTGTTCCATAAATGTTACTCAGCTGAGGGCTCAGACACTACTATATCGTCAAGATAATTAACTCACTCTGGCAATGACAGTGAGAGGGACTTGCAAATACATATCTAAGAGGTTTATCTTGGAGAAGTACTGCCAATTTTGCAAGAAGCTCATCAGGGTATGCTAATGGATAAGTGTCGATGATAGTTTATGTGTTCACAGACCGTTTGAAATCGCCAAAAAGGCGCAACCGCCCCGACATTTTTTTTTTTTTTTTTTTTTTACAATGACCATGGGAGTTGCTCATTCACCCCAGCTTCCTCCAGGTAGTCCAACTCTGCTTTGACTTGGTTACAGAGTGCAATGGGAACTGTCCAAGTGCGGATAAAATGAGGTCTGGTGGAGGGCTTCATTAGCACAGCCCAACCCCATTGAAAACAGCGCAGAAAATTCGGCACATAAAGAGTCAAGTTGCAGGTAAGGCACCTCATCAGAGGCAGTGTTGACTTCGTCAGAAATAGTGAAACCAAAAACCCAAAAAGTGTGTAGACCAAACAAGTTTTCCATGTTGGCATTGTTTACAACAAGATAAGTGAGCCTACGAGTGACAGATTTGTATGCAATAGGGGCCGAGAACTGTCCCAGAATTGGATTATTGCCCAATTTCCGTGACACTGGTAAGAGAGGGAGAGAGAGAACCCAGATCTAAATATGTCCATGAGTTTAATAATGTAATGGCCATGCCTGTGTCCACTTTTGCATACACAAACTTTTGTGGAAAACCGTGACATCAATAAAAAACTCCTTGGGTGACAGAGAAATTGCTGAGACGCAATTGATGTCCATGTCGGCGTCAGAATCTTGGGTTTTGGGGGCACAAACAGAATCAATGTGACACTTCTTATGGCACTGATGACAAGTGGCTCACCACTTGGGACAATCAGGTCTATCATGATCAACAAAATAGGAGGGACAAGAAGGAAGCATTGACCGATTGCGTAACTGCACACAGCCTGGCCTGAGTTACCGCCACCGTAAAACAGCCTGATTGCCCTGGCACCGTGGCTGTGCATGAACTGCCACAACCACGTCACCCCTTTGCAACCCAGATTGTAATGGAGGAGAAGAAGTTGGTTGGATTTCCGCCACTTCACACCGAGCCTCAATTTGGTTGCCTGCTGCTCGCGAGACTTCGAAAGACTGCACAATTTAAGGACCTCAGAAAGAGGATGATTCTTGAACAGGAAAGCTCACTCATGAACTTTGCAATCAGGGGGAGATGAATAATAGTGTCGTGGACCATTTGATTGGCTTAAGATTCCTTATGCACATCAGTTATAGCTTAAACCATGGAGTTCCGTGGCCCATGCCTGATAGGACTGCTGTGGCTGCTTCCCGCAGTGATAAAACTCAACACGGGCAGTTATCACATGAGTCCATTTGCGGTAATATTGTGCAAGAAGGTCACACATTTGATCGAAAGACAGTGGCGAAGGATCCTGCAAGGGTACAAGTTGACAAAGGAGCCGATACATATGATGCGACAGCCACAACAGGATGTGACATCAGACCAACCAAAGGTGTGAAGATGTCTGAACAATTTCTGATAAGTGTCCCAATCTTCTACAGACTCGTCGTACACCAGAAAAGGTGGCTGATATGTCGGAAGGGTGGCGGGGGGGCGAAACAACCTGTGGGGTGAACCCATTAGACAAGGCTGACGCAAGTGATTGCAATACCTTGTTTTGAATGTGAATTGCCAAGGCAAAAATCTCTTGTTGTTCAATGAGGCATCGTAGAGTATCATCAAAAGTACCAGTAGTCATTGTGTGAAGACGAACGACGACTTCAGAAAAAAAACGGGGGGGGGGGGGGTCACACAGAGAACAATACTGCACTCGCCAATGTTTTATTCGCTAACGCATATCCAAATACAACATAGCACATGGCGCGCACTGGCTGTGTGAACACCCACGAGGTAAGCTCCTACCTAGTAAACAACACACTTAGGTGTGAGCGTGCACGCAGCATTGTTTATGTCAATCGCTTGCGCATGATGAGCACTGGCATTGCCACAGTTTCCAGTGGCACACTCGTGGCCGATGCCCGACGTAATCGCTCAACTTCACTTGTGTCTGCGTCTTACAGCAAGGACCATGTATCAAGTGACTGTGGTTTATTCCATGTCGCTTGTTAATTTAATTATCACTTTTGTTGATGCAGGATAATCTTTCATAAAGTAGGAAACAGGATAATGCCTGTTTAAGTTTTTGTAGTACGTCTTGTTTTGTGTATTAGTTATACAGTGGTTGTTGATTTATTCAGTTCCCTTGAAGACCACTATATGTACAAAGGTATCCATCAAGAAATAGCCCAAAAACCAGGCCCTGAGGATCTTCTCAGATCATACTGCACAATTACAGGGCAGGATATCCTCATGATTTTCTTTTTGTAATGATGAGAGCTCTGTCACACGAAGAGACATTTGTTTGTCATATGTGTTGACACTAGAATGGTGAAAGGGGTCAAAATGATCCCTGTCATACTTTTTTCCTTAATTTTCATATTGATTTATTTATTTTGTTAATGAAATCATAAAATGTTTCCCAATTTGTTTCCTCTTTATGCTGATGTATTAGGGTTTAAAATGTATTCAATAATAATTTGGAAATATAGTTTGCTACTCACCACGCCCGATGAGCCGCAGAAAGGCACACATAACAGAATAAACAAAAAACTAAGCTTCTGGCTGTTGAGGCTTCATCTGCCACAGAGAACACACACACACACACACACACACACACACACACACACACACACAAACAAACCCAGCTGTTGAGGCTGGACTGTCACAGTCCCGCCGCAACAGCCGGAGACGGCGTTTGGGTTTCTTTGTGTGTGTGTGTGTGTGTGTGTGTGTGTGTGTGTGTGTGTTTTTGTATGCACATTCTCTGTGGCAGATGAAGGGTTGACAGCTGAAAGCTTCGTTTTTTGTTTATTCTATTATGTGTGCCTTTCTGCGGCTCATCGGGTGTCTCTGTGGTGAGTAGCAACCTATCCTTTCCAAAATATTGTTGCATCCTTTAAGGTATTTCCATTGTTTTATTTAAAATGTATTTGTTTTCTTCGACATTTCTATTGATATACACAGATTGGCAGAGGGGATCAATATGACCCGTACGTAGTTTCCTTTCATATTATATGTAAATAATACAACAATGAAACAGTGACAATCAGCAATGTTGCAGAGCAGGTGCTGCTCATTGTTGCAACTCAGAACATGTACATTCCAGTCTATCACAGTTTATACCGTGTCAGCTCTTAGAGAATTCCGAAGTTGAATCGAAAACTGACTTCATTGATGATTATTTACCTGAGTCAAGTGAAGATGAAGACATAGTGAATGAGGGGCAATTAGTGGAAGAGGATTCACATGCTGATCTCCATCCATCATCACATATTTCATAACAACAGGCACAGTTGGAAGCATCTACAAAAATGGTTGCTAGGGACTTGTGGGAGATTGTCAGTTTTTCATCTTCTGGAAGAAGGTTAGCTTGAACGTTCTGAATAAGAAAGAAGGACTCACGGTATACACTTGCCAACGAATAGACGACTCTGTCAGCAGTGCCTTCCGTCTTATTTTTGATGAGGCAATGCTAAATCTCTTGAAGAAATACACAGAGTCAAATCAACAAAAAAACAATGTCTGGACTGTTTTACTCAAGGAACTGAAGAAAATGATAGCCATCATGTGTTCTCAGGGTGTCATTTATACAAAAAAAGTATGTCTGTGGATGATATCTGGTTGCACTCTTTGGTGCTTACTTCTATCAAGGACATTAAGCCAAGGAACAGATTTAGGAGCTTCTCAGATTCCTCTGTTTTGATGAAAAATCAACCAAACCTGAATGCCTGGCAGTCAACAAATTTGCTCTTGCATCTGATATTTGGAGAAAGTTCATTGAAATCAGTACTCATTCTTAACGTCCTGGAAAAAATATAACCATAGACGAGCAACTATTAACAAGCAAAACAAGATGCAAGTTCACTCAGTTCATGTCCAACAAGCCAGACAAATATAGCCTCAAATTCTGGTTGGCTGTCAATGTGACAATAAAGTATATATGTAATGCTTTTCCATACCTTGACAAAGAGGACATGCATAGAGAGAAGCAACCACTTGAAGAATATGTTGTTCTGCATCTCATGGAGCCATTTGTAAATCAAGGAAGAAATGTGATGACAGACAATTTCTTTACATCTCTTCAACTTGCTAAGAAACTCAAAGAGAAGGAAACTTCATTATTGGTGCAATGAACAAGATCCATCATGAGATCTCTGATGAAGTAAGGAAGCCCAATGCTGAAGTACACTCCACCACCACCCTGTACCATAGCGAAAACCCAGAATAAATCATGACTACATACCAAGGAAAGAAGAAATTCAATGTCATTCTTCTGAGTACACAGCATGGCAAGGAAGGAAAGAAGAAACATGAAACACTAGTATTCTACAATACAATAAAGTATGGAGTGGATGTGGTAGATCAAATGACCCATGAATATACTACAAAGGTTGCACGTAGGAGATGGCCAATGCTTGACTTTTGAACATCTTGGACATGGCAGCAATAAATGCATGGATCATCTACGGCTTAGTAACAAACAAGAAAATGGAAAGAAAGAAGTTCTTTCTTCTGCTGTCAAATGAACACATGGGAATGAAAGAGCAAGATCATCAGGAAAAGGAAGACGATACTGGTCTGAAAGTGTAGGAAGTGCCAAATCAGCCTATGCTAGGGCAACAAGACCTGTGTGCCACAAAGCTGTGCATGGAAAATGTGTGCATAGAACAGAAATCACCTATGCTAAGTGGTCTAGCAGATTTCAATGACTTGAGATAAAAGTGATACAAAGGTATGCGTAGAACAAATACAAGGGTAATATTGACCATATACACTAAATATGTCTAAAAGTTTTTTAGAAATAGAAAATGAAAATCTACAGTTTAGGAAACTCATTAGCATTAGCAGCAATAAATTTGTAAGGTATTTTCATTGAAATAAACAGTTATTAATTATAGTGTTTAAAAATTATTGTTGCTACTAAAATGTGTGAAATAACAAAAACCAAAAAAGTACTTGTTTAAGTCAAATATGAAAAGATTTGATGTGGAGTCAAAATGACTCCTTTTTGTCATTTTAGGAATGTCAGAAACTTCATTTACGAGAAAATAAAAAGAAATAGGTCCTTTTAAAAATATTTTGAAAGACCTGATTGTTGCTTATCACACAGATGACATGATAAGTTGCAGAAAGGGTGAAGTATAAGGCAGCCCATCAATTTACCTTTTGGTCGAAGAGCCTTCTTCAGAACACACACACACACACACACACACACACACACACACACACCAGTGGCATACCAACAATTTCCTTAGAGGACGGCAAGGTAATCTATTTACTGATTTTGATGGGCTGAGGTCATGAGCTTTTATGTAGCTGAGCTGTCTCAATGTTTGTTTCCTAAAATAAGCATAAAAATATTTTTTAAAAATGGCAACAATATTGGAGAGAGAGAGTAGTCTCAAAACTCAAATCACGTTCTTGGGGAGGCTGCAGTGGGGTCTGGGATGAGGGTTGTATTTGCACTGGTCTTTTAGCAGCTATTAAGAATAGAAGTACCATATACTGATCATGTGGGAATGTGTGTTAGCTAATCAGTTGTGTCCCACACAGAGAAACAATTTTGTTGCTTTAATTTCTAAAAATTTGTCATTTATTAGGAAGACATTGCCCCTACTTCCTGTAAATAGTGTGAGGGGCAGAAACACACACTGCAGTTGTTTATGGTAGTTTGCTCTTTCACAATCATAGACATTCTAGATTGTTGCTGTCATATATACATAGAAGGGCAACATGAATAGTAACAGGTGCGAGCTATTATGGGTAGAGGTTGTACCTGAAAGTCGTAAGAAGTTAATAATTGGTTCCTTTTACCGGCATCCCGACTCTGACGATACAATAGCAGAAAGGTTCAAAGAAAACCTGACTCTAATTACAAAAATGTACCTGACTCACACGATAATAGTAGATAGTGATTTTAATTTACCATCGATCTGTTGGCGAAATTATATTTTCAAATCAGGAGGTATCATGCGAAATTGTACTCAACGAATTCTCTGAGTATTACTTCGAACAATTAGTTCATGAGCCAACTAGAATTGTAAATGGATGTGAAAACACACTTGATCTCTTAACAACAAATAATCCTGAGCTCATAACGAGCATCAAAACGGATACAGGTATTAGTGAACACAGAGCTGTTGTAGCAAAATTGAATATCGAAAGTCCCAAAATTACCAAAAATAAATGAAAAGTATATTTGTTCAGGAAAGCAGATAGAAGTAAAATACATTGCTTCTTGAAAGACAGCTACCACTCATTTCTAACACTAAACGTAGGTGTAGACCAGATGTGGTTCAAATTCAAAGAAGTGGTATCGACAGCAATTGACAGTTTTATACCAAATAAATTAATAAAAGGAGGTGATCCCCCTTGGTACACAAAACAGGTCAGGACACTGTTGCAAAAGCAAAGGAAAAGGCATACTAAATTTAAACGAACACAAAATCCCTAGGATTGGCAATCATACTCAGAAGCTCGAAATTTAGCAAGGATTTCAATGTGAGATGCCTACAATACTTATCACAACAGAACTCTTTCTTGAAATTTGACTGAAAACCCAGAGAGATGTTGGTCATATGTTAAATATACTAGGGGCAAAACACGAACAATACCCTCACTATATAATAGTAATGGCGATCCTGCCAATGACAGTGCTACTAAAGCAGAGTTAATAAACATAGCTTTTAGAAACTCATTCACCAAAGAAGACTCATTCACCAAAGAAGACTCATTCACCAAAGAAGACAATATTCCAGGTTTCGAATTACGAACAGATGCCGTAATGAGTAACATAGAAGTAGATATCATCGGAGAAGTGCAGCAACTAAAATCACTTAACAAGGACAAGTCTTCTGGTCCAGATTGTATACCCATTAGGTTTCTATCTGATTATGCTGAAGCAATAGCCATATACAACTGCTCTCTCAAAGAAGGATCTGTACCAAAAGATTGGAAAGTTGCACAGGTCACACCTATATTCAAGAAAGGCAGTAGGAGTAACCCACTAAACTACAGGCCTATTTCATTGATGTCAATTTGCAGTAGGGTTTTGGAACATATCCAGTATTCAAATATTATGAATTATCTCGAACAGACCGATCTATTGATCTAATAACACGGATTTAGAAAATATCGTTCATGTGAAACACAACTAGCTGTTTATTCACATAAAGTGATGGGTGCTATTGACAAGGGTTCGCATATCGATTCCGTATTTCTTGATTTCTAGAAAGCTTTTGACACTGTACCTCACAAACGGCTTTTAATCAAATTGCGTGGTTATGGTATATCGTCCCAAATTTGTGATTGGATAGGGGATTTCTTGTCAGAGAGGACACAGTTCGTAGTAATCGATGGTAAGGCATCGACTAAAACAGAGGTGATATCGGGCGTTCCACAGGGTAGGCCGTAAACTTCACAAAATACCTAGGAATTACTATTACTTCAGACTTAAACTGGAAAGAACACCTAGATAATGTCATGCAAAGGGCAAACCAAACACTGCGTTTTGTTAGCAGAACCCTAAAAAAAACAGCAGAACTACAAAAGAAACTGCATACACTACACTTGTCCGTCCATTTTTGGAGTATTGCAGCCCAGTGTGGGATCCTTATCAGGTCCAAAGAAGGGCAGCTCGTTTCATATTGTCACGATACAGGGGAGACAGCGTTACGGAAATGATACAGGCTCTGGGATGGGAATCATTACAAAAATGGCGCTTATCGCTGCGGCATGGGCTACTTGCAAAACTCCAATTGCCAACATTCCCCTCCGAATGCGAAATAAAATACGAGAAATCAGAGCTCGAACAGAGAGATTCAGGTGTTCTTTCTTCCCGTGCGCTATTCGAGAATGGAATGGGAGATAAATAGTATAATGGTGGTTCGATGAACCTTCTGCCAGGCACTTAAATGTGATTTTCAGAGTGTCCCATGTAGATGTAGATGTAGGTTTGTTTGAACCATAGCAAAATATTACCAAGATTGTGAAGAAACTGAACTGGCAAACTCTATGACAGACACTACGTTAATAAAGTTTCAAGAACCAGCTTTAAATGACGACTCTGGGAATTTATAACCATCCTCTCTGTGCTGCTACCATACAGATCACTAGAACAAGATTAATTACAGCATGCACAGAGACATTCAAAGAAGTCATGCTTTCAGCACTCTTTACATGAATATAATAGAAGGGAGCCCTAATTACTGGCGCCATTCACTTTATAGTAGCTTCTAAAGTGTGGTTGTATGTAGGTTTCATTTTTCATAAATTACTAAAGTGGAACAAGATAAATTGTAAAGAATGGTGCAACACTAGTAATCTTAACACTGACAAGGGAATGACCTCAGACACAACTGACCAATTTGCTTCATTTTTGGTAAGTGGCTTTCTGTGTGTACAAAAATGATGGATTGTAAGATATTTTGGGTCTCTACCTCCTGGATTTTGAGAAAACTGTTCTTAAAGTTAATGATGTTATATTGACTCAAAATAAAATGAATTGTAAACTGAGTATTTTCCATCATGTACTTTAACCGAAATCACATATTTTCTGAGAGGTCAAGAAAAGGCACTTTTAATGATTGTGGTAACCTCCTTCAGCAAAGCAGTGCTAGTCGAGTGATCTGGTGCAGTAGTTCAACATGTCAGGTGGCTGGCTGTGCTCTGTAATAAGAAACACTGAGCAAAGAGCTGATTGATGAACAAGATTCCTCCCGACCTTTAAGGATGGTTTTCTCAAAATATGGGAGGTAGTGAGCCAAAAAATTTTACAGTTCTTCAGTTTTGTTCATACACAAGTGACATGTCTAAGAAGAACTGAATTGGTGGCCATGTCTGAGGTCCTTCCCTGGTAAGTGTCCTAAATTCAGAAATACACATTTCACCATTGTCAATGATGACACAAACAACAACAATTGAGAAATTATTGTATCACTGTTGAGGAAAGTGTATCCATCATTACATCAAATCAAAACGTCTAGGGAGTGGGAGGATTTGAATTCAGTGTTCCAGTAGCCATATCACATTTTACCTAGTGGTGATTGATGTAAACTATTTGAAACTTAAACACTGGGTTTTGCTACAATATTTTATCATTGCATCATCTCACTTGTTTTTTATGGTTGAAAATGGAAACATTTTACAAGATCAACCTTAAGTACACTTGAGAAATCAACTAAGATTGTGTGTATGTGTGTGTGTGTGTGTGTGTGTGTGTGTGTGTGTGTGTGTGTGTGTGCGCGTGGTTTTTTTTTTTTTTTAAGAACAGAGGAGTGTGGGGGGGGGGGGGTCAGTGAATTATAATGAACTTTGCAATGTGTCACAAGAAAATTTTGTGCGGTAAGTGTTTCAAGTCTTTTTATTGCTTTACTACAGTAAACAATTTTCAACTTTCAGCCATCCAACACCAAATAAAAATGAACAAGTACCAGTACTGTGGCCAAAATACTCATATGAAGACCAGGCATACCTATGCATAGACTCTGAGCTGTCAGTAAAACATGAACTATTAAATGAACGAATGGAGTTTTGGACCCAGCTTTACAAAAAGTTCTGTTTCTCATTAACATGATAAACAATATAAATGACTATGTGAGTATACAAAGATAATTGTATGAGTTTGAATTAAAATAAATATGTCTTAAACAAAATGAAGAGTACTTTTTTTCCTTTTACTTATTACCACTGGTTTGGTAGGTGAGTGGACAAGGGTCAGACTAAATTTCAAGGTCTAGTGTCCAATTTTCAGTCAAGCCTGGCATTTTTTCCTATTGCATTTATCATAAGCCATTAATGGTTAATTTTAAAAATGCCAAAATGTGTCACTGAGCAACTACAACTGACTAAAAATTAAGTTGAAGATCACAGAAACAAAATGGCATAGCACCTCCGTTAGGATCATCAAACCAACCTTCAGGCTCAAGCCAGCTTCACTTTAGTTTAATTACTGTGTTAAAATCTCAACAGGCACTACTCTTCTAATCTGCATGATGAACATTTATTTTAAAAGGTTCTGTGTTTTTACATTGGTTTATTTGGTGTCATACAAAATACAGCAAAAAAGTTATTACAGTACAAATACAATTATCTCAGGTATTGAAAACTGTCTCTTTCAGTAAAATAGATTTCAAAAGATAGGCAAGAAATAGTACAAACAAGTATGTAATTTGTAAAATGACAGTACATATATAAAAACTCAACAATTGATCTCAGTTTTTCCTTTCGAAAATAGACCAATTCATAATGGTACAAGACTGTAACACAAATTTCTATGAATATATTACTAGTAAATAATAATTAATATTTCACAATGGGTAGGAATAACACTCTCATTGTCTTATGTACTTAATTGTTTACGAGCTCAACAGATTATATTGGGTATCGCTCTTAAACACAACGAACTTTGTATCAATTTTGGAGGTTATGGTTCAGTCTGGTAATGAAACAGTTTATTCATTTAGCTGCTTGCTGTCACTGGTCCTTAATACATTTAGTACATCAAATTAAAATTCTTCTGAGCTATTTGCCACTTCACAATGATAAAATATTTTCAACATTTCGGATCCTTTACAGGAGCCTTCCTCAAGGAATAATGTCTTGTTTCCTCCTGTGCTTGTCTTATAAAGCCAATTCTGTCCCCACGGGTGGTTCTGATTGGTTGAAATTTGTAGCACGAGGGAAGGAATAACTTTATTGGTGCTTGCATTAGTGTTTCTGGTAAGAGGAAATACGGGAAGATGATGTCCTTATTGGTGTTTGCATTAGTGGCTCTGATTGGTGCAAAACAGGAATGTGTATGCTTGTTGGTGTTTGCATGTAATTGGCCAACAACAGTGACAACTGAGATTTCTTGGTAGGCCTAGTTCTTTTGTGACATTGCTGCCACGATGTCAGGAGTGCCCATCTGCAGCACAAGGGCCCATTGTACAGCTAGCTGCAGACCATTACCACGCCACCAAAACTGGCAGCCAAGATGGTGAGAGTTTGTATCCGGCTTTTCTGTTCATATTTTAGGGGGTTTACTAATCTCAATTGCTTCGCAAATTTTCCTCTGTTTTAAATGGCAGATTAGAGAGCACTTGTACATCCTTGAAGTTTATATTGTGGTCCCACTCTTCCCTGAATTCGTGAAGCAATAGAGATTCGTAAAAACTCCTACAATATAAACAGAGAAGATGGATACAAACTCATTGTCTTATCTGCTGGTTTTGTCAACACGGAGATGTTTCATGGCGTGAGGTACAACAGACCCTTGTGCCACACGGGCACTTCTGACAGTGTATCAGCAACATCACTATTTAGATGAACTAGGCCAACCAGGAAACTGCAGTTATTGCCATTGTTGATCACCAACAAGCATACACCTCCCTGTTTTACAACAATCAAAACCACCGATGCAAACACCAATAAGTGCATCTTCCTCCCATATTTCCATCTATCAGAAACACCAATGCAAGCACCAATAAAGTTATTCCTTTCCTCCTGCTACCAAATTTCAACCAATCAGAGCTATCGTGGGGACAGAATTTGCTTTATAAGACAAGCACAGGAGGAAACAAGTAAATATTCCCTGAGGAAGGCTCCTGTAATGGGTCTGAATCAATGGACATATTTTATCATCATGATGTGGCAAATAGCTCAGAAGAATTTTAATTTTAACAATAAGGACTGTGAAAGCCTTTGTTCTTACATATTTAGTACATGATTGAACTTCAACTGAGGGTAGGCTTCAAGCAGTCTTTTACATGTAACCTCATCAAATCCATTACAATACTGAATTCCTATGTAATGTAGGAATTTATTTTGGTTGATGATCTGTTCTAAGTAGGCAGGAATTACAGTCAAATAGCTTATGTCAATCCATCTTAATTTATGAAACTCCAGCAGTGGTTTCCACCATTCCTTGATGTGGTAACATCTTGACACATCTAATACCCGCAAATCTCCCTAAAAGAAAAATATGAATCACATTTCAATGTAACAATTGGAAATGCAAACATCACATGAAGAATAATATGGTGTCATGATAAAAAGAGTTAAATTTCCAGTGACAGCAAAAATTTACAAGTTGTAAACAGTACACGCCGAACTAAAATTTTAGTATGCCAAGATTTTGGGTTAGTACTTCTTCAAAATTCAAAAACGTTCTTTTAAAAAATTCAATAAGAACTTGTTTGAAGCTTTTTTTTACATGAGACAGATATGTATGTCTTTTTTTCTCCTCCATTGACTACTAAAAATCCCGATATTATACTGATTTATCTCTATTATTTGCATCTAGATACCTAATTCTTATTAATAATTCCACAAGGGGATGAAGTACTGTAGTGACACTGGCATTTTATGGGCAAATCTCTTGCAGTAGCTAGTCAGAACTAGGTGTTGTTATTTCAATAACAGCAACAGAACTGTTGAATTATTGTGAAACTGGCCAGGCCCATTCAGTGTAAGCTGACAGTACAGCAGTACAGGCAAGGGGATTCGTTCACCAGTGAGTTCTAGTGTTGTTGCTGAGTATTTGATTAGAAGTGGGGCATTAAGGATCTGCTGCTACCTTGTATAAACAACTTTTAATTTTGTAACACTCATGAGTTTGGGTCTGTATCACAGTACCTTCTGGCACTAGTTCCTCTTTCCAGGCTCTCATCCAGCAGCAAGATGGACTACTGCCCAGGTGGCAGTCATGTCCTGTGCATGGCAGCTGTCTTCTGCTACCTGTGCTGGGGTATGCGACTATGCCATGCACCACTGGCTGCTGTGACACATCATAGAACTGGCCATCATGGGTATATTGCTGACTGTCTTCAGATGCTACTTTGTGGTATGACTTATGCAACAAGGTAGCATTCCATGCAATGAGCACAGGTCTCAGAAGAGCTGTACATGCATTTGATGTAGTTAGTTGACTGGATGCTGGCTGCTATATTGCTGATCACAGAACCCATGTCTCAGTGTAAAATGAAGCATTAATTTTGAAAGCCGCAACTCTCTGGACCTTCAATGACCTGATACCCTGCCTCCTGCTATCCTGACATAATCACTCCTTCACCCATAGGGTCGGCCATAATTGGAATCAGAACTGAAGAAGTCATCTCCACTGGGCAACAGATTATGCATCATCTAAAGTCTTTACTGTCACCACAGTGGAGTGAAAGAACTACCAGTTATTTTCACTGTGAGTAATGGATAAGGGAGTGCCACTATAACTTGTGGATTACTTTGTTTAGGCCAGAGTAACTAATAGCTGTGGCTGAATTTCAGCTGCAAGGAGTAGTACATGCAGCCTGTAAGATGTTCATAGTATGTCTACTTGCACACCCTGGACCATGTGCTGAATCATTGCCTGTAACGTGTTTTACATGAAACCATTACAGTCATATTGCAAGCTATATAGATGGTTAATGATGCTTAGGCATATAGTGTGAGTTTTTAGCCTGTGAATTATTATATGTATTGAATTCTTAGACCTATAATTGTGTGTAATCTCTGACAAGCACAATAGTAATTTCAGTGCAGATACACAAATATCATTTGGCCCTTTGTGGGAATAGAATGCGGTTGTGAGTAATGGATAACATGGATGGGGTACACTACATCAGTAGTGTGTGACAAGTTGAGAACTGTCCAACAAGAAGTGTGCCCAGATAGCAAAAGTGGTTAAGGAAACTGTTCCCGTAAACAGAAAAACCATGTCTGATTTCTGCTCCACCCCAAATTTTCAAGTGTCACCATTGATTTTATTGTAATACTAGCTTATATGCTCGTGCTTCGCAACAGTTGTTAAAGAAGGGCCTGTGTAGATCATGGTTTTTAGGGTTTCGGACCTAGGTCAGCAAAAACAGAATCCTTGTTGGATTGTTCTGTCAATAAACTCAGTTCTCCTAGCTAAGATGTCAAATTTAAGTAGAAGTAATTGTCAAAAACAATGAATGTTCATAACGTTTTTCATACAAAACGTGAAATTAAGTCCGTACTCCGGACGATATAAATTCAATGTTATGTTGTGTTCATAAAGTTAACATTGCGGTGTGTAATTCTCTGTTTGAAGTAAACTTCTGAAAACACTTCTATCGTTGAGATGAGAAATAGTAATAATTAAATCACCCACACCAACTAATCGAACTATGACTGTGACTGTAGTGTAGCACTCTATTATTCATTTGTTAGCCTATCTGCATTTTCAACTTTGTCTCTGTCGATCGTCGGTAAAGTATTGAGGAAAACGCACCGAGAAGTTAAAAACTTATATATTTGATATTATACGTCGTTATTCTCAATTTTGTTACACATTGCAACAGCAGCGCCGAAAGCAGCTGGCAAATTATATTTCTGAAAACGATATTGGATAAGTGTGAATATTGATTTGTAACAGTTTTCACAAATATCTTCTTGAATAGGAATTTGGAAAGAATTGTAAGACTGTGTGAATCATGAGACTCTATACAAAAGAGTTTTGCGTGAGGGTGCTGGTCATAATGACAGATGACAACAACGGATGTATCTGATTCGGTAAAATTTTACTTTCTATCCTGGCGGCCTTGTGTTTTTATGTTGGCAACATCAATAGCACGATATAAAATCGTTGCAAAGATGACCGAACCACATAGAGTGTAGATAAATACTGCTCTTCTTGCTGTATGCTTGATTTCACGACAAAATATTTGCATGTCACGCGATTGGCTTATGACGATATCACATGATTCTCGTTATTCAACATCTGTTGCCAACATTATCACAGGAGGCCGCCGGGATATGAGTAGGACTATGTGGCATAGTTTTTCTTGACCCATCTGTCAAACGATAACACCTTTCACATCAGATAGTATCGCGGCATTGATCTCTATACTCTCTGGACGTTGAACTTCAGTTTTCTTAGCATGCCAGCCATAGATATTCATATTTAGTTTTTTGACAAATTCAAACATGGCTGCTAAGAAGCATTTAAAGAAAAAGAGAAGAGAATATGTTTCGATTTCGTTTCTATATCAGCCTACAACATCGAATATGGAATTAAATTCCAAATCAAGAGGTAAGCAAGCAATTCTTTGTCACGCAATAACCGATAGAAACTCGTTTGCCAAATTTAAACATGGCGGACAATGCGAAATTGTTTTATTGCGTATTTTGCGAATTTTTGCTCATCACACTCACCCATTGCCACGCACCGCGACCAAACTCCCTTACTAACATCATTAGACCAAGGGCTATCTACCACCACAACCACGAGTGGGTGGCAGTATGTGGTCATGGAGAAAAGTCTGTCAGCACGTACACACACAAGCCTTTTATATATAGATATAGATTCTGTAGCAGCACTTGTCCATAATTTCTATTTCACCATAATTTTTTTCAGTTCTATGAATTATTGTTGTTCCTTTTGTGTCTGAATGAGAGGGTAAAGGTGTTGTAATGACTGAGTTGGACCCATGGAGCATTTGGAGTGAGAGGCACTATGTTTGTTGTCAGCAGTTTACATGGAGATGCAGTGGTAAATTTCGGTTATGAATGAACAAGCAACAACACTCCAGGCTTCACGCCTTGAGATACTTCCAACTACCATTCTCCCAATAATTCACTTTTGACGGAGGTCATCTGAGAATGATGTAATGTTCGTTGGAAGACTTGACGACATTTGCAGGCTAGGTGGTTGGTTGAATAGCTTTTCTTACAGGTGGCAAAATTACATCTGTTGGGAGAGACAAAAACTTTTAGAGATGTACAAAGGTATTGAGAAATGTTGAGATTTACAGTAGTTGAAGCAGGGGTTTAAATAGAGGTACATGAAGAAGAACAATGTAAGGTTCTTTTGATAACAGTTGGGTACTGTTACAATGAGGCTTGGATAAGCTATAGAGGAGTTTACCAATAGGGTAATGAAGGTGAATGTACATACATAGGAGTTGGGGGAGAATGTTGATGCAGACAGCAATTTTTGCAGGAAGATGAATAAAGAGTGTTTGATGTTTTCACAAGTTGCTTACCAGCAGACATGTCAAGCAGAGTACACACAGATGCTCCAAAGGATCTCCATTCAGCTATTAGGTTAATGATGGAATGTGAAGAGATGTATTGATTTATTGATCACTCTTTAAGCAGTTTGCATGTGATTGATGTCATTTTACATATTGTATACAACTAATGTACTAAGTTTAATATTTGATATTGTTAATGCAATACACACCTGTGTAATATGCATTAAGTATAAATGCAATATTATGAATGAAAATACATATTGACTGAAACAATTAAACAAAAATCTGAAATTATTTATACATGTTAGTGCTTGTGTATCGATGAATTACAAAAAAGTAAAAAATGAATAAATAAAAGCACAACTTTGAGAGACTATAAATATTTTAAAATAACCTTAAATATTAGATTTGTTGGAACAGAGAGGAGTTTTAATAGATTAGATCATCATTAATATACATTACAAATTCTTCTATTGTATACAAAGCTTTCTGTTAAAGCCATATTTTTAATAGTTTTTCTCAGTGATACATTGAGTGGTGTGGTTGGGAACATATTAAATAATTTGATTCCTGTGTATGTAAAGCTGTTTTGAATTTTTGTGAACCTAGTGCCAGGGATGTCAATCCTCTGCTGTTGACGTGTGTCATATTTAAGAACTGATTTTTGCAGGTCATGGCTGTCTTGATTTTCTTTTATGTCTGCCAAGTAGGTATGAATGAACAGGGATGCTACTGTTAGTGCTTTTAGGACTTTGAAATATTCCCTACATGCTACCTTTTTTTTTTTTTTTTTTTTTTTTTTTTGCTCCCTCAGTTATCCTTATGGCTTTTTTCTGCCAAACAAACACCCGTTTTGCACCAGGGCAATTAACCCATTAGAGGATCCCATCCATGAGGTGGCTATGAAAGAAAGCACAACAGTTCAGCAGTAGTTTGTCAGTTACACAGATCCTTAGTTTACTTAGCAGATAAGTAACTTGGGCTAGCTTCATGCATACATAGTTGGTGTGCGATGTTGACAGGTGTGATAGGTGTGGCATATTATCCATAAAGCTGGCAGACAGGGTATTTGGGAGTCACTACCAGCACACTCAATGGAGTAGACATAATTTCTATCAGCAACATAATTTATGTGATGGTAATAGGTGTGGACAGGAAGGAAATCAGCTGTTAAACATAAAAGGTAACTTGCAGAGTGCGAAAAGCATTTGTCAAAAGACTCTGATGCAGAGGCAGAATGTGCAATAGTAGGCATTGTCAGGGACAAGAAGGATGAGATTATGTTAGATGAAGGGGTGCAAATGTCATTCGCCAGTAGGGACCTAGTGGTTCAGAGGCAATGGAACTCACCACACTATGGGTTTGGCTGAAATTCAAATTCAGGTCTCCTCCTCACTAGACAGCTCTGCTAACCAAATCCATGTGGATGTGTGAAGCCACTGTGCCAGTCGGCATAATGGTTAATGAAACTTTCTAGCAAGCAGAAGACCCAGGTTTGAAGCCCAGATGGGGTTCAAATTTTCATTCGAAGCTTCAGTCTGTGCATAAATACATCACAAATATTTGAAATAAAAAAATCTCTAAATCATCATAATGTTAATACCTCAACATGAAAATTGAAGTACCAGTTTCAGTATTAATTCTAAAAGGAGGAGAATGAAACTTGGGTAGTTCAAAGATTGCTTTGTCATAGAAGTTCACAAAGAAAAAGATGCTTTCATATTTATAGCTCTGATATTACCTTCTGCATTAAAATATGTGACAGAAACAATAATAATAATAATAATAATAATAATAATAATAATATATTAACATAAAAGAGCCACTGACTGCATGCCAATCAGGTGTTATCGTAGAAATGACACAGAAAAGTAACGTTTCACGAAACTGCATTCTACATATGTAGAAACACTTGCCTACTGTGCAGCTACAATGCCAGAACTTTTAGTTTGAGGATATTGTTAGGAGTGGAAATAAAAAAATAAGTAAAAAGTTTGCAAAGGTCTATGTTTATTGGCTTTGCTATTTTCTGTAAGTGGAACTTTGTTGTCATTTGCAACCAATGCCACAAAATTTGAGGTAAGTTCCTAATTTTTAATTTCTTCATGGTGAATATGTATGATGAGGGAAAGAGAAGGGTTAGTCAGGCAGACTGTAGAAAATGACTGCTTTTATCAAATGAAGTTGTATGTTGAAAGCTTCATAGTTGGTGAAGTATCTGATTTTTATTTCTGTTTATGCAAAAAATGAACATAAAAATTTAGTCTGTTCACTGACTTTACAATAACTTATAAAAATGGTTTCTTCTCAGAAAATCATAAGTTTTCCTTCATTCCACATAGCCAATGGAAAGCTAAGTAGGGTACTGATTTGCCTGATTTCTCAGTGTGTGTATATTTGCTTGAATTCTTTTATTTACTTTACCATACATTTAACATATTTATCCTCATTAAAGTATAGCGAGGTTTATATAGCAGCTACTATGCAGTTGCATTTAGTGATAAGAAGGAAGAGGGAGGAAAGGAATGACTTTCACTGCACCAGAACATTGAAATGATTCAGTTGCACCAAGTGGAATTTTGTACTAGACTGAGATTCGAACCTTGTATTTTCCACATTTGGCCAGCAGTCTCCTTAACTACTTGGCAATCTGAGTGCACCTCCTATCCACCACAAATTTCTACAAGTCACATGTTACAGAAGTAGAGCCCCTATTATCCATGTCCTTTTATGTTCACCATTCACAGTCTCACATGAGGTTGATGATATTACCACATCTGCAGTGATGCCATTGTTGCAAAGTAATAAATGATGTGGTAGCTGTTCTTTTGGATGGTTCCCAGACCTTCCTGGCCTCAACCTAAAGTAACCTACTGTACATACATCCCACATCCAACAGTCCTCCCTCCCAATGCTACACATCTACAGAGGTTTCAACCATTACGATTTAATTTTAATTGTTACAAAAATTGTTTAAAATTATGTGTTTATGATTGGAGTGGTTTGAATTCCAATTTTCAGGTTTAAATGACAAATAAGTATTATTTGTTTTCCATCGCTGATACTCGGTACCTTTCAAGTGATGTCATCACAACAAAAATAAACTGGCTGTGAGCAACAACTTCCAGCCTGCCCTTGTGGAAATCACAAGTATCGAGAGTAACTTCGACAAACTTTGAAAACTGTGTAATACGGTGTACGGGATGTATCCACAAAGGTGTGCCATTGTGGAACCTAGCTGCAGCCATGAGCTGAGACAGCCAATATATTCAAAAGGAAGATGGAACCTTGTATCTGTGGAATACTTCTTAGTTTCCAGGTGTCTTATCTTCTGGTGAGATTGAAGGACTACAAGTGGAGTTCAGTTCTATCCTTTGGAAGATGTACTTCATGAACAAACAGATATCACATGTTATAACATTTCCCACATTTTGTAGGACTGTCTAAAGTGTTTATGACAACTCTGTTGGTGCTCCAAAGTAATGCAACCACTGAAAGAGTGCATAAAAACAAAACAAAATTCCAACAAACTCTTAGCACTTCAACATTGAATTCATTACTAGTGGAAAAAATTAAAATAATTTCTTCAAAAAATAAATAAATAAATAAAAAGTATTCCATCAGTTAACACATACTGAAAAGAAGTTAAATGATGCCAAGATAGCGACTAAGTTGTACTATTCAAATCATAAGAGCGCCACTGTCACTTCAGGTTCTTTCGCTCCCAGTGCTGGAACTTCCACGAGTGTTTCAAGAAATAAGGAGAATGATTTCATTAGGCCTATTAACTGCTGGAAGAAGATGATATGGATGGAGACATCAAAATTTGACTATTTTTTAAACTTTCTTAACCTGAACATTCACCAAAATATCTTAACCTGCACTGTTACTCTAAGTTATGATTTTACATTATTTTGTATTTGTTTGCAATTTTTAATGAATAGATACTTTCAGATATATAACTAAATATGCATCTGGAAATCACAAAAGCTAAGATGTTAAGTTCTGAGGAAATAGCTATTACGTTTTGCTTCCCCCCACCTCCACACATTCCTACTGTACACATCAGAATGATGTAGTAAAATGCTGCCTCTATCTTGTCTGCAACTTAACAGAAACTGTTTTCACAATTTTGATGATTCCTTATTCCCCTTGGACCCCTTCTAATCCCATGCCCCTTCTCCCCACTCAAACATATTAGGCTGCATTACTATTTACCATATTCAAAAGTTGGAACCTCTGCCTCCACCCTATTCATGTCTCTCTCCCTACTGTGTGTGACCTTTTTCTCTCTTGTCTGCACCTCATTATTTTTCTCTCCCCCGCTCCCACTCTACACTGCATTCCAAGCTGCATCTCACATTCTCACTTATCAGTACCTGCACGGCCCACAAGCCTATGTAGAACATTGTATCCTCATTCTTGCTCTGCATGATAACCTCTATTCTCCCCCCCCCCCCCCCTCCCTCTCTCTCTTTTTTAAGTACCAGTTGGGTCATAGTGGTCAGAGATGGGGGTTATGTATGCATGAGTTGTTCCTGAGTGATTGTGTGAATGTTTGTTGATCTTTCTCTGATGAAGACGGTGACCAAAAATTTAAATTGTGTGATTGTCCTTACTGTGTGCCTGCCTGTGAATCCTCCATTAACTTTACAATGAGTTGCAACTTATCATTGTATAGTTAAGGTGATAGAAAGAAGTGAAAAAACTGTCAGGGAGTAACATTGATGAGCCATTGTGCAGATATATTTGAGAAAGATTTGTAAATACAAATTCAGGGAAAATAGAAGATGGAATGAGAGTACAACAACATGGCTTCAGAGTGGGAAGATCCATAGTAGATCTCATCTTTGCTATGCTACAGGAAAATTTGTAATGAATCTATAGATAGTCTTTCAGAATACTGGAGAAGCATGTGAGGGGATAGGTGCAGTTCAGTTATGAATGCCGTATCCACTCTTAATACATTTATTACTCTATGTCAGTACAGATGATGTTAACATTTCAGATACAAGAGACCGACTGCCAGAAGTCCCAGTCAGTCCCAAAGAACATTCACCAAAGATAAAATAACGCGACTATCGATCACGGGATCGATGCCACATAGCCGCCCCCCCTCCCACCCGCAGTATGGAGGACATACCTGCGGGTGGGAGGGGGGTGAGAAATCCCAAAAACACCACACAAAGTTCTTTGGCATCATCAGGCACAGACCGACACGATGATAACCGGGGGGGGGGGGGGGGGCGTTCCCTGGTATGTCAACAACGTAGTCAGCGAGGTGTGCTGGCTGATGAAGATGCCGATTGCTGATTGGTGGCAGACTGTAGGCCGACGTCGGTGGGAACATGCAGGAACACTTTGCCATTTGGACACACAAAGGCATGTGAACATTACCACTCACAGCACTTTTTGACAGGCGAAACCTTCGCACCACACACAGAGAAGCACTACCTCCCTGCTCATCATCACACACAATGTACACGAAAGCAGTTGAGCTGTCGACTAACACCAAGAGCTTATGGATGTCGTCAGGGTGGACAAAAGTATATAGCTCGATGGTGGGCACTGTGGATGAATGTGCGTGTTGGCGAGAGGGGTGGGAAACTTAACAGGGCTGAGAGCCAGGCGAGGAGGGGGTGGCCGACGATGCGGGTGGTGCGGGCAACAGCCATGGGCGATCAGCTGACGGCCGAGAGGGTGTGGCCTGGTGCTGGGTGGAGCAATGAGGACTCCAAGTGTGGGAGGGGTTACTGTTGCAGGACAAAGGGATGCCTACAGTAGGCCCTAGAGAGTGATCAGCTCGACTTTGGGGCTGCAAGGGGGAAACCGCTCGAATTGGAGCTGAGGGGCGAAGAAGCAGTGCTCGAGGGTTGAGCACGCTGAAAGGACTCGGTGCCCAAATATGTGGCACGAGGGGGTGACTGGCTACTCAAAGCTGGAGTAACCGGAGAAGCAGTACTCTAATGGTGT
This sequence comes from Locusta migratoria, assembly GCA_026315105.1. Lineage (NCBI taxonomy): Eukaryota > Metazoa > Arthropoda > Insecta > Orthoptera > Acrididae > Locusta > Locusta migratoria. The sequence goes on along the minus strand of CM048745.1, from coordinate 705,016,488 downwards.
GTATGCTGCGAACAGTCTGTGCCCAATTGTGTGGCATGATAGGGGACTGCCCGCTTGACGGAGGAGAGGCATGAGAGGAAACTGTGTCAGAGGATGTCTCTGAAGGCTCGATGAAGGCTGGCTTGACATGGTTGAGGGAAATGGTAATGAGAGTGTCCTTCATCTGAATGTCCATGGTGTTTTTGGAGCGGCTGACGATGACGTAAGGGCCGGTGTAAAGAGGCATGAGAGGGGCCTCAATGGTGTCGTCGCGGAGAAAAACATGCTCACAGTTGTCTAGCTCACGGGGCACGTACAAAGGCGGATAAGTGTGTGCTGCCGGATGGGGTGCCCAAATGTTTTTGCAATGTGGGCGTACCCGATCTACCAGAGGGGGGAGCTCAGAGGGCGCGGTCAGTAGGGAGGGAAAAGGTAGCAGTTTTTAAAGTGCGATGCCAGCGCTCTACTAGCCCATTACTTTGGTGGTGATAAGCGGTAGTGTGTATTTTTGTGATACCACTCAGGGTGCATAATTCAGAAAACGTGGCCGATCCAAATTGCCAACTCTGATTGGTTGTGAGGAACACAGGAGAGCCAAAGCGGGAGACCCAAGTGTCCATAAATGCATGTGAAACAGTGTCTGAAGTAATGTTTGGTATGGGGAAAGCTTCTGCCCAGTGAGTAGTCCCGTCAATAGCTGTGAGCAGATTGTGGAACCCTTCAGACTGTGGGAGGGGACCAATCAAATCTACATGGATATGTTGGAATCGGTCTGATGGTTGCAAAAATGTACCCAGGGGTGGGGAAGTATGGCAAGAGACTGTTTTACTGGCAAGGAACACACGCATGGGCCCACGACTGGCAATCACAGCGCATGTCTCTCCACACAAAACGTTCAGACACAAGGTGTATCGAAGCATTAAACCCAGGTGAGCCAAACCATGAGGTTTCTCAAACACAAGACGTTGTAAACCTTTAGAAATAAAGGGGCGAAGTGTGCCTGTAGAACTGTCACACCAGACTTCACCAAAAACTCCTGGAAAGGTTGTCTTCACGGGTTGAAGAGAAGAAGATTGGTCTGATAACAGCTGTAAAGTGTCTGGGTTGGTCGATTGTAGCCTGGCTAAGTCCGACAAGTCTATCAGGCAAGATTCTGTGCCGACGCAGGATAGGAAATCGGCCACAACATTATCTGCCCCTTTTATGTACTGAATGTCATTCATAAACTGCAGTATGTAAACAATGTGACAAAAACGAGGCGAGGGGTCAGACGGAGGGTTTATGGTCCATCAGAATGTAGAAGTCCCTACCCTCCAAATCAGTTCTGAAATGCTCGATGGCCTTGTAGACGGCAAGCAACTCCCTATCGAAGGCCGAGTTTTTTTTTTTTTTTTGGGGCCAAGTTAAGTTTTTTAGAAAAGAACTGAAGCAGATTGGTGATGACATTATAGGTCTGAACACGCCACCAACAGCATTGTCAGTTGCATCGGTCGTAATAAACAGTGTAGCATCAGAGCACGGGTGAGCGATGGTAACAGCCAAGGTGAGTACTGTTTCAACTTATTGAAGGCATTCTCCGTAATAGGCGTCCAAGGAATAGCATGATTACCTGATGTATTAGGGCCAGCAAGAGTGTCAGTGAGTGGGGCTTCAACGTCCGAGGCAGAAGGCAGATGCTTGCGGTAATAATTAATGGTCCCCAAAAAGCGATATAGCTCTTTAAATGTCTGAGGCCTAGGCATAGCGAGGACTGGCTTAATTTTGTCTGTAGGTGGAGTGAGGCCATCTGCTGACACCACATAACTGAGGAACACAACCAACGGCTGATGAAGTAGAGTCTTTTTGTTATTAAGTTCGATGCCGGCATACTGTAAGGTGTCAGTCACCAATCTAACATGCTCTATTCTTTAGTGGGAGCAAACAAGGATGTCGTCCATGTAGACGAAGCAAAAATTGAACTTCGACAGAGTCTTATTTATCCATCTTTACCACATCTGAGGTGCATTTTTTAACCCGAAAGACAAACTTATAATGAAAGAGCCCAAAAGGCGTAGTGATGGCCGTTTTCTCTACTTCTTCAGGGGCCATCGGGATCTGGTGAAATGCCTGTTTGCAGTCTAACACCGAAAAATATTTTGCACCTGCTAATGCGTGATTGAAATCAGCAATGCCTGGTACAGGGTATTTGTCAATGATGGTATGACTATTAAGTTTCGTATAGTCCCCAACCACATGGTAAGTACCATCTTTCTTAAGAACAAAATGAATTGGGCTTGCCCAACAGCTGGAAGAAGGCTCGATAATTCCCTTATTTTGGAGATCAGCTAATTGTTATTTCATGATCTGCATAAACTCTGGTTTCAAACTAAAATAGTGCAGCAAATTCGGCGGGCCATCCATTAAGCGGAGTTTGTGTTGTGTTCCGTCTGTGACTGGCAATGCATTGTGGAGTACAGCAGTCTAATGTCCGACGTGTCGCAGGCGGCGACCGCCAAGCAAAACATGGGCGCTTCGGTCGCGCGAGTACAGGCATGCCAACTGCTGGCCGCCGAAGCGTCAACATGCGGTCGGAGCAGAATCAGGTTGGTACGCTTGCATTTAGTACTAGGCATAACCACAGGTGCCACTGAAGGCAATGGCTGGCGAGAAATAACAGCTAATGTGGAATTGTTAAAAACACCAAAGTTCTGAAGGTGAACACGAAATACAAGCACTCGGATGTTTACATTCACTGTTCAGGAGGATCACACGTACTAACCTTGTGAGTGTGGGCGGGGAGGCCATCTCGAACAGCAGGAAGGCGTTGATGAGCTTCAGCGAACTTGACATATACCTTCTTTATGTTGAGCAGATTCTCCAAACGTTCAATACATTGAAGCGAGAGCTCGAAGTGCTGGGTAAACGAGCGCGAGTAGTATGCTGAGCAACACCGGCCGTAACACAGGAAATGTACAATTGTTTCTTAGGATAGTACACGGCATTGCACACAATGTGAATAGATAATTGAAAATGCCTGTTGAAGTCAATGCCAAGAATAGGTTCGTTGACTAGTGCAACGAGAAATGTCCAATTTATGGCACAGTCGAAGGATAACTGCAAGGTATGTTTATAATAGCCCAAACACTTAATGTCCGTCGAATTAACAGCTTCACATTGATGAATCTTCCCAAAGACAAGTGAAGGTGGCAACGAAGATACCTCAGCTCGCGCAGTTCCGCTTGGGCAGGGGTGGCGAGCAGACCACTATTGTGGAGCGCTCGCTGTTGCAGGCTGTTCAGAAGCTGTCCGGTGCGCGCGATTTGCAAAATTGTCATGTTGCGAGTAGTTACTGTTTTCACAGCGACGAAGCAAAGTTGTCGTTGTTGCACGCACCATGGGCAGGAACAGAGGAAGCGGCAGGAAGACGCAGAAGAAGAGGCAGCAAACATCTGCTTCGACTCAGCACAAGCCTGTGCTCGAGGTGGAGCCGTTTGACGACGGAAGCGTCGCCGAGCATGAAGCTGAAGATGCCGAATCACCGAACTTCCAATTCTACATCTGTTACACGGGTGAAGGATGGGAAGAGCTCATAATGGACCTCAAGTTTGAGGAACAATATGACATGAAGATCAGGACCGCGGGCGATGGCAATGTACTGGAAGTGCTTGCTGGCACCAAGCACGACCGGGAGGGCTTAATGAAGGCCTTCAAAAAGAACATTGTCCAACAACCTAAGAAGACCTAGATACCTACAAGGAAGAAGAAGTTGACGATTGTCAAGGCGCTCCTCAGGGGGCTGCCCTGGCAAATCAGCGAGATGACGATCAAGAAAGGCTTTGAGTGCTGGGGGTACAAGGATGTAGCGTTAAAGCTGCATAATCGGACAACCAAAACCAAGCCACCGCTATACATAATAGCAGTTGAACCTGCTATGCCACTGGTGGGACAACGCACCAGACCACATCTTCAAAGTGGACGAAATTCATGGCTTTGAAGTGAAGATCGATCCCCTGCCGGCGGAACTCGACACGAGGCCACAATGTTTCAGATGTCAAGAGGTCAGCCACGTTGCAAAATATTGCAGAAATGAAGAGGTCTGTGTTAAGTGCACTGGCAAACACACCAGTCGCACCTGCACGACAACCAGAGAAGACAAACCAACATGTGCACGCTGCGGCGGAAGCCACATTGTCAGCTGGCGTGGCTGCAAGGCCTTTGTCTGCAAGAAGAAGAAACAAGAAGAAAAGAAGAAGACACCTGCCACAGATGGGCAGACACGACCGGCGACTACAAAGCCAGTGAGAAAGAGAAGATGGGGACGCAAAAGCGCGAGGTCCACGCCCGCACCTCCCGAGGAGAGAGCAGCCCCCCTCCCCACTGAGCGGCCGGCGGCCTCCACTGCCAGTGGTAGAGGTAGTGGGGAAAGCCGGCCGAGCAGTGGGGAGCCAAGGCAGTTCGCTCCGAACCGCCAAGTGGAACGCGTCGCCGCCGTTGCAAGCCGCAGCATGCACCTCGACGATGAAGTCACGGGGAATGAAGTAGACGCAGCTATTCAAGCAGCGGAGAACAGGATCTGGACGGCAATGAACGCTGAACTAGAGGCTGCTTGTCTTCACATACGCGAGTCTTTCTGTCAGCACCAGCTACGACAAGTGACTAGCGATGCAGAGACAAACACCTACGATCCTGAAGAAGAAAATAGGCCGACGCAGACGCCCTACAGGAAGCCGATCAGTCGTAGCACGATGGCGAAGACGTGGACGGCGGATGCCTGAGTGCCAGGTACTGGAAGTCGTCGGAGAAGATGAGATGGGCCCGCTCTTCCTACGGCGATTATACGACGAGGAAGATCCAGCCAGTCATTGGAGAAGACAAGAAAAGAAGAAACAAACAAAGAAAACAAAGACCAGCAAGAGCGACCACAGCACCTGGATGTCGTCTTCGAAGAAAAAGAAGAAGAGGACCAGAGGTGCCGGCCGAAGCAATGGAAGAAACAATACTTCCATAGCAGGAAGAGGTGGTAATAAAACCACCAGCAGCTCTGGCCCAGGTTTCCTGCTGGCTGTAAGGTGAATACCGGAGCTGTCCCCATGCCCACGGAATATTCCCAATTGGGACGAACTCTATCCCCCCCAAAATTCTCCCCCCCCCCAATCAAATAAATAAACTGAGCCAAAACAGAATAAACACAACCACATGGCTGAATAGAGCATTCAAGACGCTCTCAAACAGCCCGTCCATCCCCCTCTGGAATGGGAATGAAAAAGATACCTCGGCACCATTGTCAACTAGAAAATGAGTGTGTGAAGCAAAGTCCTGTTGGTAAATACAGCCTGAATGTTCACTGCCCAATGACACAGAATGTAAAGTCACAATGTCCTGGCGCCTATTTTATTTATCACAGGGGACGGTGCCAGAGCCTACCTGCGAGATGCGATTGGGTGCTGGCAAGGTGATCTACAGCATCTTGCTTCAGCCCCGAAACGATAGTGAAAGTAGCACCACCGATGACACAAGGGTAAACCGGTAGTAGTTTTCTCGGAGAGAGGTGGTGGATCGCCGCTTGACGGACTAGCGAAGGAGCCTGTTGGTGAAGTCGGTGGGCGAGGAGCAGGCAAGGCAGCAAAGGAGACATTATTCTTCTTACCCGGAGCAGATGTGGTAGTATCTTGCTTGCGACCATGGCCACGGCCACACCCACGCCCAGCAGGTGTTTCCGTGGCCACACCCACGCCCAGCAGGTGTTTCCTTCTTGAAGGATCCTGGGTCGAACTTTAGGAGACCTCTGATGCCCCCATATGACTGGTAAGCTGCGTAAACTTTGTCTGCAGATTCCAGTATTTGGTCAAGTGGGTGCAGAAGAGGCTTGTGACAAGGTCAAACTGATGTGGCTCGGTAATTTGTCCATCCAGATGGTCAGCAGTGAATCATCGGGGAACAAGGATGGAGGAGCGATTGATTGTAAACACAGCTGTGAAGGCATCTTCTTGCCCATCAGTTCTCCATGTAAGATCTTCCTGACAGCTTCGGTAATTGTGCGAACGACACGGTGTAGAATAGTAGCCTTAGCGTGGTCGTACCTGTGTGGGTGAGAAGGCTGGCCGACAAGGTCACAGATCAAATCATCGAATTTCAAGAGATGTGACATAACACATAGGAACTTGGTCACATCATCAAACCCACAATGCTCTTCAATGTCTTCAGCCAGTTTAAAAAACAAAACAGCTCGTTGGGGTTTGAATCGTGGCAGCTTGGGCAGGTAGGCAAGCGAGCGTAAGTTACCTGCTGCATCGACCGGGTTGATGTCTTGCAGATGCAGCTGAAAATCCACTGAGCGAGCAGGAAGAAAGGAGTATGCCGACGGAGCAACAGGCTGTGGCGTAGCAAGAGTATGTGAAGTGCATGGCATCACGGCGTGTGGGACCTCTTGTTGCGGCGGGAGCACATGTTGAACACCCGGTATGCCGGCAACAGGCCAAGGTGAGCCGTAGGAAATGTCCAAACCAACACTGTCCTAAAGCGCCGAATATTGGCGGTGAGCATAGTTCGTGGAATTATTGAAGGCATTATGTGAAGGACCACTTGACAAAACGTATAAGCCATGCGCATAGCTATCACTGGGCACAGAGGGATACATCCACAGCGTATTTGAAATTAAACCGCCGACTGAGCCACGCGAAAACTGATTATGAAGGTTAATCTTCACATGCTCCTGATTAATGGAATGCAGGGCTGGAGTCGATGCATTTCTGGCAGGCATCGATTTGATGATTTGGACAAGTCAGGGCTCGTGAATCCAGAATCAGTGTGCAGGCTGTGCTGTGGTGGTAGAGCTGATGCAGAGCCGAATTGTGGCTGAATTGAGTACATCTGATGATTCTCAGCCAAGGTAAAGTTGTGCTGGTCCAATGCGGGAATTCCGGGTGGCGGTTGGAACAATGAAACAGCCAATGGCAGCAGATAGCGTGGATCCATGGCTGCGGTGTAGCTGGCCTCGCGGCACGGACGAAACGCGAAATACTGATGCGGAAGGCACTAAACTTTCGAAGCAAACCTGTTCATGACGAAATTGATACGAAATCGGGGTCACCAATGAGGGGATAGGTGCAGTTCAGTTATGAATGCGGTATCCACTCTTAATACATTTATTACTCTATATCGGTACAGATGATGTTAACACTTCTGTTATAAGAGACCAACTGCCAGAAGTTGCGGTCCGTACCAAAGATAACATAATGTGACTATTGATCGGGATTGACACCACACATGGAGTAGTGTATGTAGGCTTAAGGTATGAAAGTTCTTCAAGGACAGAGGAACACTAAAGCATTCCACAATGGTATCCAAAATGAAATTAACAAACCACTATTTTCCATTTTTCTTGAATTCATGACTTAATCATACAGACTACCAACATATGTTTGTACAAGCATGTCCCACACGGAAGATGGCATTGTGGTCAGCATACAGTTATGACAATGCTGATGTCAGGGCACATGTCTACCAGAGTAATGTTTATTAATTAATCCTACTTCTCAGATGTGGCAATAGGTTGAAATTGTATTCCAAAGATCACGGAAGGGTTGACCATGTGTGACGTTAGATAGAGAGGACTGTTATTTGGCGGAAAGTACTGCTTGGCAACTGGCATCTGACCTAATGGTATCTACCAAAAGAATTATACAAAGACAAATTATGAACAGAAGCTTTGGCACAGTGGCCTTTATTGTCAGAGACCAAATGTGTATATACCTCTGATGCAGTTATAGAGAAGGGAACACCTAGAGTAAAGTTGCGTACCTTCCTATTGGTACTCACCAATAAGAACTGGGCAATACATAACTCGGGGTAGTAAAAGGTTTATACCTCGTTGTCTCTGTTCATAGGGGTGACTTATGTATGTCAGCTTCTATGCACTAAACAGCTACCAAAACTGTTTAAATAACATCAATAATTAATCCGTAGTTTAGCCAGTCTATCAATCTGCAGATGGTGACACAAGAAATATATTTAAATAAACATAAATTAAAGCTCTGAATAACGAACACAATGGATTCTAAAATAATGTTTAGAAGAGATTTACTCACAAAGTAATTTTTATATAAATGCAGTTTATTACTCTTTTTGGACATGAAAATGTGGAGGTGATCCTACTTTATACCTCGGTAAATAACTGAATATTTCCCCAACTACTGTTCATGAGAGCCACAGTAAGTATCACATGCACTTGAGAGTAAAAGTCCCAAATTATCACTCGTAAATTAATTAAGTCCATTGAACATTGCAGTTCCAAATTAATCCGAGATTAATTGCACACAGTTTGTCATCACACGAGTACACAATAGCTGAATTATCACAATTCCACAGTCCTACTACCGTCCATGGTATAATGTTACAGGATCGATGGTCAAGCATAGTGTTGCGGGATCAATATTCAACTATTTGAATATCGATGACCATATAATCGATAGGCAAAAGGAAACAGCTCGGTTGTATTAATGCGCCACATCCTATGATAAAAATATTGTAAAATAATCAGAAAATAAATAGAGATTGTTAATCGCAAGCAGATTTGGCACATTTATATACATTTTAGACCTCTGCAATACTTTTAAGAATGTTAAATTGTATTATTTAATGTGGGAACTATTTTATGCAAATAAAAAAAAAAATAAAAAATAGGTGTATGTAGCGCGGGACTCGAAAATGGGTGCTCGCGGTCTTTTTCCGTTGGGCTGTCGATGTGTGAAGACGCATTAAAAAGTATGTATTGAAATTGGTGATTTTCTTTTCTTGGCCACACCACCTGCATATAACTGAATATTTATATCAACGCTAATGCTGACCTGACGTTGCATTTCCCCTAGCGAGTCGAAAGCAATACGAAGTTTTGCCGATTTTGTAAATCGCGACGGTTAGTGTTAGAATGGTTACCACTTTTTTAACCAGAAACTAAGTTCTGCAGTCACAGTCCCATAAATTTTCTAAGTCCACACATGCCTATCTCTTCAAATCACAAGTTTGTAATGCGGCTTCAGACTGCCCAGAGTCACACAACCTATTACCACCACGTCCAAGTTATGAATCCGTTGGTAAGCGGTCGAAAGAGTGCTCTACCTGCTTCCAAATTTGTATCCTTCTGCACATCTAACGCCTCATCTTTAAGATATAATTTCTCTTCCAAAATATTATACAGTTGAATATCACTTAATTAAATGCTTTGACCACCTCCCTACAATTAACAAACAAAAATCAGTTGAGACTGAAGCTCTTTGCTCAAGTCACTATTATGGTGGCGTCTCACTGTTCAAATATACTGCCGCCGTCGAAATATAGTTATACAATTAATATTTACTTTATCATGGCTTTTTATGAAATATATTCAGTTCTTCTCCACAAATACATATAATTGTTCATACATAAATTATCTGCTGCATATATACTATTTTTAGTTGGTCATGAGATATTTAAGAGGCAGCCTATAACATAAAACAAACGTTACTAAGAATAATATTTAATATAATAAAATACATATATAAATGTAATGCTCTTTGCTGGGTTCATGTTTTGTGTTTCAATCTATGTTCTGACACAAGAATATTATTACCTCAATGAAAAGCAGAACAAGAGAGTAAAACAAAGTTTATTGAAAGAATACGGAAATAACATGATGCGTCTCTTAGGATAGGTAGTGTGGTGCAATGCTGCCCACTTGCTTCTTAAACTATTACTGATAAACATTATGTATCAATAATTGTAAATATAAGTATTATAATACTATTATTATAGTACTGAAATTTATCGGCTTTTTATCTGTAAGGGATATTGAAATTGTAATTACAGTGTTTGATTCTTTCAAGTCTCTCAAATCTGTTCATATAATTATATTTGCCATATGATCATTCCCTGATTTTATATGATATTTTTAGAATAACGTGGGTGGCCATATTGTATTTCAGTTGCAATCTGGAATATCCGCCCTCGCTCACCCAAGACGGCCGTTTCCTGCTTCCGAGCAGATTAGGGTAGGGTTTCACTAACAACCTGTATTCCATTCACTAGGTTCAAACTGTTAGCCAGCCAGTTGGGGAACCCAACAGCCTGACTAAACCTGCATTTCACATGGAAAAAAAAATCGACTTCCCCCTATATCTGGACTGTCACAAAGTCCTCAATACGCCACCTGGACAGTTAAATAGTGAGGAAAACTTCTTTCCACAGATGAATTTGAATCTGAAGGGCCAATGAAACATGATTTTGAGAACCAAGCAATGTGGAAAGATGCCATGCTTAAGATGATCCCTAATGGTGTGGGTAGGGAGTATGTTGACCACTCAAATACCCCTTAATGAAATTATATATGAGTGGATGGCTAAGAATTAACTGCTATTAGGTACCATGACAAGCTCTTGGAACATCTACATCTACATCTACATACATACTCCGCAATTCACCGTAAGGTGCGTGGCGGAGGGTACACTGTACCACTACTAGGCATTTCCTTTCCTATTCCACTCCCAAATTGAACGAGGAAAAAAAGATTGCCTATATGCCTCCGTACGAGCCCTAATTTCTCTTATCTTGTCTTTGTGATCTTTACGCGAAATGTAAGTAGGTGGCAGCAAGATCGTACTACACTCAGCTTCAAATTCCGGCCCTCTAAATTTACTTAACAGAAATTCACGAAAAGAACGTCGTCTTTCTTCCAGCGATCCCCAATTGAGTTGCCGGAGCATTTCCGTGACACTCGCGCATTGGTCGAACCTACCGGTAACAAATCTAGCTGCTCGCCTCTGAACCGCCTCTATGTCTTCCTTCAAACCGATCTGCTGCGGGTCCCAAATACTTGAGCAATACTCAAGACGTGGTCGTACAAGCGTTTTATACGCGGTCTCCTTTACAGGTGAAGTACATCTTCCCAAAATTCTCCCAATAAACCGAAGTCTGCTGTCCGCCTTACTCACAACTGTCCTTACATGCTCGTTCCATTTCATATCGCTCTGCAATGTTACGCCTAGATATTTGAACGACGCGACCGCATCAAGAAGCTCACTACTGATGCTGTATTCGAACATTATAGGATTGTTTTTTCTACTCATGCGCATCACCTTACATTTTTCTACATTGAGAGCTAGCTGCCATTCTTCGCACCAACTAGAAATTTTGTCTAAGTCAACCTGTATGCTATTACAGTCAGTTACAGACGACACCCTTCCATACACCACAGCATCATCAGCAAACAGCCGCAAATTACAACTTACTCTGTCCATCAGATCATTTATATAGATAGAAAATAATAGTGGTCCTATCACACTCCCCTGGGGCACGCCTGACGATACACTCGTCTCTGATGAACACTCGCCGTCGAGAACAACGTACTGCGTTCTATTACTTACGAAGTCTTCCAGCCAGTCACAAATCTGTGAACCTATTCCATAAGCTCGTATCTTCGTTAGCAGTCTGCAGTGTGGCACCGTGTCGAACGCCTTTTTGAAGTCGAGAAAAACACAATCCGCCTGTTGCCCTTCGTCCATGGCTCGCAAGATGTCATGTGAGAAAAGGGCAAGCTGAGTTTCACATGAACGATGTTTCCTAAACCCGTGCTGATTCATGGAAAGAAGCTTTTCCGTTGCAAGGAAATTTACTATATTCGAACTGAGAATATGCTCCAAAATTCTACATGAAACTGATGTCAACGATATTGGCCTGTAATTGTATGGGTCAGTTCTCTTTCCTTTCTTATACACGGGAGTCACCTGCGCTTTTTCCAATCACTAGGAACTTTGCGCTGAATTAAAGACTCGCTATAAATGCAAGCTAAGTAGGGGGCCAATGCCGCAGAATAGTCTTTGTAAAACCGAACTGGTATTCCATCCGGACCAGCAGACTTTTTCGTATTTAGCTCTCTCAGCTGCTTCTCTACACCGGAAATACCTATTGTTATGTCCCCCATTTCGGAATTAGTACGTTGATCAAATGATGGTATATTTGTGCGGTCCTCCTGCGTGAAAGATTTCTTAAAGGTTAAATTTAGAACTTCAGCTTTCCGTTTGCTTTCTTCTATTACTGCCCCGGAATGATCAACTAGTGACTGGACAGTGGGCTTTGACCCGCTTATCGATTTTACATAGGACCAGAATTTTTTCGGGTTCTCGGAAAGATCTTTTGCTAAGGTATGGCTGTGATAATTATTGTATGCTTCACGCATCGATCTTTTTATAGACGCACGAATCTCTACTAACTTTTGCCTGGCATCATTTGCGTGTTCTTTTTTGTATCGAGAGTGCAACAGCCTTTGCTTTCTCAGCAGCTTTCTAACATTATTATTATACCACGGTGGATCTTTTCCATCCTTAATCGTCTTTACTGGCACATATTTCTCTAACCCTTCATTAACAATGCATTTAAATTTAGTCCACAAGTCCTCTACATCCATAGTCCCAGAATTAAAAGATGCCCATTCATTTTCTAAGTGCGATCGTAACATTTGCTTGTCGGCTTTTCCCAACAAAAACACGCTCCTAGCCTTCTTGACTGGTTTATGAACTTTGGTCACCATTGACGCTATGATGATATCATGATCACTAATTCCTGTCTCTAAACAGACATCGTTAATAAGGTCAGGCCTGTTTGTGGCTATAAGGTCTAGAATATTTCCATTGCGCGTGGGTTGCCGGTTTAACTGCTCAAGACAGTTTTCGGAGAATGTGTCCAAAAGAAGCTCGCAAGACTGCTTGTCTGTACCGCCTGAAATGTAACTAGTGAGGTCCCAATCTATACTCTTAAGGTTGAAGTCACCTCCGACTAATATTGCATGGCCCGGATACCTATGCACTACCTGGTGTAGACTTTCCTTGAATGATTCTAAAACTGCTACAGTAGCACTGGGGGGCCGGTAAAAACAACCAACTATTAACTTTACTTCTTTTAGACCTGTTATGCGTGCCCAGATAACTTCACAATTACTTTCAACCTCGATCTCAGTAGAAACAATATCTTTGTCCACAGCGATGAACACTCCTCCTCCGGTTGTATCAGATCTATCTTTCCGATATACATTCCACGCTTCGCTAAATATTTCTGAACTTTCCACATCATCATTTAGCCAGCTTTCGGTGCCTAAAATTATCTGAGCGCAATAACTTCCATGCAGCGCTGCAAATTCGGGAACTTTGTTTCTAATACTCTGTAAGTTCGCTGCTAATATTTTTATGTTCGAATTTTTGTTCCGAACGTGGCCTGAATTCGCTGTTTGAATGCTGACAGGCGAGTGCTCATCAGAGTTAGCGCCTAGCCTAAAAAACCCCCATGTGCACTCCACAAGTACTCTGCTACCCGAGTAGCCGCTTCCTTAGTGTAGTGCACCCCTGATCTATCTAGGGGCACCCTACAATTCCCCACCCGATAACGCAGATCCAGAAATCTGCAGCCATGACTGTCACAGAGTCGGCGAAGCCTCTGGTTCAGACCCTCCACTCGGCTCCAAACCAAAGGACCCCGATCAACCCTGGGAACAATGCTGCAAATCGACAGCTCTGCTTGCACCCCGCGTGCGAAGGCAGCAGCCTTCACCAATTCCGCCAGCCGCTCGTAGGACCTGAGGATGTCCTCAGAACCCAAGCGACAAGCGTCATTGGTGCCGACGTGAGCTACGACTTGCAGCCGACTGCACCCCGCACCCTCGATAGCCGCCGGCAAGGCCGCCTCCACATCTCGGATGAGGCCCCCCGGCAAACACACCGAGTGCACGTTGGAATTCCTTCCAGATCCGGACGCTATCTGCCTAAGGGGCTCCATCACGCGCCTGACATTGGAGCTCCCAATAACTAATAATCCCCTCCCCCCGTGCACCTGCTCGGACCCTGCTGAAGGAGTGGCCACACTTTCACTCACAGGACGAACGGGCGCGGACGGACGTCCAGCCTCCACATTGGCCTTCCGCCTCGAGCGACGCAAACGCCGTACAACCCGCCACTCCCCTTGCGGAGAAGGCGGCTCGACGATGTCCGGTACACCTGAAGGTGCCTCGGTAGCAGGTACAGGGAGCGAAGAGTGAGACACCTGAGGTGTCCCACTCGACGCACCAGACTCCCCACCATCGCTGCACCCCGAGACAGCAGCCTGAAGACGGTTGACCGTAGCCAACAGCACGCTCAGCTGTTCGCGAACCGCGGCCAACTCCTCCTGCGTCCGCACACAGCAGGCACACATCCTATCCATCCTATCGATACAATTAACAGCAATTAACAACTTTAAAGGAGCCTAGTATTCTAATTAAGGCGGCTGGCTGCTGACTTAACTGTGGTCAGTGGTAATTACACTGTCGAATCAACAAAACTGAGTCCGGCAGCTTAGCGCTGTTAACGCTGCGGCACTCGTGGCAGCTGGCACTGGAAAGTAGGAGGCGAGGTACTGGCGGAAGTAAAGTTGTGAGGCGGCATCATGAGTCGTGTCGGGATAGCACAGTCGGTAGTGCACTTGCCCGCGAAAGGCAAAGGTCCCAGGTTCGAGTCCCGGTTCCAGCACACAATTTTAATCTGCCAGGAAGTTTCATATCAGCGCACACTCCGCTGCAGAGTGAAGTTTCATTCTGGAGGCTAAAAATAGATACCGCCTACATGAAAATAAAAGAGATATCTGGAGACAAGAAAAGCTGCTGTATGAATATAAAGAACCAAGATGGAAAACTGGTTCTCAGGATAGAAGAAAAAGCTGAAAGGTGGAAAAGAGTATGTAGAGGGCTCTATAAAGGAAATGAACTTAGAGACAGTATTGTAGGAAGTGAAGAGGAAGCAGATAAAGATGAAATAGGAGATACTGAGAGAAGAATTTGACAGAGCACTTAAAGAGCTAAGTGGAAACAAGACCCCTGGAGTGGGTGACATTCCTTCAGAACTACTGAAGTCTCTGGGAGAGCCATCCATGACAAAACTATTCCACCCCGTGCGTAAGATGTATGAGACAGGGGAAATACCCTCAGAATTTAAATTTTAACATGAATTATTTACATAAGGATGGAAAAGCTGGTAGAAGCCAACATTGGGGAAGATCAGTTTGGATTCAGGAGAAATGTAGGAACACGGGAGGCAATCCTCACTTTACTGCTTATCTTAGAAGATAGATTAAGTAAAGGCAAACCTACATTCCTAGCTTTTGTAGATTTCAAAAAAAAAAAAAAAAAAAAAAAAAAAAAAACGCTTTTCACAGTGTTGATTGGAATAGACTCAAATTCTGAAATCATCAGGAGTAAAATATAGGGAACAGAGTGTTATTTACAACTTGTACAAAAATCAGACTGCAGTTATCAGAGTTGAAGGGCATGAAAGGGAAGCAGAAGTTGGGAAGGGTGCAAGACATGGTTGTAGCCTTTATCAAATGTTATTCAATTTGTAATTGAGCAAGCTACAAAGAAAAGCAAGGAGTGGAGAAGGAATTAAATTTCAGGGCGAAGAAATAAAAATATTGTGTTTTGCCGATGACATTGTAATTCTGTCAGAGACAGCAAAGGACCTGGTAGAGCAGTTGAACAGGATGGACAGGGAGCATACGAGACGAACATTAACAATTGCAAAACAAGGGTAATGGAGTGCAGTCTAAGAAACTCAGGCGATGCTAAAGAATAAAATGCATAATGGCAATGGGAAGAAAAGCGTTTTTGAAAAAGAGAAATTTGTTAACAATGAATATTAATTTAAGCATAAGGAAGTCCTTTCTGAAGGCATTTGTGTGGAGGGTTGCCTTTTATGGGAGTGAAACATAGAAGATAAACAGTGCGGTCAGGAAAAAGATAGAGGCTTTTGAAATATGGTGCTACAGAACAATGCTGAAGATTAGGTGGGTGGATAGTGTAACTAATGAGTAAGTACTGAATAGAATGGGGAAGAAAAGGAATTTCTAGCATACCTTGACTAAAAGAAGGGATACATTGGTATGGCACATTCTTAGACATCAAGTAATTGTGAATTTCGCACTGGAGGGAAGTGTGTTGGTTAAAAATCACAGAGGGAGACCAAGAAATGAATACAGTAAGCAGATTCAAATGGATGTAGGGTGCCATTCTTATGACGAGATGAAAAGGCTTGCTCAGAATATAGTAGGGTGGATAGCTGCATCAAACCTGTCTCTGGACTGAAGACAATAACAGACAATTTTGATCAATCTCAGAGTATTTGTGCTTGATGTTTTCTTGTAAACAGAAGGTGTTGAATGGATAGTGTTACCAGCTCACTCTTGTAATATGTGGGATGAGCTAGGGAGATACATGGCATCACACCAGCATCTACCCACCACTCTTCAAAACTTTTGTGCAGCTTTGCAAGAAGATTGAGCAATTGAGAGAGAGAGAGAGAGAGAGAGAGAGAGAGAGAGAGAGAGAGAGAGAGAGAGAGATGTTCAAATGTTTGTATAGCTTATGGGACTTAACTACGGGGTCATCAGTCCCTAAACTTACAAACTACTTATGAACTACTTACGAACTAGGATGGCACAAATATCCATGCCCGAGGGGGGATTCGAACCCCCGACCGTAGTGGCCGTGCAGACCGTGACTGAAGCGCCTCAGTCCCCTCGGCCACCGCGGCCGGCAGAGAGAGAGAGAGAGAGAGAGAGAGAGAGAGAGAGAGAGAGAGAGGGAGGGAGGGAGAGGGAGGACTGTGTACAAAAGAAAAGGACTGTACCAAAGTGTAAATAGATAAATGGTGGAAAGACTTATGTTCCAAGCAGACCGTGCCAGATGATAAGTTTATTTCAATTGAAGTATTGATAAATAGATGGACTGCCTCACATCCCCATATACGCTCTCACATCTAGTGTACATTGATTCCCTGCATTTGGACTGTAAGATGGAACAAGTTTATAACAGTTTTGCACTTCTTACCATTTACAACATGAAATCTTGCAAAAGGTGGCCAATAAATTTGCCGTGTAAATCCAGTTTTAGGTGAGTATAAGTTTAATATACCATTATTTTATTTTAGTTTTTATTTGTTATTATTATTATTATTATCATTATTATTATTATCATCATCGTGACAAATCTTGTTTGAATTGAGAGGCAGAGCTGTAACATAATCAGTTTATGGTCAGTGGTAGTTGACAATTTGTGTGTAAACTTGTAATTGTGATGACAGATTTATGTGCAATAAAAGTGAGGTCAAAATTGGTGCAGTCAGAAAACTGAATTGTGTTAACAAGCTAAAAACAGTAAATGCTAAAGTTGTGTCAATAGGAGATTAATATGAGCCACCCACCTGCTGTTTTAGCTAATTTTATGTGTATTGATGTCTATTATCACTGGAAAATGTTGATTTTTCCCTGTATAATTAATTTGCTTCCAATTTAATCCATAACAACTCATGAGTGTCATCACATTTTCTTTACTTTTTCAAACAATCAGGAGAAATCACCTCTTAATATGTCATTGGCTGCTCAAAATTAGGTACTACCCCCATCTTACTTCTCTTAATGCCCAAAACGTAAGTATGAACATACCAGTCTAGATAGAGGAAGGAGTGCATTTTCTCGTAAATCAACACAAGCGCGTAAGTGCAGTTCTTGTAACTTTGGACATCTGTGAACAACTTCAATGAGAGAAGTATCTGTCAACTTATTACAAAAAGAAAGATTTAATGAAAGTAGTGGCAAGGGGTCTGGTTCCGTGGCACTCAATGCAATAACCAGATCTGAATCCGTAATCTGGCTGCACCTGAAACAGACATTACAGGTTCTATATGAAATTTATATTTTAGATATTACATGGCATATATACTGATGGAATACAAATATTATGGGTTAATAAATGAACTATACAATATTGATCATTAATATGGTGGAACAAAGCTACAGGCTGTTTGTATATAATGAATTAAAAATATTCTGATTGTCAAATAAGCATTTGAACTCAAAATATTGGGACAAAATAAAGATTCTTCATATTGACAAATGGAATATTTAGCATGCACATGACTGACATTCTCATGAATAATACTTGTCATCTGAGATTAACTGTCACATCTGGAATAATACACACAAATGGCCTCAACATAATACATCACACCATAATCATTAGGACTTCATGCATGGCACACTCCACCCCCAAAGATAAGCACATTGCTAAGTTAATATATTTCATCCATCAAATCCTATAAGTACAAGATATACGGAAATTAAAGTAAACCCAAATTTTAGAACAAAATTCAATTTACAATATGAGATACAAATTTTGAACTATAAATTATGCATCACTGTTAAATGGATTGGTTTATGTAAGATAATACACTAATAACTGAGAACATAATAGTTCTCCAAATTATACTTGCAGTTAGAAACTCCATAACAGAAAGTCACCAATAATAGCAAAGCTTGGTAAAATTAAATAGTATTCCATTGAACTTATATTTTGACATACTGTACTACTGTACAGTCACCTTGTAGATTTAAAGTGCAAAAACTGTTGGATTTTAGGTAGTCATAAAAGTAATAGAAAAACAATATGTGTTATGTCTATTCTTTCTGACATACCAAAAAGACACCATTGATCAACTCAGCAGCCACATATTTATAAAAGAGTAATTTCTGACATTTACATTGAAATATGTTTAAGAGTGACAGTTGAAAATATGTGCAAGATTGCAACTAAAACCTGTATTTCCTGCTTTATGTGAGTGGTCCTTAACCACTTTGGCTATCAATGCCCACTTGTACACTCCTCATCCTGTCCAAATTTACAACTGCCATTCACTGCTGATGCAGTGTCTCCATCCATTGTCCCTCTTGTGCAGCTTTCACCTATGTTCCTGCAAGGTCTGATAGAACAGATACCATATATGCCTTTGGTAACATGACAATTTCAGTGCACGTGCAAGAGAATGGAAGACAGGAGAAGGATGTGGGCAAGGGAGAAAATGGATGGGGAACACATCATCAGTAATGTCAATTGATAACCTAATGTAAATAATGGAGGATAGGTAACAACTCACCATAAAGAGGCTCGCTGAGCTGCTGACGGGCATGAAAAATAGACAATCACATTCATACAACTTAAATTTTCGGCCAAGGTGTTCATCAGAAAAAGAAACACATCCATTCACATAATCACTCAGATAACTACCCACACACAACCACCATGTCTGGCTGCTTCAGCACCACAAGAATCTCGACTGTAGTCAGTTGGGGCATGGAGGGGGAACAATGCCGGGTAAGGGTGAGGTTGGAAAGTTCTGTGTTACATGATGGATTGTAAAGACTATGATAGGTGGGAATGTGAAATGAGGGATTGAATACAGTGAAGGGAAGGGGGTGAAAAATGATAAAAGGAAAGTGCAGAGGAGTGGGGGGATTTAAAATGATAAAAACAACAAGGAAAAAATAAAAATAACAAGTAATTAATTAGGGGGATATTCTAAGGGGTGACACACATTTGCAAGGAAGAAGGAAGACATGATTTGGAGGGATATAGGATAATGAGTGGGACTGTATTCCTGCAGAAGACTGCAATGCAAAACCTGCACAATCCATCCACCCAGCACTTCCTATTCCAGTCCTGGCGCATGCTTATCCTACCGCATTAGAGTTAGGCCACCTGTGAAACAGCCATGTGATTTACCTAATCTCCTGCAATCATTGCACAGCTTTTTATATGGGTTTGATGATGAACCAGCTGTCCACCAGGATGACTGGCCACTGTGAAATTATGGCAAAGCCAAGATGAACGACCCTGTGGCACAGCATGTGGCTGAACAAAACACTCTGGATTTCAATGTATGCTTCACTACCAGAGCTATCTGGATCCTCCCCTCCACCACCAGTTCTTCTGAATTGCGCAGATGGGTGTTATCCCTTCAACACATTCTACAGTCCTGCAACTGTGATGGCCCCAAACTAAGATAACTTTCCATCCCTACACCCATGCCTAACATTATACTCCCTCTCCTTCTCATGTTATTATCCTGTATCCCTCCAATTCATGTCTTCCTTGCAACTGTGTTTCACCCTATACTATATCCCCTTAATTAATTATTTCTTTATTTTTTATTATTTTTATCATTTCAAATACACCCACTTCCTACCCACACTACTTTGCACCTCCCTTCCCTTCACTGTATTCAATGCCACAGTTCACATTCCCACCTACCAGAACCTTTACAATCCATCACACAACACAAAACTTTCCATCCTCACCCTTACCCAACATTCTTCCCCCTCCACACCCCAACTCACCCACAATCAAGATTCCTGTGGCACTGGAATGGCTGACATGGTGGTTATGTGTGTATAATTGTCAGAGTGATTATGTGAATGTACATGCTTCTTTTTTTATGAAGGCCATGGCTGAAAATTTAATTTGCGTGAATGTGATTGTTTATTTCTTTGTTCCTGTCAACAACTCACCATAAGAGGCTCCTTGAGCTGCTATCTGTCCTCCATTATTGACATTGCACTCAGATTTTCCATTGTTAAAATTGAGATTTAACTTGGATAGTTGTCTGCAGGGATGGCTGAAGTGGTTAAGTTACTGCTCATCTAAAGCAGGAAATCTAGTTTTGAGTCATCGTCTGGCATAATTTTCAACTGTTGCTGTGGAATAAATTTCAGAGCCCTAAAGCAGTCAACATCAGATTTTTCTTTCAAGGATCAGTAAGAAGATATTTCTTACTTTTTGTCAATAAAGTACTTAGCGAAATTTGTAATTTTTTATTTTAGAATGGTCACTTTCCTGACAGACTGAAGCACTCAGTATTGAAATATATATAAGGAGAAAGGGATAATGTAGACAACATTAAGAGTATTTCTATGCCATTTGGTTCACTAAAGTTATTCGAAAGGCTATATGTTCAAGGTTAATTAATCATTTAATTTCCCATAAGTTGCTAACATATGTACAATTTAGTTTCAGAAATGGTTTAACAACCAAAAATACCATATTCTCTTTTCTCTGAGAAACCCATCATGGATTTAAAAAAAAAAAAAAAACTTTGAACACTAGACTTATTCTTTGATTTAACAAGAGGGTTTCATTGTGTTGATCACAATATATTGCTGTGTAACTTTTAACATTGTGGAATAAGGGGATTAGCCCACACATGGTTTGCCTGTTACTTTAATAACAGTTGCAAAAAGTAATTCTCTGCAGTGTTGAAAATGGCTATGATACACATTCACAATCAGGGACAATTTAGTGGAGGGTGCTCCAAGGTTTGTTTCTGCGGCTGCTGCTGTTGTTTCTCATTTATGTAAATTTTATGCTTACTAGTGTAACAGGTAATTCCAAGATATTTCTGTTTGCTGATGACACCAGCATGGTAGTAAAGGATGTTGTTAGCAATATTGATGAAGTATCAAGTAATGCAATTAAAGAAATAAGTTCGTGGCTTGTAGAAAATAAATAGATGCAAAATCACAGTAACACTTAGTTTTTACAGTTTCTAATACACTATCCAACAAAAATTGACATATTGATTACACAGACTGGGAACATGATAAGTGACACTGTGTTGTTGTTATGTCTCCTGTCCAGAGACTGGTTTGATGCAGCTCTCCACCCTACTCTATCCTGAGCAAGCCTCTTCACCTCTTCATAAGAATGACAACCCACATCTATTTGAATCTTCTTACTGTATTCATCTCTTGGTCTCCCTCTGCGATTTTTGCCCCCACACAATTCCCCCCCCCCCCTCACCCCAATGTTAATTTCATGATTTCTTTATGTTTAAGACTGTGTCCTATAAATTGATTCCTTTTTTTAGTCAAGGTATGCCAGAAATTCATTTTCTCCCCAATTCTGTTCAGTACCTCCTCACTGAACCATAAAATAAGGATAGATTACAACTCACTGCAGAGACATAATGACGAGCAGTGTCAGGCACTTTCGCACATGAATGTTCTTTATTCTGATCAAGGCCGTCACTGATAGCTTAAGTGTTTGTATGTGTGTGTGTTTTTTTATGTACCTGTTGCAGCTCGTTACATCTTTGTGGTGAGTTGTAAACTGTCCTCATTATACTGTCTAATTCCAACTGAAGTTTTCATTATTAGTACCTCCTCATTAGTTATGCAATATGACCATCTAATCTTCAGCATTCTTATGTAGCACCACATTTCAAAAGCCTCTATCCTCTTCCTGTCTGAACTATTATCGTCCATCTTTCACTACCACACAAGGCAACACTCCACACAAATGCCTCCTGAAAAGACTTCCTTAAACTTAATTTAATATTTGATGTTAGCAAATTTATCTTTATCAACAACTAGCCGATAACCCGGCGTTGCCCGGGTATCTATTTATTTATTTCAGCCATTTTTTCAGGTAGATATTAATTTGTTTAAGGGCTGTTTGTCTGCAAAATTTCTTGGAAATACAGTTAGTAGCAAAGAAGTAATAGATTAAAACTTGGTGTGTGAAGGGGCGGTTTTCCATGAATGTTACTTTTTATGTGCTCATATCTCATGAACTACATATTGTACTGAGATAAAATTTAGAAGGTACACTCAACTATATACATCTATACTGTCTGAAAAATTTACTGTGACTACATTTTGTAGTGTAGAAATTACAAATTGTAATGTCATACCAAAAGCCGTAGTTTTGTTCCATGAAAAGCGAAACGTTACTGTTTATGTGGTCATATCTCAGGAACTACATGTCGGAATGTGATACAATTTAGAAGCTACATTACACTTTATATGTGTATACTGTCTGTAAAATTTGTAGTGTACAAATTATAAATTGTAACGTCATACCGAGAGCTGTAGTTTTACTCCATAATCAGCGCCCCCAGGGGGCCCACAGCTCTTTTGTGGGTACGTGTGTGGCGCGCAAGGGTCCCCGAGCCATTGCGGCCTTCCTTCCCGTTTCCCAGGCCGCTTTTCCTCACCCTGGTTCCCTCCCTTCCTAATCCTTTTTCCCACCCTACCCTTCTCCAACCCCGTCTCTAGGTGTTCTCGTGTTGACGGCCCGGCTATTCCCATGGTACTGTTGGTTTTGGAATTGTGTCTTTGTTTGCCGTGTTCACAGTTTTCGGCCCAGTTAGGTCCCCATTGTGGTTTGACCTCCACCAAAATTTCTGAGTAAGTGTGAGCCATTTGGGGAAGAACTCCCAACCTAGCCCCTACGGCGCGGATTCCTACCCTTTCCTTCCACATCCCTTCCTCGCCGTAGCCCCCTCCCCCGCTAGGTCACCAGCACGGTAGCCAGTCCGTGTGGTGGGGCTGTTATGTACCCTCATGGTTGAGCCCCCTGAATTGCACAGGGATCACACTGCCGATGCCTGAGCTGTGACCTCCTCATGAATGCCAAGGAGTCGATGCTTGTCTTTGCGGGGCATCAGGACTCCCGGCAACGGTCATCCTGCCAGGTGACGTTGCTGTGGCTGGGTGGCGCCCTTGAGGAGAGCCCCTGTTTCGGAGTGGGTGGCATCGGGGCGGACACTCTGCAATGAAGAGGAAACAACCCTCAGAAAATCCTGGCTCTAAGTCAGGTGTCTCCAAGTGTGGAAAGTTTAATTTCAATGCTGCAAGATACGACCCCAAATCGTTCCCTTCCCTAACTCCATCATGGGGGGAACGTGGGCCCACTAAACAGACAGAGCCATATACACCACGATATTTAGTATGTACCAGACAAGATGGGGAATCTTTCCAGGCAACTAAGCCCTCTTTCTTCGTGGAACAGCTCGAAGACAGGTATGGCGAAGTTGCCGGAATGTCGAAACTGCGAGACGGTTCGGTCTTGATTCAGGCGGAGACCCCGGGTCAGTCACGAAACCTCCTTGCATGTGACCATTTAGGCAACATTCCCATGTCAATGACGCCTCACAAGTCTTTAAATAAGGTACAGGGAGTCATATACCACAGAGACTTATTGTTGCAGACAGATGAGGAATTACGTGACCATTTACAACGACGCGGAGTACACTTTGTCCGCCGCGTCTTTCGGGGACCAAAAGATAAGAGGGTGGCCACTGGCACATTTGTTTTGGCCTTTGAGGGTGACAATCTGCCTGAAAAGGTCAAAGTCATGATGTATCGCTGTGACGTCCAGCCATACATCCCCCCTCCAATGCGATGCTATAAATGTTGGCGCTTCGGGCACATGTCCTCTCGCTGCAACGCTGCTGCAACCTGCAGGGACTGTGGTCGTGCCTTACATCCTGACACTGCCTGTGCCCCACCACCTTATTGTGTCAATTGCGGTGGTCACCACTCTCCCTGTTCGCAGGACTGTCCCGCTCTACATAAAGAGAAGAAGATAGTCGAGTATAAAACGTTGGACCGACTAACATATTCAGAGGCACGAAAGAAATATGAAAAGCTGCATCCTGTTTCATTAGTAAGTACATACGCTGCTGCTACATCGATGGCGCCACCACCGGTGGCCACATCTCGCCCTGCTCTACCTCCGTCTGTGGGCCCTATGGGCCGCCCCTCTACCTCTGCCTCCCAGACATCTGGAGGCACACAATCTTCTGTGGGGCAGGTACTGCCCCCCACGTCGGGAGTGGCTACCCCCACTCCCCAGCCAGAAAAGGGTTCCCCTTCTCTGGCTTCTGTTTCTGGGAAGGGAACCTCTTCTGCCCTTCCAACCATGTACCACCAGATATCTGACACTAGCCAGCGGCTGAAGGACCCTCGGGCAGAAAGTCGCCTGGCTCCTCCGTCTTCCCACACTCCTCAAGCCCCTCCGGGGAAACCCTCCTCCTCCGGTAGGCCCAAGGAATGACGGGAAGACAAGAAGGAAAGGAAAGAAAAGACAGTAAAATGCAAGGAGACACTGGCGGCCTCGGTGCCCCCAGCCCCAGCCCCTGCACCTGACGCCCCTGAGGATGATGTGATCCTTCTAGCGACGCCAGAAGATTTGGCCTTTGCCGATCTTGGGGATACCATGGACACGGAGGATCAGGCTTCACAGCCAGTGACGAGTGCTAATACCACTCCTATTCCATCTTCAGCTTCATGCACCGTCAGCCGGGAGACAGTCTGATCCTCCAATGGAACTGTGGAGGATTTTTCTGCCGTTTGGCTGAATTGCGTCAGCTGTTGAGCGCATTTCCACCTCTCTGTGTTGCTCTCCAGGAAACCTGGTTTCCTGGTGATCGGACCCCAACCCTTCGGGGCTACCGGGGGTACTTCAATAACTGCACCATTTACAATAGGGTGTCGGGCGGGGTATGTCTATATGTACATACCTCTGCCTACAGTTCCCCAGTGCCACTTAACACAGCCCTGGAGGCTGTCGCTGTCAGGGTTCGAGCATCGCGGGACATTACCATCTGTTCCCTTTATCTCCCTCCTGATGCAGCAGTGGCACCAGCTGACCTAGCAGCCTTAATCGCTCAACTTCCTTCACCGTTTCTTATTTTAGGAGATTTTAATGCACATCACCCCATATGGGGGAGCAACGTGACTACAGGATGTGGTCGAGAATTTGAACTACTTTTTACCCAACTTGACCTTTGTATTCTTAATACAGGAGCTCCTACCCATTTTAATGTGGCCCATGGCACCTTTTCCGCCATAGACCTTTCTGTATGTAGTCCGGGCTTACGTCCACTACTTAACTGGTGGGTCCATGATGACCTTTGTGGAAGCGACCACTTTCCCATCTTCCTTTCGCTTCCCCACCACCAACGCCATGCATGTCTACCCCGCTGGTCCTTCCATAGGGCCGACTGGGCAGCATACACGTCAGCTGCAACGCTGGATACCCCTCTCCCTGCTGATGCAACAATGGCAGTAGACCAAATTATTTCCGTTGTCGTTTCTGCTGCTGAGACCGCGATACCGTCTTCTTCTGCCTTACCTCGGCGAAGACCAGTGCCCTGGTGGTCACCGGAGATAGCAGCAGCTATCCGCAATCGCCGCAGAGCTCTGCAGCAGTACCGGCGCCACCCCACCATTGACCACCTGGTTGCATTTAAGCGCCTTCGGGCCCAGACACGTCGGCTTATCCGGCAGCACAAGCAGGCATGCTGGGAAAAATACGTTTCCACAATTGGACCCCGTGTCTCCTCCAGCCAGATTTGGACGAAGATTCGCCGTATATCAGGCTACCGTCCACCGGCAGGGATCGCGGGTCTCTCTATCCATGGAACTATTCATACCGACCCGACCATCATTGCCGAGTGTTTTGCAGCGCACTTTGCTGTTAATTCGGCGTCTACTGCCTACAGCCAAGGTTTTTGTACCTTAAAAGAGCGGGCTGAGCGAAAGCAGTTGGTATTTCGCACAAACCGCCAGGAGCCGTACAATGCGCCATTTACGGAGTGGGAATTTAAAACTATTCTTGCCAGTTGCCCCAATACATCTCCAGGACCGGACCGAATCCACTGTCAAATGGTGAAACATCTTTCTGAAAACTCGCAACGCCATCTTTTGGACTTCTTCAACCGTCTCTGGATCGAGGGAGCGTACCCATCCCAATGGCAGGAGAGCATCGTTATCCCTCTGTTGAAGCCAGGTGCAGATCCACTGAATGTTGACAATTACCGCCCTATCAGTCTCACAAACGTTCTTTGTAAGCTCTTTGAACGTTTGGTGAGCCGGCAACTGCTGTGGGTTCTCGAGAATTGGGGTCTGCTCGCCCCACAACAAGGTGCTTTCCGGCAGGGTCGCTCTGCCATTGATAACCTCCCCTCTCTTTGGAGTCGGCGATCCGTACTGCTTTCGCCCGACGTCACCACCTCGTCGCCATCTTTTTCGACCTCCGGAAAGCATATGACACGGCATGGCGTCATCACATCCTTGCCACGCTACATGGGTGGGGTCTCCGTGGCTCCCTCCCAATTTTTATTCAGAATTTTTTACTTTCACGACGCTTTAGAGTCCGCGTTGGCACCTCCTTCAGTTCGTCCCATACCCAAGAGAATGGGGTACCACAAGGGTCCGTCCTAAGTGTACCCCTCTTCTTAGTGGCCATTAATGGCCTAGTGGCTGCAGTGGGGCCATCGGTTTCTTGCTCCCTCTATGCGGATGACTTTTGCCTGTACTATTCCACCGCTAGTACAAGTGTAGCTGAACGACGACTGCAGGCAGCCATTCATCGGGCACAGAATTGGGCTTCTGCCCATGGTTTTACATTTTCCCCTGCGAAAACCAGGGTGATGCACTTTTGTCGCCAACGCACGGTACATCCACATCCAGAGCTCTACCTTGATGGTGAGCTCCTTCAGGTTGTGGATACACACCGTTTCCTGGGTCTCCTTTTTGACTCGCGTTTGACATGGCTCCCTCATCTGCGCCAGCTTAAGCAACGGTGTTCACGATATTTGGACATCCTTCGTTGCCTCAGCCATACTGTCTGGGGGGGGCAGCACGCCCTGTCCTCCTGCGGCTGTACAATGCTCTGGTGCAGTCACGTCTAGACTACGGAAGCCAGGTCTACGGCTCAGCCTCTCCATCTGCACTGCGAGTTCTCGACCCAGTGCATCATACCGGCATCCGTCTGGCCACTGGAGCCTTTCGTACAAGCCCTGTCACAAGTCTCCTGGCAGAGGCTGGAGTCGCCCCATTGCGATACAGGCGCCAACAACTACTCGCCCAGTATGCTGCCAGAGTTCACTGTACCCCTCGGCATCCGAATAACAGACTCCTCTTTCCGGGAGGGGTCACTCGTTTGCCGCGGAGGCGACCTCGGTCGGGACTCCCGATAGCAGCGCGTGTCCAATCGCTACTATCGACCCTGGACTCCTTTCCTCTTAACCGTCCCTTCCACTCGACTTTCCATGCTCCTCCCTGGACCGTTCCTCGGCCGCGGATTCGGTTGGATCTTTCCTGTGAGCCGAAGACCTCTACTTTTCCTCTGGTCCTACGGCATCAGTTTTCTGCACTGCTCCGTGAGTTCAGTAACTCCGAGGTCATTTATACAGACGGTTCTTCGGATGGTGACCTCACTGGATATGCCTACATGCATGGCGCCCATGTTGAACAACGCTCTTTGCCACCCGGCAGCAGCGTCTTCACCGCAGAACTGGTGGCTATATACCGCGCCCTTAACCACATCCGCATGTGCCCCGGGACCTCCTTTCTGATCTGTAGCGACTCACTGAGCGGTTTACAGGCCCTTGATCAGTGTTATGCTCGTCATACATTGGTCAGGGCCATTCAGGAGTCGATACTGGCTCTTAGTGACTCCGGTCGCTGTGTTACATTTGTTTGGACCCCGGGCCATGTAGGCATCCCGGGCAACGAGAGCGTTGACCAGCTAGCCAAACAGGCTACCACTTGCCGCCCTCTGGCGATTGGCCTCCCAGAAGCAGACTTCCGCCCGTTGCTTCGCACTAAAATACGCGACCTGTGGAACGCCGAATGGTCCGCTCTGGACGTGCCCAATAAGCTGCGTACGATAAAGGACACAACATCTGTCTGGAAGTCGTCGCAGCTGGGATCCCGTAGGGACTCCGTGGTTCTCTGCCGTCTCCGCATTGGTCACACCCATCTGACGCATCGCCACCTCCTCCGCCGAGACGACCCGCCCGTGTGCCAATGTGGTGCCCCATTGACTGTAGTCCATCTCCTACTCGACTGTCCTATTTTAGCCCCACTGCGGCATTCTTTTACCCTCCCGAACACACTCTCTTTGGTGCTCGGCGGCGATGCCTCTGTGGCTAATTTGGTTTTACGATTTCTTCGTGCTGCGGGGTTTTACCAGTTGCTGTGAGTCCTTTTGGATGGTCTTTTAGATACTTTTTTTTTTATGTTCCCCTTGACGTGTCTTTAGACTACAGTTTTTATTTTGTACACTATGTGGTTGACTTTTCCCTTTTTATACACATGGTCGGTCAACCACATTCACTGGCTCTGTCATTTTTGTCTCATATTTGTTTCTGTGTGTCTGGTGTCTTTCGTATTGTCTCGTGTTGACTCCGTCAATAATTCATTGACGGTGCATTCTTTCATTCTGCTTTGTTTTTAATCTCATTCAGGCACATTTTTTTATCGTTCTGTTTTTTCTGTGTGTTGCCTAGATATGAAGCGGGGGACTGATGGCCATAACAGTCTAGTCCCCCTAAAACCCCCCATCACAACAACAACAATAATCAGCGGAAAAGTAGTATGGGAGAAACTTTTTTCCTTTCATCATTTTACTATGGTAGCCAGCGAGAAAAAGTTTAGTTTGTTGCAAGTCACTAAGTACTGTCATTCTCATACAGTGTATTTCGAAAGTCTCGCCGCGTTATATGGCATTTTTTGCAATTCCTATTGATTATGACGTAATATCTTTTACACCATGTGCCGTATGTGATTCTTAACCATGCAGCAATTGTTACCTCACGGTAAGGAATGTGTGTACCAAATCTGGTTGAAATCGGTCCAATGGTTTAGGAGAAAATGAGCAGCATTGTCGCAAAATGCAGCAGTTTTTCACACATCGCATTGTTTATGATGTCATATCTTATAAACTATATATCGTATGTGATTCTTACACTTACTGCGACCGTCCTCATGGATTGAAGCTTATGTGTACAAAATTTCATAAAGATTGGAAGAAAACTGTAGATTTGTATGCAACACGTGTAAACATACGGACACACTGCTTTATATATTAGATGCTTTTCTTCCCATTGCCATTCTGCATTTTATATTTCCTGTACTGTGACCGTCTTATGTTATTTTACTACCCAAGTAACAAACCTCATGTACCACCTTTATTGTTGTGTTACCCAATCTAATTCCTTCAGCATCACCTGATTTGCTTGGACTGCATTCCATTACCTTTATATTGCTCTTATTAATTTTCATCTTATACAGTCCTTTCAACACACTGTCCATTTCTTTCAATTGCTCTTGCAGGTCCTTTGCTGTCTTGAGAGGATTACAATGTCATCAGCAAAATGCAATATTTTTATTTCTTCACCCTGAACTTTAGAGAAGGATTAAATTTCTCCATGCTACCTCAATGTACACACTGAATAACACTGGAGAAAGACTACAACCCTGTCTTACTCCTTTCTCAACCAATGCTTCCCTACCAAGTCCTTCGACTCTAAGAACTACTATCTGATTTTTCTGCAAGTTGTAAATAACCTCCTATTCTCTACATTTTACCTCTGCTGATTTCAGAATTTGAAAGAGTATATTCCAAACAATATTGTCAAAAGCTTTCTCCAAATCTACAGAAGCTAAAAATAATACGTAGGTTTGTCTTTCATTCATTCGTCTTCTAAAATATGTCATAAGGTGAGTATTGCCTCCTATGTTCCCACATTTCTCCTAAATCCAAACATTTCTTCCCCGAGGTCAGCTTCTAACAGCTTCTCTATGCTGTAAATAATCTGTGTTAAAACTTATTGATCTGATGGTTCTGTAATTTTCATATCTGACTGCAAACGCTTTCTTTGGAATGGGGATTACTACATTTTTCTTTAAGTCTGAAAGTATTTCACCTGTCACATTCATCTTGCATACCAGATGAAGTAGTTTTTTCAAGGCTTGTTCTACCAAAGTCTTCAAGAGCTCTGAGAGAATGTTGTCTACTCCAGGGACTTCTGTCAAATTCTTCTCCCAGAATAGTATCTTCTATTTCATCTTAATCTACTTCCTGTTCCCATCCTACAATATTGTCTCAAAGTTCATTTCCTTTTTGTAGCGGCCCTCTATATAATCTTTCCACCTTTCAGCTTTCCCTTCTTTGCTGAGAACTGGTTTTCCATCAGAGTTCTTTATATTCATACAGCTGTTTTTCTTGTTTCAAAATGTCTCTCTTTATTTTCCTGTAGGTGTTATCATTCACCTAGTTATACATTCTTCTACAGACTTGCATTAGCCCTCTACCCACTCCTGTGTAGCCATTTTGCACTTTGTCAATCTCATTTCTTAGTCATCTGTACTCCATTTTGCCTGCTTCATTTACTGCATTTTTACATCTTCTTCTTTCATCAATTAAGTTCAGTATTTCCTGTGATATTCAAGGATTTTTTATAGGTTTTGCCTTTCTACCTATTTCGTCCTCTTCTGCTTTCACTATTTCCTCTACTGTATTATTTCGCCCTGTTCCTGTCAGTTGTTGCTTTCCGAAATTCTCAAGAACTTCAAGTCCCTTCACTTTATCCAGGTCCCATACTATTCTTTTCCTACCTTTCTGCAGGTTTTTCAGTTTCAGTCTACAATTTGCATCCATTAGGCAGTAAGATAAGGCCAGACTCTATATCTGCCCCTGGGCATGTCTTACAATTTGAAACCTGGTTCTGAATTCTATTTCTTACCCTTATAAAATCTATCTGGTACCTTCCAGTGTCTCCTGGCCTCTTCCACATATACAACAGTCTTTCATGATTCTTAAACCAAAGTATTTGTTATGATTAAATTGTGTTCCGTGCAAAATTCTACTAGGCAGCTTCCTCGTGTACTTCAATCGTATACTTCAATGTTGTCTACTAAGTAGACGGGTATCAGATGCTTTAGTAAATGAAGCACTCTGGCTGTTACATTACACAGATGCTACAGAGCAAAAGTTGTGCACAATATCCTTGTTGTAGAATCTAAGAACATCTGGGCTGAAACATAATGAGTTCTGTCAAACAGAAAGCCCCCACTCAGTGTCAACGAGCATGGATTCCAAAAACATCTATCATGTGGAACCTGGGTCATACCTTGCTCACAAGACAGACAAAAAGCTTCAGATCAAGGCAGTCAGATAGATGCAGTACATCTCAACTTTTGAAAAGCTTTTTACTTAATATCTCATTTACATTTATTGCCAAAAGTATCATTGTAAGGGCTATCAAGCAAAATTTCTGATTTGATTGAGGATTTTTTCTGGTAGGGGTGATGTAACAAGTAATTTTGGTAGAGTCATTGACAGATGTGTGTCCCAGTGAAGCTGGAATCTATTCATGTTGTACATTAATTTTGGGGACATCATTAATACTAAGCTCAGACATTTTGCAGATTATGTAGTTATCTATAATGAAGTGCTGTCTGAAAGAAGATGCATAAATATTCAATCAGATCTTGATAAGCTTCAAAAGTGGCATAAAAGATTGGTAACTTGCTGTAAATGTTCAGAAATCTAGAACTGTGCACTAAAAAAATGAAAAATAAAACAAAAATGTAGTATGTCATGACCATATCGTCAATGAACTACAATTGGAAACAGTCAACTCATACAAATACCTGGATGTAACGGTTTGTACAGATACAAAATTAAATATTCTCATTCACTCAGTCATGGGTAAAGCAAGGGCCACACTTCAGTTTGTTTGTAGAATATGAGGAAATGCAATGAAGGCTACTAAGAAGACTACAGACATATCACTTGTGAGATCCCTCCTAGAATATTACTCGAGTGAGTGAGACCCATACCAAATAGGACAAAGAGGAGGTATTGAACATATACTGAGAAGGGGGGCATGAATGGTCTCAAGTTTGTTTGGCCTGTGAGAAAGTGTCACAGAGCTACTGAATAAATTGATCTAGAAGACTCTTGAAGATATACAAATTAATTTTAGAAACCTCCTTACGAAGTCTCAGGAACTGAGTTTTAAATTATCACTCTAAGAATATACTTCAATTCACTATTTATTGCTCCCATAGGGATTCTGAGGACAAGATTAGATTAATTACAGCACACATGGAGGCATTTAAACACACATTCTTTCCATGCTCCACATTGAAAAAAAAAAAAATTAATATTGGTTCAGTGCAACATACACTCTACCACACATGTAACAATTGTTTGCAGAGTATGGATATAATGTAGATGTGATCTGAAACATTCCCTACTCTGGCACTGTATTCTGCTGTCAGATCTGAAACAGTTAAGTCCTGCTTTACAAAATGGAAAAATCTCCAACCACCATGATCAGTAATCACGTCTGGACATCTAATACCATTTTTCATTACTCCACACCCACCAAATAGTGTCCGGTGGAGGGTACTTTGTATCACTGCTAGTAAGTTCATCTCCTATCCCAGTTGCAAATGGAACAAGAAATCAGCTGCTTATATGCTTCTGTACAAGTCCTAGTTTCAGTTTTTTTTCTTCTTTTTTCTTTTTTTGTGGTACTTGCTCAAAATTTATGTTAACAGCAGAAATTTATTTCTGCAGTCAGCTTCAGATACTGGCCCTTTAAATTTCCTCAGTAGTGTTCTGTAGAAGGAATTTCTTCTTTCCTTCAAGGATTTTCCATCTGAGATCACAAAACATCTTCATAATGCTTGCATTTTGATCGAACCTATTAGTAACATACTCTTGTGACAATACTGCTGGCCTTCTAATTTCAATGTTATCGTACGATGCCTTCTGCCGGCCCTCTCATCTCAATGTTATTGTACGATACCGTCTGCTTCGGACCCGGAATCGTGTGGTTCAATAGTGATAAATGTTGCGTGTGAAGTTAGTTAAAAACGAAATAGCCAGCCTAGGAATCAGTGTGGACAGTGTCTCGATGATACTGTAATTAAAACAAGCGATAGACTTCAATAATTAAGAGATTTGTATAAATAATATAGTGAGGACAGTTTACTACTCACCGCAAAGACGTGGCGACGAGCTGCGACAGGCACATACAAAAGACACACACATACAACACATTCAGCTATCGGCCATGGCCTTCTTCAGAAATAGAGCACTCACGCAATCACACAGGCACACAACACAGTCATACAACCATCACCTCCGACTGCCACACTTCGAGATTTGTATAAGACGTTTCCAGACAGTTCTATAAACAATAGTTTTTGTCATTGTACATTATTTCAAAAACAAGACAGAAAAGATTTGTAAAACATAAAAACATGAAAATAAATAGCATTGTATATATGTTAGGCTCATAGACAAGTTGTGTTGACAAGCTAATTGTGTTAATTAATGTAATAGTCGAGATTTGAATATTGTTATTCTTTGTATATATTGACTGACGTAAGATTTTGAACCTATTTTCAGATTTGCGAAGATATTCGATAGTTCAATATATGTTAGGAACATGTATGATGATCTCATTAACAAATTAATTGACATTTTACATCACACTTTGTTGTCAAGCAGCGAGTACTGTGATTAAGACTTGAAAAGAAATGTGTCATCTAAAATTATTGTATGTATAGTTTACATTTTATATTGTGATTATTTTTGTGTACATGAAATGTTTTACTGATGTGTTTGGTAATTGTAAATTAATATATTCAATTGTTTTGAACAATGCATAATGTAACGTCATTATTGTCGATGTTATATATTTGCCTCACCGCCTTGCGTGGGACAATTCGAGTTTTGGCGGTCGTTATGTACTCTGGAATCTGTGTCAGTCTGTGTCTTGAAATGGAAGTACTACCAGCTAAGTTCTAATGCATTGTATATGTTTGGAAATTGTAATGTTTGGGGGGAGAAGCAGTTTGATTTCAAATTAAAGAAGAAGTGAAAAATTGTACGTATTGAGTATTTATTTCTACCACGATGCCCCAGGAGAATAATGTTGCAGTGAGCAGAACCCCCATACATCGAAATATTGGGGAAAAGCCAAGTATCTTGTTTGGAAGTGGTAGAATGAACTGTAATTACTTAAAAATATAGTAAAATATTATACTCTGGATTGCTTCTATGTCTTTCTTTAAACAGATCTAGTAGGAATGCTAAACACTTGAGCAGTACTCAAGAATGGGTCACACAAGTGTTCTATTTGCAGTCTCCTTTATGTATGAAACACATTTTCCCAAAACTCTCCCTATTAACCTGCCTTCCCCGTACTTATCTTTACATGAACATTCCTTTTCATATTAGTCTGTAACATTACTTAATCAATGTAACTGTTATAATTACCTGACATCTTATTCAGATTGTTTAGGAGGCAATCTTTAATGTAATGGTTATGATTCAATAAGCAATCTATGGCAATAAAGATCTCATAAAGGATTCATAACCAATGACACTGTGTCAAGTGGTACTCAGACATTGTGGGATTGTTTTTCCTTCTCATCTTCATCAACTGACATTTTTCTACACTTCTGTTCAGGGGTGGGGTGGGGGGAATCCACTAGAATACTTACAGCTTACATTGCCACTATAAACCAAAGATAATACATGTAGGCTGCGTCATATACATATGTGGGAAACATACCATGAAATCAGTGATATTGAAAGGAAGTGCATTATTAACATGAAAGAGTGTGATGCATCCATCCAAGAAATACCAACTCAAGTGGGTGAAGGGTCTTGGCTGTGCAATAGGTGTGTGCAGAATGGTTCTTGGAAGGCCACAGAGATGGTTCAAGTTGCACCACCCAGGCCACTCCCCACACATATTGACACCTCATCCAAATGGCATTGCAGAACAGATCTGCATTCTCCTTGGCTCTGGTACAACAGTGTATCATACACTACCACACTACGAAAGTGACAGACTGTCCTCCTTTATTATGGCATAGGTTACATGTTCCACTTCTTTGCCTACATTTGACTGATGTGCAGAAACATGCTAGATGACAGTGGTGTATGGAATTATGTCAATAGGGACAGAAATTGCATCAGATGGTTTTTTGAGACAAATCCAGGTTGTCTGTTTGATGATGTCCATATTTTGGTTCAGCACATACTGGGGAGGGCGAGGGGGGGGGTGGACTACCAGTGACTGCATTCACACAAGACATACAGTGCCATCTAAAAACCTTACTTAATGGGGTACTATTGGGTGAAACCACAAATCACAGTTGTATGCCCAATACACAATGACCAGTTTGACCTACGTGAATGACATACAGTGACCTGTACTAATACCCTTTCTACATGACGCCACATTTTCAGCAAAACAATGCCTGACCACATGTTGCTGCATGAAAACATGCTTTTTTATGTGACTGGGCATTAGTCTTTGACCTGGTCCTCAGATCACCAGACTTGTCACCAATAAAAAAAAATAATAAATAAATAAAAAATGAAAATAAAAATGTGGGTTATGGTGAAACAATGGATGCAGTGCTGTGACCAAATTCCAATCACCAACAGATAAACCGTAGAACCAGATGACTGCAATTTGTATGACCATATCACAGGACCCCAGTCACACCTTAATACTGACGTGCCTTGTACTGATGACATCACACATGGAACAAGGCCTATGACAGGCCTTGTGGCTACTGGGCAGCAGGACATACTCTGAACCAAGATGATTGAAATACTAATAATTTCTTTAGAACATACTAATGAACTTGTTCTGTAAATATGTACTTCATATCTCATCTTTCAAGGAGTTTTTTCCCCTGAACATAACTGTACATTTAAAACTAGCTGCTACTTATGACACCAATTACAGATTTTGTCAGTCATATTTTATCCTCCCACTTTCTGTCAACAACACTGCCTTTCATTAGACCACAGCATCATCAGAAAATAGCCATGGATTGTCAACAGATCACACATGTAGGTAGAAAATATAGCACTCCTGTCACTCTTTCCTGGTATACTTCTGATGATACAATTGTCACCGTCAAGAACAGAGTAGTAGTCTTCATGCCCCTCACATATCTGGGAACCTATTCCATATGCTGAGACCTTTATTAATAGTCTGCAGTGGGACCCTGTGTTAAATGCCTTTTGGAAATCCATTGTCTTTACAAGAAATGTATGTTGGGGGCAACAGAATTGTTCTGCGGTTAGTTACAAATACCAGCTCTCTCTCTATACCTTCTCAATAGTTGTTCATGAACACAACAATGTCTTCCATCCAGGGATTGCATTTGAGAACACGGGGCATTTCCATAATACTCAAATTCTGACTGAACTAATTATCCTAAATTTTGCTAAACACAACTGTTTTTATGTTTTTCTTCTGTATCAATGAAGAGGAATGCAGTCTCTTTATAGTTGTGCTACACTTACCAAGAATCATGTCAATGAATGAAAGTTGAGCATTTGACTTTGAGCCTATTGACAATACAGGCTCATTAACTTCACATTGCTTACAAATTTGCCTATGTATAAAAGCAATGTGACTGTGTCAAGCAGCACACCTCTAATACTTTATTTTAATTCTACAGAATGGTTTTTATACATTCATAACACCAAATAGAAATTGTGTCTACGTGTTGTGTAAGTACCCTCCTGGGTCGCTCAAGAATGACGTTTTCTTATACAATATAGTGTCATCAGCAAACAGTTGCAGATTACTGCTCATCCTCCCCATAAGACTATCCTTTATATACATAAATAAGGGCAGTCTATCACACAATCTGAAGGCACTCATTATGATGCCCTGTCTGTCATCTATTCTGCAATAGAAAGTAGACAAATGTAGCCACATTTGGATAGTTTCTTGGCAAGTCAATAACATTCCTTACTTCAAGGAGAATAGAAAAGTAGTTATAACCTGGTAATGTCGAGACGTTGTAGCTGTGGTCGACCACGGAGAAGTGCTGCAAGTGATGCCCCTCTAAGCCCTTGCACTTGTCTGAAGCAAGCAGACTTTAAATGTCGAAGTCCATTACCAGAAAATGCCTCTGTCAACTCCTTTGATGCATTTCCAGGTATCTGGAAAAATAAAATGCATAAAGGACTTATCTCATTAAACACTGATACATATTAAATATAGCATAGAGAAAGTTTGGAATTAAAAGTAACCACATGCTGTAAATAACATTGCTATGTTAAGAAATACAGTCAAATTATTATTATTTATGATACTACAGAATTGGAAATAAAGTTGGAACTCTACTTGGGTATCTGACTAGAGAAACCAATGAGATAGCTTACCAAAGAAGTTAAATGAAAATGTCAAGTAAATTTTCAGTGGGATATTTCATGTTTTTTACCCATTTGTCCTACACACTAACAGGATGCAAACTCACCTCCAGTAATTCAAGCTCTACAACTGCTTCAAATCTTCCCAGTAGTGTCAGTGTCCTGGAAAATCCTTTTGGTCTTGTTTTCTTCAGGTTAATGCACAGTTTATTGAGGTTTGTGTGGCATGGTTCAAGTAGGGGCAAGACTGATTCCCCATTTGTGGTAATACCACACAATGATAGTGCACGTAACTGACTGCCCTTCTTTTCTAAGAAATCCATAAGTGACTTTGGATTGCACACTACTTCCATAGCATCAATGTCTTTGAGGTGTGGACAGCCCTCACTTAGCAGCCCTAAGTTTAGACCAGCTCGATTCTCTGCTTTCACTGTCAGTTGCTGCAAATGTTCTAAGCTAGCCACAAGTTCTGCACAGTCAGTTCGCTTCAAAATACTAGATGGTAGATATAGAGTCACAATGTGAGGATTGCGTTCAAATAATTGATGCAATAATTCTGTTGACATTTGCTGTTCAGGATGAAGGATAAGTGTTTGAAGCATGCCATCAAAGCCAACACATTGCAAGACTGACTGTTTTACTAAACGTAGAAATTTTACATGTCGCACACCAGGACATTGCTGCAGAGCACATGCTACTTCTGAATCCTCTTTTGTTATACCAGTATCCATAACCACATATTGTTTTCCTTGCCAGATACTGTAATCCCCACAAAGGGTTTGCCAGTACCTGCATATTCTACTTCCAAAATGCACGAGGTACTCTATTGGCAGATATGAAAAGATTTTGAGTAACACAGTCTCTGGGAGGTCATTAATTGTCTTCATACTAGATGAAGACTGCTGGTGCATGGTGCTCTGAAAAACAATTAAGCATTGATTATTCACTTGTGATGAATCGAATTTTGTATAAATCTTAACTTTTTAATAATAATTCAATGAAACAATTCATTTAGTAACTTATAAATACAACACAGAAAATAAAATAATTACAGGCAAAATAAAGTCTCCCAAATACTCACAAAGTTTAAAGTGTGCATTGCATTCAGGAACAAACTTAACAAAAATCATTAATTGAATTTCATATATATGTTTGAATACAACTAGACTCATGTGCAGTAACTGTTGAAATTCATGATGAAAGGAAACAGATCAGTCATGAGTAATCTGGATTTATTGCAGATTGATTTAGACTGTAGAATAGTCAACATCAGTAGGCCTACTTGAGTCACAAACTGTAGTTATATTGGAATTATACTT
Source organism: Locusta migratoria (assembly GCA_026315105.1). Taxonomy (NCBI): domain Eukaryota; kingdom Metazoa; phylum Arthropoda; class Insecta; order Orthoptera; family Acrididae; genus Locusta; species Locusta migratoria. The sequence goes on along the minus strand of CM048745.1, from coordinate 704,977,548 downwards.
CTGTACAATTGTGTTACACTTTGTATATTTCAAAACACACACAAGTCTTCAAAATGTTTGTAACCAGCAAATGCAAAAGAGACTGAAGCTGTTGCTTAAAAGAGAATGCATATGCAATGCGCGTTTTGCTATATACAAGCTGTAACTCAATTCAATGTGACTACACATGGTGACTTATGCACTGATTATGGCTATTCTATAATTGCAATAAAGCTGCAATAAAACCAGATTCCTTGTGATTAATTTTTCCATTCGCCATAAATTAAATGGATTACATCAAATAAACAGATAAGTTTGTTACAAGAAGCAAAAAACAGTACTAGGGCAGACTTATTGTGAAATTCTGGTGTTTTATATGTCCTTGAATTGCAGTTTCTTTCAAAAAGCTGTATTTGGTGACAGTACTTACAGAATGTGAAACGGAAAGACAATATCCTCCTCTTTATATAGCACATGTACTGTGTGATAACAAATCTCATTGGCATTCAAAGTTCTTTTTTCTGTCCAATTTCTCATTAATCAATTGGTAAGCTACTGAAATAAATGTTTTGCAGTTGAACTGGCTGATGTTCTATTTTAAATTATTCATTTCCTGTAAATATTAAAAACAAAGTTATTACATACATTAATAATTTAATTTCATTCTTTGCATTTTGTTAGCACTTTGGCCTGTGGATGAACTGTATTTATTTACACTTTTTGTATATGCATATATTTCTAAACATTAAATAAAATCATATCAATGGAATTTTTATTAATAAGTATTGAATGTAAGACAAACTCATTTTCAAGGATTTTTTAAAGTTTTCCACTTAGTATTTGCACAAGAAATGCATGAGAAATACATTATTTCTTATGATGGTGGAAAAAGAAATAAAAATTGAGTCAGGAAGTTGCAAAAATCTGTGGAAATTCAATGAATTTGGCTTGTGAAATAAATGCATGACCAAGAATTGAAACTGGAAGGTAGGAATCAAATAATGAACAAGAAATATCCTGCTATAAACCGATCACAAGTTTGGACATGATATGATCAAAACATTAATTAAAGTGGAAAATGGAAAATCCAGGTTGGAATGTCAGTAATAGAGGATGGATGTAATTCACTGTAAAGATGATTGCTGAGCTGCAGACAAGCATACAAAATAGACAGTCACATTCACACAACATACATTTTCAGTCATGGCCTTGATCAGAATAAGAAACACACACATTCTCACAATCTCTCAGACAAAACCCAAGTACACATGACTACCATTTCTGCCCGCCACAGCGCCAACAAGCATTAGGACAGTGAGAGAGGAGGGAAATGGAGGGGGAAGAATGCTAGGCAAGGGTGGGGTTGGAATGTTCTGCATTGTATTACAGATTGTAAAGGCTCTGATAGGTGGGGATGTGAGATGCTGCTTGGAATGCAGTAAAGGAAAGGAGCAGGAGAACAAAAAAGAGAAGGGGAGCTGCAAAACAATGAAAATCAAATAAAACATTTAAAAATGAATTAAAAGAATTAAAAAAGGGATAGTAATAAAACAAAATACAAAAAAGGCGACACACAATTGGAAGAGATACATGAATTGTAAGGAGATACAGAATAGTGAGTCAAGAGGAGGGGATAGAGGGAACTTAAGCATGGGTTGTGGGGTTGTTATTTCTTAGGTTAAGGTCCGGATGGGTGTGGGACAGTAGAATGTGTTTGAAGGGAAAAATCCCATATGAGCAGTTCAGAAGAGCTTGTGGTGGAGGGTACAATCCAGATGGCTTGGCTTGTAAAGCAGCCATTGAAATAGTGTTGTGCTCAGCTGCATGTTGTACTACCACCCTGTGCTGAGCAGAACACACTTGATTTTAATAGTTGCTTCAAACCTCGGGCCATCTGGATCTGCTGATCCACCACCAGCTCTTCTAAACTGTGCAGATAGGAATTTTCCTTACAACCCTTACCCTAAGACAACACATTCTATGGTCCCACAACCATTCTGGCCTTTCCCTATGAACACACACCCTGTGCTCAACAGACCTCCCTTCTCCCATTCACTATCTCCTTACAATTCATGTCTCTGTTCCAACTGTGTGTCACCTTTTTTTACACTTCATTAATATTTCAATATCCCTTCAAGTTTTTGTTCTATTTTTTTATTATGTATGAATGCATAGTTTCACAGTGAGTTTTACTGATAAAATTCTCTTGGGCTTTCAGCTACGTCAAGTGGTTTGAAATCCATGAGCATTCAGCCAACATTTCCTAGGCTATAGTCAGGTGGTGATTGTTGAATCATTGCTGCCATCATCCTTATATAGCTGCACGGCTTTCTGTGACATCACTGGTACTCAAGGCATCGCCATATATGGTAATGTTTTAGTTTTGTGCCTGCCGCACCCGCTTCAACCGTCCAATGACCGGGTCTTTAGCTGTGCTTAGTTGTTAGTTGCAAGCCGCAGTCTTTATTAAAAGTTTTCTCAGATACTCTAATTATATTTGCTTCTTTTATCATGCTGTTTCATAAAGTACATGTTCTTGTAATGACTGATGTTTCGTCAAACTCATTGTGATGTTTGTTTTCCAAAACATTCTCTGCAATCGCGGATCTCTTGAGATAACATAAATGGAAATATCTTTCACATTCAGGACAGTACTGTTCAATAGTACGCACTGTCTGCCCAATGTAAACCTGTTCACACCCACATGGTATCTTGTATACACCTGATGTTCTAAGGCCTACATCATCTTTCACAGGTCTCATCAGCTGTCATAATTTTGTAAGAGGCCTGAAGACCGAGTTGAACTTGTGTCTCTTAACCCGCTTGATGAGCCGAGTTTGGGCCAACAGTTTTCAACATTCAGGAGGCTGTACGAAATGTATGGAGAGACTTTTATATCAGCCACAATGGCCTCTTGACACTTTAACATTTTTTTTCACGATAGTAACAGTTATTGATTAAATATATCAGTTTCTATGTCCACATGTGTGTACCAGCCAACAACTGAAAGACAATGTCATTCCTACAAGGAGTATTTCTGGAACAATATTTTGAAATGTATTACTAAAGGAAAGAAATACTTGGAAAGGTGATTTTAGTAAAAGTAATGTGCATGCATTTGCTCCTCTTGTTAAGTGTTTGAAACCACCAAAATTAAAAAAAAAAATTAATCATTCTGCTTGTATTCACAGTACACATTTTTGTTGCCAATAGCATAGACCTATTAGCAATGTACAGTCACAGAAAAGCACGCTGAAACATGTCAGATTATTATGCAAAACATAAAATTACACAAGGCTCGAGTAAAATTACACAGTCAATGGTTTAAGGAGTTGGATAATCTTTACTGTTTCTGAGCCACAAACCAGCAAAAATGCAAGCTTCTTTGTCTTCCCCTTATCGGTCTTCTGCTCGCATGGCTTCAGATGGATAGCTTGTGAAATCTGGCAGTTGCTGTAACTATATTTCCTAAATACTTTTCGTGAGTGGCTCAGTTCCCTCTGTAGATATTCAGTGTCAGAGACTACTTTTGCTCAATGCAGCAAGTCCTTAAAACAGATAATTTCTGCAAAGAATGGTGGTGGTGGCTCGTGGCATGCAGATACCGGTCTGTGTGTGTGGGTTTCCAGTAAACACTATGACTCAGGCACTCATTTGCTTTATGCCAGACAAGGAACAGCAAGGAACATTCTGTCTCTACCTCCAACATGAATTTGATTTTGTTATGGATATTGTGATGTGGTCGAAGAATTCACCCAGTTTTTCAAATCCATGAGTTCTGACAATAAATGTATCATCAACATAACAATAAAAACAATTACTCTTTGCAGGAGCCATGACCAGGGCAATGTCCTCAGAATATTTTATAAATAATTGGCTGTAACTGGAGCTATGGGATTTCCCATCACAACAACATCCATATGGTTATAATATTCTCCACCATACAAAAAATACTATGATGTCAGAGTATGCTTCAATAAATCCACAACAGTGTTGTTGAATAACTGGGTGAGCTGGTCTGTAGAGTCTTTTATGCAGCCACAGTAGCACAACAGATGTCACTTCAGACAAAAACCACTGAAAGGCAGAGAGGGAAATTCAGCCAGCTTTCTCAGTAACAGCATGGGGCACAAAGTATAACAGCAGAACACAATGTCATTACATGACCGCGAGCAACATCAATGCAGGTGCCATTTCAGCTCTTAAAAAAGGACTCAGCTTTACATCGTCACTGAGGAGTATCCCTTTTTCTGACATAAGAAGTGGTTTGGAAGAAGTATTTCGCTAGATGCTCAATGAAACTGCAGAAGAAATTCATTAGGAAACAAGTTGTATTCTCTCAAAATCCAAGGAATCAAAACCAAATTTGATAAGAGCAGAATGTATTGGCCTTTGTGAGCTCTGGAATGATCCTCTCATCATAGTCTTGCCAGCTGGCTAAGGCAATGCAGCCATCATTATGTAACAAGCCAACTATGATGCAAAGATCCAGGAGATACTGGAAGAGGAGACATATCAGAACTTGCAGGAGGGCCAAACATCGAAAATACTGAGGCAGACATCCAATTTTCTTAAGCAGTCTTTCACTGGAAGAAAGTGTTGTTGGAAACCTTCTTCCATAGACACTTCGACCACCTACCTTATGTGGACTCCCAAAGGTTCATAAAATGAACAAACCTCTTTATCTGATCATGAGTTCCATTAGTGCGCCAACTTACAGACCTGCAAAACAACTGGCCATCCTCCTTACTGCACATATAAGTCACTGCGTGCTTCATATCAAGAATACAGCCAACTTCACCCACAGGATCAAATGCCTGTAGAAGATATGATGGTCAGCTTTGATGTGGTATCATTATTCAAACATGTTCCCATCAAAGACTTTATACACCTGCTCACCAAGTTATTCAATGACACTACTGTTGATTTATTGAAGCATACTGTGATGTCATTGTATTTTTGTATGGTGCAGAATATTATAACCAGATGGATGGTATCACCATGGGAAGCCCATTAGCTCTAGTTATGGCCAATCTATTTATGAAGTACTTTGATAACATTGCCATGGTAATGGCTCCCACAACACAAAGTTTGTTTTATCGTTACTGGGTGAATTATTAGACCACATCAACAACATCCATGACAAAAACAAATGGGTGCCTGAGCCACAGTTTTTATTGGAAACACAGCTACACAGACTGGTATCTGCATGCCACGAGCCACTACCACCCAACGTGGAAACAATCTGTTTTTGGTGCACAGAATGAAAGTATTCTCAGACACTGAACTTTTAGGTAGGGAACTGAGCCATTTACAAAAAGTAGTTAGAAAAAAATGGCTACAGAAACTGCCAGATTTCACAAGCTATCCATCTGAAGCCATGTAAGCAGAAGACCACCAAGGAGGAGACAAAGAAGCTTGCATTTTTCAAGTTTCGTGGCTCAGTAACGGGGACTTTTGCCAGCTGCTTAAAAAACACAAGATCGACTCAGTCTTCAGGCCTCTTAGAAAATTACAACAGCTGATGAGACCTGTGAAAGATGATGTAGGTCTTAGAACACCTGGTATATACAAGATACTGTGTGGATGTGGACAGGTTTACATCAGGCAGACAGTGCATACTATTGAACAGTGCTGAGCTGAACATGAAAGATATTTCCATTTACATTATCCTAAGAGATCAGCAATTGCAAAGCATGCTCTGGAAAACAAACATTGCATTGCGTTTGATGAGACATCAGACATTACAAAAACAAGAACCGTCTGGGACAGCGTAATATGACACGACTGAAATTAGAGTATTTGAAAAAACTCTTTATTAAGACAATAGCTTGCACCTAAGAACTGCTTAGGATCTGGCCATTGGATAGTTGAAGAGGGTACAGCAGGTACGCAACAAAAACATTACCATATATGACGATGCCTTGAACACCGGTGATGGCACAGAAAGCTGCGCAGTTATATAAGGATGATGGCAGCAATGATTAGGACAGTCACCACTTGACAATGGCGAAGGAGATCTCAGCCGAAAGCTCATAAATTTTAAACCATTTGACATGGCTGGGAGCCCAAGAAAATTTTATTACCATTTTGATTTATTATTGTGCCAATAATGGAGGATAGATAACAACTCACCATAAAGAGGCTCACTGAGCTGCTGACACAAGCAATGCTGCCTAAACCATGGAATCCCTTCCAATGGCCTAATAATTAAAATTCCTGTCTGAGGACCTCATCCCTCCTTTCAAAACATGCAGTTACCTATATATTCTTCATATTCTATTCTCTCTATGAATCATCTTGCCATAATTTCCCTCAACTAAATAAGCATTTTTAAGTATCTTTATCTGTTTGTGTGTATTTCTGGGCCTTGCTTGTCTTTATTTGATTTTGCATGTATGTGCATGTTTTGTTGCATTTTCACACATTGGTGGGCAATTCGTCATATTGTTATGCATTTATAGCTATTGATGCTTAATTTTTGTGTGTTGGTTCACATTTTTCAGTATTAGTGTGTAATTTGCATGTTGGTGCATAATTCTGTGAATTTTTTGCATTCTATTAGATATAGATGCTATTCAGCATCCCTCCCAACACCTTCATCTGCCTATTTCTACATTGTCCCCGCTACATCTTTCTGCACCAGTTGCGAAGAGTTTCTCTGTCCTTGGCCAAAACTCAGTCCCATATTCTGTTTCTCCAATGCAGTCTAAAACATGGAATACCTCACAATGGCCTAATCATTGAAATTCCTGCCTATGGACCACATCCCTCCTTTGAAAATTGTTGATGCCTGTCAGCAGCTCAGCGAGCCTCGTTACAGTAAGTTGTTATCTATCCTCTGTTATTGACATTCCAATCAGGTTTTCCATTGTTGATTTGATTTGATTTCAACAGGGAAGCCAAAACAGTTTTTGTCTAACACAACACAGTTGCACTGAAACTGATTTTATTGTGCAGAATCACTCCCTGTATATCTAGTAAAGCCAGCCATTGCCCTTAAACAGTACTAAGAATCCCTTTACCAGTTCTTTATTAGACACAATTTCTTTGAGTCTGGTTTTCTCGAAGGTGCTGTGCCTCCTGCTCTCCAGTGCAATGCATTCGAAGATTAAGTGTGATGCAGTTTTCTCACCATCTTCACAGATACTACATTTAGGGTCCTCTTCCGTTATGCCCATTGTAAGTAGGTGTTTTTTGAAGTTCCCGTGACCTGTCATCAGTCCAACCATGAGTTTAATCTCATTCCTGTTTAAGCCCAGGAATACAAAGTTTCTTTTATAACATGGCTTTTGCATCACCACCTTACCATGCTTTTGTTTACAGAGCTTGGTCAAATATTCCATGTGCAGTCTTCTGAGGCAGTGACGTAGCTCCAGTTTGATCACTGCCTTAGTGATTGTCAAGACAGGTTTCAGTCCAATAAATAGAGTCTCTGCCCATATCCTGGCCAATATGTAGTCATGTTCATCGCCACTGATCCCCAAATGGAGGGGCAGGGACCCACAATAGGTTTACCCTATTGCGTTCCCCTGCCTCCACCAGAACCCTGTGAAGTTCTGCAACAATCTGGATCTTGTTGCAGGAGCTGCCAGTGATTTCAGGACTGCCTGAATAAATGTAGATGCTACAGTCATTGTAGCGCATATGCAAATTCTCATCCACACAGTCCTTATGGCAGTAATTTTGGCCTGAAATACTGAGGCCAGTTTCCCTAGAGTGTCTATGCCCTCCAGTCTTGTCTGCACCCTGTATACCACAGTCCCAATGCCTTGGTCCTGTCAGTGAACCAAACAATGTCCCCTGTTTTCTCCCACTGCTCCCTGCTTCCAATTATTATATTGAAAGGCTTATTGACGTAGCGTGGGCCACTATTTCCCCAACCTTTCTTATACCGTATTTGCGTGAATATAGGCCGCACCTAAACTTTTGACATGAGATTATAGGAAAAAAAAAATCTCGAGTATAGGCCGCAGGATTTTTAATTTTTATTTTATTTATTTTTTTGTATAATCGAACTTTTTCGTAAACAGAAACACAATGTTAACGAAATAATGTTCTCTTTTCAATAAACTTAAAACAAATATGCAGAACTGTAAATCAAAGAATAAGAAAGCGAGACGATAGGCCGGTCCGGGTGCCCCAAGTGAGGGGACACTGAACCAAGGCGTGTTACCGGGCATTTCAAGTGTTGTATTGCGTAGGCATTTGCTGCGAAAATATAGTTTTTTCGATTGTGTGTGTGTGTGTGTGTGTGTGTGTGTGTGTGTGTGTGTGTGTGACAATATTTTGGCTTGTAACCCCGTGTTTGCTTGACTTCATAATTCTAAACAGGAACTGTGGCTTTGCTGCTACAACAGAAATGATTCCGTTACAAGGCGGCAAAATAGCCCTGATTTCCATGTACATCGTTTCATGGAAATAACCCCCAACGATTGTGAAACCAGTGAATCTGGTCGTATTAAAATACATTATTTTAAAACTTAGTATTGGGAATCAACATCAGCATTAGCTACACAAATCAGTTGTTCCACTATCTTAACACCCCATCACTGCTTGCGGTAGGTGTTACCAAACCAACGTAAACATAACGGTAAAATATCTTCATTGACCACATCAAATTAAAATCATTCATGTGCTTAGGAAGTGTATGCTGCGGTATAGAATGACACCATTCGATTTATATTGAAATAGCGACTTCCACCAATTCCCGTGCCGTTTCCATAAATGTGTACAAAAACATACATGCAGTTCTGTGAAACTGTTACTGTAGCATTTTTAAGACTATCTTGTTTATTATGTTTCTCAAACAAAAATAAAAGTGAGTGTGTAATTTTTGAAACTAACGACTTTGGGAAAAGGAGCGGTTGGTGGGGGGGGGGGGGGGAGGAGGAGGATTGAATCTCGATTATAGGCCGCACCACGATTTTGTACACTAAAATTTGGAAAAAAAAGTGCGGCCTATATTCGATCAAATACGGTATTTACCTTACTCACTATTTTAGTGTGTGTGATTCTGGGTATCTCAATGGGATCCAGTTTTTGCCAGATTTGAGCCTGTATGCAGCAGCCACTGCCTCCATCTTGACCCAAATGTGTAATGGTGACATATCTAGCACAGTTTCCATCCAAGCAGTTGGTGGGTTATTAATTCTGCCTGTTATGGTTAAGTAGGCCAATCTGCACGTTAAAAAGCTACTTAGCAGCATGCTTCTGATCTACCTTCTTCCACCACATGACCACCCCATAAATGATCCTGTGTCTTAACCACCATAGTGTATATACAGTGCATGCGCTTGGGGCTCACGCCCCAGTTTTTGCCACAAGATCTCCAGGTACTCACCAGAGTACCTTTCGCCTTGGAGCAAATACTCCTAATGTGAGATGTCCTTGTCAGTTTCTCATCTAAGGTAAGCTGTACGTATTTCACTCTCCCCTTCATAGGTAGAGTTTCATCGAAAAGCTTTAGATTCCAACTTGAATGCTGGGTATTCTTCTTCATGAGTGGTACAACAATAGTCTTCTTAGGAGTAATCCCCAGATCCTGTTTTCTGCACCAGTCTTCCACAATGTCCAACACACCTTGTACCATATTCCAGACTGTGTCAGAAAATTTACTAAGTATTACTATGACAAGTTCATCTGCATATCCTTGGCAAAAGTACTGTCTATAGTTTAGTTCTCCAATGAGTTCGTTGACCACTAAATTCCACAATAAAGGGAACGGAATTCCTACTTGCGGGCAACCTGCAGTCATGTTGATTACCATCTCCTCATTCATCATGGTAGCCTCTACATTCCTTCCACTGAGCATGGCCCTAGTCCACCTACATATAGTGCTCCCTAGATCATGCATCTCTGCTGCCCTAACCATGGAATCGAAGGTCGTGTTGCTAAAAGCCCTCCTCAATGTCCAGGAAGATACAGAGGGCTATTTCCTGAAAGTGTAGTGCTTTCTCCACCTCCTCAATGAGTTGGTGGAGAGCTGCCTCACATGATTTACCTGGCTGATATGCATGCTGGTTTGAATGTAAAGGAGCCCTAGTTAACCTCCTCTCTCCACCATGTACATTAACCAGTTTTTCCAATGTTTTAAGAATGAAGGAGGACAGGCTGATTGGTCCCATATCCTTGACCTTGGATCAGATTTTCCATTGTTAAAATTTTATTTATTATTTTTTAAAATGTTTCAATTTTTTAAAAATCTTTTGTCAATTCCATCTCCCTGCCCCACAAACACACACATAAAAACCTCTACCCCCCCCCCCCCCCTTTTCCACTCTCTCATCCCTTCCATTTGCAGCATTCAAAGTTTCATCTCACATTCCCACCTATCAGAGCCACCACAATTTGTCATACAATGCAGAATGGTCCATTCCCACCCTTGCCTGGTATCCATTCCCCTCCACTCCCCTCTGCTCCACTCCTCACTCACTGTCGAAGATGCTCATTGCACTGGAGAGGCTGAAGGTGGTAGTCATGATTGCTTGAGTTATATCTGAGTGATTGTTTGAATGTATGTGTTTCCTTTTGTAATGAAAGTCATGACCAAAAATTTAAGTTGTGTGAATCAGATTGCTTATTGTACTCACCTCACTGTGGCTCATTGATCTTGATGGTAATTAATGCCCACCAATTAGAAGCAATAGGAAATGGACACATCACAGAATGATGGCTTCTAATCATTCTGTTAAATGGGATGTACAGTACTGGAAGCACTTATACTTTCCCTCCCCTGTTCCACCCAAATGCCCACCCGATCTCACTTCTTTAACAAGAAGAAGAAAACTTGAAAATTAAGTCACTCTTATGTTATTCGATACTTATCACTTTCATTAAAATGTAGGAAACAATAAACTAATTTACAAATGTGGAATTATAACATTACAGAACAAATATTTACTATGACCAGTTTAATGTGACTTATATTTGTTTTCTTTTTATTTATATATGCAATGTGAGATAATACTAAAAAGTCGTGATTTCAATGTTTATATATATATTTTAAGAGTTAACTAAAGTGGCCAATAACACAACTACAACATTAAAGAACAAATAATTACTATAAACAGTTTAATGTGATATAAATCTTGTTTTCCTTTTGTTTATAAATGCAATGTGAGAGAATACTAGTGTCGTGTTTCAATGTTTATGTATATTTTTTAAAAGTTTTCTAAAGTGGTCAATCACGTGACTACATGGAGCTGGGAGCAAGGGAGGCAAGGCGTGTGCTATTTTGCTTTCCGGACGCCGAGTAGGTAAGGTAGCTGCTTATGGCGGCATCAGTGCGGTTCGCATTTCATATGCCACGTGTGACATTCCGAAATTTGTTAGTGCGCTCATACGCGAATGTCTTCCGCTCTCGGCTCCAATAGTTACGTGAGTGGCGAAGTTGTTTATTGTAAATTGTGATATATAGTGTAAATGTGACTAAAGAAAATAAACTAACGTATAAGCACAAGTGTGGACTTATTCATTAACGGTACTGTACCTTGTTAGTTCACTGGTTTACAGGCATAAACTTTAAAGGGTAAAAGCAACAGTGTTACAACCACCCCTTAGTAGGTGAGCCAAGGTACATTTATGTTAGGTTGTACATGAGCCCTGGCTGTTAAGCATGTTGCAGAATCAGAATGGTACTCAAGATGGACATAATTTGCTTTTTGTTTTACATCAGTATGGCTGACCTAAGAAATGGAAATATAAGCTACAGTTTAAATGTCTATCAATGTTAGTATTTCTAGAATGAAGCAACCTATTCAACTAATTTGAATACACTGTAAATATTTTTTATTTTATGAATTGTAAAATCATCCATTGGTGGCTATTTCTTAAATGAATCCCACAGGCAATTCCATGACAACAATACTTTAATGGCTGGTCTGCAAGGAAAAATAATTTCTGAACCATATATGTCACAGTATATTTGTATCAAACCTTTTAACACCTGAAGCACGAAACATTACTGTCAGCCTAAAGAAAATTGTCACTAAATGTAAAAATGGCCATTTGAATTTTGAATACAACAGTTTATTATTGATAACACTGGCAAACATGGAGGCATATTTGGAAGTGAGGAGCATAATAAATATATCAGAAACACAAGTGAGTTAACAAGTGTGGAGTTTAATTTCGTTATTGATTTGTCTTAAATATACATCACAACTACTGCTCATAATGCACAAAACAGTAAATATGTTAAAAATAAATTTCTCATTGTCCATCATGTTTATCAATTATTGGATGCCATTTTCAAAAGTTAGAAAGTGCTATAAATGGTTCTGAAATTGAGGTGTGCCTTTCCAAGACAATAAATACTAGTAACAGATTTCTTATGTCATTTCTTATGCAGATATATTTCAGCAAAGTGAAATAACATCATGGGCCATGTACAATGAGATACGTTTCCATACAAGTCTTTAACAAATACCTGATGCATTACTTAAATATTAGAAGAAAATGGGTTCTGTGTCAAGAGCTGATGTAACCAAATATTCAAATGATGATTATATTTACAGTGGCATGATGAGGGAGGGTACAAATTTCTGTCTTGTAATACTACCTAAGGAAAGAGAGAACGATTTCGTATTCAAGAGTGAGCTAGGAAAAAAATGAAAGCCATATCCAGAGTGTTTAGAAGATCATGGCAATATGACTGAAAGATCTGGTTATTGATTCTTCTTAAGTTTGTATGAGAAGTAGGGTTCATATACTGCATAAAGAAATAGACATGTACCTTGAAGTTCAAATGTGTTATGATTCACCACACACCTCAATCTATTGATGGGGTAAGTGTTCAGGTCGAGGGGAAAAAATCTAATGACGCCACTGGTAACCTAAACACAAACAACAACTACATTTTCAGCAATAAAAGCAAAAGAATGAAATTAGATATTAGCCCCTCTTTGTGTTACATAGATTAATGACAAGAGATCATGACAGTACTGTTACTACCCTGTCAGATTCATTTAAATAAATATCGAGGTTATGCTTGAGGTAATTAATTTGTGTACTGCCTATCAGGTCATGAACTAGCTGTAACCACTGCTACCAGGAAATATTTTTACAAGTTTACTAGTGTTCATAGAAGAGTACCAAAATCAGATGCTTTTAACACAGGATACCTACCTCAACACGTACTGATAGGAGTCATCATCATGATCATCATCATCTTGCACAGTTTCCAGCCACAGGATGGGTGTGTTTGGAACACAAGCCTCACCACTTTGTTTTGTCCTCCCACCATCTCTCTGTTTTCACTCTGGCCCAGTCCTCTCCTCTCTTCTCCACACAATCCTCCACTTCTTGCAGCCATCTATCCCTTGGTCTTCCTCTTGTTTGTTTCTTCCACATCTGCATTTTCTGTATTTCCTGGGGATCCTTTTCTCCTCCATTCACTTTAAATGGCCATACCACTGCAATCTTGATCTCTCTATCCTATCCTGTAAGTGCTCCTCACTCACTATTTCCCTGATCTTCTCATTCCTCATCCTGTCTCTTCTTGTTACCCCTATTCTGCATTGTAGAAATTTCATTTCCCTGCTTGTATTTTGCTCCTATCTCTTTTCTTTGTTACCCAAGGTTCCAAAGCATATTTCAATATCAGAACATAATAATTTTGGTATAGCACTCTTTTACTTTTTTGTGGTACATCCTTACTCCACACTTAACTCCTAACACTTCTTAGAAATACTTCTGCCTGTCTGACATGTACTATAATCTCCTTGTCATTTCTCCCATTTTCCACAATTACACTTCCCAGGTACTTGAAGCTTTCTACCTTTTTGAGCTGTTCACCTCCAAGTGTTATTCCCTTCACTGGTCTATCCTTTTTTCTGCTGGTTACCATTAACTCGCATTTACGGATGTTGAACTTCAATCCGTATTCTCCCACTGTTTCTTCCCAAGCACCTAGCTGCTCTTGGATTTCCTGCTCCTTGTTGCCCCAGATCATGAGATCGTCTGCAAACACCATTGCTTTCATCTTTCCTCCTCAAGTTTTCCTGCAACCTTTGTCATTATGTCATCCATAACCACAATGAAGAGAAGGGGTGACAATGCACTGCCCTGCTTCAACCCACACACTTGTTTGAACCATTCTGTTCTTTCCTCTCCCACTTTCATACTTCCACAATACATCTCGTTTACTCTGCTTACAGTCTCTTTTTCCACCACCCCCCTAACTCCAAGTGCTTCCCAAACCTTTTTCCTACATACACTATCATATGCCTTTTCTATGTCTAGAAATACCATCAACAGGCGTTCCCCATATTCATAATGGTGTTCTTGAAGTTGCCTTATTGTAAATATGAGGTCCACTGTCGATCTTCCACATCAGAATCCATACTATTCTTCTCTCATTTCCCCCGCGACTTTGGCTCGAATTCTACTTTCCAGTATCTTCTCATATACTTTTCCACAGCGTGACATCAGAGTGACTCCTCTGTAATTTCTGCATTCCTTTTTATTTCCTTTTTTGAATATTGGGACTATCAGACCTTTCTACCAATCTTTTGGGGGTCTTCTTTTCCTCATCGCCTGATACAGCCACTGTTTCCCACCTTTCCCTGCTGCCTTCATCATTTCCACACTCACTTCATTCACCTCTGGTGCCTTTCCTCCTTTCATCTTGTTTATTGTCACTTCCACTTCTCTCCAAGTCAGGTCCTTCACCATTCCTGTACTGCACTCTCCATCTTCTACTGAGCTGTCATCGTCATGTCCATTTGCATTTAGCAACTCCTCGAAATACCCTTTCCACCCTGTCTTGAGAGTCTCCCTGTTGTGAATTTCATTTCCATTTTTGTCCACCATCATCACATCTTCTCTCAGACCTCTTCTATTATTTTTGACCATCCCATATGCTACTTTCTTATTTCCTCTGCTGTCCTCCTCCATCATCTCTGTCCACTTCCCCTGTAACCACCTTTGCTGCTGCTTTCTTCTTTTGCTTGTACTCCTCTCTTGCAAGATAATTTCTTTCCTGAAACCACACACTGACTGCCTTGTTCTTCCCTCTCACTGCTTCTTTTACTCTATCATTCCACCAAGGTGTCTCCTTACATCACTTTTTGTTGCTTGTTCTTCCGCAGATTGCTACTGCAGATTCAACCGTTGCCCTTTTGAACTGCATCCATTCCTCTTCTCCTGTTTTTGGATTATCTGTTGGCAACTTTTCCCTTATTTTCTTCTGGCATTCCTCCTCAACTTCCTTTTCCTTCAGATTCCAAATTTTGATTCTTCTTTCCTGGTACTCTGGTCTATTACACTCATTCCCTACCCTCTGGTTCATAACAAGTAGACAGTGGTCTCAATAGAAGTAATGTCTGTAAAGATCCCTTGCAACAGAATTAATTGATATTCCATGTACTGCTCAACTAGATGTGTTCTGTGTAGCTCAGAACACGCATCTTGGGTCAAAATTTGTCCTCCTCGTTCTGTTATCTGAGAACCTCGGCTTCATATGGAAGCAAAGAGTTATCCTATTCAATGATATTGGATGGATGGTAATATGTGCAAAATTTATATCCAGAGTATTGTACAAGCAAAATCCTACCTGGAGAAATTTAGTCAGTTTATGTAAAGATATAACTGGTCATGAGTCAAAATAGCACACACATTAACTCACAAATGTGGTTTTATGTGGGGCCCAAACCCTGTATACTTCCATACTAGTGACCCTGAGTTATTTCCACCTGTGAAGTGAAATTCAGTGCTCTCACATCGGTTTATTCACAAAAATACAGTGGTCTATGTTCCACATCTGCTCCCCACAATAATCATGCTGGTTCAACCACTGTCTGGATTTCAAGCTGCATCTGTATCTTCAAAACAAGGACCAGCTCTTCCTATTTCTTCGATCATTGTGTCCTCTTATTCACAATGTGGAAAATCTCACAATATGTTGGCCATTCCAAGAACTTCGTGTGATGTGAGGAACTGTACCATCACTAAGTGTTCTTTCTGGTGCTTTTTGGACTTTCAGAATTTGAATGAGAAACCTACAACTGCATGTTCGGTCAGCAAGGCACGGCTACTTCATCCTATTCATCTTATTTTGTGCTTCAGGACAAAGTATTTCCAGTATTGTCACCCCGGGTTCCATCTCAAATCATTCTGGTAATTTGAGACAGTTTGCTTGTGTCTTGGACACAGCTATTTTCATCTGCGCAGCAGTGCTGCAGGTTCATGATTATTGAAATCGACGTTTCCACTGATGTTAAACTGCTGGCCCCTGGCCATCATTTCAGTGGTGACACTATCTTTGCTCATGCTTGGGGTGCCACTGTTTCCCATGTGCACCCGTGACCCACTTCATGTGATGCATCTGCTGCATTGTGAGTGCAACAGTCGCTCCCACTCTACCACATGGCTGACATACAAGAACTACCACTGTTGCTACGCACACTTCTACTGCTCATTCGCTTGCCTTTACAGTCCTACCGGGGACATCGGCCGTGCCACATTCTATGCACATGCCACCTCAGCAAATGTGCACCAACCCTGTTGATGGTGGAGCTCAGCTCTGGATCCACCTCCGTCTCTACCCCCTGGACACCTGCCCAAGCTGCCGCCTTTCTCTTTTGAGGCTCCCACAAATTGGTTCGCTATTGATGAGCAAATCTTTGACCACTATTTGCTCACTGCCGCCTCTCACTATCTCTGTCAGATCAATCACCTTCATGAACATGTCGGCCTCACATGTGACCTGGTAACCTCTCCTTCAATTGCCAGTCACTATGCCGTCACTAAGAAGACCATCCTGGAGAGGGTCACCCGCACTCCTGATGAGAAAATCAGACACATTATCCATGAAGAGCTTCTAGGAGATAAAAAGCCTTCACAAATGTAGCGCCACCTCAGTTTGCTAGTCAATGAACATGGCTTGCCTAACTCCTCCCTCATGGCTGTCTGGTTGAGCCAACTTCCACTCATTGTGCAGACAGCCCTCACCTACAATATTTTTCAGCCTCTGAGCGAACGCATCCGCATTACTGACAGGGTGTACGAGGCCTCTCTCTGTGAGGCGCGTGAGCCCCAATTCTCCTCCGAGTCTCAGTCCTCACAGCACCTCCCTCTTGCTGGGTGTGGTTGCCTGCATACCATGGAATCCACCTGCAAGCAGCTGGGTTCAAATCGTCACTTTCATGCCGAACGAGTCTCAGCTTCACCTTGTCTGCCTCAACTGCTGGTGCTTACCAGCTCATCCAACTCTGTTGAGGGGCCTCCTCCATTCATCCGCTTCCCACAGGAACAGGATCCTCTTTATCTATACTGTTTTTACCATAGTCATTTCAGTGATTCCGCAGAGAAGTGTCATCCGCCGTGACTTCACCCAAATGCAGAGAGTAGGATCTACGCACCGCCTCCTGCTCTGACAAAAAGTGGCACCAGCATGTGCTTCATTCCATTTGCAATGCCTCCTCTTCGGGCAGTCGCCTGTATTTACATGACTGTGTTACTGCTGCCCATTATCTTGTGGACACCGGTTCCGATGTCTTTCTGTTACCCACCTCCCATGGCTACTGACCACCTTCACCCACATCACACACTACTTCGGGCTGTCAGTGCCACACAACTGTCATGTACCAATTTAACAAACTTCACTGTTCACATGTCACTGAGGTGCGCACTCAAATGGAACTTTCTGGTGGCCCTCATGCTGGAACCTATCTGGGCATTGACTTTTTATCACACCACAAACATTCCACTGATGTTGTGTGCCGCTCGGTGTTCATCACCCATCAAACACACATTTTTCATGTGATACATCAAGCTGTGGCTTTTCCATTGTGAGTTCAGATATTGTCTGCGAGTGCATTAAAACTATTGACAAGTTCGAAACTCTCCTGTCAAAGATGTCTTGTGAACTAAGTTGTGGGAGTTTTGAAAGAGAAAGGCGGCAGCTTGGGCAGGCGTCCAGGGGGCGGAGACGGAGCTGCATCCGAAGTGTCAGGCAGGGCTCCAACAGCAGCAGGGTTGGCACACATTTGCTGAGGTGGCATGTGCATGGAATGTGGCACAGCCGGTGTCCCTGGTGGAACCATAAAGGCAAGCGGATGAGCGGTAAAATTGTGCGTAGCAAAAGTGTGAAATTCCAGTGCAGCTGAGGCACCAGTATGTGCCATGAAAGACGGGTGACAGCACGATAGAGAATAGCCGTGGTAGTTCTCATATGTCAGCCATGTCATAGAGAGGGAATGACTGTTACACTCACGATGCTGCAGATGCATCATGTAAAGCGAAGCACGATTGCACATAGGAAACACTGGCACTCACAACATGGGTAAAGTTAGTGTCACCACTGAAATGGTCGCCAGGGACCTGCAGTCCGTTCTTGAACGTAGGTGAAGAGAGAAGAGTAGACATTGTCCACCACCTCACTAACGCAGAGATTCAACTGGCCTCCATTAAAAAAGACATTGCAACTCTTTGAGCACTTCTGAAGAACAACTGCTCTGAGGTCAGTCCTTGTGTTCCCTCCACAAGTGTTATCAGTGATACGCCTACACGCAAGGTTACCAGTGTATGTGATAGTTCTGTGTCTATGCACCTCCTCTGTGTAGAAATTTGTAAACAACCCTTGATTGCCATGCCAACGTCTTGCTCAGATGCGCCACCAGCGCTTCGTCCCACTTTAGAGGCTGCCTCCCATACTGCTGCTCCCCAACGGGTGTGGCTATCTTCTTCTGTTTTGTGATCACCTGCTCCATCGGTTGAGCATGTGTCTGGAACTTTAACTTCTGCAACTTGCATCACTGGTGCATGGTCTACCTAGGAAGCATCTTATGCTTGCACTACAGTGCCTACCTCGAACTTGCGGCCAGTGCAGCTACTACTTTGGCACTTCGGATCCCTCAGCTGTTACGAACTCTTCTGAGCTACTTCCCACTAGCGTGCCTCCTTCAGCCACTGCCCCACCTCAGGTCTCACACAATGCCACACCTCCTGATGATGTGTGTGACCTTGTGCCACTTCATGGTAGCACAATAAATGCTGTGCATGCTTTTAAACATACACTTTCTTCTGCGCACACTGACGTTTTGGCCGCCATGAATGGAAATGTGCATAGAGTTCATTTAACTGATGCCCCCCCCCCACCCCACCTCTAGCAAACCACACGTTCTTTGCCCTGAGAAACTTGCATCCATCAAACAACAGATCACCAAATGATTGGACGCTGGTGTCACTGAAACCTTGTAACTCGTCAAACACCCCCGTCCCCCACCCCAAAGAACTTTTTTTTTCCTTTTATGTTACTCACACTAAAATTAACAAATGACAATAATTTGTGTAATGAATATGAAAGTTAGACCGAAAACATTGCCAACAAAGAGAGGCACCAGGGACTCTGTAAGTTGTAATCGATGCTTATTTGAGCTTTGGCTTCTTACTTGTTGTTCGGACACTGTCTTGAATGTCTTATGCGTGACTTTCATGAGGCCTAGGCAAGCATTGTGCACAACTTTCACTGCAGTAAATTTTGCAAAATAAATAAACATTGCTCAGGTAACCACCACCTATCAGTAACAATGAACAAGTATTGTTGAATTCCAGCCAGAAACATGCTCCACAGATTTTTTAAAGTATCACACAAGGCTTGCCTAGTGTGTAACGAAAGCCACCGTGTCTTACGTTTACTACCGATACCAACTTCAGTGATCTACTAACTTTATTACTACAGTAGGGCAGCGAACTTGTCATCATATGTGACACAGACAAATATATTTTTAACAAATGTGATTAAACAAGAACAAATGACACGCCTACCTTATTACTTCCGTGTAAATTTATACAACAGATGCTGATCATCTGCAAGCACAGATGACTAAAGAGGCAGCATTTTATAGCACAGATTTAATCTCCTCCCCCCACTCCTACATCCCTCCTCATTTTGGTGTATTAGTTCTCCTTCCCACCGCATATCACACTCCAATGCGGTTGAAGCTTAATTTACCACCTACAGTGTATATCAACTTCTATAAATAAGTGCAGAGATGAGCCATGACATTTGATATCAATAAAACAATAAAAAATAAAAGAAACCTGGCTTAAACAAATAGTAATTACCAAAATCCTGAAGGCTTTTAGTGCTTTAGATTGCCTCAGAGTTTCATTTGCAGTGATGTAACAATAGTATTTGGTGTACATAATTTGTTTCTATTTCCTAGGGCATAACAATACCCAGTCGTTGTGTGATGGAGGTTACTCACCTCTCATGAGCATGTGTTTCTTTACACCAGCTTGTGGAAGTTTCCATGCATTTGGTCACACACCAAGAAATTGGAATACTCAGTGTCGTTGAGATTATGTTGTTTGTCAGCATCACCTGAAGTGGTATTTCACAGTAAGTTTTTTATTTATATTTTCAAAGAGTGAAGTGCTACTAAATTATTTGAAGCAACCTTCCATGACAGTAATTATAACTTTGTATCATCCATACAATATTAAGATTAGGGGCTTTACCATTGATATAAATCATAAATAACCTGGTTCTAGTGGTCATCTAAGTGCATTAGAAAGAATTGTGATGCTCCAGAAGACAGACTAGCTGTGGTAAAAACATTTGAAGGGTGGAAATGTCACTATATATGCACTGTAATGTATAGAATACTGTCTATAAATGATAGGAAAATGTTTCATTACTCAATTAGAGGTATATAATTCCATGCGCACAGAGTGCACTGTGTGGATGAAGGGAAAAACCACAAAGCCATCCAATAGTTTGCTATATATAAATATATAATTTTGCTTTCAATTAGTATTTTATCTGAGTCTGCATCAATAGACATCATGATTTTGCTATTGCGGTGTTTTGGTTTCCACTCATTTGTATCAGAAGTTTCAGTAAATGCAACATGTGTTCCATTTCCGGATGATGCAACACGATAATGTGGAATACTGATCTGAATGAACAATTTAAAATTTTGTTTTGCTTACCTCAATGACATATTATTATTTAGCGATTCAGTCTAGAAGAACAACAAACATGTGTAGATCCATCTCAACACACTTGCCCCAGCTGGCATAGAACTTAAGGACAACAAGAAACAGTTACATCTCACTCTGTACTGTTTCTGTGGATGGGATTCCTCCTCCCCTAGAGAAGGTTGACCACATCAGAAACTTGCCTCTTCCCTCAACCTTCAGAGAATTACAGCATTTTCTCTGGACAGATGCCCTAGCAGGTAAACAGACCGCTGGCACTCCCCCCATTCCCTGGAATGATGCTATGACTTCTGCTTTCTCTGCTCTCAAGCATCTCTTAGCAAAGGCCATCATCATTGCTCACCCTCATCCCTATACTGAAATCTTCATCACAACTGACGCAAGTGACACTGCCATTGGTGCACTTCTCAGCCAGACCATTAAGGGCGACGCTTCTCCCCTACAATTCTTCTCAAAAAAGTTCAGTAGAATTCAAAATAAGTATTCTGGTTTTGACAGAGAGCTCCTGGCAGTATACAAGGCTATCAAACACTTCCGCACTGCTATTGACGGTCATTCTTTCTACGTCCTCACACAAACCCCTTGCAGCTGCCATTCTCAATCCTTCAGCGGATTCTCCTCCCGACCAGTTCTGTTATTTTGATTTTATTTCACAATTCACTACTGATGTGGGCACTGACAATATTGTTGTCAATTTCTTGTCCTGCATTGATGCACTCTCCTCCCTTCTGGATCTCTCTAATCTGGCCACTCTCCAAACTACAGATGAGGACATGATGCAAGTAATACATGATAGCAGCTCTTCTCTTAAACCTATCCGCACTACCTTCTCAGGCATCACAGGCTAGGTCTTGTGCAACAAATCAACTGGCAAGCTAGTCTTCATTTCTCGGTACCTGTAACGCGAGATCTTTGCCAAACTAGACAGTCTAGTTTGCCCTGGTATTAAAGCTTCCTCCAGATTTGTTGCTGAACATTGTGTCTGGTGGGACATGAAAAGGGACTGTCAGGTCTGGGCAAGTGCCTGCATTCCCTGCCACCGGAGCAAGGTTACAACATACTCCACCTCCCCCCCCCCCTTGGGCTCTTTTCCGGCTCTGACCGGACCTTTTCAACATGTTCACGTTGACCTGATCAGTACCCTTCCTTGTGTCAATGGCTTTTGCTACATTTTAACCACTATTGATTGTACCTCTCACTAGGCCGCAGCCACACCTCTTCTTAACATAAGTGCTGAAAGTGTAGCTCATGCTTTCGTGCACACTGAGTGCTCATTTTGGCTGCCCTTCCATCATTACAACCAACTAGGATAAGAAATTTGAGTCTTCTCTTTTCCACACACTATGCAATCTCTTCAGAATCTCCCAAGTTCACACCACTGCCTATCACCCACAGAGCAATGGTCTGGTGGAGCATTGGCATTGTACATTGAGAGCTGTGCTGGGGTGTCATGACTCACTATTGGACTGAGGCTCTGCCACTGGTCGAGCTTGGTCTTCATATCATTTATAAAGAGAATATGCAGGGCATAATAGTCGAGTTTATTTATGGTCAGAAACTAACACTTCCAAGTGAGCTGGTGCATTTGTCCCCCACCTCCACCCTCTGAATTACTATCCCTTGTTGCCTGTATCAGGATTTGTTGCTCCATGATTTCTCCCGCCCCCACCTCCCTCTAGCCACTCTGCCCCCTCCCACCACGTCCCACACTCACTGGGAGATTGTCCTTTCATTTTCCTCTGATATGATTCCCTGGTGACAGTCGTGGTATATAGAGTAGTAGTTGTCATTGTCTGTAGACTGATTTGATGCAGCTCTCTATGCTACCCTGTCTTGTAGAAGCCTCTTCATCTGAGAATATGATCGATAACCTACATCCTTTTGATGCTTACTGTATTCATCCCTTGGTCTCCCTCTATGATTTTGACCCCACACACTTCCTTTTAATGCAAAGTTGATGATCCCTTGATGTCTCAGAATATGTCCCACCGACCTATCCCTTCTCTTAGTCAGGATATGCCAGGAACTCCCATCTTTCGTTCCTTTGCTTAGTACTAGTTTTCCATCTGAGTTCTTGGTATTTATACTGCTGCTCTTCTTTTCTCTTATTTTCCTGTAGGTGGTATCTTTCCCTTAGTTATACAATCTTCTACAGTCTTGCATTTCTCCTAAAGCCACCCCTGCTTAGCCAGTCTGCACTTCCGGTCAACCTCATTTTTCAGACCTCTGTACACACTTTTGCATGCCTCACTTGATGCATTTTTACATTTTTTCCTTTCATCAATTAAGTTCAGTATCTGCTTTGTTATCCAAGTATTTCTACTGTGCCTTGTCCGTCTGCCTATATGATCCTCTGCATTCTTCCCTACTCTGTCTTTCAGAGCTACCCATTCTTCATCTACTGTATTACTTTCCTCCGTTTCAGACAATCCCTGTCTAATGCTCCCTCTAAAACTCAACTACCTCTGCTTCCTTCAATGTGTGCAGATTCCATCTCCTCAATTTTCTACCTTTTTGCAATCTCTTAAGTTTTAATCTACAGTTCATAACCAATAAGTTATGGTCAGAGTCTATATCTGCCCCTGGATATGTTTTACAGTTTAAAACCTAGTTTTTAAACCTTTGCCTTACCATTATAAAGTCAATCTGGTACCTCCCAGTGTATCCTGGTTTCTTCCACATTTATAAAGCAAGTGTTTGTGATGAGTAAATTGTGCTCTGCACAAACTTCTACCAGGCCATCTCCTCTCTCATTTCTTTTCCCCAGTCCATATTCACCGATTACATTTCCTTCTCTTCCCTTCCCTACTAGCAAGTTCCAGTCACCTATCACAATTAAGTTATCTTCTCCTGTAACATTCTGGATAATTTCTTCTATCTCCTCATACATATCTTCGATTTCCCCATCATCAGCAGAGCTAGTTGGCATATAAACTCTTACTACTGTGATAGGTGTTGGCTTCATATCTATCTTTGCTACAATAATGCGTTCATTATGCTGTTCATAGTAGCTTACCCACATTCCTATTTTCTTATTCATTATCAGACCTACTCCTGTGTTACCACCAACTGATTTTGTATTTATAACCCTGTACCCATATTTTCATATGGTAAAGTGCATGTCCTTGGGAAGATTAACTACTGTAGTTTCCCCTTACTTTCAGCTCTTCACAGTATTAGGGTTAAACCAGCTTATGTCGAGCTTCCCTCCATGCCAGCTGACAATACATTAGCCAAGAATGACAACTTAGGCAGTCCTGTGCATTTCTCCATTTCCTTGACCCCACTCCCTCCTTCCCAGCCATCATCGCTGGACTACATAGTGTACGCACCACCGTCTCAGCGTCATCACTGCTCGAAGATATCATCAAGCTGTCGGTCATTCTAATGTGGCATCATCCTAATGTTACCACCTATCATCCATGTCAACTATGTATTCTCTTTGCGGCTTAGCTTCTTTGGAGCAGCTTCTCTGCCCCCGCCAGCCAGTCTTGTTCTGTAACTTGTGGAGTCGACAATAAAAGTTATTGAACTTCACAAATGTGGTTTTATGTGGGGTCCAAACCCCATCTAATTCCATAAAGTCAACAGCTTCATTTGTAATTCTGGCGACAGGGCCATCTTAATGATATTGGGTGCCAGGGTGCAAAAATTCAGCTAGTGTACCTCACCCATCGTGCCACGAAGTGGGAGAAAAAGGGGTCCCATTTCTTTTATTTAATACTTACATAATAATACAGAAACATTTTCAGACACTGAATTCATTTTTTTTCTGTCCTTTAAAGTGGCTTTTTTTTTATCATTTCATCTGTTTTTAAATCTACATTTGATTTGATACTTATGAGACCAGCCTATCTTTGATTGTGGCTGATTGTAAATAGTTTATTATTTTCAGTTTGGAAAATGACCTTTCGCCTTCTGCTACAGTCAGAGGAAGTGTTAAATATATGCACAAATATATTGAAACATTTGGGAACACATACATTTATTGGAATAAATAAAATTTAACACATCAAGTGGGGTTGTACTTTTCTTTACAAAAAGTAAAGGAAGCAATTCCAATTCATTGAACAGCTCTTCCACATAAATATCGGATCTATTTTCAAGTGTTAACTTCTGTTCAAGATAGAGACATTGTCTTTTTCTTTGCTCTCTGTCCAATTCCCTCCAGCTTTCAATGTTATGCAAAAATGAAAACCTGTTGTTGGGATCTGTCAACAAATGGAACCTTTCATTTAATTGTCAGATCGTTGTGTCAAGTAGCAAAAAATATAAACTTACTTTACACTTAGTTTTTGGGTCTAATATTGCCTCACCTGAAGTTTTGTAAACAACATGTCGTTTTCGAGAATGTGGATGAGCAGTTTCTTTGAATTATGATTCACATTCTATATCTTCAGCAAATCGTTTTGAATAAACTAGCATCTTTTCAAATGCATTGGCTATGTAGTATATATCTAAATTATTTTTGACCAGATCTATCATTTTGACCACCTCTGAAAGAATAATGTCAGACCTTTGCAAATTTTGCTTAGTGTTAATTTTGGATAAAATGTTGTACTATATTACAACTGAACATATTAACCTGTAAGACTAATTTTGACATTACTGAACTTGCCATGTTTCTTGCGCCACTGCCATACTTATCACATATAAAAATAGAGTATAATTCATCATAAATTTTACCCATATTGAAGTGAAGTGATGCATCAACTCTTCTTTCCCATCATGTATTTGAAAGAGGCTTTAGGGTCAAAGTAGGTATCTTATTTATAACGGCATCCCAACATGAAGCTGATGCCGAAAAAAGTACACATATTTCTTGAACAATAGAAAAGAAGTTTGAGATTACCCAATAACTTCTAAGAGCATAATTTACTACTAAATTTACAGTATGAGCTGCACACAGTACATAGGAACCTAAAAAAACATGATGATTCATGTCCAGTTCTTTTTTTTTATGGTCAGTATTTTTTCCTCTCATGTTTGCCCCATTATTATATCTTCTAATTAAATATTGTGTAATTTTAGTCCAGTACTATCAGTTACAAGAAAACAATAAAAGAAATGTTCTCTTACCTCAGCAAATTTTGTTGACGGGTTAAAGTAAACAAATGTTACAATAACAGTTAAGTTTACGTGTGAAATGTCAGATTTGCAATCTAGTATCACAAAATAGTAATTAGATTGTTTTAAAACTTAAATTATAGTATTTTTTATTTTTCAGAAAATAATTACTTTGTTTTCAATGTTATGCCCAAGATAATGGGACATGTGATGCTGAGTACTCTGAATTAATTAAATGTGTTTTGATAATATATTATCAACATTAGAAATACATTTAAAATCATCAGACTTACATTGAGAATGTAAAGTTAATTTCCATGAAACAACAATTTTACACAAACCCCTTGCAAATAATCATCACTTAACTACACATTACACTTTCTTTCAATATAAATTAAGTGTATATAATCAAACGGTACAGTCAGTAAATTTGAATGGGTGATTAACAACGTAGCTGCTCTCTCTCTCTCTCTCTCTCTCTCATTGTGACACCTCTGTTTGTTGTCTCTTTCTGGGGAAGCTCAAAGTGACATGTGTAAAATGTGAAACTTTGTCATTCTAAACATAATGTCACCACTGAAGCACACTGCTGCACTGCCATTTTTTTGTTTTTTAGTTTCTTTATTTCTCTTTTGCGGCATAAAGTATCATCTTGAAATACCCAGCTATTGCAGAGAAATCTGTCACACAGCAGAAAGGCAAAAAGTACAGTTGTAATCTATCATTTGTTCACAAATGAAATTCAACTGCATAAAGTCTGTATTATGAAGTACCAATGTAAAATCCATTTCAATGTTTCAGCGACATTTCACACCCAATAATTAGAAGTATTATTACTGTGCCAAAAGCTCCATGAGATATTTGTAAACAATATCAGTGCCTACACTTTTGCTGGTATAATGAATGTTCTGTAATTATCAAAACTGGCAGATTTCACATGGTATAAAGCACTCACCAGGCAAAATGGCTCTACCACCTGTGATTTACCAACTGACATGCTTGCACTCTAAAGTATTCTGTGTGGGGAATGACCAGCAACAAACTGTCCATTTGCAGGAATGGTCACAGGGAGACAGTGTTTGCTTGTGATGAGGATCACCCTGTGGCTAAACATGCCTTGGAGCTCGGTCAGCACATCTTGACACAGTGTTACACCATCCGGGTTATCTGGATACTAATCTTTCAGAACTCCGAAGATGGGAACTTGCCCTTCAGCATAGTCACTCGTCCTGTTGCCCACCTGGTGTCAACCTTTGCTAAATTCCAATTCCCACCCACCATTCTATAACATCTTTGCCTCAGTTCTCTGGGCAGAGCCTCTGCCTCAACTGGTATCTCTGCCCAACTTCTTTGCTTTCTACAAAGGTCTGCCTTGGTGTGTTTGCATGTGTATGTGTGTGGGTGCTTGTGTACTTTTCCTTTTTTCCCCTAAGGCAAGTCCTTCCACTCCCAGGATTGGAATGACTGATCATCCGCTCCCTTCAAGCCCACATCCTTCCCCCCCCCCCCCCCCCCACTCCTTCCTTCATCTTTCCCTGATAAAGCAGCCAACAGTTGGGAAAGCTTGAATCTTTGTGTAAGTGTGTGTGTGTTTTAATTTGTGTTTTTGTATCTGTCAACGAGCCTGTGCTTTGCGCAAGTTAAACGATCTATATTTTTTGTACGCTTACATATAATGTAAAGAAAGTTGGATTACCAGACGAGAAGGCATCGGTTCGTTGATACATGAATAAAAATAAAAATTAAAAACACACACACACACACACACACACACACACACACACACACACACACACACACAAAAAACTGAGCTTTCACAACCTAAGGTTGTTTCATCAGAAAGAGCAGGGAAGGAGTGGGAAAAGGATGAGGGTTTTGGGAGTGAGTAAGGAGTCATTCCAATCCCGAGAGAGGAAAGACTTACCTTGGGGGATAAAGGATAGGTAAACAAACATACACACCCACACACATACACGCACACACACCAAGGCAGACATATGCAAAATGCTAAGAGGTTGGACATAGATGCCAGTCGAGGCAGAGGCTCTGTCGAGAGATTGGAGTCAAAGATGTTATAGAATGTTGGGCGGGAATTTCAAACTAACGAAGGTTGAGACTTGGGGGGCAATGGGAAGATAGAGTATGTTGAAGGGCAAGTTTCTGTCTCCGGAGTTCTGAAAGGTTGGTGTCAGTGGGAAGTATCCATATAACCCGGTTGGTGTAACATTGTGCCAAGATGTGCTTGCCGTGGACCAAGGCGTGTTTAGCCACAGAGTGATCCTCATTATCAACAAACACTGTCTGTCTGTGTCTGTTCTTGTGAATGGACAGTTTGTTGCTGGTCATTCCCACATAGAACACTTCACAGTACAGGCATGTCACCTGTTAAATCACGTGGGTGCTGTCACAAGTGGTTTTGCCCTTAATTGTGTACACCTTCCGGGTTACAGGACTGGAATACATGGTGGTGGGAGGATGCATAGGGCAGGTTTTACACCAGGGTCAGTTGCATGGGTAGGAGCCGGAGGGTAGGGAAGGTGGTTTTGGGATTTCATAGGGATGGACTAGGAGGTTATGGAGGTTAGGTGGGCAGAAGAAAGACACTCTCGGTGGAGTAGGAAGGATGTCAGGAAGGAGAGATCTCATTTTGGGACAGGATTTAAGGAAGTTGTATCCTTACTGGAGAGCCACATTTAGAGTCTGCTCCAGTCCCGTAAAATATCCAGTGATAAGAGGGGCACTTTTAGTGTCCCTATGTGGGAGGTTCTGGGTGTGAGGGGAAGAGGAAGTGGCACTGGCTATTTGCTTCTGTACTAGATCAGGAGGGTAGTTGCAGGATGTGAAGGCAGTCATCAGGTCATTGGTGTATTGGTTCAGGGATTCAGGACTGGAGCAGACTTGTTTGCCATGAAGACCTAAGCTGTAGGAAAGGGACTGTTTGATATGGAATGGATGGCAGCTGTCATAATGGAGGTACTATTGTTTGTTGGTGGGTTTAATGTGGACAGATGTGTGGAGCTGGCCATTGGATAGATGGAGGTCAACATCGAGGAAAGTGGCATGGGATTTAGATTAGGATCAGGTGAATCTGATGGAACTAAAGGAGTTTACATTTAATCAAAATCTGATCACAGAAATAAAGTTGTAATTAAACTTTTTTTTTCATTTCATTTTCTAAACCTGTTGTGTCTTTCCCTTAGTTTGTTTGTATTAACCTGCAAAAAATAAGCAGTTTTGACAGCTAAATTAAACATATCCTGGGGCATTATGGCTCAGTTCACATATTCCTTTTGCTTCTATGGGGGCATGGGGCATCCAAGAGAATGCGCTAGCAAATTTCTGTCTTTTTCCATGTTTCCATTTCCACCCAGATCTTGCCAACTCATTTTGCTTCCCCTTCCTCTGTCCTCTTCCATGTGCCTCTAACGCTTTTCTCTCCTTCATGTTCCCAGCCTTCTTCTCAGTAGCTGTGTCTGATTTTCTCAGTACATGCTCCAACCACCTCCACTTTCTCTTTGATATTGCATATTCACCCGACTTTCCTACACACAGCATTTTGTGTTTGGACTGTTCCACAGTAGGGCAAAATTCTAGTATATCCCGACACTAGTTCTCCATCGGTTTTTCAACCTGTCTTAACTTTCCTGCCTCTCTTGTTCTTACATTCTAAAATCCAATAGGAGGTTACCCTTTTGGGCCAAGGGTCATATTCTTAATATCCATCTGGCTGTTTCTCTTTTTAGTTTCTGAGATATGAACTTTTGTGGTGGTGTGAGTTATCAGCCTGCAGCCATCAAATGTCCTGAAGGGCCTCATGACCTAGACGTCTGCTAAAGTTTTATTTCAGGGCCTCAAGACCTAGAAATCTGCTGAAGTTTTATTTCAGGGCCTTACCACTTAGACAGATTGTATTCACTGGGACTACAGAATGCTACCTGTACCTTCTCTGTTGTCCTCATTACCGAGTATCTTACCTGTTTGATCACAAATACGTTTTAGAGTTAAAATTTGTGCATCATGGTCTGAAAGGCCATTTGCTATTCTGCTACAGAGTGCCCCTCTAATAATGAAGAAGAACAAAAATATTGTCAACGGTAGAAGTACTGCTGCCTTTCACTCTCATTGAATGCAATATTGCTTGCATCAGATGATAGGAATTAAGGAGATCTAACAGCAGACTTTTTCTTGTGCTATCACTTACACACTTAATGTTGAAATCACCACATACAACTAAATTTTTGCACTTCCTATGAAGTGAACCCAGAACCAATGCTAGCTTGGCAGAAACATTGTAAATCTGAGTCATGGGACCTATAAATAACAGCAATTAGTAGTTTAGCACCATTAACAACAACTGCACAACATTCAGATATCTTTTCTGTGCAGTGTTTTGAAACGTCAATTGACTGATGGAAAATCATACATGGCCACTCTCCCATACAGCAAGGAACTCCTAGAGAAGAAAGCAGCTAACCTATATCCTGGCAAGGAAGTCTCTGAATTATCTCATCATTTAAAAAGTGTCAGAGTCAACATCAATAACCGATTTGTTAACTTTATCTCTGACACCTTGTATATTTTGATGAAATATAGTAATTTCCTTATTACTTAGATTCTTAAACATTGTCAAAAGTGGTTCTTATGTTAGAGGGACTTCCTTTAAGCAGGAATACCTATCAGCTGTCTTTAGTCTAAAAAGGGTGTAGGCCTAACAACTAATACAGGAATTTTTCCATGAATGACACCCTGACCTCCTACTACACTGTCACCTTTGAGCTTAGCTAACCTCCCCTTTCCATACCTATTTAGGTGTCTTGTGAA
Source organism: Locusta migratoria (assembly GCA_026315105.1). Lineage (NCBI taxonomy): Eukaryota > Metazoa > Arthropoda > Insecta > Orthoptera > Acrididae > Locusta > Locusta migratoria. The sequence goes on along the minus strand of CM048745.1, from coordinate 704,946,732 downwards.
ATATAACCTTTGGATAGGCTAAGTTGGCACCACAGAAATGTGACCCACACCCTCCATCTCCGGAAGCCTTGTGTTGATACACCTGATGGTTGTATTAAGATGAGGCCTATCATGACGCTGAAACAGCTGCACAAAATACACATTCGTGTGACCAGTTTGAATGGCTATCCTCTCCAGATCACCACCTGTATCATACTCCCTGTTCCTATAAAGACTATTCCCAACTTCAGTCATTAAGACTACCTGATCCTCTTTTGAGAAATCCCTATATAAGTCCCCTATGCCATGAAAACTGCCTAACAGCGGAACATCCTTCTTCTTAATAGACCTCTCTACTGATTTCGACTTCCTAATAGCTAAGATCTGCTGTATACTTCCTACATTTACAGCTATAAGAGGTTTATCTCCACTTAACTCTGACAGTTGGTCAAATCTATTTTCAACAAGCAAAGTGAAGCTATCTGAATATCTCTCATTAACTGCCATCTTGCCAACTGCATTCCCATACCCTTGCACCCCCCTTCCCCTCCTCAGCCTACCTAGTTCCTCAGTGTTTTGCAGCTGTACCTGAAGGGCATAGATCTTGTGTTCCTGCTCCTCTATCAGCTTATTTCTGTTGCACCTTCAGTTCCAGGAGAGGACCTCTCTACAGTGCCCACTGGCTTCCCCACTTTATTCCCCCCAAATACTTTGTACAAATCCCACACTGCACCTCACTTCTCATGAACCAAGGACAGAGACCACACTTTTCACTCATGGTAAAATTTTACAGTTGCTTGTTAAGAAAAACTAGACATCTATGTTCTGCAAGTAATGTTTCTACAAAAGAATGAGTTTACAAAGTACCTTAACTACAGCAATCAACAAATATGTCTCTTCAAATCAAGTAACTGTAAGTACCACCACCAACACCGACACCACCACCACCAATACAGAGCAAATAACACTACTACAAAGACTTTACACAGTTGCTTGTATAAACAAAAAGAAATTCCAGCATCACTAATAAACTAACTAATTACAGTGAGTTCAAAAATGTTCAAATGTTTGTTAAGCTTAAGGGACTTAACTACGGGGTCATCAGTCCCTAAACTTACAAACTACTTATGAACTACCTACAACTAAGGACGACACAAATATCCATGCCCGAGGGGGGATTCGAACCCCCGATCGTAGTGGCCGTGCAGACCGTGACTGAAGCGCCTCAGTCCCCTCGGCCACCACGGCCGGCAATTACAGTGAGAGTGCAAGAGTTATCAAACACCGTAAGCAAAAGTTTCCCTACTGCTATTAACAATAAAACCACCAAAAAATAAAATAAATAAATGAAATAAAACTGTTGAAAAGTATTGAATTTAGTAAATACTAGCATGCTAAACACCTCTTCAAATCTACTAACGTTAATAATTGGTTAATAATTAATTACAAAACAAAAACACTTATTGGAACTTATATTTCAGAGACAGCATAATTGAAGACCAAGATACAACAAGTCGGCTTTTAGCAATGTCATACCTGAGTCTCACCATATACACTACATAGATAGACCAACTAGTAAAACAAACACTACCAATGAATATAAACGTATAAGATAATATCATAACATAAATTGTAGATAATAAATGATCTGAGATTATCCTCGTAAATTACAGATTACAACAGAATGTGCCATCAATCACAAGTCTCAGCCCAAAAATTCACACTTCAGCGCTCACTCGCAAAAAAAGATAAAAAACTGGCTCTGTTAACCTATATCTAACTATCAGAGAGAAGCTATGGGTCACTTTTTAAACCCAAAATTGTAATCTATAATCTGTGTTCTGCTCTTAAACAAAGTATAGTTTTTAACTCAGATATGACATCAGTGGTCAAAGCTGACAAGTCGCATATTGAGCTTCAATTGACCCCCTACCACCAAAGTCCTTAAATCACTGAGATGGGAGTTATCCTCTGCTCCTGTAACTGTTGTGTTCTCCATCTCCAGTAACCCACTGCCCTATGCAGTTCACCCAACAGATTCCCCTTCCTTCGTCCTTCCACCAGTTCCCAATTTATAACACAGCAACCCCCACTGGCTCCAATATATTTGCATCACTTGCCTTTCCCATGCATCTGCCACCTCTTCCTCCCACTTCCTTTTCCATAAAACTAGTTACCTACTTCTGAGTCACTAACCACTAACCCCAACGCCTTTTTTTTGCCCCCCTCCCCCCTTCCCTCAATCCATCCAACTGTAAATAAATTGAATTTAAAACTTTTGAGTAATGAATCAATTACTCTGAGAATAGGAGATAAGGATAGGACCTTTGTACAATGTGTTATTCAAGAAAAATCTGTCAACTCTGAAATTCTGTAGGCCTCATTCTATAAGATTCAGCATGGTAGGTCATATCTGGCTTCAGCTGTTATGCTAGTTAAATGAATGGAAAAATGTAAGCAATTAGACTAAGTTTGTAAATCTGTGTTCAAAAAATTCTTGCTCCTTTAGTGAAAAAGCACAACTACAAAACACTGCTCAAATCTCTGAAGTATTTTTATAGGATTCTGTTAGCACTTTGTTAGGCCCGAAACTTGTGGTGTGCACCACAACAAAGATAATAAAATGTGTACAATGATTAACTATTATGACAGAAGACCTTTTACTAACAGTAATTCAAATGAAACGTGTTTTATTTTTTTGCAGAGCTCTATCACAATTTTTGACACTGAAGAGATGGCTGCGGATTACAAATGTTATTACTCCTGCTGTGATGGATGATGATAATTGCATAGAATTTATAATATGGTATGTCCCCTCCAGGTTCTAGGATTTTTATCTGTCACTTTCCACTTCTTCGCAGTGTTGCTGATGTGAAAAATACTGAGTAGCACCGTACTTCGGAATCCACTTAAACTGTAGGTTTCCCTACAACTGGCTGGGTAAGTCAGTTCGAAGGTCGGAGGAAGGCAATGGCATACCACCTCCAAATAGGATCATGCCTAGTAAAGCACTGTGGTGTTCAAACCAGTCTTCGGATTGTTGACTGCTTTTCCTTTTTATGTGACAGTGATACTTTTGCATGTTACACAAACATAGCAAAATAAACATTTCTTTTTATACATTTCATTTGAATTCTTATAATTTTTTGTTGCTATTTTAAGTTGCAGAGAGGCTATGCATTTAAATGCTAAGTGTAAGTCAGAAATATAAGAGTTAATGTAAGGAAGTTATTGCTAAGATCATCACAAATATAATGTATTGCCACCATACATAGAGAGGTAGCAGAAAGTAGTGGCTTTTATAGCGGGGCTAAATCCATTTTTTCTTGACGTGTTTCTACAGTAGAAAAGAATAACTTATCTTTCGATTATACTATGTCATCATTTTATGTTAAATACTTTTTATTCTGATAACAGATGTACTTTTGATGCTATGTTTATCTCTGCAGATGACGGCTTCTGCTTAATGTTAGTTTTCTCTACACCATATAACAGTATGAACTTTATTTTAATGTGCAATAATGATTCAGGCTTTGGGTCAATTTCCAGTCAAAAATGATCAGACTTCTGTAATGGAAGCCACTGTCATATTCAGCTTGGTTATATACTTGGATACTAGCATTATGGACCTATGTCAAATACATTTTAGCACATTATGTACCTACCGGTATGTCAAATACATTTCAGTGCCTACTTCCTTTACAGAAGTTTGAACATGTTTTAAAATTGTGGTATTTGAAAATGACCTAAGGTCAAAATAATAATTGTTCATTGCCAGAATTAAGTTTGTACAGTCAAATAGTAGAATTTTCATTTAAACAATATCACATGACTGTAGCCGAAAACAGTGGAAAGGTTATCTCTGACCTGTTTCATACTGTTCCATCCAAATGGTCTAAGAACAAATAAGTACTCCATGGCAAACCTAGCATCAGTGTCAATTTCTGGAAAAGTTTAGTAATTCTCTGGTTAACTGTTGTCAATATATCATTTACAAATTTTTGCTGTAAGAACTTGATCATGTGGTCGGATTTTACTTTCTTACCCCGATGTCAATCTTCTGGTACACTTCAAACCTACATGCAATTATAGTTCAGGCTCTGCTCTTGGCATGCACAATCATTGCATGTCTATTAGAATCAGGTCAGAGGTAAGAGAAAATCAGAACTTGCACTATCATGTGGACTCGGGTGGAAAGGGTTAAAGTATGTAAATAATTCAATTAATTTTTTTTTCTTCACAGTTACTATCTATATAGTTCAAGTTAAAAAGGCAGGCCTACTATCCAGAAGAAGATGGTTGTTTAAGGCATGTTCTAAATGACACCAAACCATTAGGCCTACTAGGATATTTCCTTTCTATCTCCCTTTAAAGATTCAAAAATTTATATGGAACACATCCCCAAGCATATCACCAGGAACTCAGGTTGTTGAACTATAATGCTTACTTCTGCTAGTATAGGCCAAATGCCAATAATAAGAACTGTCAACATTTACAACATGAGAAAGATCATTACATGGGCGGGTGTGATACCTACAAACTTCTCTACAGTTCATTGCATTATGCTTTATATTCAAAATGTTATTCTAGAATGACATGTTTACTTTCACAGTACTGGTACATCACAATACAACCACAACAGTGTAGTTGCTATAGCAGCAACCCATATTTTAATATACAAGTCAACACTATTATTGGAATGGTGGTAAAACACAATTCTGCAAAATTTTATAGACAGCTTGGAAAAATGTTGAATTCAGTTTGAAAAGTTTGATTGTATAATAATATCGCGTATATCATACACTGAAACAAATTATTGTTGTAACATTACTGTGCTGGACGCTGATAAAATTTTAATGAACTCCAACAGTAAACTGTAGACCTTGCCTTAAAATGACGACACAGATTTATCAGAGTGCGATGTGGATTAGTTGCTTCTGAAATATGTATTCTATGTTTTCTTATATTGTGATAGCCCCCTTCGAGTTGATCACTCATTCGTATCTAGCAAATAGTACGTACTGCGTACTCCTACACTGTATACACATACTGAAATTCGACACGTACCAGTTTCGTATCTTTATCACTACGTCACGTGCTGGGTGTCAAATGTTTTATATCACTACACACACGGATTTAAATGTTGAAATGTCATGTCGAATGATCGAGATACGGGGGCGTAGCCCCTGCCTTGATAAAAATTATACAAATATCTTTGTTATAGTATTCGTTTCATACAACAACCATAACTTACGTTTAATTAAGTTAAATTGCTTGGCCTATCCAGTTGACTCAATCGTAAAACTTCTATACTTTACCTAAGTTTCCCACACCGTGTTTTACACTGACAATGAGTCACTCACTATATTGGGAAACTCAAAGAATTCAGAGCGCTTATACTACAGTCCGAGAACATAATTGTTAATTTATGGTTATTTAGAGGTTGTTTTTAACAGACAAATCAATTGCCACTAACAGACGGATGTCCTAACCTCCTTGGTACCAAATGACATTTGAGAATGAGATTTGGAAAAACATTCACTTGTTTGTTTACTTGCGTCCACGGCAGGTGAGGTGTAGCTTCGTTCTCCCTCGGGCGTTTTCGTGAGCCATCGGCTCAGCGGCAGGTGGCTGCAAGCTCAAAGCGCCTGCAAGCGATACAGACGCAAGGGCTGTGGCTGCGACCGGACTCGAATCGTGTAAAGATGTCATTACTCTCACATTTTCCGCGTTTTTTTTTTCTGAATGCTTCAACAATTTTACTTACGATGTATTTTTAATCTGTCGATGGTTTATGTCGTTACCTTTCACATCAACGTTCCTACAAATTATTGTTTGAATGTAGCCTACCTTGAGTGTCGCGCAGCTAACACTTACCACGATACTTTGTATATCATCCAGTACATTTTGCCAGCTATTTTAAACTGCGTCATACTCGTTACATTGTCAGGTTTGAAAAAGAAAGGAAAGAAGATTAGGATTTGAATTCCCATCGACAACGTGATCATTACAGGTGGTACCTGAAATTTGTCAGGAGTGATTTACAGGTTTGGACTGCGTGCTCCTCAATGTGGAATCAGTGTACCGGAGTTGGCTACGGTTTCATGGTTTCGAAACCAGGTTTCGATGCACACAACAGTTTGTGTTTCAAAACTGGCATCTTTCACGGTTTCGAAACCATGCGGTTTCATTCCGTTCTGTTTCGGTTCACATTCGCGGTCGATTGTCGATACACTGAAACCGTTTCTTCCTGTCGGTTTCACGGTATCGTGTCGGTTTCACGATTTCATGTCGGTTTCACAACACCGGTGTTACGAACCACTAATGCAGAAACGCGGAACAGACTAATGATATCGAAATGTGGTGTTTCATTTTACTGAAGCTCCACATAGATACACATATAACTTACTAGTATATAAACCATTTAGAGAGTGTCAAATAATAGTTGACACTCTTGAGTCTGCAGCTTATGATTACTGATATCAAGATTCGTTTGCAAGAGACTGCGGTATTCCGAAATGACATAATGTCTGCTTTATAAATGTAAAACAACAATAAAACAACTTTCACTATTTGCATTGAAAAAACAGTTAAATTCTAGGTTTATCTATCATATTAAAGACACACGAGTGAAACTACATTCTTTAAAATAAGATACAACATGAAGCCTGAAATGACATTTTTTATACTAACAAGGGTAGATCGCACATTTAATCTCGTGTTAAAGACTTGGTTTCTTATGAGCGAAAACGAAGTTACCTACTGTCTTTATAATTTTTCGACACTCGTGTTAAAAGAATTGCGGCGGTGGTGTAACGGTCAAGACGTACAAGTGGTGAACTCGCCTCTCACTTTATTATTTTTGTAATTTCATAGCATTACTTGTGATCCCACCCCCATGAACCACAGACATTGTCGAGGTGGGGTGGCTTGCGTGCCTCAACGATGCAGATAGCCCTACCGTAGGTGCAACCACAGCGGAGGGGTATCTGTGGAGAGGCCACACAAACGTGTGGTTCCTGAAGAGGGGCAGCAGCCTTTTCAGTAGTTACAGGGGCAACAGTCTGGATGATTGACTGAGCTGGCCTTGTAACATCAGCTAATGTGGCTTTGCCACACAGCTACTGCGAACGGCTGAAAGCAAGGGGAAACTACAGCCGTTACTTATCCCGAGGACATGCAGCTCTACTGTATGAACATATGATGATGGCATCCTCTCGGGTAAAATATTCCGGAGGTAAAATAGTCCCCCATTCGGATCTCCGGGCGGGGACTACTCAGGAGGATGTTGTCATCAGGAAAGACAATACTGGCAGTCTACGGATCGGAGCGTGGAATGTTAGATCCCTTAATCGGGTAGGAAAATTAGAAAATTTAAAAAGGGAAATGGATAGGTTGAGGTTAGATATAGTGGGGATTAGTGAAGTTCGGTGGCAGGATGAACAGGATTTCTGGTCAGGTGAGTACAGGATTATAAATACAAAATCAGTTGGGGGTATCACAGGAGTAGGACTGATAATGAATAAGAAAATAGGAATGCGGGTAAACTACTATGAGCAGCACAGTGATCGCATTATCATTGTCAAGATATGATTCTTCAGTTTCTCCCGGCGTATTTGATGATCAAAATATCCATGGGTGTACTGCCGGTCTATAGTGTCCAACGGGCACAATATTTCGGCGATCATACATGTCGCCATCATCAGGTGAACTGACGGACTGAGCTCCTGGAAACGCGCCGGCACGGAGGTCCGCACGCTACGGCTGCTCGAAGGGAACTGGGTTCTAGCCCGGTAGCGGGCCATTTAAATACCCGCGGCCCGCGGAGCGACCCCTCCGCTGTCGGTGTGAGGGCTCTGTCCGCCGTGGTCGTCACTTCGTTACGTTTGCTAGATTTACTCTTAATTAACCCAATCGCTGGTTCCCAAGCTTTGCTAAGATTATAGCCAGAGTCACGGTTTATGAGGTCGTCACTTGTGCGAATTTCAATGGCCTCTCTAACGACGCAGTCCCAGTATCTCGACGTCTGTACCAAAATCCTAGTGTGTTCATACTCCATGGCGTGATTCTCCGACAAACAATGTTCAGCGACCGCCGACTTGCTCGGATACATCAATCGTGTGTGCCTCTGGTGTTCAACGCATCGATCCTCGACGGTACGCATCGTCTGTCCAATATATGACTTTCCGCACTGACACGGATCTGGTACACGCCCGCCTTCCTCTAACCGAGATCATCTTTAGCGCTCCCCACCAGTGCACGAATTTTATTCGGCGGACAAAAAACAGTTCCAACCTGGTGTTTTCTCAAAATGCGGGCGATCTTCCCTGAGAGTGCGCCGGTATATGGAACGAACGCAGTGCCTACATCCTCCCTTGCGTGTTCATCCGTTTCCACAGGTTGTGTTGTAGTGGTTGGGCGGAGAGCCCGCTGAATCTGCCACTCTGAGTACCCATTTTTTCGAAATACAGTTCTCAGGTGTTCCAATTCCTGGGGTAGACTCTCTGCGTCGGAGATAGTGCGCGCCCTATGTACTAGAGTTTTAAGTACCCCATTCCTCTGTGAAGGGTGATGACAGCTGTCTGCGTGTAAATACAGATCAGTGTGCGTTGTCTTCCGATATACACTATGACCCAGGGTGCCGTCAGCTCTTCTCTTGACCAAGACGTCAAGGAACGGCAATTTACCCTCCGTTTCAGTCTCCATAGTGAATTTGATGTTGGGGTGTATGGAGTTCAGATGTGTAAGGAAGTCAAGGAGTTTATCCATACCATGTGGCCAGATGACGAAAGTGTCGTCCACATAACGGAAAAAGCAAGTAGGTTTCCAGAAAGATGATGCAAGGGCTTCCTCCTCGAAATTCTCCATGTATAAATTTGCGACCACAGGAGAGAGTGGGCTACCCATGGCGACTCCCTCCGTTTGTTCGTAGTATTCGCCATTGAAAAGAAAATACGTGGAGGTCAAGACATGCCTAAAAAGTTCGGTAGTTTTCTCGTCAAATTTCTGACCAATCAAATCTAGTGATTCTCGAAGGGGCACCCTCGTAAACAACGAAACGACGTCAAAACTTACCATGATATCCGACTCATCCAGCCTGAAGTTGTTAAGGCGTTTCACAAAATCCACGGAATTACGTATGTGATGAGGGCATTTACCCACATAAGGACTTAATATTCCCGTCAAGTATTTGGCCAACAAATATGTAGGTGCCCTGATGTTACTGACAATCTTGTGAACATTAGGGAGTCCATAAAGTCTTGGCGGTACCGGACCTTGAGGTAAAAGTTTCTTGGCGACACCCTCCGGTAAATCCGCATCCTTGAGAAGCGCCCTCGTCTTGTTTTCCACCTTCTTTGTGGGGTCAACGCTGATCTTCCGGTAGGAATCGTCATTTAGCAGGCTCTGCATCTTTTCAGTGTAGTCCTTATGGGAGACAACAACCGTAGCATTGCCTTTGTCAGCCGGTAAGACAACAATATCAGGGCGCTCCCTCAGGTCACGAATGGCCGCCCTCTCTTTACTAGTGATGTTTGACTTCGTGGGTGACGACCTCATAAACCGTGACTCTGGCTATAATCTTAGCAAAGCTTGGGAACCAGCGATTGGGTTAATTAAGAGTAAATCTAGCAAACGGCGCGGACCGCGGAGGGGTCGCTCCGCGGGCCGCGGGTATTTAAATGGCCCGCTACCGGGCTAGAACCCAGTTCCCTTCGAGCAGCCGTAGCGTGCGGACCTCCGTGCCGGCGCGTTTCCAGGAGCTCAGTCCGTCAGTTCACCTGATGATGGCGACATGTATGATCGCCGAAATATTGTGCCCGTTGGACACTATAGACCGGCAGTACACCCGTGGATATTTTGATCATCAAATACGCCGGGAGAAACTGAAGAATCACATCATACACCTTTACGGGGAGGAGATGTATCGCAGCATGAAGAAATTTGAAAAGTTGCGCCACCGTAGATGTCGTTTGCTAAGTACTCTTGCTTTTCTAAAGAGATGTCGTTCCGAGAATGTTGTTCCAAATTTTGCTAAGGTTACGCATCACATCGATTCTGCAGCAGCCAAGAGAATTAAAAAACGGGCCGGCCTCGCATTGCTTCGTGAGAGAGTGCATTTCACCCGCCGTAGTCTTGAGTTCGTCTCTCTGGAACTATTCCATCTGCATTTGAAACTGGCTAGTCACTTCACGTTTTTTTCCTGGAATTGGATTGATGGTGTTACTTCGGTTGCAGCCGATTCCGCCCATAAGAAGGCAACGGGACGTCAAACAGCTAAGTTCTCACGCCTCCTTGACAAGCCACCTCTGCAGGTTCCGTGCAAGACCGTCATCAATCTGAGTGGCATGGAGTTGAGTGATGATGCGGTCTCAGTTCTAGAGAAAGGACTCAACTTTGCTCCTACCCCCAAGTTCACACCTGTCGCAGAAATTATTAGTGCTGTTGAACAGGTTGCAGCTCGACTTCCGCCTGATTCAGCTGAGGAAATACGTCGTGAAACTTGTCGTGCATTGACGAAATCCAAGCCCACGAAGTCAAACATCACTAGTAAAGAGAGGGCGGCCATTCGTGACCTGAGGGAGCGCCCTGATATTGTTGTCTTACTGGCTGACAAAGGCAATGCTACGGTTGTTGTCTCCCATAAGGACTACACTGAAAAGATGCAGAGCCTGCTAAATGACGATTCCTACCGGAAGATCAGCGTTGACCCCACAAAGAAGGTGGAAAACAAGACGAGGGCGCTTCTCAAGGATGCGGATTTACCGGAGGGTGTCGCCAAGAAACTTTTACCTCAAGGTCCGGTACCGCCAAGACTTTATGGACTCCCTAAGGTTCACAAAGATGGGGTGCCGTTACGTCCCATTGTCAGTAACATCAGGGCACCTACATATTTGTTGGCCAAATACTTGACGGGAATATTAAGTCCTTATGTGGGTAAATGCCCTCATCACATACGTAATTCCGTGGATTTTGTGAAACGCCTTAACAACTTCAGGCTGGATGAGTCGGATATCATGGTAAGTTTTGACGTCGTTTCGTTGTTTACGAGGGTGCCCCTTCGAGAATCACTAGATTTGATTGGTCAGAAATTTGACGAGAAGACCACCGAACTTTTTAGGCATGTCTTGACCTCCACGTATTTTCTTTTCAATGGCGAATACTACGAACAAACGGAGGGAGTCGCCATGGGTAGCCCACTCTCCCCTGTGGTCGCAAATTTATACATGGAGAATTTCGAGGAGGAAGCCCTTGCATCATCTTTCTGGAAACCTACTTGCTTTTTCCGTTATGTGGACGACACTTTCGTCATCTGGCCACATGGTATGGATAAACTCCTTGACTTCCTTACACATCTGAACTCCATACACCCCAACATCAAATTCACTATGGAGACTGAAACGGAGGGTAAATTGCCGTTCCTTGACGTCTTGGTCAAGAGAAGAGCTGACGGCACCCTGGGTCATAGTGTATATCGGAAGACAACGCACACTGATCTGTATTTACACGCAGACAGCTGTCATCACCCTTCACAGAGGAATGGGGTACTTAAAACTCTAGTACATAGGGCGCGCACTATCTCCGACGCAGAGAGTCTACCCCAGGAATTGGAACACCTGAGAACTGTATTTCGAAAAAATGGGTACTCAGAGTGGCAGATTCAGCGGGCTCTCCGCCCAACCACTACAACACAACCTGTGGAAACGGATGAACACGCAAGGGAGGATGTAGGCACTGCGTTCGTTCCATATACCGGCGCACTCTCAGGGAAGATCGCCCGCATTTTGAGAAAACACCAGGTTGGAACTGTTTTTTGTCCGCCGAATAAAATTCGTGCACTGGTGGGGAGCGCTAAAGATGATCTCGGTTTGAGGAAGGCGGGCGTGTACCAGATTCCGTGTCAGTGCGGAAAGTCATATATTGGACAGACGATGCGTACCGTCGAGGATCGATGCGTTGAACACCAGAGGCACACACGATTGATGTATCCGAGCAAGTCGGCGGTCGCTGAACATTGTTTGTCGGAGAATCACGCCATGGAGTATGAACACACTAGGATTTTGGTACAGACGTCGAGATACTGGGACTGCGTCGTTAGAGAGGCCATTGAAATTCGCACAAGTGACGACCTCATAAACCGTGACTCTGGCTATAATCTTAGCAAAGCTTGGGAACCAGCGATTGGGTTAATTAAGAGTAAATCTAGCAAACGTAACGAAGTGACGACCACGGCGGACAGAGCCCTCACACCGACGTCTTCTCAGACGCCGGCGCAATCGGTTCCACTGCGCGGCGCGGGGCGCGGACCGCGGAGGGGTCGCTCCGCGGGCCGCGGGTATTTAAATGGCCCGCTACCGGGCTAGAACCCAGTTCCCTTCGAGCAGCCGTAGCGTGCGGACCTCCGTGCCGGCGCGTTTCCAGGAGCTCAGTCCGTCAGTTCACCTGATGATGGCGACATGTATGATCGCCGAAATATTGTGCCCGTTGGACACTATAGACCGGCAGTACACCCGTGGATATTTTGATCATCAAATACGCCGGGAGAAACTGAAGAATCACATCATACACCTTTACGGGGAGGAGATGTATCGCAGCATGAAGAAATTTGAAAAGTTGCGCCACCGTAGATGTCGTTTGCTAAGTACTCTTGCTTTTCTAAAGAGATGTCGTTCCGAGAATGTTGTTCCAAATTTTGCTAAGGTTACGCATCACATCGATTCTGCAGCAGCCAAGAGAATTAAAAAACGGGCCGGCCTCGCATTGCTTCGTGAGAGAGTGCATTTCACCCGCCGTAGTCTTGAGTTCGTCTCTCTGGAACTATTCCATCTGCATTTGAAACTGGCTAGTCACTTCACGTTTTTTTCCTGGAATTGGATTGATGGTGTTACTTCGGTTGCAGCCGATTCCGCCCATAAGAAGGCAACGGGACGTCAAACAGCTAAGTTCTCACGCCTCCTTGACAAGCCACCTCTGCAGGTTCCGTGCAAGACCGTCATCAATCTGAGTGGCATGGAGTTGAGTGATGATGCGGTCTCAGTTCTAGAGAAAGGACTCAACTTTGCTCCTACCCCCAAGTTCACACCTGTCGCAGAAATTATTAGTGCTGTTGAACAGGTTGCAGCTCGACTTCCGCCTGATTCAGCTGAGGAAATACGTCGTGAAACTTGTCGTGCATTGACGAAATCCAAGCCCACGAAGTCAAACATCACTAGTAAAGAGAGGGCGGCCATTCGTGACCTGAGGGAGCGCCCTGATATTGTTGTCTTACTGGCTGACAAAGGCAATGCTACGGTTGTTGTCTCCCATAAGGACTACACTGAAAAGATGCAGAGCCTGCTAAATGACGATTCCTACCGGAAGATCAGCGTTGACCCCACAAAGAAGGTGGAAAACAAGACGAGGGCGCTTCTCAAGGATGCGGATTTACCGGAGGGTGTCGCCAAGAAACTTTTACCTCAAGGTCCGGTACCGCCAAGACTTTATGGACTCCCTAAGGTTCACAAAGATGGGGTGCCGTTACGTCCCATTGTCAGTAACATCAGGGCACCTACATATTTGTTGGCCAAATACTTGACGGGAATATTAAGTCCTTATGTGGGTAAATGCCCTCATCACATACGTAATTCCGTGGATTTTGTGAAACGCCTTAACAACTTCAGGCTGGATGAGTCGGATATCATGGTAAGTTTTGACGTCGTTTCGTTGTTTACGAGGGTGCCCCTTCGAGAATCACTAGATTTGATTGGTCAGAAATTTGACGAGAAGACCACCGAACTTTTTAGGCATGTCTTGACCTCCACGTATTTTCTTTTCAATGGCGAATACTACGAACAAACGGAGGGAGTCGCCATGGGTAGCCCACTCTCCCCTGTGGTCGCAAATTTATACATGGAGAATTTCGAGGAGGAAGCCCTTGCATCATCTTTCTGGAAACCTACTTGCTTTTTCCGTTATGTGGACGACACTTTCGTCATCTGGCCACATGGTATGGATAAACTCCTTGACTTCCTTACACATCTGAACTCCATACACCCCAACATCAAATTCACTATGGAGACTGAAACGGAGGGTAAATTGCCGTTCCTTGACGTCTTGGTCAAGAGAAGAGCTGACGGCACCCTGGGTCATAGTGTATATCGGAAGACAACGCACACTGATCTGTATTTACACGCAGACAGCTGTCATCACCCTTCACAGAGGAATGGGGTACTTAAAACTCTAGTACATAGGGCGCGCACTATCTCCGACGCAGAGAGTCTACCCCAGGAATTGGAACACCTGAGAACTGTATTTCGAAAAAATGGGTACTCAGAGTGGCAGATTCAGCGGGCTCTCCGCCCAACCACTACAACACAACCTGTGGAAACGGATGAACACGCAAGGGAGGATGTAGGCACTGCGTTCGTTCCATATACCGGCGCACTCTCAGGGAAGATCGCCCGCATTTTGAGAAAACACCAGGTTGGAACTGTTTTTTGTCCGCCGAATAAAATTCGTGCACTGGTGGGGAGCGCTAAAGATGATCTCGGTTTGAGGAAGGCGGGCGTGTACCAGATTCCGTGTCAGTGCGGAAAGTCATATATTGGACAGACGATGCGTACCGTCGAGGATCGATGCGTTGAACACCAGAGGCACACACGATTGATGTATCCGAGCAAGTCGGCGGTCGCTGAACATTGTTTGTCGGAGAATCACGCCATGGAGTATGAACACACTAGGATTTTGGTACAGACGTCGAGATACTGGGACTGCGTCGTTAGAGAGGCCATTGAAATTCGCACAAGTGACGACCTCATAAACCGTGACTCTGGCTATAATCTTAGCAAAGCTTGGGAACCAGCGATTGGGTTAATTAAGAGTAAATCTAGCAAACGTAACGAAGTGACGACCACGGCGGACAGAGCCCTCACACCGACGTCTTCTCAGACGCCGGCGCAATCGGTTCCACTGCGCGGCGCGGGGCGCGGACCGCGGAGGGGTCGCTCCGCGGGCCGCGGGTATTTAAATGGCCCGCTACCGGGCTAGAACCCAGTTCCCTTCGAGCAGCCGTAGCGTGCGGACCTCCGTGCCGGCGCGTTTCCAGGAGCTCAGTCCGTCAGTTCACCTGATGATGGCGACATGTATGATCGCCGAAATATTGTGCCCGTTGGACACTATAGACCGGCAGTACACCCGTGGATATTTTGATCATCAAATACGCCGGGAGAAACTGAAGAATCACATCATACACCTTTACGGGGAGGAGATGTATCGCAGCATGAAGAAATTTGAAAAGTTGCGCCACCGTAGATGTCGTTTGCTAAGTACTCTTGCTTTTCTAAAGAGATGTCGTTCCGAGAATGTTGTTCCAAATTTTGCTAAGGTTACGCATCACATCGATTCTGCAGCAGCCAAGAGAATTAAAAAACGGGCCGGCCTCGCATTGCTTCGTGAGAGAGTGCATTTCACCCGCCGTAGTCTTGAGTTCGTCTCTCTGGAACTATTCCATCTGCATTTGAAACTGGCTAGTCACTTCACGTTTTTTTCCTGGAATTGGATTGATGGTGTTACTTCGGTTGCAGCCGATTCCGCCCATAAGAAGGCAACGGGACGTCAAACAGCTAAGTTCTCACGCCTCCTTGACAAGCCACCTCTGCAGGTTCCGTGCAAGACCGTCATCAATCTGAGTGGCATGGAGTTGAGTGATGATGCGGTCTCAGTTCTAGAGAAAGGACTCAACTTTGCTCCTACCCCCAAGTTCACACCTGTCGCAGAAATTATTAGTGCTGTTGAACAGGTTGCAGCTCGACTTCCGCCTGATTCAGCTGAGGAAATACGTCGTGAAACTTGTCGTGCATTGACGAAATCCAAGCCCACGAAGTCAAACATCACTAGTAAAGAGAGGGCGGCCATTCGTGACCTGAGGGAGCGCCCTGATATTGTTGTCTTACTGGCTGACAAAGGCAATGCTACGGTTGTTGTCTCCCATAAGGACTACACTGAAAAGATGCAGAGCCTGCTAAATGACGATTCCTACCGGAAGATCAGCGTTGACCCCACAAAGAAGGTGGAAAACAAGACGAGGGCGCTTCTCAAGGATGCGGATTTACCGGAGGGTGTCGCCAAGAAACTTTTACCTCAAGGTCCGGTACCGCCAAGACTTTATGGACTCCCTAAGGTTCACAAAGATGGGGTGCCGTTACGTCCCATTGTCAGTAACATCAGGGCACCTACATATTTGTTGGCCAAATACTTGACGGGAATATTAAGTCCTTATGTGGGTAAATGCCCTCATCACATACGTAATTCCGTGGATTTTGTGAAACGCCTTAACAACTTCAGGCTGGATGAGTCGGATATCATGGTAAGTTTTGACGTCGTTTCGTTGTTTACGAGGGTGCCCCTTCGAGAATCACTAGATTTGATTGGTCAGAAATTTGACGAGAAGACCACCGAACTTTTTAGGCATGTCTTGACCTCCACGTATTTTCTTTTCAATGGCGAATACTACGAACAAACGGAGGGAGTCGCCATGGGTAGCCCACTCTCCCCTGTGGTCGCAAATTTATACATGGAGAATTTCGAGGAGGAAGCCCTTGCATCATCTTTCTGGAAACCTACTTGCTTTTTCCGTTATGTGGACGACACTTTCGTCATCTGGCCACATGGTATGGATAAACTCCTTGACTTCCTTACACATCTGAACTCCATACACCCCAACATCAAATTCACTATGGAGACTGAAACGGAGGGTAAATTGCCGTTCCTTGACGTCTTGGTCAAGAGAAGAGCTGACGGCACCCTGGGTCATAGTGTATATCGGAAGACAACGCACACTGATCTGTATTTACACGCAGACAGCTGTCATCACCCTTCACAGAGGAATGGGGTACTTAAAACTCTAGTACATAGGGCGCGCACTATCTCCGACGCAGAGAGTCTACCCCAGGAATTGGAACACCTGAGAACTGTATTTCGAAAAAATGGGTACTCAGAGTGGCAGATTCAGCGGGCTCTCCGCCCAACCACTACAACACAACCTGTGGAAACGGATGAACACGCAAGGGAGGATGTAGGCACTGCGTTCGTTCCATATACCGGCGCACTCTCAGGGAAGATCGCCCGCATTTTGAGAAAACACCAGGTTGGAACTGTTTTTTGTCCGCCGAATAAAATTCGTGCACTGGTGGGGAGCGCTAAAGATGATCTCGGTTTGAGGAAGGCGGGCGTGTACCAGATTCCGTGTCAGTGCGGAAAGTCATATATTGGACAGACGATGCGTACCGTCGAGGATCGATGCGTTGAACACCAGAGGCACACACGATTGATGTATCCGAGCAAGTCGGCGGTCGCTGAACATTGTTTGTCGGAGAATCACGCCATGGAGTATGAACACACTAGGATTTTGGTACAGACGTCGAGATACTGGGACTGCGTCGTTAGAGAGGCCATTGAAATTCGCACAAGTGACGACCTCATAAACCGTGACTCTGGCTATAATCTTAGCAAAGCTTGGGAACCAGCGATTGGGTTAATTAAGAGTAAATCTAGCAAACGTAACGAAGTGACGACCACGGCGGACAGAGCCCTCACACCGACGTCTTCTCAGACGCCGGCGCAATCGGTTCCACTGCGCGGCGCGGGGCGCGGACCGCGGAGGGGTCGCTCCGCGGGCCGCGGGTATTTAAATGGCCCGCTACCGGGCTAGAACCCAGTTCCCTTCGAGCAGCCGTAGCGTGCGGACCTCCGTGCCGGCGCGTTTCCAGGAGCTCAGTCCGTCAGTTCACCTGATGATGGCGACATGTATGATCGCCGAAATATTGTGCCCGTTGGACACTATAGACCGGCAGTACACCCGTGGATATTTTGATCATCAAATACGCCGGGAGAAACTGAAGAATCACATCATACACCTTTACGGGGAGGAGATGTATCGCAGCATGAAGAAATTTGAAAAGTTGCGCCACCGTAGATGTCGTTTGCTAAGTACTCTTGCTTTTCTAAAGAGATGTCGTTCCGAGAATGTTGTTCCAAATTTTGCTAAGGTTACGCATCACATCGATTCTGCAGCAGCCAAGAGAATTAAAAAACGGGCCGGCCTCGCATTGCTTCGTGAGAGAGTGCATTTCACCCGCCGTAGTCTTGAGTTCGTCTCTCTGGAACTATTCCATCTGCATTTGAAACTGGCTAGTCACTTCACGTTTTTTTCCTGGAATTGGATTGATGGTGTTACTTCGGTTGCAGCCGATTCCGCCCATAAGAAGGCAACGGGACGTCAAACAGCTAAGTTCTCACGCCTCCTTGACAAGCCACCTCTGCAGGTTCCGTGCAAGACCGTCATCAATCTGAGTGGCATGGAGTTGAGTGATGATGCGGTCTCAGTTCTAGAGAAAGGACTCAACTTTGCTCCTACCCCCAAGTTCACACCTGTCGCAGAAATTATTAGTGCTGTTGAACAGGTTGCAGCTCGACTTCCGCCTGATTCAGCTGAGGAAATACGTCGTGAAACTTGTCGTGCATTGACGAAATCCAAGCCCACGAAGTCAAACATCACTAGTAAAGAGAGGGCGGCCATTCGTGACCTGAGGGAGCGCCCTGATATTGTTGTCTTACCGGCTGACAAAGGCAATGCTACGGTTGTTGTCTCCCATAAGGACTACACTGAAAAGATGCAGAGCCTGCTAAATGACGATTCCTACCGGAAGATCAGCGTTGACCCCACAAAGAAGGTGGAAAACAAGACGAGGGCGCTTCTCAAGGATGCGGATTTACCG
Organism: Locusta migratoria; assembly: GCA_026315105.1. NCBI lineage: Eukaryota > Metazoa > Arthropoda > Insecta > Orthoptera > Acrididae > Locusta > Locusta migratoria. The sequence continues at coordinate 704,928,001 of CM048745.1, read as the reverse complement.
GAGGGTGTCGCCAAGAAACTTTTACCTCAAGGTCCGGTACCGCCAAGACTTTATGGACTCCCTAAGGTTCACAAAGATGGGGTGCCGTTACGTCCCATTGTCAGTAACATCAGGGCACCTACATATTTGTTGGCCAAATACTTGACGGGAATATTAAGTCCTTATGTGGGTAAATGCCCTCATCACATACGTAATTCCGTGGATTTTGTGAAACGCCTTAACAACTTCAGGCTGGATGAGTCGGATATCATGGTAAGTTTTGACGTCGTTTCGTTGTTTACGAGGGTGCCCCTTCGAGAATCACTAGATTTGATTGGTCAGAAATTTGACGAGAAGACCACCGAACTTTTTAGGCATGTCTTGACCTCCACGTATTTTCTTTTCAATGGCGAATACTACGAACAAACGGAGGGAGTCGCCATGGGTAGCCCACTCTCCCCTGTGGTCGCAAATTTATACATGGAGAATTTCGAGGAGGAAGCCCTTGCATCATCTTTCTGGAAACCTACTTGCTTTTTCCGTTATGTGGACGACACTTTCGTCATCTGGCCACATGGTATGGATAAACTCCTTGACTTCCTTACACATCTGAACTCCATACACCCCAACATCAAATTCACTATGGAGACTGAAACGGAGGGTAAATTGCCGTTCCTTGACGTCTTGGTCAAGAGAAGAGCTGACGGCACCCTGGGTCATAGTGTATATCGGAAGACAACGCACACTGATCTGTATTTACACGCAGACAGCTGTCATCACCCTTCACAGAGGAATGGGGTACTTAAAACTCTAGTACATAGGGCGCGCACTATCTCCGACGCAGAGAGTCTACCCCAGGAATTGGAACACCTGAGAACTGTATTTCGAAAAAATGGGTACTCAGAGTGGCAGATTCAGCGGGCTCTCCGCCCAACCACTACAACACAACCTGTGGAAACGGATGAACACGCAAGGGAGGATGTAGGCACTGCGTTCGTTCCATATACCGGCGCACTCTCAGGGAAGATCGCCCGCATTTTGAGAAAACACCAGGTTGGAACTGTTTTTTGTCCGCCGAATAAAATTCGTGCACTGGTGGGGAGCGCTAAAGATGATCTCGGTTTGAGGAAGGCGGGCGTGTACCAGATTCCGTGTCAGTGCGGAAAGTCATATATTGGACAGACGATGCGTACCGTCGAGGATCGATGCGTTGAACACCAGAGGCACACACGATTGATGTATCCGAGCAAGTCGGCGGTCGCTGAACATTGTTTGTCGGAGAATCACGCCATGGAGTATGAACACACTAGGATTTTGGTACAGACGTCGAGATACTGGGACTGCGTCGTTAGAGAGGCCATTGAAATTCGCACAAGTGACGACCTCATAAACCGTGACTCTGGCTATAATCTTAGCAAAGCTTGGGAACCAGCGATTGGGTTAATTAAGAGTAAATCTAGCAAACGTAACGAAGTGACGACCACGGCGGACAGAGCCCTCACACCGACGTCTTCTCAGACGCCGGCGCAATCGGTTCCACTGCGCGGCGCGGGGCGCGGACCGCGGAGGGGTCGCTCCGCGGGCCGCGGGTATTTAAATGGCCCGCTACCGGGCTAGAACCCAGTTCCCTTCGAGCAGCCGTAGCGTGCGGACCTCCGTGCCGGCGCGTTTCCAGGAGCTCAGTCCGTCAGTTCACCTGATGATGGCGACATGTATGATCGCCGAAATATTGTGCCCGTTGGACACTATAGACCGGCAGTACACCCGTGGATATTTTGATCATCAAATACGCCGGGAGAAACTGAAGAATCACATCATACACCTTTACGGGGAGGAGATGTATCGCAGCATGAAGAAATTTGAAAAGTTGCGCCACCGTAGATGTCGTTTGCTAAGTACTCTTGCTTTTCTAAAGAGATGTCGTTCCGAGAATGTTGTTCCAAATTTTGCTAAGGTTACGCATCACATCGATTCTGCAGCAGCCAAGAGAATTAAAAAACGGGCCGGCCTCGCATTGCTTCGTGAGAGAGTGCATTTCACCCGCCGTAGTCTTGAGTTCGTCTCTCTGGAACTATTCCATCTGCATTTGAAACTGGCTAGTCACTTCACGTTTTTTTCCTGGAATTGGATTGATGGTGTTACTTCGGTTGCAGCCGATTCCGCCCATAAGAAGGCAACGGGACGTCAAACAGCTAAGTTCTCACGCCTCCTTGACAAGCCACCTCTGCAGGTTCCGTGCAAGACCGTCATCAATCTGAGTGGCATGGAGTTGAGTGATGATGCGGTCTCAGTTCTAGAGAAAGGACTCAACTTTGCTCCTACCCCCAAGTTCACACCTGTCGCAGAAATTATTAGTGCTGTTGAACAGGTTGCAGCTCGACTTCCGCCTGATTCAGCTGAGGAAATACGTCGTGAAACTTGTCGTGCATTGACGAAATCCAAGCCCACGAAGTCAAACATCACTAGTAAAGAGAGGGCGGCCATTCGTGACCTGAGGGAGCGCCCTGATATTGTTGTCTTACCGGCTGACAAAGGCAATGCTACGGTTGTTGTCTCCCATAAGGACTACACTGAAAAGATGCAGAGCCTGCTAAATGACGATTCCTACCGGAAGATCAGCGTTGACCCCACAAAGAAGGTGGAAAACAAGACGAGGGCGCTTCTCAAGGATGCGGATTTACCGGAGGGTGTCGCCAAGAAACTTTTACCTCAAGGTCCGGTACCGCCAAGACTTTATGGACTCCCTAAGGTTCACAAAGATGGGGTGCCGTTACGTCCCATTGTCAGTAACATCAGGGCACCTACATATTTGTTGGCCAAATACTTGACGGGAATATTAAGTCCTTATGTGGGTAAATGCCCTCATCACATACGTAATTCCGTGGATTTTGTGAAACGCCTTAACAACTTCAGGCTGGATGAGTCGGATATCATGGTAAGTTTTGACGTCGTTTCGTTGTTTACGAGGGTGCCCCTTCGAGAATCACTAGATTTGATTGGTCAGAAATTTGACGAGAAGACCACCGAACTTTTTAGGCATGTCTTGACCTCCACGTATTTTCTTTTCAATGGCGAATACTACGAACAAACGGAGGGAGTCGCCATGGGTAGCCCACTCTCCCCTGTGGTCGCAAATTTATACATGGAGAATTTCGAGGAGGAAGCCCTTGCATCATCTTTCTGGAAACCTACTTGCTTTTTCCGTTATGTGGACGACACTTTCGTCATCTGGCCACATGGTATGGATAAACTCCTTGACTTCCTTACACATCTGAACTCCATACACCCCAACATCAAATTCACTATGGAGACTGAAACGGAGGGTAAATTGCCGTTCCTTGACGTCTTGGTCAAGAGAAGAGCTGACGGCACCCTGGGTCATAGTGTATATCGGAAGACAACGCACACTGATCTGTATTTACACGCAGACAGCTGTCATCACCCTTCACAGAGGAATGGGGTACTTAAAACTCTAGTACATAGGGCGCGCACTATCTCCGACGCAGAGAGTCTACCCCAGGAATTGGAACACCTGAGAACTGTATTTCGAAAAAATGGGTACTCAGAGTGGCAGATTCAGCGGGCTCTCCGCCCAACCACTACAACACAACCTGTGGAAACGGATGAACACGCAAGGGAGGATGTAGGCACTGCGTTCGTTCCATATACCGGCGCACTCTCAGGGAAGATCGCCCGCATTTTGAGAAAACACCAGGTTGGAACTGTTTTTTGTCCGCCGAATAAAATTCGTGCACTGGTGGGGAGCGCTAAAGATGATCTCGGTTTGAGGAAGGCGGGCGTGTACCAGATTCCGTGTCAGTGCGGAAAGTCATATATTGGACAGACGATGCGTACCGTCGAGGATCGATGCGTTGAACACCAGAGGCACACACGATTGATGTATCCGAGCAAGTCGGCGGTCGCTGAACATTGTTTGTCGGAGAATCACGCCATGGAGTATGAACACACTAGGATTTTGGTACAGACGTCGAGATACTGGGACTGCGTCGTTAGAGAGGCCATTGAAATTCGCACAAGTGACGACCTCATAAACCGTGACTCTGGCTATAATCTTAGCAAAGCTTGGGAACCAGCGATTGGGTTAATTAAGAGTAAATCTAGCAAACGTAACGAAGTGACGACCACGGCGGACAGAGCCCTCACACCGACGTCTTCTCAGACGCCGGCGCAATCGGTTCCACTGCGCGGCGCGGGGCGCGGACCGCGGAGGGGTCGCTCCGCGGGCCGCGGGTATTTAAATGGCCCGCTACCGGGCTAGAACCCAGTTCCCTTCGAGCAGCCGTAGCGTGCGGACCTCCGTGCCGGCGCGTTTCCAGGAGCTCAGTCCGTCAGTTCACCTGATGATGGCGACATGTATGATCGCCGAAATATTGTGCCCGTTGGACACTATAGACCGGCAGTACACCCGTGGATATTTTGATCATCAAATACGCCGGGAGAAACTGAAGAATCACATCATACACCTTTACGGGGAGGAGATGTATCGCAGCATGAAGAAATTTGAAAAGTTGCGCCACCGTAGATGTCGTTTGCTAAGTACTCTTGCTTTTCTAAAGAGATGTCGTTCCGAGAATGTTGTTCCAAATTTTGCTAAGGTTACGCATCACATCGATTCTGCAGCAGCCAAGAGAATTAAAAAACGGGCCGGCCTCGCATTGCTTCGTGAGAGAGTGCATTTCACCCGCCGTAGTCTTGAGTTCGTCTCTCTGGAACTATTCCATCTGCATTTGAAACTGGCTAGTCACTTCACGTTTTTTTCCTGGAATTGGATTGATGGTGTTACTTCGGTTGCAGCCGATTCCGCCCATAAGAAGGCAACGGGACGTCAAACAGCTAAGTTCTCACGCCTCCTTGACAAGCCACCTCTGCAGGTTCCGTGCAAGACCGTCATCAATCTGAGTGGCATGGAGTTGAGTGATGATGCGGTCTCAGTTCTAGAGAAAGGACTCAACTTTGCTCCTACCCCCAAGTTCACACCTGTCGCAGAAATTATTAGTGCTGTTGAACAGGTTGCAGCTCGACTTCCGCCTGATTCAGCTGAGGAAATACGTCGTGAAACTTGTCGTGCATTGACGAAATCCAAGCCCACGAAGTCAAACATCACTAGTAAAGAGAGGGCGGCCATTCGTGACCTGAGGGAGCGCCCTGATATTGTTGTCTTACCGGCTGACAAAGGCAATGCTACGGTTGTTGTCTCCCATAAGGACTACACTGAAAAGATGCAGAGCCTGCTAAATGACGATTCCTACCGGAAGATCAGCGTTGACCCCACAAAGAAGGTGGAAAACAAGACGAGGGCGCTTCTCAAGGATGCGGATTTACCGGAGGGTGTCGCCAAGAAACTTTTACCTCAAGGTCCGGTACCGCCAAGACTTTATGGACTCCCTAAGGTTCACAAAGATGGGGTGCCGTTACGTCCCATTGTCAGTAACATCAGGGCACCTACATATTTGTTGGCCAAATACTTGACGGGAATATTAAGTCCTTATGTGGGTAAATGCCCTCATCACATACGTAATTCCGTGGATTTTGTGAAACGCCTTAACAACTTCAGGCTGGATGAGTCGGATATCATGGTAAGTTTTGACGTCGTTTCGTTGTTTACGAGGGTGCCCCTTCGAGAATCACTAGATTTGATTGGTCAGAAATTTGACGAGAAGACCACCGAACTTTTTAGGCATGTCTTGACCTCCACGTATTTTCTTTTCAATGGCGAATACTACGAACAAACGGAGGGAGTCGCCATGGGTAGCCCACTCTCCCCTGTGGTCGCAAATTTATACATGGAGAATTTCGAGGAGGAAGCCCTTGCATCATCTTTCTGGAAACCTACTTGCTTTTTCCGTTATGTGGACGACACTTTCGTCATCTGGCCACATGGTATGGATAAACTCCTTGACTTCCTTACACATCTGAACTCCATACACCCCAACATCAAATTCACTATGGAGACTGAAACGGAGGGTAAATTGCCGTTCCTTGACGTCTTGGTCAAGAGAAGAGCTGACGGCACCCTGGGTCATAGTGTATATCGGAAGACAACGCACACTGATCTGTATTTACACGCAGACAGCTGTCATCACCCTTCACAGAGGAATGGGGTACTTAAAACTCTAGTACATAGGGCGCGCACTATCTCCGACGCAGAGAGTCTACCCCAGGAATTGGAACACCTGAGAACTGTATTTCGAAAAAATGGGTACTCAGAGTGGCAGATTCAGCGGGCTCTCCGCCCAACCACTACAACACAACCTGTGGAAACGGATGAACACGCAAGGGAGGATGTAGGCACTGCGTTCGTTCCATATACCGGCGCACTCTCAGGGAAGATCGCCCGCATTTTGAGAAAACACCAGGTTGGAACTGTTTTTTGTCCGCCGAATAAAATTCGTGCACTGGTGGGGAGCGCTAAAGATGATCTCGGTTTGAGGAAGGCGGGCGTGTACCAGATTCCGTGTCAGTGCGGAAAGTCATATATTGGACAGACGATGCGTACCGTCGAGGATCGATGCGTTGAACACCAGAGGCACACACGATTGATGTATCCGAGCAAGTCGGCGGTCGCTGAACATTGTTTGTCGGAGAATCACGCCATGGAGTATGAACACACTAGGATTTTGGTACAGACGTCGAGATACTGGGACTGCGTCGTTAGAGAGGCCATTGAAATTCGCACAAGTGACGACCTCATAAACCGTGACTCTGGCTATAATCTTAGCAAAGCTTGGGAACCAGCGATTGGGTTAATTAAGAGTAAATCTAGCAAACGTAACGAAGTGACGACCACGGCGGACAGAGCCCTCACACCGACGTCTTCTCAGACGCCGGCGCAATCGGTTCCACTGCGCGGCGCGGGGCGCGGACCGCGGAGGGGTCGCTCCGCGGGCCGCGGGTATTTAAATGGCCCGCTACCGGGCTAGAACCCAGTTCCCTTCGAGCAGCCGTAGCGTGCGGACCTCCGTGCCGGCGCGTTTCCAGGAGCTCAGTCCGTCAGTTCACCTGATGATGGCGACATGTATGATCGCCGAAATATTGTGCCCGTTGGACACTATAGACCGGCAGTACACCCGTGGATATTTTGATCATCAAATACGCCGGGAGAAACTGAAGAATCACATCATACACCTTTACGGGGAGGAGATGTATCGCAGCATGAAGAAATTTGAAAAGTTGCGCCACCGTAGATGTCGTTTGCTAAGTACTCTTGCTTTTCTAAAGAGATGTCGTTCCGAGAATGTTGTTCCAAATTTTGCTAAGGTTACGCATCACATCGATTCTGCAGCAGCCAAGAGAATTAAAAAACGGGCCGGCCTCGCATTGCTTCGTGAGAGAGTGCATTTCACCCGCCGTAGTCTTGAGTTCGTCTCTCTGGAACTATTCCATCTGCATTTGAAACTGGCTAGTCACTTCACGTTTTTTTCCTGGAATTGGATTGATGGTGTTACTTCGGTTGCAGCCGATTCCGCCCATAAGAAGGCAACGGGACGTCAAACAGCTAAGTTCTCACGCCTCCTTGACAAGCCACCTCTGCAGGTTCCGTGCAAGACCGTCATCAATCTGAGTGGCATGGAGTTGAGTGATGATGCGGTCTCAGTTCTAGAGAAAGGACTCAACTTTGCTCCTACCCCCAAGTTCACACCTGTCGCAGAAATTATTAGTGCTGTTGAACAGGTTGCAGCTCGACTTCCGCCTGATTCAGCTGAGGAAATACGTCGTGAAACTTGTCGTGCATTGACGAAATCCAAGCCCACGAAGTCAAACATCACTAGTAAACAGAGGGCGGCCATTCGTGACCTGAGGGAGCGCCCTGATATTGTTGTCTTACCGGCTGACAAAGGCAATGCTACGGTTGTTGTCTCCCATAAGGACTACACTGAAAAGATGCAGAGCCTGCTAAATGACGATTCCTACCGGAAGATCAGCGTTGACCCCACAAAGAAGGTGGAAAACAAGACGAGGGCGCTTCTCAAGGATGCGGATTTACCGGAGGGTGTCGCCAAGAAACTTTTACCTCAAGGTCCGGTACCGCCAAGACTTTATGGACTCCCTAAGGTTCACAAAGATGGGGTGCCGTTACGTCCCATTGTCAGTAACATCAGGGCACCTACATATTTGTTGGCCAAATACTTGACGGGAATATTAAGTCCTTATGTGGGTAAATGCCCTCATCACATACGTAATTCCGTGGATTTTGTGAAACGCCTTAACAACTTCAGGCTGGATGAGTCGGATATCATGGTAAGTTTTGACGTCGTTTCGTTGTTTACGAGGGTGCCCCTTCGAGAATCACTAGATTTGATTGGTCAGAAATTTGACGAGAAGACCACCGAACTTTTTAGGCATGTCTTGACCTCCACGTATTTTCTTTTCAATGGCGAATACTACGAACAAACGGAGGGAGTCGCCATGGGTAGCCCACTCTCCCCTGTGGTCGCAAATTTATACATGGAGAATTTCGAGGAGGAAGCCCTTGCATCATCTTTCTGGAAACCTACTTGCTTTTTCCGTTATGTGGACGACACTTTCGTCATCTGGCCACATGGTATGGATAAACTCCTTGACTTCCTTACACATCTGAACTCCATACACCCCAACATCAAATTCACTATGGAGACTGAAACGGAGGGTAAATTGCCGTTCCTTGACGTCTTGGTCAAGAGAAGAGCTGACGGCACCCTGGGTCATAGTGTATATCGGAAGACAACGCACACTGATCTGTATTTACACGCAGACAGCTGTCATCACCCTTCACAGAGGAATGGGGTACTTAAAACTCTAGTACATAGGGCGCGCACTATCTCCGACGCAGAGAGTCTACCCCAGGAATTGGAACACCTGAGAACTGTATTTCGAAAAAATGGGTACTCAGAGTGGCAGATTCAGCGGGCTCTCCGCCCAACCACTACAACACAACCTGTGGAAACGGATGAACACGCAAGGGAGGATGTAGGCACTGCGTTCGTTCCATATACCGGCGCACTCTCAGGGAAGATCGCCCGCATTTTGAGAAAACACCAGGTTGGAACTGTTTTTTGTCCGCCGAATAAAATTCGTGCACTGGTGGGGAGCGCTAAAGATGATCTCGGTTTGAGGAAGGCGGGCGTGTACCAGATTCCGTGTCAGTGCGGAAAGTCATATATTGGACAGACGATGCGTACCGTCGAGGATCGATGCGTTGAACACCAGAGGCACACACGATTGATGTATCCGAGCAAGTCGGCGGTCGCTGAACATTGTTTGTCGGAGAATCACGCCATGGAGTATGAACACACTAGGATTTTGGTACAGACGTCGAGATACTGGGACTGCGTCGTTAGAGAGGCCATTGAAATTCGCACAAGTGACGACCTCATAAACCGTGACTCTGGCTATAATCTTAGCAAAGCTTGGGAACCAGCGATTGGGTTAATTAAGAGTAAATCTAGCAAACGTAACGAAGTGACGACCACGGCGGACAGAGCCCTCACACCGACGTCTTCTCAGACGCCGGCGCAATCGGTTCCACTGCGCGGCGCGGGGCGCGGACCGCGGAGGGGTCGCTCCGCGGGCCGCGGGTATTTAAATGGCCCGCTACCGGGCTAGAACCCAGTTCCCTTCGAGCAGCCGTAGCGTGCGGACCTCCGTGCCGGCGCGTTTCCAGGAGCTCAGTCCGTCAGTTCACCTGATGATGGCGACATGTATGATCGCCGAAATATTGTGCCCGTTGGACACTATAGACCGGCAGTACACCCGTGGATATTTTGATCATCAAATACGCCGGGAGAAACTGAAGAATCACATCATACACCTTTACGGGGAGGAGATGTATCGCAGCATGAAGAAATTTGAAAAGTTGCGCCACCGTAGATGTCGTTTGCTAAGTACTCTTGCTTTTCTAAAGAGATGTCGTTCCGAGAATGTTGTTCCAAATTTTGCTAAGGTTACGCATCACATCGATTCTGCAGCAGCCAAGAGAATTAAAAAACGGGCCGGCCTCGCATTGCTTCGTGAGAGAGTGCATTTCACCCGCCGTAGTCTTGAGTTCGTCTCTCTGGAACTATTCCATCTGCATTTGAAACTGGCTAGTCACTTCACGTTTTTTTCCTGGAATTGGATTGATGGTGTTACTTCGGTTGCAGCCGATTCCGCCCATAAGAAGGCAACGGGACGTCAAACAGCTAAGTTCTCACGCCTCCTTGACAAGCCACCTCTGCAGGTTCCGTGCAAGACCGTCATCAATCTGAGTGGCATGGAGTTGAGTGATGATGCGGTCTCAGTTCTAGAGAAAGGACTCAACTTTGCTCCTACCCCCAAGTTCACACCTGTCGCAGAAATTATTAGTGCTGTTGAACAGGTTGCAGCTCGACTTCCGCCTGATTCAGCTGAGGAAATACGTCGTGAAACTTGTCGTGCATTGACGAAATCCAAGCCCACGAAGTCAAACATCACTAGTAAAGAGAGGGCGGCCATTCGTGACCTGAGGGAGCGCCCTGATATTGTTGTCTTACCGGCTGACAAAGGCAATGCTACGGTTGTTGTCTCCCATAAGGACTACACTGAAAAGATGCAGAGCCTGCTAAATGACGATTCCTACCGGAAGATCAGCGTTGACCCCACAAAGAAGGTGGAAAACAAGACGAGGGCGCTTCTCAAGGATGCGGATTTACCGGAGGGTGTCGCCAAGAAACTTTTACCTCAAGGTCCGGTACCGCCAAGACTTTATGGACTCCCTAAGGTTCACAAAGATGGGGTGCCGTTACGTCCCATTGTCAGTAACATCAGGGCACCTACATATTTGTTGGCCAAATACTTGACGGGAATATTAAGTCCTTATGTGGGTAAATGCCCTCATCACATACGTAATTCCGTGGATTTTGTGAAACGCCTTAACAACTTCAGGCTGGATGAGTCGGATATCATGGTAAGTTTTGACGTCGTTTCGTTGTTTACGAGGGTGCCCCTTCGAGAATCACTAGATTTGATTGGTCAGAAATTTGACGAGAAGACCACCGAACTTTTTAGGCATGTCTTGACCTCCACGTATTTTCTTTTCAATGGCGAATACTACGAACAAACGGAGGGAGTCGCCATGGGTAGCCCACTCTCCCCTGTGGTCGCAAATTTATACATGGAGAATTTCGAGGAGGAAGCCCTTGCATCATCTTTCTGGAAACCTACTTGCTTTTTCCGTTATGTGGACGACACTTTCGTCATCTGGCCACATGGTATGGATAAACTCCTTGACTTCCTTACACATCTGAACTCCATACACCCCAACATCAAATTCACTATGGAGACTGAAACGGAGGGTAAATTGCCGTTCCTTGACGTCTTGGTCAAGAGAAGAGCTGACGGCACCCTGGGTCATAGTGTATATCGGAAGACAACGCACACTGATCTGTATTTACACGCAGACAGCTGTCATCACCCTTCACAGAGGAATGGGGTACTTAAAACTCTAGTACATAGGGCGCGCACTATCTCCGACGCAGAGAGTCTACCCCAGGAATTGGAACACCTGAGAACTGTATTTCGAAAAAATGGGTACTCAGAGTGGCAGATTCAGCGGGCTCTCCGCCCAACCACTACAACACAACCTGTGGAAACGGATGAACACGCAAGGGAGGATGTAGGCACTGCGTTCGTTCCATATACCGGCGCACTCTCAGGGAAGATCGCCCGCATTTTGAGAAAACACCAGGTTGGAACTGTTTTTTGTCCGCCGAATAAAATTCGTGCACTGGTGGGGAGCGCTAAAGATGATCTCGGTTTGAGGAAGGCGGGCGTGTACCAGATTCCGTGTCAGTGCGGAAAGTCATATATTGGACAGACGATGCGTACCGTCGAGGATCGATGCGTTGAACACCAGAGGCACACACGATTGATGTATCCGAGCAAGTCGGCGGTCGCTGAACATTGTTTGTCGGAGAATCACGCCATGGAGTATGAACACACTAGGATTTTGGTACAGACGTCGAGATACTGGGACTGCGTCGTTAGAGAGGCCATTGAAATTCGCACAAGTGACGACCTCATAAACCGTGACTCTGGCTATAATCTTAGCAAAGCTTGGGAACCAGCGATTGGGTTAATTAAGAGTAAATCTAGCAAACGTAACGAAGTGACGACCACGGCGGACAGAGCCCTCACACCGACGTCTTCTCAGACGCCGGCGCAATCGGTTCCACTGCGCGGCGCGGGGCGCGGACCGCGGAGGGGTCGCTCCGCGGGCCGCGGGTATTTAAATGGCCCGCTACCGGGCTAGAACCCAGTTCCCTTCGAGCAGCCGTAGCGTGCGGACCTCCGTGCCGGCGCGTTTCCAGGAGCTCAGTCCGTCAGTTCACCTGATGATGGCGACATGTATGATCGCCGAAATATTGTGCCCGTTGGACACTATAGACCGGCAGTACACCCGTGGATATTTTGATCATCAAATACGCCGGGAGAAACTGAAGAATCACATCATACACCTTTACGGGGAGGAGATGTATCGCAGCATGAAGAAATTTGAAAAGTTGCGCCACCGTAGATGTCGTTTGCTAAGTACTCTTGCTTTTCTAAAGAGATGTCGTTCCGAGAATGTTGTTCCAAATTTTGCTAAGGTTACGCATCACATCGATTCTGCAGCAGCCAAGAGAATTAAAAAACGGGCCGGCCTCGCATTGCTTCGTGAGAGAGTGCATTTCACCCGCCGTAGTCTTGAGTTCGTCTCTCTGGAACTATTCCATCTGCATTTGAAACTGGCTAGTCACTTCACGTTTTTTTCCTGGAATTGGATTGATGGTGTTACTTCGGTTGCAGCCGATTCCGCCCATAAGAAGGCAACGGGACGTCAAACAGCTAAGTTCTCACGCCTCCTTGACAAGCCACCTCTGCAGGTTCCGTGCAAGACCGTCATCAATCTGAGTGGCATGGAGTTGAGTGATGATGCGGTCTCAGTTCTAGAGAAAGGACTCAACTTTGCTCCTACCCCCAAGTTCACACCTGTCGCAGAAATTATTAGTGCTGTTGAACAGGTTGCAGCTCGACTTCCGCCTGATTCAGCTGAGGAAATACGTCGTGAAACTTGTCGTGCATTGACGAAATCCAAGCCCACGAAGTCAAACATCACTAGTAAAGAGAGGGCGGCCATTCGTGACCTGAGGGAGCGCCCTGATATTGTTGTCTTACCGGCTGACAAAGGCAATGCTACGGTTGTTGTCTCCCATAAGGACTACACTGAAAAGATGCAGAGCCTGCTAAATGACGATTCCTACCGGAAGATCAGCGTTGACCCCACAAAGAAGGTGGAAAACAAGACGAGGGCGCTTCTCAAGGATGCGGATTTACCGGAGGGTGTCGCCAAGAAACTTTTACCTCAAGGTCCGGTACCGCCAAGACTTTATGGACTCCCTAAGGTTCACAAAGATGGGGTGCCGTTACGTCCCATTGTCAGTAACATCAGGGCACCTACATATTTGTTGGCCAAATACTTGACGGGAATATTAAGTCCTTATGTGGGTAAATGCCCTCATCACATACGTAATTCCGTGGATTTTGTGAAACGCCTTAACAACTTCAGGCTGGATGAGTCGGATATCATGGTAAGTTTTGACGTCGTTTCGTTGTTTACGAGGGTGCCCCTTCGAGAATCACTAGATTTGATTGGTCAGAAATTTGACGAGAAGACCACCGAACTTTTTAGGCATGTCTTGACCTCCACGTATTTTCTTTTCAATGGCGAATACTACGAACAAACGGAGGGAGTCGCCATGGGTAGCCCACTCTCCCCTGTGGTCGCAAATTTATACATGGAGAATTTCGAGGAGGAAGCCCTTGCATCATCTTTCTGGAAACCTACTTGCTTTTTCCGTTATGTGGACGACACTTTCGTCATCTGGCCACATGGTATGGATAAACTCCTTGACTTCCTTACACATCTGAACTCCATACACCCCAACATCAAATTCACTATGGAGACTGAAACGGAGGGTAAATTGCCGTTCCTTGACGTCTTGGTCAAGAGAAGAGCTGACGGCACCCTGGGTCATAGTGTATATCGGAAGACAACGCACACTGATCTGTATTTACACGCAGACAGCTGTCATCACCCTTCACAGAGGAATGGGGTACTTAAAACTCTAGTACATAGGGCGCGCACTATCTCCGACGCAGAGAGTCTACCCCAGGAATTGGAACACCTGAGAACTGTATTTCGAAAAAATGGGTACTCAGAGTGGCAGATTCAGCGGGCTCTCCGCCCAACCACTACAACACAACCTGTGGAAACGGATGAACACGCAAGGGAGGATGTAGGCACTGCGTTCGTTCCATATACCGGCGCACTCTCAGGGAAGATCGCCCGCATTTTGAGAAAACACCAGGTTGGAACTGTTTTTTGTCCGCCGAATAAAATTCGTGCACTGGTGGGGAGCGCTAAAGATGATCTCGGTTTGAGGAAGGCGGGCGTGTACCAGATTCCGTGTCAGTGCGGAAAGTCATATATTGGACAGACGATGCGTACCGTCGAGGATCGATGCGTTGAACACCAGAGGCACACACGATTGATGTATCCGAGCAAGTCGGCGGTCGCTGAACATTGTTTGTCGGAGAATCACGCCATGGAGTATGAACACACTAGGATTTTGGTACAGACGTCGAGATACTGGGACTGCGTCGTTAGAGAGGCCATTGAAATTCGCACAAGTGACGACCTCATAAACCGTGACTCTGGCTATAATCTTAGCAAAGCTTGGGAACCAGCGATTGGGTTAATTAAGAGTAAATCTAGCAAACGTAACGAAGTGACGACCACGGCGGACAGAGCCCTCACACCGACGTCTTCTCAGACGCCGGCGCAATCGGTTCCACTGCGCGGCGCGGGGCGCGGACCGCGGAGGGGTCGCTCCGCGGGCCGCGGGTATTTAAATGGCCCGCTACCGGGCTAGAACCCAGTTCCCTTCGAGCAGCCGTAGCGTGCGGACCTCCGTGCCGGCGCGTTTCCAGGAGCTCAGTCCGTCAGTTCACCTGATGATGGCGACATGTATGATCGCCGAAATATTGTGCCCGTTGGACACTATAGACCGGCAGTACACCCGTGGATATTTTGATCATCAAATACGCCGGGAGAAACTGAAGAATCACATCATACACCTTTACGGGGAGGAGATGTATCGCAGCATGAAGAAATTTGAAAAGTTGCGCCACCGTAGATGTCGTTTGCTAAGTACTCTTGCTTTTCTAAAGAGATGTCGTTCCGAGAATGTTGTTCCAAATTTTGCTAAGGTTACGCATCACATCGATTCTGCAGCAGCCAAGAGAATTAAAAAACGGGCCGGCCTCGCATTGCTTCGTGAGAGAGTGCATTTCACCCGCCGTAGTCTTGAGTTCGTCTCTCTGGAACTATTCCATCTGCATTTGAAACTGGCTAGTCACTTCACGTTTTTTTCCTGGAATTGGATTGATGGTGTTACTTCGGTTGCAGCCGATTCCGCCCATAAGAAGGCAACGGGACGTCAAACAGCTAAGTTCTCACGCCTCCTTGACAAGCCACCTCTGCAGGTTCCGTGCAAGACCGTCATCAATCTGAGTGGCATGGAGTTGAGTGATGATGCGGTCTCAGTTCTAGAGAAAGGACTCAACTTTGCTCCTACCCCCAAGTTCACACCTGTCGCAGAAATTATTAGTGCTGTTGAACAGGTTGCAGCTCGACTTCCGCCTGATTCAGCTGAGGAAATACGTCGTGAAACTTGTCGTGCATTGACGAAATCCAAGCCCACGAAGTCAAACATCACTAGTAAAGAGAGGGCGGCCATTCGTGACCTGAGGGAGCGCCCTGATATTGTTGTCTTACCGGCTGACAAAGGCAATGCTACGGTTGTTGTCTCCCATAAGGACTACACTGAAAAGATGCAGAGCCTGCTAAATGACGATTCCTACCGGAAGATCAGCGTTGACCCCACAAAGAAGGTGGAAAACAAGACGAGGGCGCTTCTCAAGGATGCGGATTTACCGGAGGGTGTCGCCAAGAAACTTTTACCTCAAGGTCCGGTACCGCCAAGACTTTATGGACTCCCTAAGGTTCACAAAGATGGGGTGCCGTTACGTCCCATTGTCAGTAACATCAGGGCACCTACATATTTGTTGGCCAAATACTTGACGGGAATATTAAGTCCTTATGTGGGTAAATGCCCTCATCACATACGTAATTCCGTGGATTTTGTGAAACGCCTTAACAACTTCAGGCTGGATGAGTCGGATATCATGGTAAGTTTTGACGTCGTTTCGTTGTTTACGAGGGTGCCCCTTCGAGAATCACTAGATTTGATTGGTCAGAAATTTGACGAGAAGACCACCGAACTTTTTAGGCATGTCTTGACCTCCACGTATTTTCTTTTCAATGGCGAATACTACGAACAAACGGAGGGAGTCGCCATGGGTAGCCCACTCTCCCCTGTGGTCGCAAATTTATACATGGAGAATTTCGAGGAGGAAGCCCTTGCATCATCTTTCTGGAAACCTACTTGCTTTTTCCGTTATGTGGACGACACTTTCGTCATCTGGCCACATGGTATGGATAAACTCCTTGACTTCCTTACACATCTGAACTCCATACACCCCAACATCAAATTCACTATGGAGACTGAAACGGAGGGTAAATTGCCGTTCCTTGACGTCTTGGTCAAGAGAAGAGCTGACGGCACCCTGGGTCATAGTGTATATCGGAAGACAACGCACACTGATCTGTATTTACACGCAGACAGCTGTCATCACCCTTCACAGAGGAATGGGGTACTTAAAACTCTAGTACATAGGGCGCGCACTATCTCCGACGCAGAGAGTCTACCCCAGGAATTGGAACACCTGAGAACTGTATTTCGAAAAAATGGGTACTCAGAGTGGCAGATTCAGCGGGCTCTCCGCCCAACCACTACAACACAACCTGTGGAAACGGATGAACACGCAAGGGAGGATGTAGGCACTGCGTTCGTTCCATATACCGGCGCACTCTCAGGGAAGATCGCCCGCATTTTGAGAAAACACCAGGTTGGAACTGTTTTTTGTCCGCCGAATAAAATTCGTGCACTGGTGGGGAGCGCTAAAGATGATCTCGGTTTGAGGAAGGCGGGCGTGTACCAGATTCCGTGTCAGTGCGGAAAGTCATATATTGGACAGACGATGCGTACCGTCGAGGATCGATGCGTTGAACACCAGAGGCACACACGATTGATGTATCCGAGCAAGTCGGCGGTCGCTGAACATTGTTTGTCGGAGAATCACGCCATGGAGTATGAACACACTAGGATTTTGGTACAGACGTCGAGATACTGGGACTGCGTCGTTAGAGAGGCCATTGAAATTCGCACAAGTGACGACCTCATAAACCGTGACTCTGGCTATAATCTTAGCAAAGCTTGGGAACCAGCGATTGGGTTAATTAAGAGTAAATCTAGCAAACGTAACGAAGTGACGACCACGGCGGACAGAGCCCTCACACCGACGTCTTCTCAGACGCCGGCGCAATCGGTTCCACTGCGCGGCGCGGGGCGCGGACCGCGGAGGGGTCGCTCCGCGGGCCGCGGGTATTTAAATGGCCCGCTACCGGGCTAGAACCCAGTTCCCTTCGAGCAGCCGTAGCGTGCGGACCTCCGTGCCGGCGCGTTTCCAGGAGCTCAGTCCGTCAGTTCACCTGATGATGGCGACATGTATGATCGCCGAAATATTGTGCCCGTTGGACACTATAGACCGGCAGTACACCCGTGGATATTTTGATCATCAAATACGCCGGGAGAAACTGAAGAATCACATCATACACCTTTACGGGGAGGAGATGTATCGCAGCATGAAGAAATTTGAAAAGTTGCGCCACCGTAGATGTCGTTTGCTAAGTACTCTTGCTTTTCTAAAGAGATGTCGTTCCGAGAATGTTGTTCCAAATTTTGCTAAGGTTACGCATCACATCGATTCTGCAGCAGCCAAGAGAATTAAAAAACGGGCCGGCCTCGCATTGCTTCGTGAGAGAGTGCATTTCACCCGCCGTAGTCTTGAGTTCGTCTCTCTGGAACTATTCCATCTGCATTTGAAACTGGCTAGTCACTTCACGTTTTTTTCCTGGAATTGGATTGATGGTGTTACTTCGGTTGCAGCCGATTCCGCCCATAAGAAGGCAACGGGACGTCAAACAGCTAAGTTCTCACGCCTCCTTGACAAGCCACCTCTGCAGGTTCCGTGCAAGACCGTCATCAATCTGAGTGGCATGGAGTTGAGTGATGATGCGGTCTCAGTTCTAGAGAAAGGACTCAACTTTGCTCCTACCCCCAAGTTCACACCTGTCGCAGAAATTATTAGTGCTGTTGAACAGGTTGCAGCTCGACTTCCGCCTGATTCAGCTGAGGAAATACGTCGTGAAACTTGTCGTGCATTGACGAAATCCAAGCCCACGAAGTCAAACATCACTAGTAAAGAGAGGGCGGCCATTCGTGACCTGAGGGAGCGCCCTGATATTGTTGTCTTACCGGCTGACAAAGGCAATGCTACGGTTGTTGTCTCCCATAAGGACTACACTGAAAAGATGCAGAGCCTGCTAAATGACGATTCCTACCGGAAGATCAGCGTTGACCCCACAAAGAAGGTGGAAAACAAGACGAGGGCGCTTCTCAAGGATGCGGATTTACCGGAGGGTGTCGCCAAGAAACTTTTACCTCAAGGTCCGGTACCGCCAAGACTTTATGGACTCCCTAAGGTTCACAAAGATGGGGTGCCGTTACGTCCCATTGTCAGTAACATCAGGGCACCTACATATTTGTTGGCCAAATACTTGACGGGAATATTAAGTCCTTATGTGGGTAAATGCCCTCATCACATACGTAATTCCGTGGATTTTGTGAAATGCCTTAACAACTTCAGGCTGGATGAGTCGGATATCATGGTAAGTTTTGACGTCGTTTCGTTGTTTACGAGGGTGCCCCTTCGAGAATCACTAGATTTGATTGGTCAGAAATTTGACGAGAAGACCACCGAACTTTTTAGGCATTCTTGACCTCCACGTATTTTCTTTTCAATGGCGAATACTACGAACAAACGGAGGGAGTCGCCATGGGTAGCCCACTCTCCCCTGTGGTCGCAAATTTATACATGGAGAATTTCGAGGAG
This sequence comes from Locusta migratoria, assembly GCA_026315105.1. Classification (NCBI taxonomy): domain Eukaryota; kingdom Metazoa; phylum Arthropoda; class Insecta; order Orthoptera; family Acrididae; genus Locusta; species Locusta migratoria. Next base: position 704,908,891 of record CM048745.1, on the reverse strand, counting down.
GAAGCCCTTGCATCATCTTTCTGGAAACCTACTTGCTTTTTCCGTTATGTGGACGACACTTTCGTCATCTGGCCACATGGTATGGATAAACTCCTTGACTTCCTTACACATCTGAACTCCATACACCCCAACATCAAATTCACTATGGAGACTGAAACGGAGGGTAAATTGCCGTTCCTTGACGTCTTGGTCAAGAGAAGAGCTGACGGCACCCTGGGTCATAGTGTATATCGGAAGACAACGCACACTGATCTGTATTTACACGCAGACAGCTGTCATCACCCTTCACAGAGGAATGGGGTACTTAAAACTCTAGTACATAGGGCGCGCACTATCTCCGACGCAGAGAGTCTACCCCAGGAATTGGAACACCTGAGAACTGTATTTCGAAAAAATGGGTACTCAGAGTGGCAGATTCAGCGGGCTCTCCGCCCAACCACTACAACACAACCTGTGGAAACGGATGAACACGCAAGGGAGGATGTAGGCACTGCGTTCGTTCCATATACCGGCGCACTCTCAGGGAAGATCGCCCGCATTCTGAGAAAACACCAGGTTGGAACTGTTTTTTGTCCGCCGAATAAAATTCGTGCACTGGTGGGGAGCGCTAAAGATGATCTCGGTTTGAGGAAGGCGGGCGTGTACCAGATTCCGTGTCAGTGCGGAAAGTCATATATTGGACAGACGATGCGTACCGTCGAGGATCGATGCGTTGAACACCAGAGGCACACACGATTGATGTATCCGAGCAAGTCGGCGGTCGCTGAACATTGTTTGTCGGAGAATCACGCCATGGAGTATGAACACACTAGGATTTTGGTACAGACGTCGAGATACTGGGACTGCGTCGTTAGAGAGGCCATTGAAATTCGCACAAGTGACGACCTCATAAACCGTGACTCTGGCTATAATCTTAGCAAAGCTTGGGAACCAGCGATTGGGTTAATTAAGAGTAAATCTAGCAAACGTAACGAAGTGACGACCACGGCGGACAGAGCCCTCACACCGACGTCTTCTCAGACGCCGGCGCAATCGGTTCCACTGCGCGGCGCGGGGCGCGGACCGCGGAGGGGTCGCTCCGCGGGCCGCGGGTATTTAAATGGCCCGCTACCGGGCTAGAACCCAGTTCCCTTCGAGCAGCCGTAGCGTGCGGACCTCCGTGCCGGCGCGTTTCCAGGAGCTCAGTCCGTCAGTTCACCTGATGATGGCGACATGTATGATCGCCGAAATATTGTGCCCGTTGGACACTATAGACCGGCAGTACACCCGTGGATATTTTGATCATTGTCAAGATAGATACGAAGCCAACACCGACAACAGTAGTACAGGTTTATATGCCAACTAGCTCTGTCGATGATGAGGAGATCGAAGAAATATATCAGGAGCTAAAGGAAATTATTCAGACAGTTAAGGGGGAGGAAAACTTAATTGTGATGGGAGACTGGAATTCGGTAGTAGGAAAAGGAAGAGAAGGAAAAATAGTAGGTGAATATGGACTGGGCAGGAGGAATGAAAGAGAAAGTCGCCTTGTAGAATTTTGCACGGAACATGATTTAATCGTAACAAACACGTGGTTTAAGAATCACAAAAGAAGGTTGTATACGTGGAAGAGACCAGGAGACACCGGAAGGTATCAGATAGATTCCGGAAACAGGTTATAAACTGCAAGACATACCCAGGGGCAGATATAGACTCTGACCATAACTTGTTAGTCATGAACTGTAGGCTAAAACTGAAAGAACTGCAGAAAGGTACGAAAATAAGGAGATGGGACTTGGATAAATTGAAGGAAAGAGAAGTTCTAGAGAATTTCGGAGGGAGATTTAGGCAACAATTGACAGAGACAGGGGGAAATAAAACAGTAGAAGAGGAATGGGCAGCATTGAGAAATGAAATAGTGAAGGCAGCAGAGGACAAAATAGGTAGAAAGGCAAGACAAACAAAAAATCCTTGGATATCACAGGAAATACTAAATTTAATTGATGAAAGGAGAAAATATAAAAATGCAGTAAATGAAACAGGCAAAATGAAGTACAGACGACAAAAAATGAGATTGACAGGAAGTGCAAAATGTCTAAGCAGGAGTGGCTAGAAGCCAAATGCAAATCTGTAGAAGAATGTATAAGAATGGGAAAAGTAGATACCGCCTACAGGAAAATAAAAGAGACATTTGGGGACAAGAAAAGCAACCCTACGAATATCAAGAACTCAGATGGGAAACCAGTTCTCAGCAAAGAAGGGAAAGCTGAAAGGTGGAAAGAGTACATAGAGCAGCTCTACAAAGGAAATGAACTTAGAGTCGATGTTGTAGGAAGGGAAGAGGAAGTAGATCAAGATGAAATAGGAGATACTATAATGAGAGATGAATTTGACAGAGCCTTGAAAGACCTAGGTCGGAACAAGGCCCCAGGAGTAGATGACATACCCTCAGAGCTATTAAAGTCTCTGGGAGAGCCCTCCATGACAAGACTATTTGAACTGGTGTGTAGGATGTATGTGTGAGTCAGGCGAAGTACCCTCAGACTTTAAGAAAAATGTAATAATCCCCATTCCAAAGAAATCAAGCGCTGACAGGTGTGAAAATTACAGAACCATCAGTTTGATAAGTCATGGTTGCAAAATTTTAACACGAATTATATACAGGAGAATGGAAAAGCTCGTAGAAGCTGACCTCGGGGAAGATCAGTTTGGATTCAGGAGGAACATAGGAACCCGGGAGGCAATACTCACTTTGCGTCTTATCTTAGAAGATAGATTAAGGAAAGGCAAACCTACATTTTTAGCTTTTGTACATTTGGAGAAAGCATTTGACTATGTTGACTGGAATACACTCTTTCAAATTCTGAAGTCAGCAGGGGTAAAATATAGGGAAAGGAGAGTTATTTACAACTTGTACAAAAGCCAGACCGCAGTTATTAGACTCGAAGGGCATGAAAGGAAAGCATCAGTTGGGAAGGGAGTAATACAGGGTTGTAGCCTTTCTCCAATGTTATTCAATTTGTACATCGAGCAGACGGTGAAGGAAAGCTAGGAAAAAATTGGAATAGGGATTAAAGTTCAGGGGGAAGAAATAAAGCCGGCCGCGGTGGCCGAGGGGACTGAGGCGCTTCAGTCACGGTCTGCACGGCCAGTACGGTCGGGGGTTCGAATCCCCCCTCGGGCATGGATATTTGTGCCGTCCTTAGTTGTAGCTAGCTCATAAGCAGTTTGTCAGTTTAGGGACTGATGACCCCGTAGTTAAGTCCCATAGACTCTACAGACATTTGAACATTTGAAGAAATAAAAACTTTGCGTTTCGCTGATGACATTGTAATTCTGTCAGAGACAGCAAAGGACCTGGAAGAGCAGTTCAATGGAATGGACAGTGTGTCGAAGAGAGCGTATAAAATGAACATTAACAAGAGTAAAACAAAAATAATGAAATGCGGTCTTAGAAAATCAGGCGATGCTGAAGGAATTAGATTAGGTAACGAAACAATGAAGGTGGTAGATGAGTTTTGTTACTTGGGTAGTAAAATAACATGCGATGGTCGTAGTACAGAGGATATAAAATGCAGAATGGCAATGAGAAGAAAAGCATTTTTGAAAAAGAGAAATTTGCTAACATCGAATATTAATATAAGTGTAAGGAAGTCTTTTCTGAAGGCATTTGTGTGGAGTGTTGCCTTGTACGAGAGTGAAACATGGACGATAAGCAGTGCGGACAGGAAGAGAATAGAGGCTTTTGAAATGTGGTGCTACAGAAGAATGCTGAAGATTAGATGGGTAGATCGCATAACTAATGAAGAGGTACTGAACAGAATTGGTGAGAAAAGGAATTTTTGGCATACCCTGACTAAAAGAAGGGATCGCTTGGTAGGACACATTCTTAGACATCGAGGAATCGTAAATTTAGCATTGGAGGGAAGTGTGTGGGGTAAAAATCGCAGAGGGAGACCAAGAGACGCGTATAGTAAACAGATTCAAGTGGATATGGGTTGTCGTTCTTATGAGGAGATGAAAAGGCTTGTTCAGAATAGAGTAGGGTGGAGAACTGCATCAAACCAGTCTTCGGACTGAAGACCATAACAACAACAACTTGTGATTATTTAGTGTGCCCTTTATTCCCTATAATTTATTTAGTATGTATAGAAAGTAGCATTTATGATCCATCACTGTAATATGCGTACCGTATTGCAGTTTGTGAGTTCCTAACGGGGTAAACTTTTACCTACCATACTGGCGGCCTCGTGTGACTATGTTGGCAACATCAACAACACGGGAGAAAATCTATATCAACATGTTCCGTACAGACCAAGAAGTAAATATATACTCTATGGTTGACACAGGTTCTTGTATGTGCCCTTGTCCACATAGTGAAAAATATTGCCCTCCTAGAACGAAGTTTTCATGACAAAACATACATTGCTTCGCGGTTTCATGGTTTCGAAACAGTGTTTCGAAAACACAAATGGTACGGTTTCATTCGTTTCGAAACCGTCAGATGTTTCAGTTTTCCCATCTCTTAGTACTAACCAGAGTGCGATTTATGGGGTGATTGGCCCCCCCTCCCCCTGCATGAAACCATCCGCTCCTCTGGCTCTAAATTACCCGTCCCAGCAAGGGATGTTTGTTTTCTCCTCACTGGATAGGTAAAAATATTTAATTCAATTTTGTGGAGGGATACAAAGAAAGTATTAATATTCTATTAATACTACTAACATGTATACTCATTAATTTGTGATTGTTGCTTTCATGTAAAGTCCGTTATCCGTAACTTGCGAACTAGGGAGGCAAGCAGTGTGGCAGCCGTACCACAGAACTGTGCGACCTGGAGTCCCTTGGAGTGTCACTTCCTGGTTTACAATCCGGCACGGCTTAACGTGAGCGGCAGGTTACAGGTAGCGTACCTACGTGCTTGTCTACCGTTAGGTCCGATTTTGACAACGGTGGCCTGCGGAGGAACGTGTTTTCCATAAAAGCGCAAAGTAGTGTCAGTTAAGCTGTGGTTTCCAGAAGACTGGATCCGACAGTCTTACTTCGCTAGTCGAGGAATACGTGGGCCGAGCTTAACGCGGGTTTCCCAGTATCGGGTACGGCCGTATGCGAAATTAATTGCCACCATTCAGTTGATCTCTCGCATTTGCAAAAGACACTGCGATCGTCATAGCTTCTCGCTTCAGTAATGTTGTTAGTGAGTTGAGTGCGTCGAAGTCTGCAAGAACTACGGCATTTCAGCATGTCTTTCAAACAGTGCAAAATTTCGTCATTCCCCAAGAAGAGTGTAATACCGGATACTAATGTAAGCAACGACAATCAGGATGTTATGAGTGGTGCTAAGAGAGTTAAAATGGACGGTGATTCTAAAAAACAAATCGATAATGGTGTTAAAAAAGAGGAAGGCTGAAACTGAAAAACTGGAAACTGAAAACTGTGAGCAGTCTCAAGGTAGCAATGTGGGAAACAGCAGGCTTGAAATTATGCTAGGGAACGTTTTCAAAACTGGCAAAAGACTAAGCCGTGGCTGTCTGTAAATAATGAACACTTAGTAATAGGCACAGTGTGTTCAGAAGTTCGTGAACTAAAGGTGGAAAGCATGGAACGTGTGCATATAGATAGCGCGTTTTTAACTGGTGTTTCTGCTAATAATGACAAAATCAGTGATCATGCAAGCTCAAAATCACACATTAAATGCTTGGAAATCATATGCAGCAAAGAAAAACGAAATTTAGAAAAATCCGTATGTGAAAGTGAAAAGTTGTGGGGAACAAAAATTTAATGGCTTATCATTCTGTCCATACAAGCCGAAATATCATTATGTTTATAGGAGAGGAAATGAAAAAAGGATCTTGCTCGCTTTCTTATAGAATCGGGTACAAACTATAGTATCATGAAGGACGAAAGTACAATTATTTCCAATAAAATTTGTTTGATGATATATGTACGTTTGTCCTTGGAGGTAGTTGCCTGTAATTATTTTTTAGACATCATTAAATTAGAAAGTGGGACGGGAGAATGCATTAATTATGATGTAATAAAAAACCATCTTGTAGGTATCGCAACAGATGGTGCATCAACAATGCTTGCACCTTACAAAGGCGTAGTCGCGCTACTGCGTAATCATTTACATAAGGATTTAACTGTCGTGCATTGTATGAACCACAAAATGGAACTTGCTGTCCACGATTTTATGAAAGATGTAGCAGATGTATACCATATATAGACTTTTATAGATTCTTTGTATTCTGTATTTTCAGGAAGTCCCAACTCCTACAAAGTTTTTCTGAAGAATTATCCTCGCAGCTATTGAAATTGGGTTGTGTTTTTCATGTACGCTGGATTGCTTCCTCTTTTAATGCCATTAGAGCTCCTCTTGAAAATCACAGTTTTCATGTCAATCTATTTCAAAAACTGAGCGTCGATGGTTCCGGATCAACTTACGAGAGATCTATATTTGAAGGTTTTCTGAAACATCTTACAACGTGGATATTTATAATGGAATTGGTTGTGCTTTATGAGGCCCTAGACGCTTTGCAAGTATTATCATTCTTTATGCAAAACAGAAATTCTTCAGTTCTTAAAGCGAAACAAGAAATCGATGTTGCTATCAGAACTCTCGAAACACTGAAAGAAAATTATTCACCACGAATGAAGATGCTAATACAAGAGTTGGAGGAACATCGAAAATTCAAAGGAGTTTTAATTAAAAAACCATCTTCCGATGACTAGGTCTATCGCAAATTTCAAACATTTCGGAAGAAATTTTTCAGTCTTTAGTAGACTATAGATTTCTTTTCGGACGCAGCTGTATTACATTCAGAATCATGGCCTTCAGACGACTGTGAACGTGTGTTTTATAATAACATGTCAATTCCTCGCTTACGTATGTAAGAAAGTGGATTTTGAAATAAGTGAAGCACATGTGCGTCACTAGTTAAAGACTTTCGAATCTATAAGGAAAATCCGCCACTCCCATGAACCACAGACATTGCCGAGGTGGGGTGGCTTGCGTGCCTCAACGATACAGATAGCCGTACCGTAGGTGCAACCACAGCGGAGGGGTATCTGTGGAGAGGCCAGACAAACGTGTGGTTCCTGAAGAGGGGCAGCAGCCTTTTCAGTAGTTACAGGGGTAACAGTCTGGATGATTGACTGAGCTGGCCTTGTAACATCAGCTAATGTGGCTTTGCCACACAGCTACTGCGAACGGCTGAAAGCAAGGGGAAACTACAGCCGTTATTTTTCCCGAGGACATGCAGCTCTACTGTATGAACATATGATGATGGCATCATCTCGGGTAAAATATTCCGGAGGTAAAATAGTCCCCCATTCGGATCTCCGGGCGGGGACTACTCAGGAGGATGTGATCATCAGGAAAGACAATACTGGCATTCTACGGGTCGGAGCGTGGAATGTTAGATCCCTTAATCGAGTAGGAAAATTAGAAAATTTAAAGAGGGAAATGGATAGGTTGAAGTCAGATATAGTGGGGATTAGTGAAGTTCGGTGGCAGGATGAACAGGATTTCTGGTCAGGTGAGTACAGGATTATAAATACAAAATCAGTTGGGGGTATCACAGGAGTAGGATTGATAATGAATAAGAAAATAGGAATGCGGGTAAATTACTATGACCAGCATAGCGATCGAATTATCATTGTCAAGATAGATACGAAGCCAACACCGACAACAGTAGTACAGGTTTATATGCCAACTAGCTCTGCCGATGATGAGGAGATCGAAGAAATATATGAGGAGCTAAAAGAAATTATTCAGAAAATTAAGGGAGAGGAAAACTTAATTGTTATGGGAGACTGGAATTCGGTAGTAGGACAAGGAAGGGAAGGGAAGATAGTGGGTGAATATGGTCTGGGCAAAAGGAATGAAAGAGGAAGCCGCCTGGTAGAATTTTGCACGGAACATAATTTAGTTATAACAAACACCTGGTTTAAGAATCACAAAAGGAGGCTGTATACGTGGAAGAGACTAGGAGACACCGGGAGATACCAGATAGATTTTATAATGGTAAGACATAGATTTCGGAACCAGGTTTTACAGTGTAAGACATACCCAGGGGCAGACATAGACTCTGACCATAACTTGTTGATTATGAACTGTAGGCTGAAACTGAAGAAACTACAGAAAGGTAGGAAAATAAGGAGATGGGACCTAGATAAATTGAAGGAACCCGAAGTTCTTAAGAATTTCAGAGGGAGCTTCAGGCAACAATTGATAGAAACAGAGGAAAATAAAACAGTTGAGGAGGAATGGGTAAAATTGAGAGATGAAATAGTGAAGGCAGCAGAGGACAAAATAGGTAGGAAGGCAAGACCTACAAAGAATCCTTGGATATCACAGGAGATACTAAATTTAATCGATGAAAGGAGAAAATATAAAAATGCAGTAAATGAAACAGGCAAAATGGAGTACAGACGACTAAGAAATGAGATTGACAGGAAGTGCAAAATGGCTAAGCAGGAATGGCTAGAAAGCAAATGCAAGGATGTAGAAGAATGTATAAATAGGGGAAAAATAGATACAGCCTACCGGAAAATAAAAGAAACATTTGGCGATAAGAAAAACAGCTCTATGAATATCGAGGACATGAATGGAAAACCAGTTCTCAGCAAAGAAGGGAAAGCTGAAAGGTGGAAAGAGTATATAGAGAGGCTCTACAAAGGAAATGAACTTCGAGACATTATTGTAGGGAGGGAAGATGATGTAGATGATGATGAAATAGGAGATACTATACTGAGAGATGAATTTGACAGAGCACTGAAAGATCTAAGTCGAAACAAGGCCCCTGGAGTAGATGATATCCCGTCAGAGCTGCTGAAGTCTCTGGGAGAACCAGCCATGACAAAATTGTTTCACATTGTGTGTAAGATGTATGAGACAGGTGAAGTACCCTCAGACTTTAAGAAAAATGTTATAATCCCCATTCCAAAGAAAGCAAGTGCAGACAGGTGTGAAAACTACAGAACCATCAGTTTAATATGTCATGGTTGCAAAATATTAACACGGATTATATACAGAAGGATGGAAAAGCTGGTAGAAGCCGACCTCGGGGAAGATCAGTTTGGGTTCAGGAGAAATGTAGGGACACGGGAGGCAATACTCACTTTACGGCTTATCCTAGAAGATAGATTAAGAAAAGGCAAACCAACATTTCTAGCTTTTGTAGATTTGGAGAAGGCTTTTGACAATGTTGATTGGAATAAACTCTTTCAAGTTCTGAAGCAAGCAGGAGTAAAATATAGGGAGCGTAAGGTTATTTACAACTTGTACAAAAACCAGACAGCGGTTGTCAGAGTTGAAGGGCATGAAAGGGATGCAGTGGTTGGAAAGGGAGTAAGACAGGGTTGTAGCCTTTCCCCAATGTTGTTCAATTTGTACATTGAGCAAGCTATAAAGGAAAGCAAGGAGAAATTTGGAGAAGGAATTAAAGTTCAGGGTGAAGAATTAAAAACATTGCGTTTTGCCGACGACATAGTAATTCTGTCAGATACAGCAAAGGACCTGGAAGAGCAATTGAACGGAATGGACAGTGTGCTGAAAGGTGCATATAAGATGAATATTAACAAGAGCAAAACTAGGGTAATGGAGTGCAGTGTAAGAAAATCAGGTGATGCTGAAGGAATTAGATTAGGTAACGAAACAATAAAGGAGGTAGAGGAGTTTTGTTACTTGGGCAGTAAAATAACAAATGATGGTCGCAGTACAGATGATATAAAATACAGAATGGCAGTGGGTAGAAAGGCGTTTTTGAAAAAGAGAAATTTGTTAACATCGAATATTGATTTAAGCCTAAGGAAGTCCTTTCTAAAGGCATTTGTATGGAGTGTTGCCTTGTATGGGAGTGAAACATGGACGATAAGCAGTGTGGACAGAAAGAGGATAGAGGCTTTTGAAATGTGGTGCTACAGAAGAATGCTGAAGATTAGGTGGGTGGATCGCGTAACTAATGAGGAGGTACTGAACCAAATTGGGGAGAAAAGAAATTTCTGGCATACCTTGACTAAAAGAAGGGATAGATTGGTAGGACACATTCTTAGACATCAAGGAATTGTGAATTTAGCGTTGGAGGGAAGTGTGTGGGGTAAAAATCGCAGAGGGAGACCAAGAGACGCGTATAGTAAGCAGATTCAAGTGGATGTGGGTTGTCGTTCTTATGAGGAGATGAAAAGGCTTGCTCAGGATAGAGTAGGGTGGAGAGCTGCATCAAACCAGTCTCCGGACTGAAGACCACAACAACAACAACAAGGAAAATCCTCAACACATATCCACTTCTGTGAAAGAACTTGTGAAAGCAAAAGAAATTGTACCCATATCTACAGCTGAATGTGAACACGGATTTAGTGCCATGAATGTAACACTGGCTGATCAGAGAAATCGTTTACAAATTCTGACACTTTCTAATCTACTTTTCATTTCAATAAATGGACATCTACTGCTCTGCTTCGATGCAGAAAAATTTGCAGCAAGATGGATCAAGTCTCAACACCATAGCGCCCTTGACAACCAACTAGTCAACCACCAAATTTCAGGAGCACTCTCATTCATGTCGCTTGTTCAACTCAAGTCTTTAAGTTGAATGATTAGCACTGTATATACTGCAATTAGATTTTGAAAATAAGCTTTGCCTGTAATAAGTTTTGAAAAATATAACAAGAAGGTAATCACTATTTATATGTCGTTAATAGGTTTTAATATAATGCAGTTGTAATAGTGATTCATGATTATCTTATAATGCGAAGTGTGTTAGCGTTTACATGGCAACGCACATCAACACGATGCTTTTTCTCACCATAGCAACTATGTAAGCCTATTTATGCGTAGTAAATGTAAATGGAGGCCGTGCGTAGAACACATTACTTCTCGCCTGTTGATGGGAGTCTATATTTTTAGCCTACGACGGTCACTTATCGTTTTTAAAATATCAGGTGGTCATACATTCAGAGATATTTTCGTTATAATAGTATGTCTGTCTGAGAGCGAGAGTAGACATGATGTCAATGTTAGAAATAGTGAGGGAAATAAAATTTTTCGGCAAAAAAGTATTCTCAGTATTGACAGTCCGTTTGAGAAATTTAGTTACCTAGCTGTTTGGCGAATTGACGTTTACTATTTTGTATGCTCTGCCGCTACTGTAGCCATAGCCTCTTCGAGGTTCGATTCTGTCAAGTCTACGTGTCTTGCTTTGTAAACTGAGATAGCAGTAATGCTCAAATTTTTAGCGTTGTGAAAATACCTCATAATTGTGAAGTATAAATGTCATACAGTAATTTTATATGGGCAGACGCGGAAAACACGAGAATAAGACCAGTAGTCTCCTAATAACGAAAGTAGATGTGATATTTTTAAAAATGGCGTTATTTACTTTTATCGTAAATATATCCAGAAATTATTCTTCCTTTTTATCAGTTTCGATGTTTTACTTTACACACTTTTGATGCCTGTAATAATTGTTTACGAGGTTGTGTATATGCGTAGAAGTATTTTGTCTCTGTTTAATTTGTTTTGCGTGATGATTACAGAAAGCTTTTAAAGATATTTACTAATTACAACCTTGTTAATTAAGCAGAGAGAAATGTTACCCTCATGATTTTTCCCCAAAAATAGCAGTATTGTATCTAACATGAAAAAAAAAAAAATTGCAAAGCAAAACTACACAAGCATAAACGTTTTTCCACGATATTTAATGATAAGTGCCTAGTACTTAATCGATTTTAACGGGAAAAAGTTTTTTAGAAAACACTAAATGCGTTCACAGAAGTTAAAGTAAAATGACTTTCCGCTTGTCCGCTACGACGTAGCCCCTCGCCGCGGAGAAATCTGTTAACAGGACCTAGTCAACAAGGAGGGAGGGGCTTTGCTTTTCAAGGCCTGCAATTTCGCGCTCAATACCGATCATTTGCAACACAACATATAACATAACATATGAATTCATTTGCAACAGCCCACTTTGCATGGTGAAAGAAAGTGTACTAGAAAGATCTGAGTCTATAGTCGCGTCCGCCGGCCGCGGTGACCAAGCCGTCTGCAGCGCACCAGTCACGGTCTGCACGGCCACTACGGTCGGTGGTTCGAATCCCCCCTCGGGCATGGATATTTGTGCCGTCATTAGTATTAGCTAGTTCATAAGTGACCCCGTAGTTAAGTCCCATAAGCTATACAAACATTTGAACATTTTTTTGAAGACGTAGAATCTAGAATGACCGATGTCACCGTAAAATTTTCTCGATTGTTGAAAAAGAGAAATAGAAAACAAATCTGCACCGAAAATTCAAATTTCGTTTTTTCTTATTTAACTATAGTACGGATCGGTACTCAAAATTGTAACTTATCTCTTCACTTTTAATAGACACGATTTATTGAAAACACATTTTCTTGCTTTCCAGGCAGCCATATTTCGGCGCTTTCGTGGTAACCACCTCTGGCGCTTCACCTTCCTGTGGATGTGTAGTGTGTGTCCTCGCGGAAGTCATGTAGAGTGGTGTTGTGACCAGGACGCATTCGACTGATAAAACTTTTAAGGGACGAAATGTTCAAATGTTTGTATAGTCTATGGGACTTAACTACGGGGTCATCAGTCCCTAAACTTACAAACTACTTATGAACTACTTACGAACTAGGACGGCACAAATATCCATGCCCGAGGGGGATTCGAACCGCCGACCGTAGTGGCCGTGCAGACCGTGACTGAAGCGCCTTAGTCCCCTCGGCCACCGCGGCCGGCTTTAAGGGACGAACGGATGAACAACCACTGAATTGCCAAGAATGATCTTCCACCGTCAGTAATTTCATTTATTTGTAGTGTAATTTATTATTTGTGTAATTTTTTCTATGGACAACCACCAAAATACCATACCTAGAACTATCTACAATGACTAGGAATTTCATTTTTTATTATTGTATCTCACGCGTTCATACGGACGAAAGCTACTGCCAATATGGTTAAATATTCAATGATTATTTGTATCTTTCCTGCATTGTCATGGGTAATTTAATTTGCCATTTCTCATATTCGTTTCTTCTAGTTATAAGTCACTCAAGTACCACAATTCTGCCAAGTTTCCCCAACGAAGCCAACAGTGAACGATTCAGACTCTGAGAGGCTCACAGCTTTAACTTTAATCACCCGGCCTTTCGAGTCAGAGAACTGTGGCAAGATGTATTTCGTCTGACGCGGGCAGTGTTTCGATACACTATTTACGTAGACGATTCAGGACCGAGAACTCAAACATGCAAGTCAAGACCCACGTGTTTTTGAATTATACGTTCCTCTAAATTCATGCTAGCATTCATTCTAAATTCCATGCCTAATGCACCAACATTGCTCAATATTAAGCATTCAGGTCTATTTATTTATTATTAATCAAACATCAATTGTTAAAAACAAATTCGTTACAAACTTTTGGCTAAGTCAGTTCATCACATACTAGTTACATTACATGTCAATACTTAGTACCATTATTTACATTTTCTTTTTCTAATTTGAGAGAACAATATAATATATGCATTAAGTATACATAAACATATACAAACGCTTCCTGCAGCAGCCTGGTCGCAAACCCCACAGTGGGAAACCTCACGGTAGGAAACCCTATGGTCGAAAACCCCACGTAGCCAATATCTATAATGTACTTATACTAAGCCATTAGGGCATCCCTCCTCTGGAAAAAGCACAAATCGCACACTGGTACTAACTCTTCACCACCTCGCTCGGTCAGGACTGAAGAGTGGAAGAGTGTTTAGAGAGGACCTTTCGTTTTTGAGTAGATGTTATTTAAACAGAGCAAAGCCTACACATGTCACACGTTTCAGATCCACAAGATGTCTTCTTTTTATAAGTCTGTGAACACTGATGTAGTTATCTACCAGTGACATTAGTGAAATTGTCTTAAAGCTACTAGCCGTTGTTTAACAGCTTTCGGGCAATACTTTACAAAGGGCCGTTCGCGCTCTTATCTTAAATTGCCTGTTGGTGACGCCAAGGGGCGCTGACTTTTGAAACTCAGTGTGGGTGCTCGTGGTTTCATTTTGCATTACCTTTTAGCTTATAGGATTCAGATAATGAGGCAGTCAGTGAACGTACAGAACTCGTAGCTCAATTTATGTTTTTTTTACCTGCAGCCTATTTGACGTTCTATTAGTAATAATAACTTTGCATAACTTGATATCTGGAGAAAAACGAGAGATAACGTCGATTGAAATTGTTAACAGTACTTTAGAAAAAAAATCATTTTTTTGAAAATTATCACCACTGGTAGGTTAAGAAAATGTTAAGGGTGTTTTAAAGAACTCTGTCGATTAAAGAATGTTAAAATTTCGTTACATATTTGCCTCCAAGATAGACGAAACTCTTACATGAACACTTTGATTTGGTCGTGTATATGTACTATTAAATGCTATTTGTCCTGAAATGATTACGATAGTTAGAAATTCTAAAGTACATAGTTATCTACGTTAAGAACGCTAGGTTTGATATCCAGTTATTATCTGTGCGCTCATACCCCTTTCATTTCCAGAAAGAGACATTATTTCCTCACGAATGGCAAAGAAAGCTTCAAAAAATTCTTTCGCGATTAATCTAACGAACTGTGCTGTGCTCCCTTTGAACTGGTGGTTATTTATACCGTGTCAGGTCACAAAAATCAAACACTTGGCATCTTTTATTGCGGCACCTAGTTGAATTGCTTCAGCAGACAGCGGCGTTTCGAGAATGAGCAATGAATAGCCAAAATGTTTTTCCCGAATCCACTGTTGAGTTCATTTCTGTATCTATGTCAGTATTAAGCCCGACTACTAGTAGCTACTACTGCGAGCTTCGTCCTTTACGTGCATTTGGTGTTTCACATAAAGTCATGTGTTATGACGCTGTATGTTGTACGTCTTAGCAAAATTAAATACTTCAAAGTACAAGACAACGTCGATGCCCATCCTCCTCAATGAATAGAATTACTGGAGCTTCCATATCTAACTATGGCTGTCAATGAACTCTGATTGTTGTATCAGTTACGAATTCACACGTCCAGGGGACAATGAGTGCCCCCCCCCCTCCTCAAACACACACACACACACACACACACACACACACACACACACACACACACTCACGCCAAACGGGCTCCATGCTGCTACAGTGTGTGAACTGTGACGTACTGTTGTTGTTCTTGCGAGACCGGGATGTCAAAATATGCATAACTGACAGTTTTGAATTTCTTCATTTGTACTGTTTATGTTACTTTATTTTCCTCCCTCGTTTCGTATGGGAGTTGAGTGCACATAAAAATTTCGGAGCCCTGGTAACGCCTGCTGTAAACGAAGACGGTGGAAAAGCTGGGTTATGTAGCTTATAGCGAAGTCGTAGTATAAAACATACAGGTTTTTCACATAACATGATTTACCACAACCAGGTTTTCTGCTTTGACATTCTTTGGCTTCGCCAGCTCACCACCAAATTGGTCCCTCCCAACAAACCACGGTCTCGGGCTACGCTACAAATAAGTTTTACTATTTTCACTCACAACCAAACTGTTGCCTGGGCTATACTACAGTTCAGTCTGGCACCACAACCAATTTTTCAATTTTCGTATTCTTCGGATACAAACTGACTGCCAGAGGCGCTGCCATCGTTTGCGCTGTGAACGCTCCATAATATAAGGTTTACTTAGCCCAGTGTTTGGGACACTACAAAGATTTCAAGATCCTTTAGTGTCAGAGTACGCAGTCAATTTATTGAATGATACCCATAAAACGGTACGTAGTGAAAAAGTCACAGCTTTAAATGCATTTATTGTGTATGTGATTCTGAACTTTTTTCTCTCAGTAAACGTAGTTTCCAATATTGTCTGAATCGGGAAAAGTCAGTAAACTAATGAAATGAACGTCTTGAGGATCGGTTATGTTGTAGGTAAATAAATCAAATCACAATTAATTTGTCAATGTGATTTATTTTACCACGCACTTGATTGGACGATGCTTACCTACAACGGATTCATTTGTGAAAGAAACCTCAAAAACCGAAATGCCACAGCAAAACTTAGGCGCGAACTGTGAAATTAAAAACTTTCTAGACTTTCAAAACACTCCATAACTGAATTCAATTTTTAATATTAACAGTACAGTACTTAATATTTCCTGTCTAGTTTTAAATATCGTTTTGCAAACTTCAAGCACTACTAGTGATATCAATTACATGGTTATTTAAAAAGGGAAGTGTAGGCTTCTAATATGTCTCCTTTAGCAAGAAATCGAAGCGTAATACCAAAAGAATAGCATCCCTCCAAAACATCTCTTTCTTTTTTTTTTTTTTTTCAATCATTTAAAGTAGCAGGTATAAGTTTTTATAATGTGTATATTTTAAAAAATTAATGATTTCGTAATTAATGTTCGGTAGGAAGTGATACAATACCCCATCATCTTTTACGTATGTTTCCCACTTTGATTTACAATGACAAAATGTAATTATTTACACTCAAAAGCGTTAATGCATTGGCCGCGATTTGTGCGTCAGATATGTTTTCGTTGGCTCTCGACGAATTCAACTGCATATTGGCTCCAATGTGTGGACGCTGTCTCAAAAATATTGGCCAATGTTGGCGCCAGCGTTGGTACCAATGTGTGGACGCGGGGTTACCCACTCACACACACACACACACACCTGCTCTCCGCTGCCCAGCCCACTATGAGCCTGTGCTTCACGGCTGTTTAACCTGATTTTTCAAATTACAGATTTATACAGATAAGGCATCCCTATCAACATCACCTGTCTACATCGATATAATACTACTGAAATTAATAAAAGAAAAGAGTGTAACAATTTTGTGCATTGGCAAGGTCAGTGTTTGCGGTGCGGATAAGTTTATCAAGATAGATCTCTCCAAATATAAGGATTGTGTGCTACTCGTTGGGCGGTACTGTCACAACCAAGAAGACAAATCAATCTACAGGGTCTTTATAAATGAATATCAGGGTTTTAACGCTTTATAATATTCATTATATTAAACTTACAGTTATAAATGGTATGTCAAATGGAAGAGCAAAGCAAACAATTTAATTTGGCACCGGTGCGCATGTGCAACGCACAATGATTCCGCCGCAGTACAGTAGCAAACATGGCGACTAGTGATTGGAAAGAGTTTAGTGTTTTGCAGTTTGCAAAGACCGAATCTGTTGCTACTGTGCAACGTGCGTTCCTGCTGAAGTTCGGTTGTGATTCTCCAAGTGATAATAGCATTGGTGGATGGTATCATCAGTTTCAAGCTACCGGTCTTAAGGGGCGACCAAGAGCTAGTGAAGAGTCTGTTGACCAAGTGAGAGAGACATTCACTCTTATCCAAAGAAATCAGTCCGGAGGGCTAGTCGTGAATTACAAGTTTCTATGTCGACTGTTTGGATAGTTTTAAGAAAACGCGTACAACTATGTCCATCCCGTTTACAGTTATTACAGGCTCTAAAGCCGACAGACCACAGATTATGCAAACGACATGTTGTGTCATGACGATGGGTGGTTTTCTGGGCCATGTTGTCTTCAGTGATGAATCGACCTTTCACCTTAGTGGACATGTTAACACTCACAATGTGCGTATCTGCGGCTCACGCGTTTGTACAAATACAACGAGATTCACCCAAAGTGACTGTTTTTTGTGCCAAATCCCAGCCGAAAGTTTATGGGCCTTTCTTGTTTGGTGAACCTACTGTAACTGGCACTTCTTACCTTAATACACTATAGCAATGACTCTTCCCTCAGTTGGAAGAAGATGAGCTAGAAAAATTTATTTTCCAGCTAGATGATGCGTCACCTCAGTCAGATAAACAAATACTGCTCAGCAAGTCTCTCATGCGAAGTCCAGTGTTGACGGAAAGCTACATCAAGGCAGCACAGGTATCTAACGTGCTGTGGCAAATGAGCTTCGTAGCTCAAATGTTTGTTAAGCTTAAGGGACTTAACTACGGGGTCATCAGTCCCTAAACTTACAAACTACTTATGAACTACTTACGAACTAGGACGGCACAAATATCCATGCCCGAGGGGGGATTCGAACCCCCGACCGTAGTGGCCGTGCAGACCTCAGTCCCCTCGGCCACCGCGGCCGGCGCTTCGTAGCTGAAAAAATTCAAATGTTTGTTAAGCTTATGGGACTTAACTACGGGGTCATCAGTCCCTAAACTTACAAACTACTTATGAACTACTTACGAACTAGGACGGCACAAATATCCATGCCCGAGGGGGGATTAGAACCCCCGACCGTAGTGGCCGTGCAGACCTCAGTCCCCTCGGCCACCGCGGCCGGCGCTTCGTAGCTGAAAAAATTCAAATGTTTGTTAAGCTTATGGGACTTAACTACGGGGTCATCAGTCCCTAAACTTACAAACTACTTATAAACTACTTACGAACTAGGACGGTACAAATCTCCATGCCCGAAGGGGGATTCGAACCCCCGACCGTAGTGGCCGTGCTGACCGTGACTGCCGTAGCTGAAAATTCTCCTGCTTGCCGGAAATCTGTCTATAGGTAACTTAGAGAACTACTTCGAAACGAGTACGACCATTACATGCTAAGTGCAATTTTCTACTTGTATAAAATGCTGTCCTGGAACTTCTCTGATAAAGCGAGTATTATATATATATATATATATATATATATATATATATATATATATATATATATTTGTAACTGCCCCCATGTTCATAGGGTCGGCCGCAGTGGCCGAGCGGTCTGCGGCGCGCAGCGTGCTGTCACAGTCTGCACGGCTGCTACGGTCTGGGGTTCGAATCCCCCTCGGGTATGGTAGTTCATAAGTAGTTTGTAAGTTTAGGGACTGATGATCCCGCAGTTAAGAACCTTAAGCTTAACAAACATTTGAACATTTAAACATCTTCATACAGTATCGTGCAAAATGTGAAGTAAATTGGCCGAGAACTTTTCGAAATTATTGGTAACAACTTAAATTTTTAAGCAAGTCTAAACGATATTATATTTGTTTTGAGTCAAAATTGGTCAAAAAGTTGCCTTACTTCCTGAACGCCCACCTCCCTCGCCGCCTACATCCAGAGGATTGGCTGTAGAGACACTCAGTCCTTCCAGAAGAGATTCATTCCCATTTAATAACAAAATATTGGCTTAATTTTTGGAAGTATTTGGAAATATATTTCTGTAGTTCGTTTTTGGTTTCGACAAGTCAGCACTGCGAATGGTTTTCGAAACACCAGTACAATATAATCCATAATATTAACCGAACCTACTAATTACATCATAGTCACCAATTGGATTAGAGACATTCAGTAAAATCACAGTTGAAAATTCAGTGGCCTTTTTCTTCAGTTGTTTGTGAATGTCAGAAACCGATTTACTAAGAGCTCTAAAATTAAAGCAGTGACAGGTTTCAAAGTAAGGAACACTGCATTAACCTGGTAAACTACGCCACACATTAGATCACTTAGATAAGCTGATAAACTGCTGCCAATCATATCGAATTGTTTCCCTGTTTTCCAGGAGCAGCTCCACGCATGTTTGCAGAAGTGTCTTCATTTTTTAGCGCTGCTGCCCGAAGGCGACGAGGAGATAGAAGTTCAATGTTCGCTACAACTCAAGGTCGTTAGGTCTGAGCTGTAAGTAAGTAGGAGGAAAGGGGAAAGAAATCGGCAGTGTCGCATACAAAAGGAATATCCATGTGTCACTTGAATTGTGTTAGGGAATTCTTAATATGGACAATAAGAAAGAAATTTATGTGCTCTCCCAAATACTAGTCTTGATCACTGCTCAGTTACATACGATTATTATGTAAGGAAAACATAGTCCAATGTAGACCATACAGTGGATATTTTTATTTATTTATGCGACTAGATGACCCGGTGAACTTCGTATCACTTACCTCTTAATATAAACCACATTAATTTGAATCATATGTATTTTAAAACCAGTAACATTATAAAGGCGTCATCAGATAGTCTAAGTTGTTGTTGTGGTCTTCAGTCCGCAGACTGGTTTGATGCAGCTCTCCACGCTACCCTGTCCTGTGCAAGTCTCTTCATCTGAGAATACGTTCGACAACATACATCCTTTTGAATCTGCTTACTGTATTCGTCCCTTGGTCTCCCTCTACGATTTCTACCCCACACGCTTCCTTCTAATGCTAAGTTGACAATTCCTTGATGTCTCAGAATGTGTCCAACCAATCTATCCCTTCTCTTAGTCAGGATATGCCAGAAACTTCTTTTCTCCCCGATTCGGTTAAGCACCTCCTCATTAGTTACGTGATCTATCCATCTAATTTTCATCATTCTTCTGTAGCACCAGATTTCAAAAGCTTCTATCATCTTTTTATCTGAACTCCTTATCGTCCATGTTTCACTCCCATACAATGCTACACTCCAGACAAATGCTTTCAGAAAGGACTTCCTAACATTTAAATTAATATTGGATGTTAACAAGTTTCGCTTCTTTAGAAACGCTTTTCTTCCTATAGCCATTCTGCATTTTATATCTTCTTTACTTCGGCCATCAGAAGTTATCTTGCTACCCAAATAACAGAATTCGTCTACTACTTTTATTGCCTCATTACCTAATCTAATTCCTTCAGCATCGCCTGATTTTCTGACACTGCATTCCATTACCTTCATTTTACTCTTGTTAGTGTTCATCTTATATCTTCCTTTCAAGACACTGTCCATCCCATTCAATTGCTCTTCCAGATCTTTTGCGGTCTCTGACAGAATTACTATGTCATCGGCAAACCGCAATGTTTTTATTTCTTCTCCCTGCACTTTAATTCCCTCTACGAATTTCTCCTTCCATTCCTTCACTGCCTGATCAATGTACAGATTGAACAACATTGGGGAAAGGGTACAACCGTGTCTTACTCCCTTCCCAACCTCTGCGTCCCTTTCTTGCACTTCGACTCTAATAACCGCTGTCTGGTTTTTGTATAGGTTGAATATAACTCTTCGCTCCCTATATTTTACCCCTGTTACCTTCAGAATTTGGAAGAGTGTATTCCAGTCGACATTGTCAAAAGCTTTCGCCAAATCGACAAACGCTAAAAACGTAGGTTACCCTTTCCTTAGCCTGTCTTCTAAGATAAGTCGAAATGTGAATATTGATTCCCGTGTTCCTACATTTCTCCTAAATCCAAACTGATCTTCCCCGAGGTTGGATTCCACAAGTTTTCCCATTCGACAGTAAATAATTCGTGTCAATATTTTGCACCCATGACTTATTAAACTGATAGTTCTGTAATTTTCACACTTGTCTGCACGTGCCTTCTTTGGAATTGGAATTATAATATTCTTCTTGAAGTCGGAGGGTATTTCCCCTGTCTCATACATCTTGCATACCAGGTGATACAATTTTTTCATGACTGGCTCTCCTAACGACATCAGTAGGTCAGATGAAATATCATCTACTCCAGGGGCCTTGTTTCGACTCAAGTCCTTCAGCGCTCTGTCAAATTCTTCTCGCAGTATCATATCTCCTATCTCATCTTCCTCCACTTCGTCTTCCATACTGCTTTCAAGTTTATTTCCTTTGTATAGGACCTCTATATATTCCTTCCACAGTTCAGCTTTCCCCTCTTTGCTTAATACTGGTTTTCCGTCTGAGTTCTTGATATTCATACAGCTGCTTTTCTTGTCTCCAAATATCTCTTTTATTTTCCTGTAGGCGGTATCTATCTTTCCCCTAGTTATTGATTCTTCTACGGTTTTGCATCTGTCCTCTAGCCACTCCTGCTTAGCCAGTCTGCACCTCCTGACAATTTCGTTTTTCAGACGTTTGTAATCCCTTTTTCCTGTTTCACTTGATGAATTTTTATCAATTAAGTTCAGTATATCCTGTGTTATCCAGGGATTTCTATTAGGTCTTGTCCTTCTGCCTATATGTCCTCTGCAGCCTTCACTACCCTATCTCTGAGCTACCCATTCTTCTTCTACTGTATTACTTTCCCCGGTTTCAGCCAGTCCTTGACTAATGGTCCCTCTGAAACTCTCAACCGCCTCTGGTTCCTTCAATTTGTCCAGGTTCCATCTCCTAACCTTTCTACCTTTCCGCAATCTCTTACGTTTTAATCTGCAGTTCATAACCAATAAGTTATGGTCAGAGTCTATATCTGCCCCTGGATATGTCTTACAGTTTAGAACTTGGTTTCTAAATCTATTCCTTACCATTATAAAGTCAATCTGGTACCTTCCAGTGTCTCCTGGTCACTTCCACGTATACAGGTTACTATCATGATGATTAAACCAAGTGTTGGTGATCATTAAATTGTGCTCTGCACAAAATTCTACCAAGCGATATCCTCTTTCATTCCTTTTTCCCAGTCAGTATTCATCTACTACATTTCCTTCTCTTCCCTTTCCTACTACCGAGTTCTAGTCCCCCATCACAATCAAGTTTTCGCCTCCCTTAACTTTCTGAATGATTTCTTTTATATCCTTATACATTTTTTCTATATCCTCATCATCGGCCGTGCTAGTTGGCATATAAACTTGCACTACTGTGGTCGGTGTTGGCTTCGTGTCTATCTTTACTACGATACTGCGTTCACTATGCTGTTCATAGTAACTTACCCGCATTCCTATTTTCTTATTCATTATCAGACCTACTCCTGCGTTACCGCCAACTGATTTTGTATTTATAACCCTGTACTCACCTGACCACAAATCCTGTTCATCCTGCCACCGAACTTCACTAATCCCTATCATATCTAACTTTAACCTATCCATTTGGTTCCGCGGCTTGGCCCATAGATTCTAGCTTATTTCCAAAGTCTTCCCATGATTTCTGCTTGGATTCTGCAATTATCCGTTTGGCTTTGTTTCTTTCTTCAACCTAAGTTTCTCTGTCTGCCTGATTTCTAGTACAGAGCCATTTTTGAAATGCCTTCTTTTTCTTCTTACAGGCTGCCTTGACTGTGTCGTTCCACCAAGCTGTCTGCTTCTTCCTGCCTTTACATACTATTGTTCCAAGACGTTCTCTAGCCGCTTCTACTAGTGTGTCCTGTACCTTGTCCATTCCTCTTCCAACTACTGTAAATGAATACATTCAAGTAACTGATACCTTTTTGAGATCATTGTTATGTATTTGTGCCTAATTTCCTTATTCTGTAGATACTCCACTCTTATTCTACACATGGACCTGATTTTCTGCATTTTTGGTCTCACAGCAGGCCGCGGTGGCCGAGGAGACTGCGGCACTTCAGTCACGGTCTGCACGGCCACTACGGTCGGCGGTTCGAATCCCTCCTCGGGCCTGGATATTTGTGCCGTCCTTAGTATAATCTAGTTGGTAAGTAGTTTGTAAGTTTAGGGACTGATAACTCTGTAGTTAAGTCCCATAAGCTTAACAAACATTTGAACTTTTTTTTTTTTTTTTGGTCTCACAAAACAAATTTCACTTCAGATTGAACAGTGATCTGTATCACCAAAGAGCCCACTGCAGACACTTGATTCCTTGACTGCCTTCCTGAATTCCAGATCTGTTATTATGTAGTCAGTGACAGATATGGTTCCTCTGCCTTCCCAAGTATACCGGCGAATCTGCTTATACTTAAAAAAGTTTGTTTTAACTTAGCCTATACTGGCACAGAAATCCAAGAGTTGTTTTCCGTTTCTATTGACCCCCATATCCTCTCCAAACTTATCCATAACCTTTTCATACCTTCTGTTCGATTTACTATCCTGGCACTGAAGTCACCCATGAGAAAAAGACTGTCCTTCACTGTAACAACTACATCAGTGAGGGCGATGCAAAATCTCCCCATCTCATCTTGATCTGTCCCTTCACAGGGCGAATACCCTGACACAATCTTAATTTTCTCTCTGTAGATGGCCCAATCTATCCAGACCAGTCGTTCGTTTACATACCTTATTGCAATTATGTTGGGTCCAATTGCTTTCCTGATGTAGAGTCCTACATCCCATGTGCTCTTCTTGCTTTGACTCCTGACAGATAGACCTTGTATTCTCCAACTGTGACCTCTTTGTCTCCCCTTACCCTAACGTCACTAACATCTTACTTCTTCCTAGTGTAATCGCCATTTATATTAATAGCTTCCCAGCCCATATTCACCTACTACATTTCCTTCTCTTCCCTTTCCTAGTACCGAGTTCTAGTCCCCCATCACAATCTATATTGAAAGACCAGGGACTCCTAAGATACGTCTTGTCCTCCAAAGGGCCGGCCGCGGTGGCCGAGGAGACTGAGGCGCTCCAGTCACGGTCTGAACGGCCACTACGGTCGCTGGTTTGAATCCCCCCTCGGGCTTGGATATTTGTGCCGTCTTTAGTATA
This sequence comes from Locusta migratoria, assembly GCA_026315105.1. Taxonomy (NCBI): domain Eukaryota; kingdom Metazoa; phylum Arthropoda; class Insecta; order Orthoptera; family Acrididae; genus Locusta; species Locusta migratoria. The sequence continues at coordinate 704,884,620 of CM048745.1, read as the reverse complement.
AGGTAGTTGATAAGTAGTTTGTAAGTTTAGGGACTGATGACCCCGTAGTTAAGTCCCATAAGCTTAACAAACATTTGAACATTTGAACCTCCAAAGGACTGAGGCATTTTGCTCTGATCGTTGCCAGCATCATATTGAAGTACCTGGGAAGCAGGTTGCTAGCCTTACTTGCCCAGGGCTCCACTGATTTTTACCCCTAATGGTTGAGGAACTAACCGGTGGATTTGTTAGTCTTTTCCAGCTGAGCACTAAAGTGACCACGACTCAGGATATATCCGAGATGCCCAACATTATTCCAAAGTAATTGGTATCCCGAATGTCAGGACCACGTACTTGGCCACTCATATGCTGGCCGTGGTTCATGAACTAGGACATGACTACAGGAATCCACACCATGAAGCTACTATGTAAAATATTGTAGAGTATTTTTTTCTTTGCCAACACCTTAAGATGCAAATCAGGAGACTCCAATGTGCCATGATAAGAGAGGTTTTTCGGCCTTATTTTAGTGGAAAGCACATTCAGGAGTTGTGGTGTCGGCAGGATAGTGCCATCTCCCATGCTGCCTACGAAATAATCTAATATGGTAATCTGTAGTGGTTCCAAGGTATTGCGACCTAGCTCATTGTGACTTTTCTGCTTAGGGTAATTTTAAAACATTGGTGTATTTCGATAAACCCTGTTTCTTCTGTGGAGAAAATTCAACGATTCGTCGGTGAAATGCAAGTGAAAACTTGTCAGACAGACATATCAAATTTCACGGTTTTCCAGCACAGTAGATGTCATATGCCCGCCGTGTGTGTGTGTGTGTGTGTTGATGGACATGAGGGACTAAACAACGAGGTCATCAGTCCCATATGCCCGCCGTCATTTACCCAACTTGAAATGAACATGTTTATGAATTTTGTTAGTGTGTATTGAGAAACAAAGAGTTCATAACCTGATTTAACAAAACCGGCACGCTTTTTGAATGACCCTTTATTTAATTACTGCAGTGTGAGATAAATAATCAGAATACAGACATATTTTTCGTAGTGATGCGCAAAATTGAAGTATTAAGTAAAACTATTACAATTAAAATATTCCTTCAGTTGGAAAATATGGTGTAAATGCTGTTTAATCAGTGTGAGACGTCTACTTTTAAGGACTTACTATGAATTGTAATAAATATTTGTCAATATTATTTTAAAAATATGTTTTTAGTTACTATGGATGTGGAGAAATGCCATGTTTTCTAACTATGTAATATAAGTGGTTAATTCAGCACTACAATAAATAAAAATAATATTCTTTATAAATCCACAACTTTACCTTGTGTCTTGTTTTCGTACTGTTCTGGTTAGTGTGTTCAGCCAACTTTTCTAAAATACTGATAATCGGGGCAAACTGGTTGCTTTGTTGGACTGTTGAACGGTTTTGTTCAACGATTTTTCTACTCACGAGACATGACCAGCACTTTTCCGGCCTTGCAGGAGTAGCCGTGCGCTCTAAGGCGCCTTGATGCAGAGTGGGCACCTGCTCGACGTCGGAGGTTCGAGTCCTCTCTCCGGCAGGGGGTGTGTGTTCTCCTTAGTATAAGTTAGTTTAAATAGTTTGTAAGTCTCAGGGACTGATGACCACTGCAGTTCGGTCCCGTAGCTTTACAAACATTTGAACCACTTTTCCGTTCGTCACATTATTTGTTGCACGTAATTAGGAAAGGCGAACTGCTAAATGAGACGACATTGTGTCTGGAGAAATACGCCTCAAGTCGGGTATGTTAGTAAAGCACTTCGTGACTTCTTTTTTATATTTATGGAGAGTATGTGGACGAACAACAAACACCGTTCATTTAAAAACTTATGTTTCCATCTGCCACCTCGTTATCTGGGACTTTGTTTACGAGGTACTGGGCAATAATTGCTATTTGCACCACTATTACAGAATTGGCGGCAGGAAAGAAAACAACATTTGACAAGTGATGTGTGCTGGAGTCGTGTGCGTGAAATTTCTTGCCGTTATCTGAGTGACAGGCGAGCACTTAGGCGTTTGGCTGACACATGTGATTGATCGAGAAGGTGGTCCTAACGTTTACAGCTTAACTTAAAAGATGCCGATAAATCTGATAGCGTAGTATTTTTTTTAGGACGTAATTGAATTCCCAGAAATTTTCAGCGCACACTTCTTGTTGTAGGACCGTTATTATTTCCTATCTATATAAATGATCTTACGGGCAGAGTGAGTAGCAGGCTGCGGGTGTTTGTTGATGATGCTGTGGAGTGTCCTCATTGTACGAGTATGAATGTAGTAGAACGTAAAATGACTTAGACAAATTTTTTGTTCAGCGAGGTGATGCTGATGGGTATTAGTAGTGCGCTATTTGCACAGTCGCGTCGATTAAGCATCTAGGTATAACGCTGTAGGACGACATGAAAGAGATCGAGCAAGAGCACGTAAGGACAGTCGTGGGGATGATGGATGGTCAACTTCGGTTTATTGGGAGAATTTTGAGAATATATGGTTCTTCCGTAAGAGAAAATCGTTGTGTGACGCTGTATTGAAGATTTATCAATTGTTTGGGATTCCCACCGGACTGTTTTAAAAGAAGACATAGAAAATTCAGAGGCGGGCTGTTAGGTTTGTACTGGCAGGTTAGATCAATGCGCGACTGTTAGAGAGGTGCAGGACAGGACATGAATACGGGCAAAGCTGCGGGTAAAATATGTAGTCAATAAACGAAACGAGGAAGGAAGGAAGCTTGGAGTTTAACGTCGCGTCGACGGCGTGGACGTTAGACGCGGAGCTTACGGTGGGAGTGTTTGGGAAAGGATGTGGAAGGAAATCGGCCATGCCCTTTCAAAGGAACCATCCCGGCATTAGCCTGGAGAGATTTTACGGAAATCTCGGAAAACCTAAATCTGGATGGCCGGAGGTGGATTTGAACCACCGTCCTTCCGAATGCGAAACTCATATTATTTAGTTTCATAGACGGAATAAAATAGCCCGAATAATGCTGAAGTAACTTCCTAAGGCTTGCTCTGTAGTCTTATTGCAAAAATTGCTTTACAAGAGCCGACCGTCTGTGCAAGATAGGGACAACGTCTTTCATGCTCACTAAGATGTTGCTTTACAATGAATACTGTTAGTACGTCACACTGAAGTAATCTCGTGTATTTCAGATGAAAACAGGTCGCTCTCTTTGAAGTTGGGCCGACTGCGTCTTTTAAAAATCTTGAGTTATTAATATGTCCTTACAGGGAAACTGTTACCAACAAGCAACTCATATGAGGAATTGTCACCTTTTGACTTAATGACAAACCAAATATTCTGTCTGCAACCTTACAAGACATCATATTTCATCACGAAGCATTGGTTTCCTCGTTACTTCATTACAGACAGCGTTGTTATACCGAAACTTTCCATCTGTACCGAAGTTGTCTACTACATCTACATCTATATAAATACTCTGGAAGTCACACTGAAGTGCACGGCAGAGTCTTCACCGTAATTCTGCAAAGAGACCCTACAATTTGCTCACAACTGAATCATTTGTATTTTATTAGCGAATTGGCCATGTATGATCACGCTACAACTTCATTTTCTCCTCTTTCTTCAGAGTTTCATATGTCCCTAAAACTCCTTTACATTTTCGTATGCTGTTACTATTATTTTTCCATCTATGTTATTCTGGTATTTTGAGTTATTCCTTCCAATTTACAGGTTTTGTATTTTGTTTCAAAACATGACCCAGCTAACAACCCAAAGGCTTCCGGACTATTGGAGAAGATCTTCCCTACCTTCTTAAGTGCATATTGTGATTGTCTTCTTGTTCCGTAGATGGGAAACGATCAAATAATTGTTTGGATAGTTTAGTTTCTCCATTCTGTGAAAATATCAGCCCTAATTTCTTCATGGCTTACGAGATCATCTCCACATGCCGGTAGACTTCATTGATGCTCCCAAGTTGTTAGCTGGTCTCATTCGGATTTGCATTCATGATTTTCGCAGGAATCTCCCTACGAGGATCTCTAACTTCTCTAGCTTTTAGATAATTGAAATGCTTCACTGGCTATCAGGCATTCTCTTTTGATCACAGCAGTCACGTTTTATTAATGCATTCATCTGTCGTCCCATATATTTTCTTTTTTGTATATGCGGTCGCCTATTGCACTTTTTTATACTCTATTTTTCTGGATTCTATCATCTTTATACTATAATTTCCTCACGCTAATAACCTAGCATATCTACGTTGCTATAAACTTCGTCCCGTAACTGTAATTCAGAATGAATTCGGTCTTTTCTATCGCGAATGTCTTCCCTATTCTGAAAGCAATCTGTTGCACGGTACTAATCAAGATGATCGCTTCTTCTACGTTTTCTGGGTGTATCGCAATGTCATCCGCAAAGGCCAGGCAATTAGGTGTGATTCTTCTTCAGCCTTAGCCGAAATTGTCTGTTACGGTGGCTATCTTTACCGAGATCATCCTGTGCTGTTCTTCCTTTACAACTGTTGTTTCTAGTTTTTAGGAAATCTCTGACTCTCCACAATTTTCAAGTGTTCGTTCCATTTTCTCCTACAAGCTACAATTTCATCATTAAGATCACAAATTTTCAGTCCTTTTATAATAACTTGATTCGTTATTCTTCTATTGTGCATCCCATAATTCGCATCAGAAATTTTCTTCTTGTACCTCAATACGTCTTTCATACTTTTCCGTTATCGTCTAGGTATCATTTTTATAGGCCAGTGTGGGAACTGCAAAAGTTCTGTAGAGTTAGAGAATGTTTCCTCGTTTTGTTTTTAAGGTTTTTGTTAATTGTTCCGCGACCTCGGCTGTATTCTATATCTTTGTTATAACCATGTGTCACTTCATATCTTAAGAAATTGAAGTGATCCACTTGTTGTAAAACGTTCTGATTTTGTTGATATCCGCATGTCAGATTTCTCTTTTACTTCTTCAGTAAGATTATACCTTTCTGAAGGTGTGTTTTTATCTGTTAGGTATCATTTTTATAGGCCAGTGTGAGAACTGCAAAAGTTTTGTAGACTTAGAGAATGTTTCCTCGTTTTGTTTTTAAGGTTTTTGTTAATTGTTCCACGACCTCGGCTGTATTCTATATATTTGTTATAACCATGTGTCACTTCATATCTTAAGAAATTGAAGTGATCCACTTGTTGTAAAACGTTCTGATTTTGTTGATATCCGCATGTCAGATTTCTCTTTTACTTCTTTCACTAAGATTATACCTTTCTGAAGGTGTGTTTTTATCTGTTAGCACCACTGCATATGGGCGAACTATAAACATGTTAAAATTAATGTTGTTATAAAACAAAATATAAAGAAGGACATAAATCTTTTTATAATTAGGCAGAGGCCGCGGTGGCCGAGGCGACTGAGGCGCTCCAGTCACGGTCAGCACGGACACTACGGTCGGGGGTTCGTATCCCCCCTCGGGCATGGATATTTGTGCCGTTTTTAGTCTTAGCTAGTTCATAAGTAGTTTGTAAGCTTAGGGACTGATGACCCCGTAGTTAAGTGCCATAAGTTGTACAAACATTTGAACATTTTTTGAATTAGGCAGATTGTTTTATAATAAAACATTAATTTGAAATCGTTTGTAGTTCGCTTATATAGAAGGCGCTGATGATTTTATGTTTGGATTAAGTATTGACGTTAAGTCTACTGTAAGCTTTTTAAACCAACTTACACGTGTTCAAATCTCTCTGCATCTGGTGTAACCGCTCCTGCTAACATACGCTACCTCCTTTTTCTTCTTTATATATAAAGCAGTGTGTCCGTATCCAGAATGAAACTTTCACTCTGCAGCGGAGTGTGCGCTGATATGAAACTTCCTGGCAGATTAAAATTGTGTGACGGAACCGGGACTCGAACGTGGGACCTTTCCCTTTCGCGGGCAGGCGCACTACCGACTGTGCTATCCCGACACGACTCACAATGCCGCCTCACAACTTTACTTCCGCCAGTACCTCGCCTCCTACTTTCCAAACTTCACAGAAGCTCTCTGCGAACCATGCAAGACCAGCACTCCTGGAAGAAAGGATATGGTGGAGACATGGCTTAGTCACAGCCTAAGGGATGCTAGTCTTGCATGGTTCGCAGGAGAGCTTCTGTGAAGTTTGGAAAGTAGGAGGCGAGGTACTGGCGGAAGTAAAGTTGTGAGGCGGCATTGTGAGTCGTGTCGGGATAGCACAGTCGGTAATGCGCTTGCCCGCGAAAGACAAAGGTCCCAGGTTCGAGTCCTGGTTCCGGCACACAGATTCAGTGTGTCCGTATGTTTGTGTGTACGTATTGTATACAAATCTACAGTTTTCTTCCTATGTTTATAAAATTTTGCACACATAAGGTTCAATCCATGAGGACGGTCGCCGTAAGTGTTAGGATCACGTGCAAACATTGTTCACGAGATATGACGTCATAAACAACGAGATGCGTGAAAAACTGCTGATTCAAATGACAGAGTTGCACATTTTCTCCTAAACCACTGGTCCGATTTCAACCAAATTTGGTGCGCATATTCCTTACCGTGAGGTAGCTGTGCTGTCGGGGTAAGAACCACATACGGCACATGGTTCAGGAGATACGTCATAAACAATATAGTTGCAAGAAACTGCAACATAATGCGACGAGACTTTATTTCACACACTGTATGAGAATGACAGTACTTAACGACTTGCAACCAACTGTAAACATAATTTCAAACCTTTATTGAACTCGCTGACAACCATAGCAAAATTATGAAAGGAAAAAAGTTCTCGCTTACTACTTTTCCGCTGTTCAAGGACTTTAACTACAGCATTCGGTATGACGTTACAATTTGCAATTTCTACACTACAAATTGTAGACGCAGGAAATTTTAAAGAAAGCATACACACACATTGCTGCATTTACTTTCGATACTGTATCATAGTAAGCCACGTCGTTCATGATATATGAGCATATAAAAAGTAAAGTTCATAGAAAACCGCCCTATCACACATCACGTTTTAATCTATTATTTCTTAACTACAAATTGTATTCGCAAAATATTGTACAGGCATACAGCACTTACACACATGGTTATACACCTGAAAATTAAACAACTGTTCGACATATAACTCAATAAATACGAGATCGTGTGAATTTTATATGCCATTTATATTTAGATTGCTACCTTTCTTTGTTTGGATACTGCACGTTTAATTTTGTACATTATGCAAGACAGCCTTATTCCTTATATATTCTCCGATAAGTATAACAATTTCTTTTTTTTTTTAGGAAAAAAGAGGCGGACAGAGAGCGAAGGGATAGGAGAAGTACTAACTCAAGGCAGGAATAAATAAATAAATACACGGGCAACGCCGGGTTTTCAGCTAGCGTTTGTTTGTGTGTACGTATTGCATAGAAATCTTCAGTTTTATTCCAAGCTTAATTAAATATTGCACACATGACCTCAAAACCAAGAGGACGGTCGCCTAAGTGTAAAAATCACGTACGACACAAAGGTCACGAGGTAAAACCTCATGAACAATGAGATGCGTGAAAAACTGCTGCCTCAAGGGACAGTGTTGTACATTTCCTCCTAAATCACTAGACTGATTTCAATCACATTTGGTACACGTATCCCTTGCAGTGAAGTAACAATTGCCTTTGGGACTAGAACCACAAACCACACACGATTCAGGAAATATTACGTCATAAACAATTGAAGTCGTAAAAAACATACACTTAAATGGGACGAAAATTTATTTCTACACTGTATGACAATGGAAAGTATTTAGCGACTTGGAACTAACTTTAAAAATAATTTCAAGCCTTCAATATACTTTGTCTCGCTGACAACCACATCAAAATTATGAAAGGAAAGAAGTGTCTCGCTTACTACTTTTTCGCTATTCATGGAGCAGAACTGTGGCATTCGGTATGACGTGACTATTTATAATTTCTGTACTACAAATTGTACTCACAGGATATTTTACAGACATTATACACACATACAGCTGAATGTACCAACGAAATAATATCACAGTACGACACGATATTCATGATATATGAAGTTATAAACAGCAACGTTCATGGAAAACCGCCGCATCACGTATCAGGATTTAATCTTTCCTACTAACTGTATTCGCAACGGATTTTACTGACATACAGTACTTATAGGAATGTGTATACACCGGAAAAATTATACAATTGTATAAAATATAATTAAATAAATATGAGATCATATATACTGCGATGGGTAAAAATCTTTCACGTCATGCACACATTTTAACACTTTTACGTATTTACTACTAAGATACTCATGTATTCCAGTCAGCTTAATCCTGAAAGATGTCATTGCTGTTGACAAAGGTGGACCAACTTTGAACTGTGAAGCGCACACAGCTGCTGGCGAAAGCAATAGACTTCTATAGAGCTACAAGGAAATGGAGAGAATGAAACAGTGTACATCCAGCGAGTACCCATTATTTCCAGATCTACCTTTTAACTTCAGTTTCCAGTGAGACTTGCATTTTACATTACGATTAATAAATCACAAGACAATCTATGAAATACTGCGGAGTGGATTTGACGTCCCCGCGTTTCTCACACGGAGAACTTCATGTCATTTGCTCAGGGCTGGGCTCACCGAGCAATTTAGTCATATTTGATCCTGGACAAGTAACAAGAAATAATGTTTATAATCAACTTTTAATTTAAATGATGTTGTTGTGTTGTTGTGGTCTCCAGACCGGAGACTGGTTTGATGCAGCTCTACACAATACTCTATCCTGAGCAAGCCGCTTCAACTCCACGTAAGAACGGCAACGTGTCTGAATCTACTTACTGTACCCATCTCTTGGTCTTCCTATGTGGTTTTTACCCCAAACACTTCCCTCCAAAGCTAAATTCACGATTCCTTGATGTCTAAGAATGTGTCCTACCAATCGATCCCTTCTTATCGTCAAGGCATGCCACAAATTCCTTTTCTCCCCAATTCTGTTCAGTACCTCCTCATCAGTTACGCGATCCACCCACCTAATCTTCAGCATTCTTCTGTAGCACTACATTTCAAAAGCCTCTATCCCCTTCCTGTCCGTACTGTTTATCGTCCATGTTTCACTCCCATACAAGGCAACACTCCACACAAATGCCTTCAGAAAGGACTTCCTTAGGCTTAAATCAATATACGATGTTAACAAATTTATCTTTCTCAAGAACGCTTTTCTAGGCATTGCCATTCTGCATTTTATATCCTCTTTACTGCGACCAACATTTGTTATTTTACTTCCCAAGTAATAAACCTCATCTACCTCCTTTATTGTTTCGTTACCTAATCTAATTCCTTCAGCATCGCCTGATTTTCTTAGACTGCGCTCCATTACCCTAGTTTTGCTCTTGTTAATGTTCATCTTATATGCACCTTTCAGCACACTGTCCATTCCGTCCAACTGCTCTACCAGGTCCTTTGCTGTCTCTGACAGAATTACTATGTCGTCGGGAAAACGCAATGTTTTTAATTCTTCATCCTGAACTTTAATTCCTTCTCTAAATTTCTCCTTGCTTTCCTTTATAGCTTGCTCAATGTACAAACTGAATAACACTGGAGAAAGGCTACAACCTGTCTTACTCCCTTCCCAACCACTGCATCCCTTTCATCCCCTTAAACTCTGACAACCGCTGTCTGGTTTTTGCACAAGTTGTAAATAACTTTACGCTCCCTATATTTTACTCCTGCTTGCTTCAGAACTTCAAAGAGTTTATTCCAATCAACAATGCCAAAGGCCTTCACCAAATCTACAAAAGCTAGATATGTGGGTTTGCCTTTTCTTAATCTATCTTCTAGGATAAGCCGTAAAGTGAGTATTGCCTCCCGTGTTCCTACACCTACATTCCTCCTGAATCCAAACTGATCTTCCCCGAGGTCGGCTTCTACCAGCTTTTCCATCCTTCTGTAAATAATTCTTGTTAATATTTTGCAACTATGACTTATTAAACTGATGGTTCTGTAGTTTTCACACATGTGCGCCTGCTTTCTTTGGAACGGGGATTATAACATATTTCTTAAAGTCTGAGGGTACTTCTCCTGTCTCATACATCTTAAACACCATGTGAAACAGTTTTGTCATGGCTGGTTCTCCCAGAGACTTCAGTAGCTCTGTGGGAATGTCATCTACTCCAGGGGCCTTGGGTCAAATTCATCTCTCAGTATAGTATCTCCTATTTCATCTTCATCTACTTCTTCTCCCCTTCCTACAATATTGCCTCTAAGTTCATTTCTTTCGTAGAGCCTCTCTATATACTCTTTCCATTTTTCAGCTTTCCCGTCTTTGCTGAGAACTGGTTTTCCATCTGTGTTCTTGATATTCATAGAGCTGTTTTTCTTATCTCCAAATATCTCTTTTATTTTCCTGTAGGCTGTATCTATTTTTCCCTTATTTATAAATTCTTCTACATCCTTGCATTGCTTTCTAGCCACTCCTGCTTAGCCACTTTGCACTTCCTGTCAATCTCATTTCTTAGTCGTCTGTTCTCCCTTTTGTCTGTTTCATTTACTGGATTTTTATATTTTCGCCTTTCATAGATTAAATTTAGTATGTCCCGTGATATCCAAGGATTTTTTTGTAGATCTTACCTTCCTTCCTATTTTGTCCTCTGCTGCCTTCACTATTTCATCTCTCAATGTTACCCATTCCTTCTCTGCTGTTTTATTTTCCCACGTTTCTGTCAATTGTTGCCTAAAGCTCCCGCTGAAATTCTCAAGAACTTCAGGTTCCTTCAGTTTATCCAGGTCCCATCTCCTTATTTACCTACCTTTCTGCAGTTTGTTTTTCAATTTCAGCCTACAACTCATCACCAATAAGTTATGGTCAGAGTTTATATCTGCCCCTGGGTATGTCTAACAGTTTAAAATCTGGTTCCGAAATCTATGTCTTACCATTATAAAATCTATCTGGTCTCTTCCATGTATACAACCTTCTTACGTGATTCTTAAACCAGGTGTTTATTATAACTAATTTATGTTCCGTGCAATATTCTACCAGGCGGCTTCCTCTTTCATTCCTTTTCCTCAGACCATATTCACCTACTATCTTCCCCTCCCTTCCTTGTCCTACTACCGAATTCCAGTCTCCCATAACAATTAATTTTTCCTCTCCCTTAATTGTCTGAATAATTTCCTTTAGCTCCTCACATTTCTTCGATTTCCTCATCATCGGCAGAGCTAGTTTGCATATAAACCTGTACTACTGTGGTCGGTGTTGGCTTCGTATGTATCTTGACAATGGTAATGCGATCACTGTGCTGGCCATAGTAGTTTACCCGCATTCCAATTTTCTTCTTCATTATCAGATCTACTCATGTAATACCCCCAATTGATTTTGTATTTATAACCCTGTACTCACCTGACCAAAAATCCTAATCATCTCGCCACCGAACTTCGCTAATCCCCACTATATTTAACTTCAACCTATCCATTTCTCTTTTTAAATTTTCTAGCTTCCCTTCCCGATTGAGGGATCTAACATTCGCTCCGATCCGTAGAATGCCAGTGCTGTTTTTCCTGATGATGACATCCTCGTGAGTAGTCCCCACCCGGAGATCCGAATGGGGGACTATTTTACCTCCGGAATATTTTACCCGATAGGATGCCGTCATCATATGTTGATACAGTAGAGCTGCATGTCCTCTGGAAAAGTAACGGCTGTAGTTTCCCCTTGCTTTCAGCCGTTTGCAGTAACTGTGTGGCAAAGCCACATTAGCTGATGTTACAAGGCCAGCTCAGTCAATCATCTAGACTGTTGCCCTTATAACTACTGAAAAGGCTGCTGCCCCTCTTCTGGAACCACACGTTTGTCTGGCCTCTCCACAGATATCCCTCCGCTGTGGTTGCACCTACGGTACGGCTGTCTGTATCAAAAAACTGTTCAAATGTTTGTTAAGCTTACGGGACTTAACTACGGGGTCATCAGTCCTTAAACTTACAAACTACTTATGAACTACCTACAACTAAGGACGGCACAAATATCCATGCCCGAGGGGGGATTCTAACCTCCGACCGTAGTGGCCGTGCAGACCGTGACTGAAGCGCCTCAGTCCCCTCAGCCACCGCGGCCGGCGGTGTCTGTATCGTTGAGGCACGCAGGCCACCCCACCTCGTCAATGTCTGTGGTTCATGGGAGTAATTTAAATGAATGTATGAATATTACATACCATTTGTATTTTGGTTACTGCCTTTCTTTGTTTTGATACTGCACATTTAATCTTGCACATTATGCAAGATAGCCTTGTTTCTTGTATATTCTCCCACAAATGTAACATGTTTTTTATAAAATAGGAGATGGGCAGAGAGAGAGAGAAGGGATAGGAGAAGTACTAACTCAAGGCAGGAATAAATAAATAAGTACCCAGGCAACTCCGGGTTTTCAGCTCTTATGTTACACAAATTGTTAGATGTGATGTACCATTATGTATGTACCGTTACCTATGCTTTTTATTGTTGCTGTTATACTGATGATGACTTGCAAGTAGACGAAATCGATATATAAGAAACTATTTATTTTGCCACTGATGGTTGCTTTCCACTTACAAATTATCGATGGTCGCTGCTGCACATTGGTCCAAATAAGGAATCAATCAAAATTTTTGTATGCACTCTTCTCATATCTGATGGCAGGAACGACATATTTGGTTTGATCGATGACCATCAAATCTGGCACATTTCTGTATTTTTTCATCGAGAAGGTTTCTGCGCCCCGAAAACCACCATATGGTGGATGGCGGAGAGTACCTTACATGCCCCCCTCAGGGGCTCAGCATTAATTTGCTGAGTACGGGCTTGGCGAACCCGGGGTCCTGAGCTGTGGGCTGTGTCGCGCCAACAGTCCGCTACACCGTAAGCTCTGTGCGTGTTTCAACGACCATCGTTCGGCGCGACGGTGGAACGTCGTACGTTTCAGAGCCCGGGGATCTTGGCTTAATCGCCCGGGTCGCGAGGACGGAATAAACCTCTATAAAAAAAACCTCAATCTCAAGGTGTGCTGCGTGCCGAGGAGATGCATGGCTGTTGAGGTTGAACAGCCGCTAGCGAGCAACCTCTGAGGAATCTGCCGCACCTCAGTTGTATAAGGCTTACCCAGGCAAGCGGGGCTCTGCCTGGGTGGACCTTTAGTTCCCTAGCTGCTCGTGGGAAGAACATGAAACGAGCAAACAAAAGCGTGGCCGGCCGCGAAAACGGCGTCTCAAAGCGTGGAAGAGTTTCGTTCAATGCAGCATCGTATGACCCCCAGTCGTTTCCATCCCTGGCTACGCCATGGGAGAAACGTCGGGCTCGTCATCAAGGTGAGGCGTATGCCCCTCGATACCTGGTGTGCAGCCGAACAGATGGCGAATCGTTTATGTCAACTAAGCCTCTGTTTTTTGTTGAGAACATTGAAGACAAGTTTGGCGAGGTAGACAGAATATCTAAGATGAGATCCGGGTCGATTTTGATAACGACGTCGTCCCCAGCCCAGTCACGGGCACTGCTTACCTGTGACAAGCTGGGTGACGTTCCCGTTACCATCACACCACATAAAAGTTTGAACATGGTCCAGGGTATTATCTTTCATCGGGATCTCTTACTCCAGACCGATGACGAACTCCGGAAGAACTTGGAGAGGAGAGGTGTGCACTTTATTCGGCGCATATACAGGGGTCCGAAGGACAACAGGGTCGCCACTGGTGCCTTCATCTTGGCTTTTGAGGGTGATTCATTGCCCGAAAAAGTCAAGGTGATGGTTTACCGGTGTGACGTCCAACCCTACGTTCCTCCCCCTATGCGCTGTTTTAAGTGCTGGAGGTTTGGCCATATGTCATCTCGCTGCGATGCCAACCCCACCTGTCGGGAGTGCGGACGTGCATCACACCCAGATGTCCCGTGTACACCGCCTCCAGTCTGTGTTAACTGTGGCCAGCATCACTCTCCCTGCTTGCCACACTGCACTGTTTTTCAGAAAGAGAGAAAGATAATGGAGTACAAGACCCTGGACAGACTTTCATATTCCGAGGCCAAGCGCAAATACGAAAAGGTTCATCCTGTCAGCATGAAATCTACATATGCTACAGCAACATCAATGGTAAAATCACCTCAAGTTCAATCTACTATCCTGGGCCCTCCGGCCCAACAGTTACCAGTTGCCCCCATACTGTCAGGGGGCGCCTCCTCTTCTGTTGCCACCAAGGTCCCTACTTTGGGAGCAACGAATACAAAACCACAGGGGACAATGGTCCCCATCCCTGAGCCAGAGAACCAACAACCATCTCTGGCTCCTCCTGCAAGGAAGGGCTCCCTCGATGCCCTTCCTCCCAAAGTCTCTGATGCTGGTACAGCAGATACCAGTGAGTGGCTGAAAAAGCCACTACCTGCTGGTCGCAGGGCCTCGAGGGTATCCTCTGTCCCCGATGTGGCAGACAAGCCCTCCCAGCAGGAGAGACCAAAAGACAAACGGGACAGGAAGAAAAAGAGGCCCAAAAAGACTGAACACCAGGTGGCTTCTGAGCCACCGCAACACACGTCAGCCTCAGAGGACGAAATAGAAATTCTCACGTCCCCTGAGGACTTGGCTTTTGCTGAGTCCCCAAACGCGATGGACGTTGAGGCTCTGCCTCCGCCATCAGCGACGGCAAACAATCTTGCAGACACTAGTGTACCGTCCCAATCAGCATGTCCCAGCGACCAGGAGCATCTGTGATCATGCAATGGAACTGTGGCGGTTTTTTCCGCCATTTGTCAGAACTGCAACAACTGTTGTGCCGATTTCCAGCATTTTGTATAGCCCTGCAGGAAACTTGGTTCCCTGCACAGAGGACCCCAGCCCTTCGTGGCTATCGGGGCTACTACAACAATCGTTCCATCTATAACAGGGTATCTGGCGGAGTATGTGTCTATGTTCTTGCAACCGTCCCAAGTGCTGCTGTGCCTCCCAACACGAACCTGGAGGCAGTGGCTGTTCGACTCCGGGCAATAGAGGAATTTACCATCTGTTCCCTTTACCTTCCCCCGGATGTTGTTGTCTCTCCTGCTGACATCACTGCATTGGTTGCCCAATTGCCACAACCATTCCTCCTCTTGGGTGATTTCAATGCCCACCACCCTCTATGGGGTGGAAATGAGAGCACGGGCCGTGGTAGAGACCTTGAGAACCTTCTCACACAGCTTGACAATTGCATTTTGAATAGTGGGGCACCCACACACTTCAGCGTGGCGCATGGCTCTTTCTCCACCATCGACCTATCCATTTGTAGCCCGAGTCTCCTTCCGCATTTATCTTGGAAGGTCCATAATGACCTTTGTGGGAGCGACCACTTTCCTCTCCTTTTGTCGCTCTCACAATTTCACCCTGCAGGACGCCTGCCTCGGTGGTCCCTCCATAGGGCTGACTGGCATGGCTATACCTCGACAGTTGTGGCTACTGTTCCATTGCCAGATAACATTGATATGGCAGTACAACAACTCACTGAGGACATTATTTCTGCTGCTGAAGCGAATGTCCGACTACCAAGGGCTCACTTAGGCGCAAGTCGGTGCCTTGGTGGACGCGGGAGATAGCTGACACTATCCGGGAGCGACGCCGGGCGCTTTAACGCCACCGGCGCCACCCCAGTATTGAACATCTAATCGCTTTTAAGCGTCTCCGGGCCCGAGCCCGGCGACTGATCCAACAGAGTAAGCAGGACTGTTGGGAACGATATGTAGCCACCATAGGCTCCCGCGCCTCCATTTCTCAAGTGTGGTCGCAGGTACGGCGCCTCTTCGGGTACAGGCCACCAAGCGGAATCCCGTCACTCCGAATCGAAGGTAGTCTTTGTACTGACCCGACGGTTATTGCCGAGCTAATGGCAGGTCATTTTGCACGTTGCTCTGCAACCGCAGCCTACAGTGCACAATTTCGCGCCCTCAAAGAGCGAGTTGAGCGGAGCCAATTGTCCTTCCGCACATGTCGACAGGAAGCGTACAATGCTGCATTTAGTGAGTGGGAGTTCCAGGCTGCTCTTGCTGCGTCCCCCAATACCTCTCCTGGTCCGGACCGTATTCACAGCCAGTTCGTCCATCACCTCTTAGCGGACATTAAACGGCAGCTACTCGCGCTTTATAATCGTCTCTGGACAGAAGGCCTTTTCCAGTCACATTGGCGGAGAAGTACTATCGTCCCAGTGATGAAACCAGGCGCAGATCCGTCCGACGCTGGAAGCTACCGCCCCATCAGTCTCACCAACGTTCTGTGTAAGACCCTCGAACGTATGGTTAGTCGACGGCTTATGTGGCTACTGGAGGATCGAGGTCTCCTGGCTCCACAACAGGGAGGCTTTCGTCAGGGCCGATCCACTCTAGACAATCTCGTGTCCCTGGAATCAGCCATTCGAACCGCTTTTACTCGCCGAGAACACCTTGTGGTAGTCTTTTTTGACCTCCGCAAAGCTTATGATACAACCTGGCGGCATCACATTCTCTCCACACTTTATGATTGGGGCTTACGTGGCCCCCTACCAACGTTCATACAGAACTTCCTGTCGCTACGCTCCTTTCAGGTTCGGGTTGGCACCTCTCTTAGCTCCGCTCATGTTTTAGAGAATGGCGTCCCACAGGGCTCCGTTTTAAGTGTACCGTTATTTTTGATAGCTATTAACGGACTAGCTGCGGCAGTAGGAACGTCTGTCTCTTCCTCCTTGTTTGCCGACGACTTTTGCCTTTACTTCAGCTCCAGCAGCATTAACGTCACAGAACGGCGGCTGCAGGGAGCCATTCGAAGGGCACAGTCTTGGGCCTCTGAACATGGTTTCCAATTTTCGGCGCAGAAAACCCGCGTCATGCACTTTTGTCGCCGTCGGGTAGCTCATCCAGAACCTGAGCTATATTTGAATGATGAACCCCTTCGCGTTGAGGAGACACACCGCTTCCTAGGCATGCTTTTTGATGCCCGGCTGACCTGGATACCGCATCTTCGCCAATTAAAACAAAAATGCTGGAGACATCTAAACATCCTCCGCTGCCTCAGCCACACAGGTTGGGGAGCTGCTCGCCCCACTCTACTGCACCTGTATAAGGCACTTATCCAGTCACGCCTGGATTATGGCTGCCTTGGGTATGATTCTGCAGCTCCAACTGCACTGCAGATCTTAGATCCGGTTCATCACAGTGGCATCCGTTTAGCAACAGGGGCCTTCCGTACCAGTCCTGTGACAAGCCTTCTTGCTGAGGCTGGGGTTCCCCCCCTGTGATTCAGAAGGCAACAGCTAATGGCTTCTTACGTTGCCCATATTCATGCCGTACCTCACCACCCAAATCGCAGGCTCCTCTTCCCAGCTGTCACACTCCCTTCCCCACGACGACGGCCCCGGTCGGGACTCCCGATTGCGGTTCGTGTTCGTTCCCTTCTTTCTTCTCTAGAGTCCCTTCCTATTCCTCTCACCTTCCAGGACCATTCTCGTACTCCTCCTTGGGTCCTTCCTCGCCTCCAGCTTCGGTTGGACTTGTCCCGAGACTCCAAAGCCTCTGTTGCACCAACGACTCTGTGTCAACAGTTCCAGGCCCTTCTGGATTCGTACCATGGCGCTGAATTTATATACACCGATGGCTCCCTAGTCGATGGCCATATTGGGTATGCCTATACCCACGGCCGGCATATAGAACAACATTCATTGCCCTGTGGGAGTAGTGTGTTTACGGCGGAACTTGTCGCCATTTGGCGGGCCCTTGAACACCTCAGAGCCTGCCCCGGGGAGTCTGTGGTTATCTGTACTGAGTCCCTGAGTGCTTTGCAAGCCCTTAACCAGTGTTTCCCACGACATCCGTTGGTACGGTCCATTCAGGAAACTGTATACAGACTAGGTACATCTGGTCGCACTGTGGTCTTCCTTTGGACTCCAGGCCACATTGGAATAGCTGGAAATGAACGTGTTGACCAACTGGCGAAAGAGGCTACTACCTCAACCATGCTGGAAATCGGTCTCCAGGAGAGGGATCTCCGGGCGGTGCTCAATCAGAAGGTATTAAGCCTTTGGAATACTGAGTGGGCTGAATCGAACGCACCAAATAAGCTCCGTGCTGTTAAGCCTACTAAGGCAATGTGGAGGTCCTCCCTGCAAGCCTCCCGTAGGGAGTCCGTTGTACTCTGCCGACTACGCATTGGCCATACGTGGTTAACACACGGCCACCTCTTGCGTCGAGAGGGCCCACCAGTTTGCCGTTGTGACGCCCAGCTGACTGTGGTCCACATACTGTTGCATTGTCCGTTTTTAGCCGCTTTGCGGCAGTCCTTTAGCCTACAAGATTCGCTGCCATCAGTTTTAGGTGACAATGCCTCCTTGGCTACTACTGTTTTAAATTTTATTCGCGCCTCTGGTTTCTACCCTTCCATTTAATGGAAGGCGCTTCTGAGTGATTGACAGACCCTCATTTTTACACTGTTTTTTAAGTTACTTGATAGCCTCTACCTTTTCGGTTGAGTAGGTTTTTTAGTGTGTACAGCATGGCTCGCTCATCCGTTATTATCTTAGTGATCAGCTGGCCATAGCATTCTGCTGTGAAATTGTACTTTTATTCCTTTTGTGCACTCCTCTGTGTATAAGTGTAGTATTTGCCTTATTTTACATTCAAGGAATTCTCTAATCCTTGTTCTGTGTTTTCGTTCTATCACATGTTACGTCACTGCCTGAACAGGGGACTGATGACCTTGTAGTTTGGTCCCCTATAAACAACAACAACAACAACAACAACAACAGTACCTTACAGTAGTCTTCGGAGCTATTTGGCGGATCAGTAGGCTTAACCACCGTTGTACCGACTAGCGTGAAATGTTTGTTTTTATGGAGAAGTTTATTACCCTCCGCAAGCCGCTGTGAGGTGTGTGGCGGAGGGTAATTTGCAACAGGCTGAGACTCCGATTGATTACTCACCATGAAATTTGTCAGCTATACGTGGTGTGCCCAGTGATCTCAATTTGCAACACTGGATACAGAACTGTAGTGGTTAGGATCTGTGAAAATCGTGACGGTCTATTATAGTTATGTTTGCTACTCTGTACGTGTTGTTGGTACGGCCATTGTGTCCTCCGAAAATAAGTTATGAACGATTGATTACTTTAATAAATACATAATGGTGAACTTTGTGCCGCTTATGGTTGTAGAGAAGTCAAAGGAAAGGATATAGAGTTCAGACCCATATGTGAATTATATTTTTATTCAGATCTAGTGTTTCTATCACATTTCATTTAAAGAATAAATTGCACTGCTACAAACGGTATTTCTCGTGTTCAGTTTTATATTTGCCTTTGTCTGTGCTATTTTCCGTTTGAGCTCACAGACAGAATATCCACGATCCGCGGAAAATCATGTTTGTATCATACGCCTGGAATGTGTCGTTATTACATCTTTATTTATTTGTCTACAACGTCGTCATTTGTTAATTAACCGCAATGTGGGAGAACTCAACTCGTGTCTTTTTCTACTGTTTCGTTACAGGAATACTGATAATTACATGTCTCGAATATTTTGTAATATATTCAGTGCCGGTACTATATGAGCAATTTTCTACGAAAACAACTAATTTCAGAATGTTAAAATCTTTTGTAATATATTCAGTGCCGGTATATATGAGCAATTTTCTACGAAAACAACTAATATCAGAATGTTAAAATCTTTGTAAGCACATAATACTTACAACTGGATAGTGAATGACAGATATACTTCAACCAGCGTATACGTCACGACCTCGTAATACGAAGTACGAACTGCAGAGTATGTTTGAATTCACTGGGTGTGCCTAAAAGGTTTGGTGAATGGTCTCATATCCTGAAACAACTTGGCGCATATGAGCAAACATTCGCATGGGTCTTCAGCGACTGGAGGAGAGCCGCGGTGGAGTGGCCGAGCGCTCTAAGGCGCCTTGCTGCGGAGGATCGAGAGAAATCTCGGGCAAAGGTATGTGTGTTGTCCGCAGCATAAGTTAGTTTAAGTAGTTTGTAAGCCTAGGGACTGATAACTGTGTCAGTTAAATCCGTTAGATTTAAAAACATTTGAACATTTGTACTGGAGGACAATCGATACACAGCATGAACCGCATGTGTCTGACCGTGTAAACAGATTGCGACCAGGTGAACGAAGACACTGTGACAGGAAGTGTCACAGTGCACTGGAGCAACATGTTAACATCACTTTCTGCTACAAATTGGAGAAGACTGCAACGGAGGCACATGGACTGTTTCTGCAGGTGTACGGGAGGGAAGCTGTGAGTAGATCGTGTGTTTATGAATGGTTTAAACGCTTCCGTGAAGGGAAGTAATCAACTGAGGATGAGTCACGTCTCATCTGCCGTGACGGTGGTGTTCAGAAGCAATGGATCCTTGTCACACATGGATATGAAATCACCAGAAGCTTCCATCTGTTTTGCTTTCTGCTCGTCTGTGAGATTGTGCAGCACAAATCGAGAACAAATCATCGCGGACGATGGTGTACACGATGGTGTGCCCAGTTCTTCCGCAGTCAATCCGAGATCTCGTGCCAGCATTTTTTGTTTCTTCTCAATCATTTATGGGGTACTGATTGTCGGTAGCCAACTTGAAATGTGGTTCATCCTCAAGAGTTTTCTTCCCTTCACAGAAGCGTTAAATCATCCATGAACACATTCTGCTCACGGCTTCCCTCGCATACACCTGCACCAACATTCCATGTGTCTCCATTGCAGTCTTCTCCAATTTGTAGCAGAACTTGATGTGTACACATTGCTCCATAGTGCTGTGACACTTCATTTCACACTGACTACGTTCAACTTGTTGCAGCCTGTTTACACAGCCAACTACATACAGCACATGCCGTGTATCGATTCTCCTCAAGTCTCTGAATACTCATGCGCAAGCATAAGTTGTCGTCCAGCTATGACACCACTTACCGAACTTTTTTAGACACACAATATATGTAATTTTTCACAGATGGCAGGGAGGAGGAGATAGAGGGAGGGGGTGACATTTTCAGAGACAGGGCAGGAGAAGATGTGCTGAGGAGCAAGGGAACATGGAGGAACCGCCAAGGAAGGGAAACAACTGAGCAAGATCCACGGTTCATCTTCCGTGACCATGGTGTACAGAAGGAATGGCTCCTTGTCACACATGGAAATGAAATCACCACAGGCTTCCAACCATTTCGCTTTCTGCTCGACTGTGAGCATGTGCAGCACAAATCAAGAGCAGATCTAAACCATCACGGACGATGGTGTGCAACACATCCTTGATAATGCCCAGTTCTTCCGCGATCAATCCTAGATCTCGTGCCAGCATTTGTGGCAATTTCTCGATAATTTCTGGAGTTCTGGTTGTCGATCGCCAACTTCAACGTGGCTCATCCTCAATTGTTGCTTTCCCTTCAAAAATGTTCAAATTTTTGTAAAGCTTAAGGGACTTAACTGTGGGGTCATCAGTCCCTAAACTTACAAACTACTTATGAACTAACTTATACTAAAGACAACACAAACATGCATGCCCGAGGGAGGATTCGAACCCCCGACGCGGGAGGCCGCGCGATCCGCAACGTGGCGCTCCTGACCGCTCGGCTACTCATCACTGTGTAGACCATCGTCCGCGATGATTTGGGTAAGCGGAAGATCTGCTCTCGATTTGTGCTGCACAATCTCACAGACGAGCAGAAAGCAAAACAGATGGAAGCATATCCATGTGCGACAAGGATCCATTGCTTCTGAACGCCACCGTCACGGGAGATGAGACGCGGCCAGTCTAACATTTACAGTCACGACACTCACTGCTGTAAAAGTTGTTACCAACTGACAGTTGCTGCGACACTAGCGCTTCTAGCGGTGGGCAAGCTGCCGAAGTAGTGTAGTTTGTTTATAATCGCTTTTGTAAGGAATTAACGAAATACTTATCACATTTCTGCGTTACAAGCATTATTAAAATATCGAGATACAAACACAATACGAAAATTAATATAAAAACAGCCCCATTTAAATGATTCAGTGTTATAAAGAACAACTCTGTCATGAACAAATTCTTACGAATATATGTATATTTGCAGCTTATCCCTCTGAAAGTAAGTTGGATATAAACATAATGGTATAATACATTTCTATTATGGTCTGTTCTTACTATGACAGCCAGTTTTTGACGTGTATCAATTCCGTACGGAGTCTAATTATTGTCACATTTTTACACGTCACTCGTCTTTCTTATATGTTCATATTCTTTTAAGTGTAATTACTTTAGCTTTAAAAAATCAGTGTTTTGATTATTCTTGCCATTTGTGGTTCAGGTGTAGCAACAATTGTGGAATTGGGGTCTTCTTTGTTGGAAAACAGTTTGGTTGCTTTTATAGTTATATTGCAATGTTTGTGACGGTTTTCCTTCAGCTACAGCTGTGATGGTTGATTATGTTAAATACCGTATTTATGGCATTCTATATATGTTTCCCACAACGATTTTACTGGAATTTTAATGAAGAACACTTAACGTTCCTGCGTAGAAATTGACGTCTCTCTGCTAAAGGGCATGTCTCCTGGTGTTTCCCAGGCATTTTTATTTTTAATAGAAAATCATGTCCTGTAATATACCGTTTCGTACCTTATGAGGGCTCTTATGAAACCTAAGAAAGAGAAATGGGGAGCTATTTTTAAATTATTACCTATTTATAAGGCACTACATACGTTCCCTAATGTAAAAAAAGTATGCTGAAGTCAATCTAAACGATACTATTCGAACTCATCAACTATCGTATTCAGAAACGCAGCTTGCCGGCCGCTTGGAGCGCTGCTATCGCAGCGTATAACAAAAAATTGTGCGTGTGTCGTGACTGTATTTGTTACTGTGACGTGGCTCTTACTCAGTTGTTTCCTTCCCTTCACGGAAGCGTTCTAACCATTCGTAAACACACGATCTACTCACAGCTTCCCTCCCGCACACCTGCAGAAACATTCTACGTGTTGCCGTTGCAGTCTTCCCCAGTAAAAAAAAAAAAAAAAAAAAAAAAAAAAAAAAAAAAAAAAAAAAAAAAAAAAAAAAAAACACCTTATTCTTTTCATTCTCCACTCCGAGGAGTGGAGAGGGCTGTTTGAGATCCGGCCCATAAAGAGTCACGGTTCTATTCAGCCAATTATCAGACAAGCTGATAGTGGGGCAAAGGGGGAATCCCAAACCAAGGGAAACCTCCCGAAAACCTTGGTCGGAACCGGGGATTGGGACCAATTTAATTTATCTCCGGGACTTGCCCCGGACTAAAAATGGATTATCGAGAGAACACGAGTGTACTCACGACAATCAAGGATCGGGCGCTCGAGTTACTCTCGTAATCTCGTAGAGATCAGCTCGACCAACAGTTGTCAAGCATCCCCCTACAGGAACCGCACCCGTGGGCACGGTATCCTGTGCGTCCGAGACGGGAGTCTTACCCAGTTGGTAGCATAGCTTTACGTTTACTCGCTGCTTCATTCCACTGCGAGTCTTCCTCTGACCATAATTACGGTCAAATGGTGGGCGCCTGGTTACACAGCCAACTACATGCCAACTACATGCCAACTACATGCAGTTTCTATAGACCCATGGGTAAGCAATCACCCATGCGCCAAGTTGGCGTCCAGACATGACACCACTCACGGAACATTTTTAGACAAACAACATGTGTAATTTTTGATAGATGGCGGACAGGAGGATGTATAGGGGAGGGGGGGGGGGATTTACAGAGACAGGGCAGGAAGATGTTCAAATGTTTGTAAATATATCGGACCAAACTGCGTGGTCATCAGTCCGTAGCTTACAAACTACTTAAACCTAGGTAAACTAACCTAAGGACAACACACACACCCATGCCCCAGGGAGGACTCGAACCTCCACGGCGAGCAACAGAGCGCTCCGCAGCGAGACGCTTTAGACCGCTCAGCTACTCCATCGCGGCAGGGCAGGAAGAGAAAGGGAGGTGGAGCAGGTGGACATGGAGGACGATGGGGGTTATGAAAACCGATTATCGCACATGTGAAAGATCATCACTTCACAAAGGCTCGACTGACTTTGTTTTGTGCTAGTAATCGCCACGATAAGGTTTATATGAAAGAACAGTTTTTGAAAATCCAGTGATATTTTCGATGGTATTTTTGTATGAAAATACCAATAAAGTAAATGTGACTATACGTTCAACAGTGCCACTGTTTTCATGAAAAAAAGTGTAGTTCGTTGGTTCTGCGATCACATGCTTCCATAACAATAGCAGAATCTGCGTTGCATACTGATATTTTCAGCACAAAAATACAATTGGAAGCGATAGTTCAGTGTGTTTCTGGTGGCGATCATATCTTTGATAAATTGCAAAAATTGATGTCGTTTCGCGGTAATTTGGTGTGTTGTAAACATTTCCGTTCGTTGGTTTATTTATTTACTTAGAATAAAAAATGAAACTTATTGAAGCATCAGTTAGCGTACGGGCAACACAACAATAACTTCCGCGTGGAATAATGATATTTATCGAAGAATAACACAATTGAAAACGACATTTTAGTGTGTTAAATGCACTAGTTTACCCGAGTTAACTGGGTTAAATGCGTGGAGGTAGAAAGAGGGGAGATGGCATGGCGTCACAAACTTGAAGTTGACAAATCTAGTTTGTTCAAAACATTAGTTTTCTGCTTAGCTGCTGTGTTGAGCTGTCGAAGATTTGCAATTGATAATGCCTTTGTGCGTTGTTTATGGTTGTACTAACCGTTTCGACAGCACTAATGTTGGAGGGAATCACGTTCCATTCTGGTCTGAGTCTTTTGAACAAACAAATATGGCTGCCAACCGGCTTCAAGCAGAAGTACAGCAGACGCCCATAGTGGCATCTCCCGTCCTTTTACGTCCACAATGGTTAACCATGTTTATCATATCTTTGGAGCATCACAAAGATAGAATTGATATCAGTTCAAAGCAGTGATCTCTACCAACCCTAGGCTGAAAAAGTGAAACATCTCTCCGCCATTTTAATAAGTCTTGGAGAAGTGTTCATATTGTAATGCTGATGTTTTATGTCACTTGAAACAGGAATATAACGTCCGGCAGTTTAGCCATAATCTAAAGACTGAAAATTAGCGGTAAAATTAAATTTTCATATATCTTATGCTGAATATTTAACAGTACTTATTCAAGAAAGTATATTGTTTGAAAATACACACTTTGTACTGACTGTCACTTCAATGCATTAACTGTAAGAGAGCCGACTTAATGCATAGTATTAAGGGATAAATAGCATTCCACAACTGAGCAAGATGGCGGACAGGCTTCAACTGACGTAAGTGCTCGGCATAAATAACGGTATCTCCCTTTATTTTAACCTCCTTGATCTGTATAGAATCTAGATGTATAACTCTAGAGTCTGAGCACACAATTGCAACGTACCTGCCAAGGAGGTTAGAATAAACCGAGGCCAACAAGAAAGACAGGCCGTGGCGCACATGTCATGTCACGTGGTCAAGTGAGGCCTGAGCAGGAACGATCGCTAGCGGATTGATCGGCCGCTATGAGACAGTGGGCTGTGCCCCAGCGGCCGGCCAGTCAGGTAACGATCTCGCCGGCTCAGGCCTCACTTGATCACGTGATGTGACGTGCGCGCCGCGGCCTGTCTTTCTCATTCGCCTCGTACTGAAATAAGTGTAGTACAGTGATATAATTACGCCTATAACCTTTGTGGGAAAATACAGAAATGTGCCAAATTTGGTCATCGATCAAAACAAATATGTCTTTTCTATCGTCAGATTCAGCAAGCAGGAAAACGTCACGTAGATGATTGACCAACTCCAGTGGCAGGTGCTACATGAAGCCCTTAAAATGGCCCTGAGTCTACTAAACTCCCTGTGATCCATCCTGGTAAAATCATTCAATGTATTCTTTCCCTAAGTGAAAGGGATCTATTTATTTTCACAAATTTACGAACAAATATAATAACTATGAGACTATTGTTTTCTGTTACAAAATACCCGCTTCACAGTCATATTGCACCTAAATCTTCGCTTTGATGGTTAAATGGGGCACTGAGATTAAACTAAGTAGCTCAAACATATCCTTGGATGAGGTATATACAACTACACATGAGTTTTTATAGAAATGTTATTAAACTTCACCATATACTCTGATTTACAAAAGCCTCATAATAGTTACATGAATGTTCCTCTGCTATTTTTCAAATTTTTCACTTCTGCATTTGTGTTCAATGATAATTAAGAATGAATATTATTAAGAAATATTATTACTGAAATTAATGAGAATTATTATTATTATTCAGAAGTAATATTAGTAGAAAAATTACATTGTATCTAGTGTAAGTCCAAACTTTTCTGGTCCCCTGTGCCCCCCTGCCCCCCCCCCCCTCCTCGTGCTGGTCTGTCTACAGCTTATCGATGTTTGGTGCTGGGAGTGGCAATTATTCTCAATATAAGAAAATGTAACGTATTGTGAATGGATAGAAAGACCTTTATTAGATGATTACACAATTCAACAACAATCACTGAAAGGAGTCACTTTCGTAAAATATCTAGGAGAATGCGAACAGACTCATTTAAAGTGAAACGATAACCTAAAATTATTCGTTAGGCAGATGCCACACAGAAAAATTGGAAGAATACTCAGGCAGTGTATCCATTAACAAAGTAGGTTACAATACAACTAGTTAGACCAATACTTTAATATTACTCGCAATTATGGGACCCGAACCAGGAGGGATTGACACAAGAAGGAAGGACGGGAGCTTGGAGTTTAATTTCCCGTCGACAGCGTGGTCATTAGAGACGGATTGACAAGAGTCAGAAGAGATCCAGAGGAGAGCAAGCACGAAAACGTCACATAGATTATTGATCAACTCTAGCGGCAATTGCTACAAGAGAGGCGTTCTGTATTGCGGTATGAGCTACTGACAAAGTTCTCCTGCAGATATCTCGCGGAAGGACCATGAACATAAAATTAGAGAGATTAGGGCCGCACAGATTCTTATCGGCAATAATTTCTTCCGCGAACCATACGTGACAGGACAGGAAAAAGAAAGTGATTCAGGTAAAAGAAAAGTACCCACCACCATACATCGTAAGGTGGGCTGGGAAGTGTCGATCTTTATGTGAATGTCCGTGCTAGTCTTTCTTGTGCGAACGACTTTATCCATGTGTAGCTACCACCACCTAAACCCATCCGTAGATTAAAGATTACCTTACATAGCGAAAATGATGCAAAAATTGAATGACTGTATGTACAATGTACATTGTACATGTGGCGTCTGTTCCGAAAGAATAGACGTCACTTCTGATTCTGCTGGGAATGTCTGTCTGACGGGAGGCGTGCTTAGATAGACTTTGCAGGTGCGGTGATCACTGTGTCCCCAGTGGTGTAGTGGCCAGCGCAACTGCCTAGAAAGCTGACGACCAGGTTTCGAATCCCGGCTGGGTGCACATTTTTAGCTTTGCCCATTCGCAGTTGATGTCATATATTCTGTGAATATGAATTTAATGACTGTGTGTCTGTTTATTGTGCCTCTTATGTACATAAGTAAACTGTAAATATCTGATATATTGATTTCCCGTCGATGGTTGAAAAATAAAGGACACTGCACTACAGTCCAACTTTATACACTTCACATTCCTATGTTACACTACCTCTTGAAAGAAAAGGGAAAATAAAGGCCGGCCGCGGTGGCCGAGGTGACTGAGGCGCTGCAGTCACGGTCAGCACGGGCACTACGGTCGGGGGTTCGAATCCCCCCTCGGGCATGGATATTTGTGCCGTCCTAGTTCGTAAGTAGTTCATAAGTAGTTTGTAAGTTTAGGGACTGATGACCCCGTAGTTAAGTCCAATAAGCTTTACAAACATTTGAACATTGGGAAAATAAAGTCGCCCATTGAACATGATGCATTAAATAATCGTGTGAAAAAATTGTAGTAACGGGTTAATTATTAATTAAGATAGCAGTAATCTCATCTCGTAATTTCCTACCCCATTTCATCTGTTCACGTAATAAAGGCACACTTCAACCTGTTAACTGTGATGAAAATTTATTCTCTCTCTACAAATGGATCCCCTCCCTCCTAGACGATCACACGTATGCACTATCAAAAATGGCTTGCGGTGTACAGGTGAAGCTGCAGATGTACGACTTACTCAGAGAGAAGACAGGTGCAGACTGTCTCTCGGCGTCAGAAAGAGGACTTCGCTCGATCCACAAAGTTAAAGACGTCACTGAAATTATAGAAGTGAAGAAGCAGCACGCGTGAACTGTATCAACAAATTAATCCGTGATTAGGACTTATCTGGCGATAAAATTCCAGCTGTCGACAGCTGCATCTCCAACATGTAGGCGTCACAATTACCAATGATGATTAAGTTCTTCACAGTACTTAAGGTCATTTTAAATTCCTCTACTTTCAGTAACAGTAAAGCTCTAAAGGTGGGTTTGAAGACCACAGTTTTGTACGTGAATTTATACCTCTAAATCATATCATTTTAAGTTTTACTGATACCATTACCTGACAATGCAGGGAGAAGGCGATCTAATTGAGTTAAACAACGACTCCCGAACGGAAATGTACGCAGTATCGCTTATTTGAAGACATTCACTTTCTGACTAATGGTATCGATGAACTAAGTCATCTTCAGATAAATATTGTCTAAAAAATATTGGTCATTCGCTTTCGTATGTTTTGAGTAACATTAAAAAGTTCATGTGAAAACATTACACGAAGTCATGAATGAAAATTAAAATAAAATTTTTCTACGTGACGAATGAAGGTGAACAGTACGTATTATTCTAAATTCATGTTTCTGTGGTAACCAACACTTTCTTTGTACCGTAAGTGATAAACTACAGGAGAATTATACCATAGGACTTTCGAGTGCAAATAAATGTAATGTCAGAAGGTTGATTCGTTTGTATTCAAAACTAGTAACTATGAGAAGAACGAAAGTAGTTGAACTTCAAGCAGCTTAGTTTTTTGACTCAATATGTGCACCCATAAATTCCAAGGGTGCTGCGCCTTTTACTGACTATCGCTGTTATATAAATGAATTGCTGTTCGTTAGTCTCGCTAAAACTCGAGAACGGCTGAACCGATTTGGCTAATTTTAGCCTTGAAATATTCGTGAAGTCCAGGGAAGGTTTAAAGGGTGATAAAATATGGAAAAGTTGTCCGGAAAAAGAGGAGAATCGGGAGAAACTGAAACAGCATTTTCCAGTGAGCTATCAATACCGTTCGTTCCGTTGCAATAAAATTTTGTACATTTCACGTTGAAAGCAAGAAGAAGGTTCTTATCAAATAAAAATTTGGAAAAGTCGCCCGAAAAATTTAGGAAAATCCGAAAGCGATTTTTTTCTATGTATAAAAGTCAATTGCCACATGGTTGTAAGAGCATCACTTCAGTACGGCAGTCGCCCGACGGAGAGGGGTAATTCTGTTTTAGTTTTGTTCATTATGGTCTTGGAAAAGCTTTCAGTAAAAAAAAAAAAAAAAAAAAAAAAAAAAAAAAAAAAAAAAAAAAAACAGCAAAACGGGACAGTTAAAAAGGAAACTTGCAAAATTCGAACCAAGCTCCTTTTTCAATGTGATTCTAAGTGGACTCAACACTATACGTTGAGAAGCGTTCATCCGATTGCGATAAAATTTTGATCATTTGACGTTCAAAGAAAGATTAACGTTCTTATGAACTAAAAATTTGGGAAAGTTAAGCGGAAAATTTGAATATTCGCGAGAAACTAAAAGCGCTTTTTTCAATGGGATATCAATATCATTCGTCTGCCTGCCATAAAATTTTGCATATCTGACGTTCAAAGCAAGAGTAACGTTCTTATGAAATAAAAATTTATAAAAGCTTACCGGAACATTGGAAAATAAAAAAAAATAGATTTTTCAATGACATATCAATACCATTCATCTGATTGCGATAAAATTTTGCACATTCGCCGTTCAAAGCGAGAAGAAGGTTTGAGTGAAGTAAAAGTATGGAATACTTGGCCAGTAAATAGAAAAAAATGTGGAAAACTGAAAGAGCTCTTTTCTTTGGGATATCAATATCATTCGTACGATTGCGATAAAATTTTGCACATTTGACGTTCAAAGAAAGAGTACATACACACTTCTGTTATATTCATAGAAGTTTCGGGTATGCAGCCGGTCGTCGTCTAAAACATCACACGATATTTCGGCCAGACACCTGCTAGCCATCCTCAGGTGAGTCGATGAAGACTGAAGAGTGCGTCCAGCGTTCCACTATATATAGAAAACTTGGCGGTTACAGCGCATGCGTCAAAACATAAACAGACAGGCCACACTGCCGGACGGCAGCGCCCTCGCTGGTGGAGCCGCGGAGTTCAGCTGTCCTCTGCACTGCCACTGCCGCTCACAGCCGACGTCGGCGCTCTCTGTAGTCTTCGATCTGAGCAAATTTTAGTAATGACGGGATTCCACGCTTTGTCAAGTTGGTAGCCACTATCCCGATTCATCAAATTTTCCGCTACACGTATTTCCACAGATTCTTTGATAATGGAGTCCCAAAAAGATGTTGCTGTTGTCAAAATTACCGTTTTATCATACTCCATAGAGTGTCCGGTGGAAATGCAATGTTCAGCAATAGCAGACTTGCTTGGCTGTAAAAGGCGTGTGTTGCGTTTGTGTTCACTGCAACGTTCTTCAACAGTGCGCGTAGTCTGGCCTATATAAGCCATACCACATTGGCAGGGAACTTTGTAGACACCAGCCTTACGTAACAACAAGTCATCCTTGACCGAACCCAGCAAGTCTGAAATTTTGGATGGTGGGCGGAAAATTACTTTCACTTGAAAAT
This sequence comes from Locusta migratoria, assembly GCA_026315105.1. Lineage (NCBI taxonomy): Eukaryota > Metazoa > Arthropoda > Insecta > Orthoptera > Acrididae > Locusta > Locusta migratoria. The sequence continues at coordinate 704,853,839 of CM048745.1, read as the reverse complement.
TATGGAGAATTCTTGCTATTTTAAAAGAAATATTGCCCACAAGCGGAAGAAAAGCTAGGGATTTGCCGGTGTACCCTCCTCGTTCTCCACTTTCTTGTTCTTCTTTCTAAGTGAGAGTGCCTTACTTATTTGCTGGTTAGAATATCCGTTGTCTCGAAACACTTGCTGGAGGTGAGCCAGCTCTTGTGGCAGACTATCAGCGTCTGAGATTGTATGGGCTCTGTGAACAAGTGTTTTAAGGACACTGCTGGTTTGCGATGGATGGTGACAACTTGAAGCCTGTAAATATAAATCAGTATGAGTTGGCTTCCGATAAACTGAGTGTCCCAAAGAGCCATCATCCTTCCTTTTAACTAAAACATCCAAAAAAGGTAAGCATCCATCCTGCTCCACCTCCATAGTGAACCGGATGATATCATGAAGGGAGTTGAGATGATGTAAAAACTTCTTTAAATTATCCTCCCCATGAGGCCACACAATGAAAGTGTCATCCACATACCTCCAAAACACCGTAGGTTTAAGGGGTGCTGATTCAAGGGCTCGTTCCTCGAAGTCCTCCATAAAAAAGTTAGCCACCATGGGAGACAGAGGGCTACCCATGGCGGCACCGTCAGTTTGCTCAAAGTATTCTTTGTTAAAAATAAAATAGGTCGAGGAAAGAACATGCTGAAAGAGAGCAGTGACATCAGCTTGAAAATTTTTACCAATTAGTTTCAAAGAATCTGTGAGAGGAACCTTTGTAAAAAGAGATACCACATCGAAGCTGACTAAAAGATCAGAGCTACTAAGACGAAGAGCCCCCAGTCTATTGATAAAATCTGCAGAATTCCTTATATGGTGCGAGCATTTGCCCACCAATGGTCTGAGTAAGGAAGCAAGATGTTTTGCTAAGTCATCTGTGGGGGCACCAATATTGCTAACTATGGGGCGCAAAGGCAAATTTTCCTTATGAACCTTAGGAAGGCCATACAATCTTGGTGGTACAGAGCCATGTGGTCTTAATCTCTTGATTGTAACTTGAGGTAATGAGGAAGCGTTTAAAAGAGAAATAGTCTTCCGTTGCACCCTTCCTGTAGGATCATCATCCAACTTCCTGTAGGCAGAATCATTTAATAGCCCGTACATCTTATCTACGTACACAGCACGAGGTAGTAAAACTGTTGCATTACCTTTGTCAGACTTCAAAATCACAGTATCAGGATCCTCTCTCAGATTTCGTAGTGCAGCCCTTTCTCCGGAGGTTAAATTACTGCGTTGTGGAGGAGCTTTCATCAGAGCACGGCTGGTCTCTCTTCTTATTTCTTCTGCAGCATCCGTCGGAAGGCGTCGTACGGCTTCTTCAACCCCACTCACAAAACTTATTAAAGGAAGTGCTTTGGGTGTAGGTGCAAAATTTAGTCCTTTACCTAAAACAGATAACGTCACATCGTCCAAGCTTTTCTCCGTAAAATTAATAAAGGAACGTCGGGTAGTTACCTCCTGTGGTAACACCTTTTGAGTCAATAGACGATCAAATTTTGATTTTTGCCGCGACGTAGCATCATACATCATCTCAACTCCCTTCATGATAGCATCCGGTTCACTATGGAGGTGGAGCAGGATGGATGCTTACCTTTTTTGGATGTTTTAGTTAAAAGGAAGGATAATGGCTCTTTGGGACACTCAGTTTATCGGAAGCCAACTCATACTGATTTATATTTACAGGCTTCAAGTTGTCACCATCCATCGCAAACCAGCAGTGTCCTTAAAACACTTGTTCACAGAGCCCATACAATCTCAGACGCTGATAGTCTGCCACAAGAGCTGGCTCACCTCCAGCAAGTGTTTCGAGACAACGGATATTCTAACCAGCAAATAAGTAAGGCACTCTCACTTAGAAAGAAGAACAAGAACGTGGAGAACGAGGAGGGTACACCGGCAAATCCCTCGCTTTTCTTCCGCTTGTGGGCAATATTTCTTTTAAAATAGCAAGAATTCTCCATAATTTTCAAGTGAAAGTAATTTTCCGCCCACCATCCAAAATTTCAGACTTGCTGGGTTCGGTCAAGGATGACTTGTTGTTACGTAAGGCTGGTGTCTACAAAGTTCCCTGCCAATGTGGTATGGCTTATATAGGCCAGACTACGCGCACTGTTGAAGAACGTTGCAGTGAACACAAACGCAACACACGCCTTTTACAGCCAAGCAAGTCTGCTATTGCTGAACATTGCATTTCCACCGGACACTCTATGGAGTATGATAAAACGGTAATTTTGACAACAGCAACATCTTTTTGGGACTCCATTATCAAAGAATCTGTGGAAATACGTGTAGCGGAAAATTTGATGAATCGGGATAGTGGCTACCAACTTGACAAAGCGTGGAATCCCGTCATTACTAAAATTTGCTCAGATCGAAGACGACAGAGAGCGCCGACGTCGGCTGTGAGTGGCAGTGGCAGTGCAGAGGACAGCTGAACTCCGCGGCTCCACCAGCGAGGGCGCTGCCGTCCGGCAGTGTGGCCTGTCTGTTTATGTTTTGACGCATGCGCTGTAACCGCCAAGTTTTCTATATATAGTGGAACGCTGGACGCACTCTTCAGTCTTCATCGACTCACCTGAGGATGGCTAGCAGGTGTCTGGCCGAAATATCGTGTGATGTTTTAGACGACGACCGGCTGCATTCCCGAAACTTCTATGAATATTCGATCCGCCGGGAGAATTTTGAAGTTCACACTTCTGTTGTTCTGCGTTCTATCCACTTTTTACAAAAAGGACAATGTATTTTTAAAAGTTAATTATAACGTCTGAAAAATTCCAGAGTAATTATTGTTCGATAATTCGCTTTGTATACTTTAAATAAATAAAAAAAAAATTCTTGAATTACACACTTTCTAAAATACATATTTCATCACAATAGATTCAGTGGTTTATGTAATGATATATAGCCAAATCGGTTCAGCCGTTCTCGAGTTCTAGCGAGACTAAGAACAGCAATTCATTTTTATCTTTGAGGGTTCATATACGGGTTCAGGTTGTGTAAAGCGAACTTTACTCTTCCAAAGTATATTTCTGAACCTAATCAACACAAAAACCAAGTCATTATTTTACATGTTTTAATTATAAATTTTACTCGAAATTTTTCTATATTTTATCACCGTTTAACCTTCCCTGAACTTCCGCGAATGTGACATGAACATTATCCTGAACATGTGTGCGTGATTTGCCCACTCTTTCCGCCCACTATCGTGCCGATACTTAGACTATCTGATAATGCCTGTATAAAGCTGCTGAGTCTAAAATACATATGATTCAAATTAAGAGGTAAGTGATACGAAGTTCACCGAGTCATCTAATCTAATATATAAAGCAGAGTGTCCGTATGTTTGTTTGTGTGTACATGTTGCATACAAATCTACAATTTTGTTCCAATCTTTATGAAATTTTGTACACGTAAGCTTCAGTCCATGAGGACGGTCGCCGTAAGTGTAAAGGTGCGTCCACACTACTCGTGCTCGGCATACTTGTTCTCGTCATTCTCCTCTGTCAGGAGGCTCGTCAAACTTGTCTGACTTGTGCTCGTGCGTATCGACAACAGCCGGAGCCAGACAAGCCAATACTCTCGGACGGCTTGCAAAGCCTGTTTCGCGGCGAGCCCTCGGAGATTACCTACGTCCACATTACTCGTAAGGCTCCCAAGTCTCACTAGCACACGAGTAGTGTGGACGCGCCTTACGAATCACGTACGATGCAATTTCAGCAGATATGACGTCATAAATAATGAGATGCGCGAAAAACTGCTGCATTTAGCGACAATGCTGCTCATTTTCTCCTAAACCACTGGACCGATTTCAACCCAATTTGGTACACACATTTCTCACGTGATATAAAAATTTCTGTAGGAGTAAGAACCACATACGACACGTGGTTCAGAAGATATGACGTCATAAGAATAGGAATCGCAAAAAGCTGCCACATAAAGCGGCGTGACTTTATAAATACGCTATATGGGAATAGAGTACTTAGCGACTTGCAACAAACTTTAAAAATAATTTCAAACCTTTATTAATCTTTTTCTCGCTGACAATCATAGCAAAATGATGAAAGGAAAAAAGTTTATCGCTTACCACTTTTCCGCTGTTCATTGTCAAATTGCGGCTTTCGGTATGACGGTGCAATTTATAATTTGTACACTACAAATTGTAGCCATAGGAAATTTTTCAGACCGTATACACAAATAGAGTTGAATGTACCTTCTAAATTGTTGTCAATGTACGACACGTAGCGCATGTGATATGAGCACATAAACGGCAACGTTCCGCTGTTCATGGACTAAAACTACGGAATGCGGTATGACGTTATAATTTTTTACTTTCTACTCAACAAATTGTAGCCTCAGGAAATTTTACAGACAGTATACACTCATAAAGTAGAGATGACAGTACGACACGTAGTTCATGAGATATGAGCACATAAACAGTAGCGTTCATGGGAAACTGCCCCATCGAGCACCAGGTTTTGATCTATTACTTCTTTCAAAAAGAATGTTAAAATGTTTGTAAATCTATCGGATCAAACTGCGTGGTCATCAGTCCGTAGCTTACAAACTACTTAAACTAAGTTAAACTAACCTAAGGACAAACACACACACCCATGTCCCAGGGAGGACTCGAACCTCCGCAGCGAGGCGCCTTAGACCGCTCGGCTACTCCACCGCGGCATTACTTCTTTACTACTAATTTTATTCCCAAGTGATTTTACAGACCTACAGTCCTTATACAAATAAATATATACTTGAAAAATGCCAGGAATAAATTAATAAATACTCGGGCAACGCCGGGTTTTCAGCTAGTATTACACAGGTATGTCTGTAGACGCAAAGCCTGCAGGATCAAAAATGGTGTCTGTACTCTCCGAAAGAACAGACGGCACATAAATAGGTATAAATCTATTTGTTGTTTAGACAAAACTGGTAAAACAATAATGCAGAAAGATCGAATTTTACTTCATGAATGTTAAGTGGAAAGTCATTCAGATGTATCAGGGAAACTGGATCCTTTAGGACTCTCTTCTTCGTGATTTCTCCGCAAGATGGTGCTGATTGTTACGCGATAGGATTTTGTTAAGGGTCCGAATCGAATATATACATAAAAATTCATGTTTGTTTATTTGTATGTTTTTCGTATTTGATCCGATTACTATGTTTGTTCAAATGTTTGTATAGTCTATGGGACTTAACTACGGGGTCATCAACTTACAAACTACTTAAGAACTACTTACAAACTAGGACGGCACAAATATCCATGCTCGAGGGGGGATTCGAACCCCCGACCGATTACTATGAAACTTTGTCAACATGTTGTTTGCACTTTCGCGAAGGTTATAGGCATAAGTATATATAACTGATTTGGAAAAGGGAGAAATTTCATTTAAATAATAATAAGTTGAGATACACATTTAATTTTGGAGCTGTCCACTCATCAATGAGTGGAAACAGGAAGAAAAAACCAGTAATAATACGGAAAATACAGTCTAAGTATGTAATTAGTGGAACAGAGGTGATGTTCAAATTGGACCAAATGGATGTGCTCATTAGTCCCTGTACTTACAAACTACTTAAACTAAGTGATTCCTTAATTTCTCCCGGCGTTTGGCGTATTTAAAAAACTTATGGGTTTGCAGCCAGGTATGACAGTCGGCGTCGGCCGATGTTTCGAGTAGAGTACAACCTGCAGAAAACCTACATCCCTTTTCATCAAGTTATCGGCTAGTTTTATTTCAATCGCTTCCTTGATAGCACAATCCCAGTAGCTGGGATTTCCGCTTTGTTGTATTACAGTAGGTGACTTGTGTCCAAGCAGTGTTCGGCAACGGCAGACTTGTTAGGGTGTTGCCAACGTGCGTGACGTTTATGCTCAATAAATCTTTCCTCTAGTGTCCTAATCGATTGATCAATATATATCCTGCCACAGCTGCATGGGATACGGTAGACACCGGCCTTGCACAAATCCAACTCATCTTTAACGGACCTTAACAGCCACTTAATATTAGAAGGTGGACGAAACACACAGTTGGCATCATATTTACGTAAAATGCGGCCAATCTTTTTAGAAATTCTGCCAACATATGGCAGAAAGGCCATTGCCTTGAGAGCCATCTTTGTGCTATTGTCTCTAGCCCGCTGCACATTTGGTTCATAGCGTTGCCCTTCACTATAACCATTATGACGAAAAGTGGCCTCCAGATGGGACAGCTCGGTAGACAAACTTTACGGGTCTGTGACGACGTGCGCCCTTTGCACTAAGGTGCGTGGAACCCCTTTACGTTGAGTTGGGTGGTGACAACTATCAGCCTACAGATACAAATCTGTGTGAGTTGGCTTCGTATAAACAGCATGTCCCAACGTACCATCTAGCTTCCTCCTAACATCAAGGAAGGGAAGGCAGCCATTCTTGCTACCTCCATGGTTAAACGGATGTTAGGGTGGATTGGATTTGGATGTTCCATGACATACCATGAGGCCAAATAACAAACGTGTCGTCTACATATCGGAAAAAACAGGCAGGTTTCAACGCAGCTGACTTCAATGCACGTTCTTAAAATTCCTCCATGAATAAATTAATAATGATAGGTGCCATGTGCATTTGAATAATTCCGTGATTTTAGTCAGTTTTTATGTGTTTTCTCTCTTTACTCGCGTTCCTCTGTCTGATTCGTTTCAGTTAATTGAGGCTAGGTTGGATACTGAATTAACGAATTTATTTCGACATGTCTTGACCTCCACCTACTTCTTATTTAATGACCAGTACTATTAACAGATAGATGGGGTTACGATGGTGCCTTGTCATCCGTATTTCTTCTCTTCTCGTCATCACGAGAAACAGGTGACAGAGGAACGCGAGTAAAGAGAGAAAACACATCAAAACTGACTAAAATAACGGAGTTATTTAGATGCACTTCCTCCAATTGACGAAATCTGCAGATTTCTACTAGGACTCGAACCTGGGACCTTTGCCTTTCGCGGGCAACATCTCTAGCGACTGAGCTATCCCGACACTACTCACGATGCCGCCTCATAACTTTACTTCCGCCAGTACCTCGCCTCCTACTTTCCAATCTTCATTGAAGTTCTCCTGCGCTTGCCCGCAAAAGGCAAAAGACCCAGGTTCGAGTCCCGCTTCCGGCACACAATTTTAATCTGCCAGGAAGTTTCATATCAGCGCACACTCCGTTGCAGAGTGAAAGTTTCATTCTAGATTTCTTCTACATCTACTTAAATGTTCTGCAAGTCACACTGAAGTGCGTGGCAGAGGGTTCTTCGAACCGCTTTTGTGATGTTTCTCTACACTTCCATTCTGTAATAGCTCGCGGAAAAAAAGAACACCTAAATATTTCCGTTTTCGATCTGATTTCTCTTATTTTATTTTGATGATCATGTCTTTCTATGTAGCTGGGTGCTAACAAAATATGTTCGCATTTGGATTTACACTGCAACTCGTGCCTCATATCCTCTATATCGCGAGAACACAAAACGAACTGCCCTTATCTTACTTTCTCTAAATCGTCTGTCGGTCTCACTACGTCGGGAGCCCACAATGCGCTACATTACCCCAAAATAGGAAAAACAAGTGTGGTGTAGGCAGTTTCTTTAGAAGAACTGTTGCACCTTCTAAATGTTCTGCCAGTGAAACGTAGACTTCGGGTCGCTTTCCCTATAATATTTTCTACGTGTTCTTTCCAATTTAAGTTGCTCGTAATTGTTACTGCTAGATATTTGGTTGAATTGACGGGCTGTAGAGTTGACTGATTTATCGTGTAAATAAAGTTTAATGGATTTATTTTAGTGGTCACATGGATGACGTCACACTTCTCATTATTAAGGGTCAATTGCCGTTTTTGCACCATGCTGATATGTTATCTAAATCATTTTGCAGCTGCTTTTCTTCTTAATGTGATGCTAACAATGTGCCACGATTGCGCTCGACAAACCGGCGAGGTGTTTTGCTACACTACATGTCGGAGCACCAATGTTTGACATAATGCGTCTAAGAGGACATCCTTCCTTATGAAGGAAGTATAACGTAGGAGGTACAGCACAATAAGAAGTAAGACTCTTCATAGTCTCCTGTGACCTGGAACTTTTCTTAAGGAGATTTTTAGTCTTGCTCTGAACATTTTTTGTAGGGTCAGCAGCAATTCTGAGATATACTGAATCAGAAAGTAAACAATGCATCTTTTGAACATTATCCTACTTGCTTTAAACAAGCATTTTTTGAACATAAACCTACTTGCTTTAAACAAGCATCTTTTGAACATAATCTTGCTTCTTTTTAACAGCAGTAGCAGACAAGGGAAATGCTACTGCTAAAAATAAGGCAACATTTGAAAAAATAGCTTTCATAGTCAGTGACCACACAAACACCATAATGACTTCTCTCAAAACAGAGAAAGGATTTGTCACAGAATTCTCCTCGGGTCCTCTCCTTCGCCACTGCCTCTGTCTGGTGCCGCCCTGCTGATGTACCGCCTCGTACGACCGCACGTTTCGCACTTGCCTTCCACCGGCCCTGTATACAGATGCACGTTTGATTGATTTACGAGTCAAGAACTGTTATCAAAGTATGCCTTACCTACCTGATTTAAAAACTTTCATAAACGTTCATTGATGAAAATAAATTATGAGTATACTAAATTGAATTAGCTGAGAATCTTGTTTTCATTAAACAGATCTATAAACAGCATACGGCGGGGTTTAAGTGATGAAAGATATGTGGAAAGAGCTTTAGATAAAAGTCAGTTGGCCTTCACCTAAATTCTGTCCCTTTCTCTCACTCCAACACTTCCCTCGGCGATATTGCTACCACACTCGTGCCAATGTCGTGAGATTTAACCGCGGAGCACTGCACGTGAGGGCCATAGAACTACCTGCATCGTCAGTGCGTGTAGTAAAATTTTCTGGTTACTAACCTGGCTTCTTCGTTATATCTGATGTACCCACGCAGAAGCAGTAGTATAGCAATGGGAGTTTCGCATCAACTAGATTCGGCCATCGACGATAGTGTCATCGACGCCAGACGCTCGGCCAATTGCCGGACCGCAGATCAAAGGGTGCCGCCACAGGATGATTGACAGGTTACATGAAAGTGCACTTAACACTGGTGCACTTAAGACTTCAAAGTAAGCAACACCCCCTCGCCAGACAGGCGTCACCTCCGGCAGGTCCAGACGTGTCCACCCCCAGCTGCCAGACAGGCGCCACATCCCCCCACCCCCATCCACGCACCTGGTCGGCCGACACGCCGCCCCCGACAGACGCCCAATTGCCCGACCTCCGCCTCCAGTTAATTAAATTAAACTTGCATATCAAATTAACAGCCAACTGCCTCCACCGCTCCGCCCCGAGTTCGGTACTTACGAACGTTATTATGTGCAGGTTGCAATCCGCACTTACAGTCTATTTATGTTTCCTAAATGTTCGGATTTACGCCTTACAGTCTAATTATGGGATATATGTTTGGAGTTATGCCTTAAGGGAAAAAAATGCCACAAACCGCACATCGCACATCAATTTAATTGTTACTACATATGTTTTTTTTAACAGTAAAGGGCAACTGCCTCCAGAAGTAAGCACTTGCATGAGCACAGCCCCTGCCTCCCACCCTCGCTGCCGCCCCCATCGACAGCCCTAAAGATTGCCGGCCCCACGCGACCCGATCCGGGACTCGAACCCGCGCCCCTAGAATTTTTTTTACGAAAGTTATTGGTTATAGACGTACACCGACACTGAAAGACAAAGAGGAATCAATTATTATTGCGTACAATTACCTGGAATAACACGAGAGTTTCATAAACAAATTGACCCTGCCAGCAGCCAGACCATCCACCACAGCTGCCAATTATTGTTTTTACACGTCTAGACGTGTTAAGAGTAATTTAAGTGCAGCTCAACCCCCACTGCGACCACAAACACACAGTGTTCTCTCGGCAAGCTACATAAAACATTTCTATAAACATATGCTAAATGTTTAAACAGAAATATCATAACGTTTTATTATTTTAAGTATTCTCTCTCCAAGCTCTTCGCATACACTACATGTACAACAGCCGAAAGACGTGTTTAATGATAGCGCAGGTTAGATAATAGACGGGATGTAACGGTGACGAACGCCACAAACATACGTATCCTTCTTAACAAATACTCTTTCGATGTCCAGCTGATTCAAAATCAATTCTAACTAGAGTCAAACATTTGAGACTACCCAAAAGAAAAGAAAGGTCACTTTCGGAATTCGAAAGCAAACTTAGATCCATAAGCAAAATAAATGTATAGACGATGCTTGGAACAGACGACGAATGTGTTAAAAATAGCGTGCGTTAGATAATAAACGGAATGTAACGGTAACAAACGCTACAAACTTGTATGTCAACCACTCTTTCGATAAAACAACAACAGCAGCAGCAGCAGAAGACGACATATTGTTTATACAAAAATTCCAATTTACTGGTGGAAATAGCGAAAATCGGCAATATCTAGCACAACGTCTGCATAGAAACTAATGATTTCCAACACACAAGGCATTTTACCAAACATAGCGAAAACCGCTATGTCAGTCAGCACCAGACTGTTAGGAATGCGTCTAAATATACATCTGCAAGCACCGTCAACAATCGTCCAGAACGCAGAGCGCTCTCTCGGAAGCTACATATGCTAAATGTTTAAACAAAATCTCTCAAAAACACCTAAGTTACATCTCCTAATGATCAAAACCTCTGCGCAAGACCTCTGCATACGCACCACTTTGACAAAGATAGCGCGCATTGCATTTATTTAATGGAGTTCTTTAGCGTTCTTGGCCTGCTCGTTTGCTTAGATCGAGGTTTAGATGCACCTTCCGAGAATTCGGGTAGTTTAATTTTCCTCTTATTTCCTTGCTTCAGCAGTACACATCTTCTTGCATATACCCATCTAAGGAATCTCTATATCCTGTTAGGATGCAAACGACATTTATCTGACGCAGGTCAAACACCTATTTTCCAGCGCCCCAGAAGACATTTAAACCCTATTGTACAACGGAGAGTCAAAAAAAAATTGCGAAATAATTTACCGATTTCCGACCGTCTACATTAAAACTTTTCTTTTTCTTTTCTTATTCGAAAAGACACCCGACAATTCAGCAACCACAGAACCGAGGTAGTACATTACCTGCCCAATGCAACACTGATTTTCAGTTCTGTAGAACAAGTTCGACCCGCCCTTTACCCACAAAAATTCCTACTCCAAGTTCCTTTCCTGTGACTTATTTTTCATTCCACTAAACCTTGATTTGTCTTTTAAATTAGCTGTCTACCGCAAACGAAGATGCTAACCTACACACTGCAACACCAGAAAATTTATAGCCAAGAAACCTCGCATATTTCGAAGCCTATATCAAAGTACAGGCGATGATACATAACCCATCCTAATAATAACAGTAGACACAGCGAAATTCAGTAAATCCTCTAGAGACCAAAATATTCATCAAAGAGGCTGTATGCACTATCATCATCTCTCTCGGAATAGTATTACACAAACAAAAACGTTTAAAGACGAAAGTAGTGCGCCTTAGGGCTCAAACAACAGCACACAACGCAGGGAAACGCGACACCGATCATAATATTTCTACGCATTACCATGCAATCGCAATCAGCTACTCCTTAAGACCGCAAACGTCTCAGAGTGCGCTGGATTTACGGACACACCAGTCAATTTTCGGTGATATTAACCCAGCAAAACACAGCACAAAAACTGCTCTCTAAGGAATGGCTGGGAGTGACACACAGTACAGGGCAGCACTTCGTAAATATTGGCTGTCCCTGTTCCCGATCTAGTCCTTAAGTGTGTGTATATTGCAACCTCCAGTCTGGTAATGCCAAACGAAGAAGTAAAAGTATCCCGCAAACGCCTGTTATAAATTAGATTAGTTTCGCAATTTAGCGCTTATCCTACTGTTTGTGTGTCGATGTTGCATTAAGAGCGAAGGTATAGCTGTGACAAATTGTTGGTTTTTTTATTCTTTTGGCTGTTGATAGAAGTAATGTAATATTCTATATTCGTAAAATTAGGATGATAGTGCATACGGCCTCTTTGATTAATGTTTTGGTCTCTTGAGGATCTACTAAATTTTGCTTTGTCTACTATTATTATTAGGATGGGTTATCTATCATCGCCTGAACTTTGACACAGGGCTTCGATATATGCGGGGTCTGTTGGCTAAAAATTTTCTGGTGTTGCAGTGTGTAGGTTAGCATCTTCGTTTGAGGTAGACAGCTAATTTAAAAAGCAAAAAAAAAAAAAAAAACAAATCAGAGTTAGGTTTAGTGGAATGAAAAAAGAAATCACAGGAAAGGAACTTGGAGTAGGAATTTTTGTGGGTAAAGGGCGGGTCGAACTTGTTCTACAGAACTGACAATCAGTGTTGCATTGGGCAGGTAAAGTGCTACCTCGGTTCTGTGGTTGCTGTATTGTCGGGTGTCTTTTCTAATAAGAAAAGAAAAAGAAAAGAAAAGAAAAGAAAAAGAAAAGTTTTAGTGTATAAGTCGGAAATCGGTAAATTACTTCGCATATTTTTTTTTTTATTTCGACTCTCCGTTGCACAATAGGGTTTAAATGTCTTATGGGGCGCTGGAATATCGGTGTTTGACCTGCGTCAGATAAATGTCGTTTGCATCGTAACAGGATATAGAGATTCCTTAGATGGGTATACGCAAGAAGGTGTGTACTGCTGTAGCAAGGAAATAAAAGATAAAATTAAATTCATGGTGTGGGTTCCTGTAGTCATGTCCTAGTTCATGGACCACGGGCAACGTATGAGTGGCCAAGTAAGTGGTCCTGACAATTGGGATACCAGTTACTTTGGAATAAGGTTGGGCATCTCGGACATATTCTGAGTCGTGGCCACCTTTGTGCGCAGTACTTCAATATCACGCTGGCAACAATCAGAGCAAAATGCCTCGGACCTTTGGAGGTGATGGAGTCCCACCTCTAGTTGACAGACCAGGGACTCCCCAAATACGACTTGGCAAACGATCTGGAATCAATGGGGATTACAATGGGAAGAAGGTAGAGCTGGCGGAGGCTTCAAGTAAGATGGGGATAGATGTTTTAGCTGTTAGTGACGTTAGAGTAAGGGGAGAGAAAGAGGACGAAGTCGGAGAATACAAGGTCTACCTGTCAGGAGTCAAAGTAGGAAGAGCACAGTGGGGTGTAGGATTTTACACCAGGATAGCAATCGAACCCATCATAATTGCAATGAGGTACGTAAATGAACGACTTATGTGGATAGATTTGGGCATCACCAGCAAGAAAATTAGGATTGTGGCAGTGTATTCACCCTGTGATGGGACAGATCAACATGAGATGGAAAGATTTTACAACGCACTTAGTGATGTAGTTGTTAGAGTGAAGGATAAGGATAGTGTTTTACTCATGGGTGATTTCAACGCCAGGATAGGAAATCGAACAGAAGGTTATGAAAAGGTTATGGGTAAGTTTGGAGAGGATATAGAGGCCAACAGGAACGGAAAACAGCTCTAGGATTTCTCTTCCAGTATGGACTTAGTTATCACAAACTCCTTCTTTAAGCATAAGGACATTCACCGCTGTACTTGGGAATGAAGGGGAACCAGATCTATCATTGACTATATGATAATAGACCAGGAATTCAGGAAGACAGTCAATGACACACGTGTTTTCAGGGGGTTCTTTGATGATACTGATCATTATTTAATCTGCTGTGAAATTGGTTTTGTGAGGCCAAAAGAGCAGAAAGTCAGGTCCATGTGTAGAAGGATAAGAGTGGAGAAGACAACGAAATTAGGCACAAATACATAACAATGATCTCGGAAAGGTACCAGTTAGTTGAAAGTTATGATTTACAGTCACTGGAAGAGGAATGGTCAAGGTACAGGGACACGCTACTGGAAGCAGCAAGAGAATGTCTTGGGACAGTAGTGTGTAAAGGCAGGAAGAAGCAGACAGCTTGGTGGAATGACATAGTCAAGGCAACCTGTAAAAAGAAAGAGAAGGCATATAAAAATGGCTACATACTAGAAATCAGGCAGACAGCGAAAGTTATGTCGAAGAAAGAGACAAAGCCAAACGGATAATTGCAGACTCCAAGCAGAAATCATGGGAAGACTTTGGAAACAAGATAGAAACTCTGGGTCAAGCCGTGGGAAAACCATTTTGGAGCGTAATTAACAATCTTCGAAAGGGAGGGAGGAAGGAATTAACAAATGTTTTGGACAGGTCAGGAAAGCTGCTAGTCAATCCTGTGGATGCCTTGAGCAGATGGAGGGAATATTTTGAAGAATTGCTCAATGTAGGTGAAACGTTCAATGATGTGTCAGATTTTCATGTAGATTGGGATAGGAACGACGATAGAAACAGGATCTCATTTGAGGAAGTGGAGAAAATGGTCTGTAGATTACAGTGCAAAAAAGCGGCTGGGCTGGATGCAATTAAGCCGAAACTCGTCAAATACAGTGGAATATCATGGTTACACAGGATAATTGAAAAGGCGTGGGAATCGGGACAGGTTCCGTCTGACTAGACGAAAGCAGTAATCACGCCAATTTTCAAACATGGAAACAGGAAAGATTGCAACAACTATCGAGGTATCTCCTTAATTAGCGTTGTAGGCAAAATAGTCTCAAGTATTGTTGAAAGGAGAGTGCGAGTATTAATTGAGAACAAGTTAGATGAAATCAGTGTGGGTTTAGGCCTCTTAGAGGCTGTCAGGACCAGATCTATAGCCTACGGCAGGTAATGGAAAAGTGCTATGAGTGGAACAGGGAATTGTATCTATGTTTCATAGATCTGGAAAAGGCTTATGACCGTGTTCCTAGGAGGAAGGAACTATCAGTTCTTCAAGATTATGGTATAGGAGGCAAACTTTTGCAGGCAATTAAAGGGCTTTACGTAGACTGTCAGGCAGCAGTTAGAGTAGATGGCAAATTAAGCTCATGGTTCAGGGTAGTTTCAGGGGTAAGACAAGGTTGTAACTTGCCACCACTGTTGTTCATACTATTCATGGGTCATATGTTGAAAACAGTAGACTGGCAGGGCGGGATTATAATAAGTGAAAACAAAATAAGCAGTCTAGCATATGCGGATGACTTAGTTGTAATGGCAGATTTGATTGAAAGGTTGCAAACTAATATTTCAGAGCTCGATCAGAGGTGAAAGAATTATGATATGAAGATAAGCATCTCCAAAACGATAGTAATGTCTGTGGGAAAGAGATGCAAACAGATTGAGTGTCAGATAGGAGGAACAAAGTTAGAAAAGGTAGACAGTAACAAGTACCTTGGATGTATTTTCTCAGAGGACGGCAACATAGAGAAAGAACTGGAATCGAGGTGCAGCAAAGCTAATGCAGTGAGTGCTCAGCTAAGATCTACACTCTTTTGCAAGAAGGAAGTAAGTATCAAGACTAAGCTAGGAGTGCACCGTTCTATCTTTCGACCAACTATGTTGTATGGGAGTGAAAGTTGGTTGGATACAGGTTACCTTATTCATAAGGTAGAGGTTACAGATATGAAATTAGCAAGAATGATTTCAGCTACTAATAGATGGGAACAAAGGCAGGAGGATGTCCATAATGAGGAAATCAAAGAAAAACTGGGAATGAACACCATAGATGAAGCAGTTAGAGCGAACAGACTGATATGGTGGGGTCATGTTACACGCATGGGAGAAGCAAGGTTACCTAACAGACTCATGAGCTCGGCAGTGGAGGTTAAGAGGAGTCGAGGTAGACCAAGTACTTAGATTCGATGCAGATTGATTTTGAAGTTAAAGGCATAACATCAGACGAGGCATCAATGTTAGCATTGGATAGGGGATCATGGAGGAATTTTATTAGAGGTACTATGCTCGAGACTGAACGCTGGAAGGCATAATCAGTCTCTTATGATGATGATGATGATGAATAAACTACCCGAATTCTCGGAAGGCGCACTTAAAACTCGATCTAAGGAAATGACCAGGGCAATATCGCTAAAGAGAGAGAGTGTGTTACATTTCGCAACATTCGGCCCGGCTCAGCTCCATTAAATAAATGCAATGCGCGCTATCCTTGTCAAAGTGGTGCGACTGCAGAGGTCTTGCGTAGAAGGTTTTGATCATTAGGAGATGTAACTTAGGTGTTTTTGAGAGATTTTGTTTAAACATTTAGCATATGTAGCTTCCGAGAGAGCGCTCTGCGTTCTGGACGATTGTTGACGGTGCTTGCAGATGTATATTTAGACGCATTCCTAACAGTCTGGTGCTGACTGACATAGCGGTTTTCGCTATGTTTGGTAAAATGCCTTGTGTGTTGGAAATCACTAGTTTCTATGCAGACGTTGTGCTAGATATTGCCGATTTTCGTTATTTTCACCAGTAAATTGGAATTTTTGTATAAACAATATGTCGTCTTCTGCTGCTGCTGTTGTTGTTTTATCGAAAGAGTGGTTGACATACAAGTTTGTAGCGTTTGTTACCGTTACATTCCGTTTATTATCTAACGCACGCTATTTTTAACACATTCGTCGTCTGTTCCAAGCATCGTCTATACATTTATTTTGCTTATAGATCTAAGGTTGCGGTCGAATTCCGAAACGGACCTTTCTTTTCTTTTGGGTAGTCTCAAATGTTTGACTCTAGTTATAATTGATTTTCAATCAGCTGGACATCGAAAGAGTATTTGTTAAGAAGGATACGTATGTTTGTGGCGTTCGTCACCGTTACATCCCGTCTATTATCTAACCTGCGCTATCATTAAACACGTCTTTCGGCTGTTGTACATGTAGTGTATGCGAAGAGCTTGGAGAGAGAATACTTAAAATAACAAAACGTTATGATATTTCTGTTTAAACATTTAGCATATGTTTATAGAAATGTTTTATGTAGCTTGCCGAGAGAACACTGTGTCTTTGTGGTCGCAGTGGGGGTTGAGCTGCACTTAAATTACTCTTAACACGTCTAGACGTGTAAAAACAATAATTGGCAGCTGTGGTGGATGGTCTGGCTGCTGGCAGGGTCAATTTGTTTACGAAACTCTCGTGTTATTCCAGGTAATTGTACTGTCCGAAGTACGCAATAATAATTGATTCCTCTTTTTCTTCCAATGTCGGTGTACGTCTATAACCAATAACTTTCGTAAAAAAAATCCTAGGGGCGCGGGTTCGAGTCCCGGATCGGGTCGCGTGGGGCCGGCAATCTTTAGGGCTGTCGATGGGGGCGGCAGCGAGGGTGGGAGGCGGGGGCTGTGCTCATGCAAGTGCTTACTTCTGGAGGCAGTTGCCCTTTACTGTTAAAAAAACATATGTAGTAACAATTAAATTGATGTGCGATGTGCGGTTTGTGGCATTTTTTTCCCTTAAGGCATAACTCCAAACATATATCCCATAATTAGACTGTAAGGCGTAAATCCGAACATTTAGGAAACATAAATAGACTGTAAGTGCGGATTGCAACCTGCACATAATAACGTTCGTAAGTACCGAACTCGGGGCGGCAGCGGTGGCGGCGGTTGGCTGTTAATTTGATATGCAAGTTTAATTTAATTAACTGGAGGCGGAGGTCAGGCAATTGGGCGTCTGTCGGGGGCGGCGTGTCGGCCGACCAGGTGCGTGGCTGGGGGTGGGGGGTGGGGGGATGTGGCGCCTGTCTGGCGGCTGGGGGTAGACACGTCTGGACCTGCCGGAGGTGACGCCTGTCTGGCGAGGGGGGGTGTTGCTTACTTGCAAGTCTTAAGTTGTTGTTGTTGGGTTGTTTAAGGGGGACTAAACTACAATGGTCATCAGTCCCCCATTCCGTCCCTAGGCGTCAAAAATAGCTCCATCTCCAAAGAGATACGCCCAGAGGTTAAAATGTCGAAGTGAGGGAGGAGTCCCACTGAGTCCATAAAACATCATAAAAATGGACAAGACACAAAACGGAAAGACACGATCACACAAGGACATCTGACAACAAAGAAGCCGATGTCTGTGGTTGACCGACCAGAAGAATAAAAAAGGAAAAGTCAACCACTCGGTTTCACAAAGAAAGCTCCAGTTAGAGAGAACGATAAAATCCCCCTGCTCGAATAAAACGTAAAACGGTATCTGCCATTGTGGCATCGTCACCTAAAACTTCCGATAAAACAGCAGGGAGGTTAAAATGTCTCCGCAAGGCGGCTAAAAGGGGGCAGTCCATCAATATGTGGACGATTGTCAGACGGGAGCCACACCGACATTGGGCTGGGTCCTCACCCCGAAGGAGATGTCCATGGGTGAGCCACATGTGCCCAATGCGGAGGCGACACAAGACCACTGAGTCCCGTCGTGAACCGCGCATGGAGGAGCGCCATGCAACAGTCGTTTCCTTGACCACCCGGAGCTTGTTGGGCGTGCGCAGGCTACGCCTCTCAGTATCCCAAAGCTGACGTACTCGCTGGCGCAACAACGAACGGAGATCAGAAGCCGGGAGGCCGATCTCTAGACAGGACATACCGACAGCCTGCTTGGCAAGCCTGTCAACACGTTCATTGCCCGGGATACCAACGTGACCCGGAGCCAGATGAACGTCACTGATCGCCCAGACAGTTCAACGGCACGAAGCGTCTCCTGTATGGCCAACACCAGGGTAGACCGCGGGTAACACTGCTCCAGAGCTCGGAGGCTGCTCAGGGAGTCGCTGCAAACAACAAAAGACTCGCCTGAGCAAGACCGGATATGCAAGAGAGCTCTGTGAATGGCCACCAGCTCTGCAGTGTAAACACTGCAGCCATTCGGCAGAGAGTGCTGTTCCACATGGTCACCATGAGTATACGCAAATCTCACACAGCCATCAACCATGGAACCATCTGTGTAGATCAGGTCATACCCACGGAATTCCGCTACGATAGCCGAGAACTGACGGCGGAGCGCCTCCAGTGGAACTGAGTCTTTGGGCCCCTGGGCCAAGTCTAGCCGAGTAGACGGCCTTGGCAAACACCACGGAGGTGTACAGTCATGGACCCGATAGGAAGATGGAAGGGGAGAAGACTCAAGCTCCTGCACGAGGGACTGAACCCGATAGGCAATCGTATGACCTGATCTGGGGCGTCGCTGATGGGGACGGACTATCACATCAGGAAAGAGGAGACGATGGTTCGGGTGGCCTGGGGAGCAATACACATGGGCTGCGTAAACCGCAAGTAAGTGTTGGCAGCGGATCCCCAAGGGTGGAACCCCAGCCTCCACTAGTAAGCTGTTCACTGGGCTGGTGCGGAACAGCTTACTAGTGGAGGCTGGGGTTCCACCCTTGGGGATCCGCTGCCAACACCTACTTGCGGTTTACGCAGCCCATGTGTTAAGTGCACTTTCATGTAGCCGCGGTGGAGAAGCCGAGCGGTCTAAGGCGTCTCGCTGCAGAGCGCCCGGTTGCTCGCCATGGAGGTTCGAGTCCTCTCTGGGGCATGGGTGTGTGTGTGTTCGTAAATAGGTTGCTTTACTAGGTTTAAGTAGTTTGTAAGCTACGGACTGATGACCACGCAGTTTGGTCCGATAGATTTACAGACATTTGAACATTTTTTTGAACACTTTCATGTAACCTGTCAATCATCCTGTGGCGGCATCCTTTGATCTGCGGTCCGGCAATTGGCCGAGCGTCTGGCGTCGATGACACTATCGTCGTTGGCTGAATCTCGCTGATGAGAAAATCCCATTGCTATACTACTAGAAGCAGCGCACAAGTCGAGGATCTCCTTCTCTTGAAGTAAGCTGCTCTGGAAGATCTGGAACTGGAGACTAGGCCCGTAGTTAATATTTCAAAAAGTCGGGATGCCAGTTGTTTCATAATTTATTGTTTTGCCACGAAACAACAAACGACACATATCACACTGTTTCTTGTTATACATTTGTACAAACATTTCAGTGGAACATTACTGCTAATCTTCCCTGTGCGGAACTCTCTCTCTCTGAACTCTCTCACGGGACTGGCTGCTACCTTCTCCAACATAGTTATTCATTTGTTTTACACAATTAAAGCTTTTCTAAATAAACACACCATAATAAACCTTTGATTTGATTTTTCCAGGAAAGCCAAAACAGTCTTGGTCCAACGCGTCAGTTTATTGTGCAGTATCATTCCCTGTATATCTAGTAAAGCCAACCAATGCCCTTGAACAGTGTAAGGAGTCCCTTTACCAGTTCTTTATTAGACACAATTTCTTCGGGTCTGGTTGTCCCTAATGTTCTGTGCCTTTTACTCTCCAATGCAATGCATTCGAAGATTAGATGTGATGTAGTTTCATCACCGTCATCACAGATCCTACATTTAGGGTCCTCTTCTGTTATTCCCATTGTATGTAGGTGTTTTTTGAAATTCCCATTGCCTGTCAGCAATCCAACCATGAGTCTAATCTCTCTCCTGTTCAGGCCCAGGATTGCAGAGCTTCTTTTAAAACATGGCTTTGGCATCATTACCTTGCCATGTTTTTGTTGGTAGACTTTGGTCCAATATTCTACGTGCTATCTTCTGAGCTAGTTACGTAGCTCCAATTTGATCATTACCTTGGTAATTGTCAGGACAGGTTCCGGTCCAATAAATGGTGTCTCTGCCCCCATCCTGGCTAATCTGTCGGCATGTTCGTTGCCACTGATCCCCGAGTGGCCAGGGACCCACAATAGATTTACTCTATTGCTTTCCCCTAGCTCCACCAGAACCCTGTGACATTCTGCAACAATTTTAGACTTGTTGCAGGAGCTGCCGGTGACCTCAGGGATGCCTGGCTGTCTGAATAGATATAAATGCTACGATCTTTGTAGAACCTACGCAAATTCTCCTCCACACATGCCCTGATGGCAGTGATTTCAGCCTGGAATACTGAGACCAGTTTCCCTAGAGAGATGACGCCCTCCAGTCTTGGCTGCACCCCGTATACCCCGAGCCCAACGCCTTGGTCCGATTTTGACCCGTCAATGAACCAGACAATATCCCCCGTACGGTGTCGAACTATTTTCTCCCACTGCTCTCTACTTCCAATAGTTATATTGAAAGGTTTGTTCAAGCAGTATGGGGTTATAATATAGTCGGCTGGCATTTCCCCAAACCTTTCCTATATTTACCTCACTCACTATTTTAGTGTGTGATTCTGGATATCCTAAAGAGTTCCAGTTGTTGCCAGATTTGAGTCTGTATGCACCAGCCGCTGCCTCCATCTTGACCCAAAGGTGTAATGGAGGCACATCTAGCATGGTTTCCAACCCAGCAGTTGGTGTGCTGCTAATTCCGCCTGTTATGGCTAAGCAGGCTAATCTCTGCACCTTACCAAGCTCCTTAGCAGCAACCTGCTGTTCTACCTTCTTCCACCACATGAGTGCCCCATAGGTGATCCTGGGTCTAATCACTGTGGTGTATATCCAGTGCATACCCTTGGGGCTCAGGTCCCAATTTTTGCCACAAGCTCTCCTGGTACTTACCAGAGTACCTTTTGCCTTGGAGCAAATATTCCTGATGTGAGGGTAACCCCTAGATATTTCACTGTCCCTTTCACAGGTAGCGCTTCATTGAAAAGCTTTAGATTAGAACTTAAATGTTGGATGTGCTTTTTTGTGAATGGTACAACAACAGTCTTCTTAGGACTAACCCCCAGATCTTGTTTTCTGCACCAGTCTTGCACAATGTCCAACGCACCTTGTGTCATATTCTTTACTGTGTCAGCAAATTTACCAAGTATTCTTATTACAAGATCATCTGCGTATCCTTGGCAAAAGTTCTGCCTAGAGTTTAATTCTCTGATGAGATCATTCACCACTAGATTCCACAATAAAGGGAAAAGAACTCCTCCTTGCGGGCAACCCCTAGTGGTGTTGATTACCATTTTTCCATTCATCATGTTAGCTTCTACCTTTCTTCCACTGAGCATGGCCCTAGTCCCTAGGTCATGCACCTCTGCTGCCCTAACCATGAAATCGAAGGTCGTGTTGCTAATAGCCCCCTCGATGTCCAGGAAGATACAGAGGGCTATTTCCTGAAAGTGTAGTGCTTTCTCCACCTTCCCAATGAGTTGGTGGAGAGCTGTCTCATATGATTTACCTGGCAGACATGTTTACCTGGCCATATACATGTTGGTTTGAATGTAGAGGAACCCTACTTAACCTCCTTTCTCCAACATGCACATTAACCAGCTTTTCCAATGTCTTAAGAATGAAGGAGGACAGGCTGATTGGTCTCATATCCTTGCCTTGGTATGATCAATTCTCCCTGGTTTTGGAATGAAGACAACCTTCACTGCCTTCCAGGCATTCGGAATGATTCCTGCTGCTAGGCTAACCCTGAATAACCTGCATAGGAATCTAATAAGATTTTCTCCCGCTTGTTGCAGGAGAGCTGGAAAGATTCCATCGGGGCCAGGTGACTTGAACGGTTGAAATGTTCCCACCGCCCATCGGACGTAACTGAGATCGACACACTCCTTGGCCAAATCCCAGTCCTCTTTGCGAATACCTGAGAACCGTTGTCTCTCAGGAATCGCATTCTGGTCTGAGTTATCCCACAGAGTATATTGAGGAAAGTGAGTCTTGAGGAGCAGTTCCAGCGTTGTGCTCTTTGTATACTCCCCATCCTCCTTCCTCAATGTTCCTCCTGGATTAGTTGGTACCCTAGTGAGGATTTTATGAAGTCTCACTTGAGCAGCCCTCCACTTCCTCACAGAATACCATCCAGGATGCCTCCTTTGCCCGTCTGATGGAAAGGTTGTAATTGACAAGGGCCTCACGATACTTTGCCCATTGTCCTTTGCGCCTCGCAAGGTTAAACAGTCTTCGTACCTGTTTCCTTTGCATTTCCAGGTTATTATTCCACCAAGGCACATTCCTATTTGTGCACTACTTGGTGATTGAGCAGTTGTCCTGGTATGAGGTCACTACATCAGAGGTTATGACCTCTGCTACTTCCTCAAACTCTGCTGGATTCCTTATCGAAGTTTTAATTTCCGATAGGCTGAAGTCAAGGTCTCTCCTATATGTCTCCCAGTCCGTTTTCCTGGGGTTCCTATAGGCCATGGTCTGTCTGGTTTGCATTTCAACTTTGAATTTAATATACATGTGATCTGATGAGGATGGCTCCAGGACCACATGCCACTGTTTGACGTAACTTCCCATCATCATGGAACCAAACGTTATGTCAATTACTTCTTCCCTTCTACTATTCCTGAATGTAGGTTCATCACCCCTATTCAGGATCTCCAAGTTGTTAGATAGGAGAAATTCAAGAAGGTGCTCACCTCTACTGTTGGTGTCCTTGCTGCCCCATGATACATTGTGGGCATCGGCATAACATCCCACCACCAGTTCGTCACCCTGCCGATGGCAGGCTTCCGTCAGTTTCCTCACTTCCAAAGGAGGAGGAGAGCTGTCTTCGTAAGGAAGGTATGCTGAGGCCAAAACAATTTCTCTCGTGATACCTTCCTCACGTTGCTGCATCCTGATGGTCACCAGGCCCCTGGAACAAAAATCCATAATTGGTATGAAAGGTATTCCATTTCTAACATAAATGCATGTTCTGGAGTTTTTTAGATTTCTAGCATAAATCAGTTTACCTCCAGTACCACCGAGGCCCGAAACACCCCTTTTGCATAAATAGGGTTCTTATATCAGGGCCACGTCCACCTCCTGTCTCCCCAGGCGATGGCTCAGGGCAGCAGTGCCCTAATACTGTGCTGCAGGTTTATCTGCAGCACTTCCAGTCCCCATCTTGATGCCATTATTGCCTTTAAGGTCTTTGATTACCCTGACAGCGACCTGCGAGAATCCTAAAAACAGTTTCAGGCCTTGCTCTCGCATTGCCTTCAGGGACTTATCTCCGACCTCCACCACCAGGGTTCGTCCTTCCGGAACGATCTTTTGGTTAATTACCCTCCAGTCCTCTGTCGAGTCTTTTGGGTTCTGGACCCTTATTTTCTCGAACAGAGTCTTTGGAGGGACATCCTTAAGGATCTTTGGAACCCATATTAATACCTTTGCGGTCTTCAGGAGTTCGGTTGCTGTCTTGACCAGCAGCTTCGCATCCTCCCACACGGATATCATGGGCACCTTGACCTTAAGCCATACTGCTGAGGGCTCCCCCTCGCAGACAAAAATGAGGGCACCACAATCTAGATAGACCCTCCTGAATTTGGGTCCTGGACCAGCGTCCCCTCCAATCTCTGCAAAGAGGGCCATCTGCACGAGCTCCTCCTGATGTGAGGTGATGCTCACTAGTGGGTATCCTTCTTTGACAGCCGCCATTCTAAAGACCGAGACTGCAGTACTATAGGTCTGTTTCCCTGTTTCCTGCCACAGCCTTTTAGGATCACGCTTGTCCAGAGAGGAGGGAGTCTCTTGCCACCTGTCTTTGACGTCGAGGGGGTCTGTGTATCCCCTTCGACCTGAGGCAGTTTCTTTTTGGGGGTCTTGGGCTCAAGCCCTTTTGATTCCCTCCACTTATGTTTAGGAAGCCATTCTTTTCCTTCCTTTTGCTTCTGTTCCTTGAGAAGTTTCCTCCTCTGAGCCCCAGACAAGGCCTTAATCCTAATCTGGTCCAACTTCTCTTTTGCAGTTCCCACTTCTTGCTCAGGTCTAGACCATGACTGAGAAGTAGGATTGCACTCCAGTGGTCCTGATCCCGTTATCTGAGTATCTGAGGTTTCAGATTGCCCCTCAGATTCTTTTAAAATAATTTTTTTCTCCGTGTTCATCTTAGTCCCACGAGATTTGGGGATATATATGGTCCACACCACGATAACCCCGCGCGGTGCAAGGCTACTTACTCAGGGAGGTCGCCCGGTATGCTTGAGGCTCCGTTCGAGACACATCCACCCATATTCCACGCACCCCTCGGCACGGATCGCATCACACCTTGGGTTGGGTAGGGAAATGGGAAAGGACTGGGAGAGGATAAGGAAGACGGGACGTTGTGGGACACTCTTAGTCTCATCCACCAGCTTAGGTCTTTCCGGCAGTAGGTTCTCTACCTTCAGTATAGCCCTCAGCTTCCCATGGATGTTCAAGCCTCTCCACCCGCACGGACAGTGCTTCGTCAAGGTGGTGTCCCCCGGAGAGGATAATAGACCTTACTCTAAACATAATATTTACAATAAATCATATCAATTTCTATACATTAGTTTATCTAACTTTTAGTACTAAAGAAACGTAGAGGGGACTTAACACAGAGGTTGTGGGGGGGGGGGGGGCTATGAGAATGTTTCTGGGTAGCATTAACTCAATTTCTCACAGTAATGGAGTATGCTAATACCACCTGTCACGTTTTCCCACCCATTCCACTTGTGACGTGTCCTCCCAGCTACAAAATCTCTTAACACATGGTACCTTATGGACCTAAGCCTGCCATCCTACAAGCATTTCCTTTCTCTGTGCAACTATATTTATCTACTATATTAACACGCGTCATGACATCAGCTATTAGTTGCGGGTAACTTTTTTTGTTGCTTCACCGGATCGGCCATCAATGCGGCGCCTGCTACTGTTTTGTTGCGTTTCACGAACTTTGTCGACCTTGAGCTTTCTTTTCTGTCGTGTGTTCCAGTATTTTATTATCCACCGAGAAATGTACTCATCGGTAGTCCTTTACTTGAACTGAATACCGGGGGGGGGGGGGGGGGGAATAGTGACCCGATGACGTCAGACGACACGTGGGGGATAGTAAATACAGCATAGTGGCATAGTTGCCAGAGCGCCATGAGTTTGCAGCCTTTAACAGGGAGTGTTTACAGTCATAAGGCTCAGTGTGATATATCAACGTTCAAAGCAGACAGGCGCCATTACACGGTGAGTTTCAGAGAGGTCAAATTTTGGCGTTCCAAGTGGCAGTATGGTCTTTTCGTAGAATTGTCAGAGAAGTTGATCTCGAAAACGAGACAAGGGATCAAAACAATTTAAAATTAAAATTATTAGTATTGAACTCGTCCTCCCTCCAACCCCACTCTCCTACCTATTAGTGGGTTTGAGGTGGGTGTATGATACTTAAATAGGAACTCCAAATTATTATTGCGGATTTCTATTATTTAGAAAAAAATAGTAAATTTTTATATCAACCTTTCTTGTATTCGAGATGACTGCATGTTAATCTAAAAAAAATCAAAATGGATAATGAAGCGCCGGCCGCGGTGGCCGAGGGGACTGAGGCGCTCCAGTCACGGTCTGCACGGCCACTACAGTCGGGGGTTCGAATCCCCCCTCGGGCATGGATATTTGTGCCGTCCTTAGTTGTAAGTAGTTCATAAGTAGTTTGTAAGTTTAGGGACTGATGACCCCGTAGTTAAGTCCCGTAGACTCTACAAACATTTGAACATTTTTTTTTATAATGAAGCGTTGTAAAGAAATGTACTTCAAGATGGATGGTCGAATTCGGATTATTGGGAAAATTTTGGGTGATGTGACATCTGTAAAGGAGACAGGGCGCAAAATGTTTGTGCGACGCCTTCTTCAGTACTGCTCAAGTTTTAGGGATCCCCACAATATTGGTTTGAAGGAAGAAGCTATTCATGGGCTGCTAGGTTCCTTAGAGGAAGGTTTGATTCATTAGGCGAGCGTTACAGAGGAGTTTTTGGAAATCAAATGAGAATCACTACAGGCAAACACTACTGAGGAAATTTAGTGGGACAGAATTTGAAGCTGACTGCAAAATGGTTCTGTTGCCGCCAAGTAAGACGATAAAGGTACGATGAAAGAAATTATAACATACAGACGTTAGTTTTTCTCTCGTTATATCTGGATCAGGATAGGAAATGAGTAGTAGTGGTTCGAGGTATCCTCCACCATGCACCTGAAGGATACCAGGTTCAGAAAAAATAATAAAAAAGTAAAACAAAGTTAAAAACTATATGCAGAGTTACTGATACGATGTCGGTTTTTCTTCATGTCCGAATATCTTAATATATATAAAAACTAGCTCAAAACCCGGCGTTGCCCGGGTGTTTATTTATTCCTGCGTTGAGTTAGTACGTCTCCTATCCCTGTCCATCTCCCTTTTTTTAATATCATTATCGAGGAATATATAAGAAATAATGACGTTTTCCTTTTTCGAGGCATGTTGTCTGAATGTAATCTATTAAAAGTAGATGTACTGTTGTAAAATGTATAAAGTAACGCAATGCACATTTATCTACGAAGTTTAAATGACAATTAAATTAATTTAATTAATTTCACTCATTTTAGAGGAAATGTCGCTGATAAAGCGGAACTGAAAAATATTCCTCTCAGATTGAAGAAGTCTATGCACTTACCGTTTATCAAAAAAGTAATTAGTGTAGATCAAATCACACGTAAAAATGCACTCGTTTAGAAGAATCCAATCACGAAATTCAACATTAATGATGGTAATAGTATCACAGATCGATCACTTGATGCAATGCGCGAAATGTCAAATCGATTTTTTTTAAAGAGATGTATTAAAAGTATTTTCTTTTTTACTGCTTTATTTATTTATTCATTCTTATATTTCCTTATTCGTATGCTTAACCTTACAGAGAAAGAGCTGAAGACATTGTAGCACGCGTAGAACAAAGATATGGTCTGTTGCATCACGTTTCGCTGTATGTAACCTCCTTGCTTTAGAGTCGCAAACGTCATCGCAGGTCTTCAGCCCGATTTTTTTTAATAATTTGACGACTTTCAACCACCATATCTTCCACCCCCTTATAGCTATCGGCATGGAACTCCTATGGTGTACAATGGCAGACTTCGGACAACAATTATACACAGACCATTCGTTTGCATTCTGTAGTTTTCGCTGCAGAGTGAAATATTAACACACACACACACACACACACACACACACACACACACACACGTAGAATTTTATATACACCGATAAATTTCCATCCCAATATACTCCACCCTTTTAGCATTATCAACCCTCAAGCAACAATGCAACCAATAAAACCATTTTCAAAGAGTAAATATAATTTTCAAAGAGTAATTGTTGTTCCGCATTTCGTGTTATATTCTTCAAATTACTAAATATCTATCAGATCGCTATAAAACCTTGCCTAAAACCTTCCTCAGGTACAAATTCTAACTGTACAAATATTTAAGTCTCTGCGTCTTGTCGTTCGAACGTGATAAGCGTACACCGAACAGACATTCACATTAATATATATAGATAAATTGCTATCTGATCGCCATAAAACCGCGTCTAAAGCCTTCTCCGGGTAGACATTAGTAACTGTACAAATTTTCAGCTCTTTATGTCTTGTGGTTCAGATGTGATAAACGTACACCGAACAGACATTCACTTTTATAGCCTAGACTAGAAGAAGACTAGATATAGATTGAGGTATTTGTGCCTATATTTCACTCTGCGGCCAAAATAAACATCTCAAACGAATACTGTTTGTATGTGGTAGTAGGTATCACTCTCCCATTGTGCACTATGGTGGTAGAGGGTTCATAACGATAAGGGGGAGGGAGATATGGGAGTTGAAAGTTACCGACTTATATAATACTAGCTTAATTCCCACATAGATAGGATGGTCTGCGTTGATTGTTTCTTCTTCTAAATATAAATTTTCATAGATTTAGCTTTAAAAGTCCTTTCCTAATCAATTACTTTGTTACAGTTTTACCACCCCCTACTGCACCATTGATAGCAGAATTCAAAACATCACTAAACACATTTTTAAAAAATTCTAACCATGCTTCCAAATCCAAATTTTCGCATTTCTATCATCAAAATAGTCTTAGCCGCACCCTTAAAAGATTTTCCCTTATTTCACCCACTTAATGGTTGAATTTACAAAAATATCGAAACACGTGTATTTAAAATTCCAATCAAAAATCTAAATCCCAAGTTTTGTATTTCTTGCTTCAAAATTTCCTTTTTTTAATGTTAATTCCCCTATTTCACCCCCTTCTATCGAAAATCGCCGATGCCCACAGTATAAGATAAGCAACGTCTACAAATTTCAAGTTACTATCGACTGTAGATTCACTTTGCAGCACCGTTTTCTGCATTTTAGAAACGGATCGAGAACGCGAAATTTCTTTCTTATGCCCTGGCATCTTTCTTGGTAGTTTTACTTTTCAAACTGCAGTATGCACTTAATTTTCCTTATTCGTACGCTTGTTGCAGAAAAACAACTGAAGAATGTGCATCACGTTTCGCTGTATATAACCTTTTTGCTTTTATAGTGTCAACCCTGGTCTTCACTCCGAATTATATACAAGCTGACGACTTTCAACCACTATATCTTCCACCCTCTATAGCTATCAACACGGAACTGCTACGGTGTACAACGGGAGACTTTGTACAACAACAACACAGAGAGATCATTCGTCTCCACTATGTAGTTTTTCCTGAAGAGCAAAATATTGGCACCCACATGTAGAATTTTATATAAGTCGGTAACTTTCAACTCCTATATCTTGCACCCCCTTATCGTTGTCAACCCTCTACAGCCATAGTGCACAATGGGAGACTGATTCTTACTACCACATACAAACACTATTCGTTTGAGATGTGTATCTTGGCTGCAGAGTGAAATATAGGCACAAACACCTCAATTTTTATATATATTAAGATTCTACGTGTGAGTGTCAATATTTTACTCTTCAGCAAAAAGTACACAATGGAGACGAACGATCTCTCTGTGTTGTTCTAGTTCAAAGTCTCCCGTTGTACACCATAGCAGTTCCGTGTCGATCGCTATTAAGAGGGTGCAAGATATAGTGGTTGAAAGTCGTCAGCTTGTATATAATTCAGACTGAAGACCAGCGATGACTTTTGACACTATAATAGCAAAGAGGTTATATACAGCGAAACGTATTACACATACTTCGGTTGTTTTTCTGCAACAGGCGTACGAATAAAGAAAAATAAGTGCATATTTCAGTTTGAAAAGTAAATCTACCAAGAAAGATGCCAAAGCGTAAGAAAGAAATTTCACGTTCTCGATCCGTTTCTAAAATACAGAAAACGGCACTGAAAAGTGAATCTACAGTCGATAGAAACTTGCAATTTGTAGACGTTGTTTATCTTACATTGCAGGCATCGGCGATTTTTCGATATTCCCATCCCTAACGGGGTGAAATAGGGGATGAACGGTTTGAAAATACGTTGCTATTAATGCAATTTTGAAGGAAGAAATGCAAAACGTCGGATTTAGATTTTTGTTTGGATTTTTAAAAAACAAGTGTTAGGAAATTTTTGTAAATTCAAGCATTAAGCGGGTGAAATAAGGGAAAATCTTTTAAGGGTGCTACTAAGACTATTTTGATGCTAGAAATGCAAAAATTTGAATTTTGAACAATTTTTTTTAAAATGTGTTTCTGGATGTTTTGAATTCTACCATCAATTGTGCCAATGTGGAGTGGCTTAGTACATGATGCCAATAATGACTAGTCCATTCAGCATGCTGTTGCACGCATCTATACCGCGCTGCATTGTTTCCACTTGTCAGAGGTAGACCTCGCCATGAATGACGGGAGTGAGTGAAGTTGCATGTAATGCAGCTTATTATGTACAGCTTGAGGGTTTTTTTTTTTTTTTTTTTTTTTTTTTTTTTTTTTTTTTTTTTTTTTTTTTTTTTTGTTAAGCTTAAGGGACTTAACTGCAGGGTCATCAGTCTCTAAATTTACAAACTACTTATGAACTACCTTATACTAAACACGACACAATAATCTATGCCCGAGGGGGGATTCGAACCCCCGACCGTAGCGACCGCGCAGACTGTGACTGGCGCGCCGCAAACCGCTCGGCCACCGCGGCCAGCAGCTTGAGTCATAACGTGATGGTCGTATGGCTGCACGAAAATCATCATTCAGCATGGTGGCGTTTCTCTTTTGGTTCCTCTGACTTAAAATCCGGAAGTAGGGGTCACCAGCTGCCCGAAGGCTACCAGAGCGAGCCAAGTCATCGACAGTTTCAGCATCTTTGTATCTCCTCTATGTCCGAACAACATCGCTTTGGTACACTCACAGACATCTCGAAACTTCCGATAGGATCGAAATTCGGAATTGACTATCTAGAGATGGCACGACTGCAGTCAACACAAGCAGTGTATCTCGTTGGGTATTCTGCTGGATATCAGCGTCTTCCAAACACGATATTTCGCTGTAGTTTCTCGACGCCTTCTTCATTGTTCCGTGAGGCTGGCTTCCTGGTCGACTGGGTCGCTTATTTATCCCTGGCCAGTGCTTGGTGTCCCGTTAGCCTTCCGCTCCCGATCGGGCGTTCCCTGTTCGGACAGATGACCTTAGCAGTTTGATCCATTAGGAGTACAAACATTGCAACATTTGAATTCGTATATACTGATAGATCTAGAAAATGATATTCATTAATTTAAATGTGTTCGCCTCCAAGACAGAAATCAACTTCCTTTCCGACATAGTACGCGGAAGAACGAGGGCGAAAAATAAAAGAATTAAAAAAAACTAGGAGTTAAAACTTCGTATTTTTTCACAGAAAATCCAAGTATGAACTAAAAACTGTTCTTTTTTTTCTAAATTTAACTGTACCTGTTACAATAGTGCCATTAAATTCCCAAAATCAAATTGAGTAGCAATTGCAGTAGCATTGCAATGGCTGAAGAGTGCAACATTGAACCGGTGACAGCCCACACACCTCTCATATGGGGCCAACGAATGATATAACAATGAAGAAAAAAAGGCTTCATCTACATGGGATACTGTGCAAATCACATTTAAGTGCCTGGCAGAGGGTTCATCGAACCACCATTATACTACTTATCTCCCATTCTATTCTCGAATAGTATAGCGCGCGGGAAGGAAGAACACCTGAATCTACTCGTTCGAGCTCTGATTTCCCGTATTATATTCTGATGATCATTTCTACCTATGTAAGCGGGAGTCAACAATATATTTTCGCAATCGGAGGAGAATGTTGGCCATTGGATTTTCCTAAGTAGCCCACGGCGCAGCGATAAGCCCAGATCCTGTATCATTTCCGTAACGCTGTCTTCCCCGTATCTTAACAATACGAAACGAGCTGCCCTTCTTTGGACTCTTTCGATGTCCTTCGTGAAACCCACCTGATACGGATCCCACAGCAATACTCCAAAAATGGACGGACGAGCGTAGTGCATGCTGTTTCTTTCGTACTACTGTTGCATCTTTTAAGGGTTCTGCCAATGAAACGCAGTCTCTGGTTCGCCTTTCCCACGACATTATCTACGTGTTTTTTTTTTTTCCAATTTATGTCTGAAGTAATAGTAATTCCTAGGTATTTTGTGGAGTGTACAGCCTTCACTTTTGATTGATTTATCTTGTAAACAAAGTTTAACGGATTTCTTTTCGTACTCATGTAGTCGACTTCCCACTTCTCATTATTTAGAATCAATTGCCATACTGATATCTTATTCAGATCGTCCTGCAGTTGGTTTTGATCTTCAGATGATTTTACTAGACGGTAAATGACGGCGTCATATGCAAACAACCTAAGGGAGCTACTTAGATTTCCCCCCTAAATCGTTTATGTAAATAAGGAACAGCAGAGGACCAGTAACACTACCCTGTGGAACGCCCGATATGACCTCTGTTTTAGTCGATGCCTTACCATCGATTACTACGAACTGTGTCCTCTCTGACAGGAAGCCCCTATTCAATCGCAAATTTGGGGCGATATACCATAACCACGCAATTTGATTGAAAGCCGTTTGTCAGGTACGGTGTCAATAGCCTTCTGGAAATCAAGAAATACGGAATCGATTTACGAACCCTTGTCGATAGCACCCGTCACTTCGTGTGACTAAAGAGATAGTTTTGTTCATAGCGTGCGTGTTTGCGTGTATCACACTGTTGACGCGAAAGCTGAGACCGTACATGGGTGAAGGGATATAGATATGGGAATTAATATTAAATGCGAACAAGATAGGTGGTAGAAACGGAAGATAAGCGCGTGTTTGACACGACGCCTACATGGGTGTGGTGGTCACGGCGCGATTATCGTCCAGTGTTCAGATAAGGCAGCGGCGCGGCGCTTTGGGCAGTCGTCGGCGGTCAGCATGAGCGGCAGCAACAGGAGCAGCTTCGTGGAGGCGGCGGCGGGGGCGGCGGGGGCGGCGGGGGCGGGCGAGCAGGGCGGGCGGCGGCTGGAGCGCAGCGTCAGCACCGCCTCCAGCGGCGACCGGCCGCCCCTCAGCCGCAGCGCCAGCGCCTCCTCGCTGGGGGGCGGCGGGGGCGGCGCGCTCACCGTGACGACGGCGCAGGGCGTGCTGCGGGGGCGGCGCGCCAGGGCGCCCTCGGGGGCCGTCTTCTGCGCCTTCCAGGGCATCCCCTACGCCCGGCCGCCGGTCCGCGAACTGCGATTCAAGGTAGCTCTCCTCTCCTGTCACTCTAGGCGCAAACAGCGGGCGCGGCGCAACACGTTGTTGTAACAGACGGGTTCCAGTGGGAGCGAGCAAACTGGGTCACGGCACGACTCTGACGCGACCCTTATTACCCTCTGCTAGAGCTCCTAAAAACACAGGCTGGCGCATCCGCCATTTTCATTCCCTGCGAATGCTAAACGCAATACGTAGCTTACAAGGAGACGACGCCTACTCGTCATCGCCGAATTCGTCCAAATTGATGGTACATGTACGGCGTGGTGAGACGCGAAAGTTGCTCAAGTGGGAACTGCAGATGGCCAGGCCTTTAGAAAATAAAAGGAAGTGTGGTACGGATCTATCACCATACGCATCTTATCAACTGTCTCTGTGAGGCCGTGTTTAGGAAACCGTGTTTGGCTCAGCGGTAAAAGATCGCATTCGTATCGAGAAATTCGCGCTTTCAACTACACCGAGTGGCAAATTTTTTTTTAGTTTTCAAAATGACAAGCCAAGATCGCAAACTAACAATTTATTAAGTGACGACCGGTTTCGGTGCACTTTGTCACCATCATCTGGTCATATATATTTTATAATCTGGTCATCTTGTTAAAAAAATTGGGTATAAAATAACAAGTGCAACATTGCACTTAGTCACTATATATATATATATATATATATATATATATATATATATATATATATATATATATATATATATATATATATAGCCGCGGTGGAGTAGCCGAGCGGTCTAAAGCGTCTCGCTGCGGAGCGCGCGGTTGCTCGCCGTGGAGGTTCGAGTCCTCCCTGGGGCATGGGTGTGTGTCCGTAGGTTAGTTTACCTAGGTTTAAGTAGTTTCTTAAAAAAAAAAAAATACATAAGTTAAAACATGACAGGTTACAAAATACTTGAGTATTTTTTTATATAGTGACTAAGTGCAATGTTGCACTTGTTATTTTATACCCAATTTTTTTTTAACAAGATGACCAGATTATAAAATATATATGACCAGATGATGGTGACACAGTGCACCGAAACCGGTCGTCACTTAATAAATTGTTAGTGTGCGATCTTGTCTTGTCATTTTGAAAACTATAAAACGAATTGATCGCCTCCAGACCAGACTATGTCAGGTAATCTTAAATTTTTTTCTGCTCCTTGGCAATGCGTACACCTAGAGGACAAGGTTAGATTAATTACTGAACTCGCGCGGCCTCCCGCGTCGCAGATTCGAATCCTCCCTCGGGCCTGGATGTTTGTGTTGTCTTTACTATAAGTTAGTTCATAAGTAGTTTGTAAGTTTAGGGATTGATGATCCCACAGTTAAGTCCCATAAGCTTTACCAACACACAATTACAGCACGCGCGGAGGCATTTAAATAATCATTCTTCCCACGCTCAATACAGACCTGGGAATAGACCTTAATAACTGGTACACTCGGACGTACCCTCTGCCATGCACTTCACAGTGGTTTGCAGAGTATTGATGTAGATGTAGACTGACGTCACAATTAACCGCAACGTCATATCGGTTATTTTATTAACTTATATAATAATAAAAAAAAAAAGTTCATCGCATACTTGCGGACGTCGTGTATGTAAATCGATACTTCCATTATTTTCCAATTGATCAATTACATGTGCCGGGGTGATATTCATCGAAGAAACAAGGGAAGCAACAATTTGGACCGCATCTTGCGCACGTTATGTACGCCGACCTTTTGCAGTTACATGTCTTTTTTTTTTTTTTTTTTTTTTTTTTTTTTTTTTTTTTTTTAATGTCTCCATAGAAAAACATACAACTTCTTTCATCGCACAGTCAGGCAGCGAACCACGCGTAACGCAGCACGTCGCTGAATACTTACGAGGACAGCTGGTGATATATAATGGAATGTAGTTTGTTAGAAGCTTCTCGGGAAGTGATTTCTTCTTCTTTCTTGATAAGGTAGGTGCAGTTTTCAATTTTTTTTTAAAATTTTTTTACCTGGCGATAAAAGTATACATCGCATGGTTGCACTAGTGGCGTACAAATGGGGGGAATTACTGCACATTGGCAATCCAAAATAACATATATGATGTTGCGATTAATTGTGTAGTCAGTAGTGTGCGCATTACCAAGGAGCAAAAAAATATTTTCCGCCGGGCGGAATCCAACCCGCGATTTTTTCAATACAAATCCGATCTCTTACCGCTGAGCTAAACACCGCTTTCTAAACAGACTGTCTCAGGGATAGTTGATAAGCTGCATATGCCGATAATCCGTATCAAAATTCCTTTTATTTCGTAAACGCTTAGCTATGTAGAGTTCCAACTTGGTGTACTTTTCATATCTCACCACGCCCTACATATACCATAAATTTGGACGAATTAGACGATGACGAGTAGGCGTCCTCTCCTTGTGAGAACAGAAAAAATAGTGAATGCCGTTTGTTAAATTGTAATATGTTAGTAACCGATACATCCAAAGTTATTGTAACCTAAAGATGAAGCTTAAAACGTCAGACTTTCAGTCCCGTGTTGTAGCAAACGAGATCCATGATCAGTGATCAGCATCTATAGGAGTATGTTTACGAAAACTGCAATGTTTACGAGTTTGGCTGTAATGCAGTGTTTTGATTTACTCTAGTTGTCTCAGTGTCTGCATATAGCGTTTGCTGCTATTGTTATTCTGAAGTAGTCTTTTTTTACTCAGAATAACAGTAGCACAATGTGTTACCAAGCGTGTATGATAGTGTACTGTACAGAAGAAGTAAGGACAGAAGTACGCACAGTAATAAAGTAAGAAGGTAAATGATTTTAAGCACGTCGGAAGTACAACAGTGTATGTGGTGTTGTAAGAACTGTGAAAATATTTTATTGTAACTCTGAAAAGGCAGGGATGATACTCAACTATGGCGTAATTGGCGACCATCTCACTGGTCCTCACTTCATGGAAGACACCCAAACAGCTGCAAAATACATAGAGCTTCTACAAAATGATCTGCCAAAATAACAGGTTTCCGTTTAAAAAATCATGCTTCCGTGCATTTTTAATGGTTTGTATTAACCAATTACACCAGCCCATCTCTCTTCACTTTGGTCTGTGTTATTGGTTATTTGGTATTTATTGTGATTTCGGAAAATATTTCCAGTAGTAATGCTAGGTACTTTACTCTGTATTTAGCCGGTTTCCTACTAGTACGAAAAATGAACGCGTAGCTACTAATAAATAATATGTCCATGTATGAATTGTCGAGGAACTGTTAATATTAGTATGACATATTCTTGAAGATCTGCAGTTTGATACCTGACAAGTAGCTAAAAAAACATGATAGGTTACACGCAAGGCATAGAAGGAAGGACAAGGCGAAAAGGGCATTCATAAGAAGATAAACGACCTAGTCCCCAAGAATATAAAAATCATGTCTAGTTTAGAATATATTATAATGTCATAAATTTGCTAAAAATCTCGTGCAACGTGGAAGAATGACCCGAACACGCGAATATAAATTAAGTCTTTTTTAACTTCATCACATCTGGTTGCAATAAACTGCTGCTCTTACAACGTTTCTGCACGATACGATTACGAGTATGCTATTGTGGGCCGTACGTAATACATTGCACTGACATTTTGTTATAATGAACTGTCATTAACAGAAGTAGTTACATTAAACACGTTTTCATATTTTTATTAGAAAATACAGCAGCACATATGGTGACTAGTAAATATGGAAGTAACAGCATTAATTATAGTCACTTCTCAGTTTGTATCCTGCAATTGTACCTGTTAGTACCTACTGGCCGCTTGGGGCGTTATCATTGCTTCAGATGGGACTTTTCCCTTAACTGTCTTTGTTAGACCGCGATGCGGGGAAATGTCTGCTATTCTCTGCCGTCGGCACCGCCCACATTGCCAGTGTTATTTCTGCCTCCTCGAACAGTATTGCCTTACTCCACAAGTTTAGCTCCTTCTTTTTTCATTAGTGTATTATAGTATAGTATAGTAAGTAATTTGGCTACATCATATGATCAAAAAGCAACGCGGAAAAAGTTATAGTGAAACAGCGACTGTCATATATTACATACATCAATGCAACATTTTGTGATTTATTAACAAAAAAAAAAAAAAAAAAAAAAAAAACCCTACTTCGTTTCTCAGGAATTGGTAAATCCATAGGTAATTTCGTTAAAGTTGCCATACTTATAATCACTGCTAAATAAATTTTAATCCTTGCGTAATTTCTTTAACCTCCCGCAGATAACGTTTACAGCTGAAGTCAGCATTAAATAACTTAGGAAGCTCTCATGTCTTGCCTTTGGAATCAGCTATTTCCCGGAAATTCGAGACTTAGTTCGTACGTTATTAATAAGTGTTGTGAAACAAACAGTTCGTTTTGCTAACACAAAGATAATTCTGATCTTTCATCACCTACATCAAAAAATGTAGTTCAGTTGCAATCAGCAGCGGTGCAGTCAGTGGCAGAGGATTCTAAGGCAACTAGCTGCGGATCGCGGTTGCTCGCCGACGGAGGTTCGAGTCCTCCTTCAGGCATGGGTGTGTATGTTGTCCTTAGCATGAGTTAGTTTAAGTAGTTTGTAAGTCTAGGGTCTAATAACCGCAGCAGTTATGTCTCTTCGATTTACAAACATTTGAACTTTTTCAGTTGAAATCATGTCCCACGCATTACATCCATTTAAGTATATGGCATACTGCATAATCTCATTTTATATATCTTTTTGTGATTCAAAAGTAGTATATAAAATCAGCATCAATCATCTTCGTAGTAGTTAGAATCGTCCACAGCTTTTTCCATTCAGACTAATATGTTTATTTGGTGATCCGACTTTTTCATTCAGTAATGAATAGAGCAACACTTTATCGTCGAGATAACTACGAAATATGACGATCGTTATGATCAGATGGTCCCCATTGCGCAAGAATGCAACTGAGTGCTGAACGCTACTACTCAGTAGCGTGAAAAACAAATATTTCGAGAACAAAGTAGCAAATCATTCCGCTCTCAGTTTTAAATGAAAGTTCGAAATCTTGAATACGTTTCATATACAACAACCTACGAGCTAAACCCACCTAACTCAAAGTCTATGAATTGTATTTTTACCACTGCACACACTTTAATATTTCCTGTGATTACGTAATTGGACGCCGCACAGGAACTCGGACGATTAACGGAAATAAATTTAGTCATTTATCAAGCGAAAATATTAAACTGTAGCATGTGCAAAAATCAATTTTTTCACTGAATACACTACTGGCCATTAAAATTGCTACACCAATAAGAAATGCAGATGATAAACGGCTATTCATTGGACAAATATATTATACTATAACTGACATATGATTACATTTTCACGCAATTTGGGTTCATAGATCATGAGAAATCAGTACCCTGAACAATCACCTCTGGCCGTAATAACGGCCTTGAATCGCCAGGGCATTGAGTCAAACAGAGCTTGGATGGCGTGTACAGGTACAGATGGCCATGCAGCGTCAACACGACATCACAGTTCATCAAGATTAGTGACTGGCGTATTGTGACGAGCCAGTTGCTCCGCCACCATTGACCAGACGTTTTCAGTTGCGGAGAGGTCTGGAGAATGTGGTGGCTAGGGCATCAGTCGAAAATTTTTCGTATCCAGAAAGGCTCGTACAGGACCTGCAACGTGCGGTCGTGCATTATCCTGCTGAAATGAAGGGTTTTGCAGGGATCGAATTAAGGGTAGAGCCACAGGTCGTAACACATCTGAAATGTAACGGCCACTGTTCAAAGTGCCGTCGATGCAAATAAGAGGTGACCGAGAAGTGTAACCAATGGCACCCCATACCATAACGCCGGGTGATACGCCAGTATGGCGATGAAGAATACACGCTTCCAATGTGCGTTCACCGCGATGTCTCCAAACACGGATGCGTCCATCATGATGCTGTAAACAGAACCTGGATTCATCCGAAAAAAAAAAAAAAAAAAAAAAAAAAAAAAAAAAAAAAAAAAAAAAAAATACGTGCTCCCAGGTTTGTCGTTGCGTACACTATCGAAGGCGCTCCTGTCTGTGATGCAGCGTCAAGAGCAACCGCAGTCATGGTCTCCGAGCTGATAGTCCATGCTGGTGCAAACGTCGCAGATGGTTGTTGTCTTGCAAACGTCCCCATCTGTTGACTCAGGGATCGAGACGTGGCTGCACGATCCGTTACACCTATGCGGATAAGATGTCTGTCATCTCGGCTGCTAGTGGTACGAGGCCGTTGGGATCCAGCACGGCTTTCCGTTTTGCCCTTCTGAACCCATCGATTCCATATTCTGCTGACAGTCATTAGAGCCGGCCGCGGTGGCCGAGGTGACTGAGGCGCTTCAGTCACGGTCAGCACGGAAACTACGGTCGGGGGTTCGAATCCCCCCTCGGGCATGGATATTTGTGCCGTCCTAGTTCGTAAGTAGTTCATAAGTAGTTTGTAAGTTTAGGGACTGATGACCCCGTAGTTAAGTCCCATAAGCTTAACAAACATTTGAACATTCGAACAGTCATTAGATCGCGACCAATGCGAGCAGAAAAGTCGCGATACGATAAACCGCAATCGCGATAGGCTGCAATCCGACCTTTATCGAAGTCGGAAACGTGATGGTACGCATTTCTCCTCCTTAGACGAGGCATCAGAACAACGTTTCACCAGGCAACGCCGGTCAACTGCTGTTTGTGTATGAGAAATCGGCTGTAAAATTTCCTCGTGTCAGCATGTTGTAGGTGTCGCCACCGGCGCCCACCGTGTGTGAATGCTCTCAAAACCTAATCATTTGCATATCACACCATCTTCTTACTGTCGGTTAAATTTCGCGTCTGTAGCACGTCATCTTCGTGATGTAGCAATTTTGATGGCCAGATGTGTACATAATCCACGTAAAGCAACCATAGCACATGGATTATGTATTTTTCGCAATTATTTTTGGCAAGCAGAGTCATTATTTAAGTTTATTGTTTCTGAAGTAATGGAAATTCTGAAATTCAGCATGAATGATTTATTATGAAACTTTTTACGTTCAGATACTGGTAGTTGAGAATGGCGACATAGTTTCGCCGAAACTAGTTGTACAGTATAAATAAATACAAACTATAAAAGTAAAAGAGTATCTGATGGCCTGCGAGTACATTGCTTAAATGTCTCTATCGTAAATATTCGTTAAACTAAAAAGGAAGTGTTGTAATAGAAACTTTTACTATAACATTAAATTGGTTTGCAGCAATGTGATTTTACAGCTTTCATGTTATTTTCAAGTTTGGTAATCCTAGGGCTAATACTATTCCTATACTATACATGCATATCATCAGTTACTTTCACTCAAATCACTTAGGGCAACACCACATGAAGATAAAGCCAAACTGCTGTCGGCTGTCGTGTTACGTCACACAGAACAGGTCGAAGCCAACGAGAAAGACAGGCCCAAGTGCACACGTCTTGTTACATAGGCAAAGTTGTCCTGAGCAGGCGCAACCGCTAGCTGATTGGCCGGCCGCTGGGGCACAGCCCACTACCTCATAGCGGCCAGCCACTCAGCTAGCTATCGCGCCGGCTAAGGACTACCTTGCCTACGTGACACGACGTGTGCACTGGGGCCTGTCTTTCTCGTTGGCCTCGGAGTAGGCAGCGATCGCGCAGATGACTGGCTGGCCGCCGGGCCACAGCCTACTGTCTCACTACGGCAGCCGGCAGCTGTGCGGACGCGGCCTGCTCTGTGTGACGTAACATGATAGTTGAAAAATAATGTTCAAATGTTTGTACATGTATCGGACTCAACTGCGTGGTCATTAGTCCGTAGCTTACAAACTACTTAAACTAAGGTAAGCTAACCAAAGGACAAAACACACACCCATGCTTGAAAGGGAATTCTAACCCCCGACAGCGAACGGCCGCGCACACCTCAGCACGGCGCCCCAGTGCGCACGGCTAATCCGCCAAGGCAACATGGCAGCACTCGGGTCTTCCCTACAGGTGGCGTTTCTTTGGGACGCCAAGCTGAGAGTGGCGACAGAGGTGTCGAAGTGCTAGTATTGCATACAATGTGAGTGCCGACAACTAACGCGGACAGTAGTGTCTGAAGAAAATGCCAGCATATAGGAGCGCCGTATGGAAATCCGATTAAGTACAAAAATTATTCCAGACTGACTGCAATGTCCACGTGAGGCGTTTATCTTACTGGTCCAACAGTTATCTAATTGAAAATGCCTGCTACATTCCGACAAGCTCAAACAGATAACAGTTGTAGGCGCATTCTACAAATTGGCTTTACAGCTGTAAACACCGTGCACGTCAAGTGGCTGTCTCGAGATAAGATACAGAAACGAGGAGCTGAAAGGACATCACTGTTGGCGATAAAGCGACACCGGTGTGAACCAAGAGATCAAAGAGCTAAATGTAGCGCGAGGTAACTTATCTGCACACGGTCGCTGGACCCCATCTTATTCGCGAAATCGTATACAGCAGATTACCTGAAAATAAATTTTATCGGCCGACGTACGAATTCTAAATCCAGGAAAGATTAAAAACGATTATGTCTATGTAGTAGGGTCTACACTAGCAAACCCACAGCAACACAAAAATAGTGCCGCTACCAGTTTCGAACCTAAAGGTTCATCATCTGACGGCTCTTCACGTCCAAATAGTTATTTACTTCTGGATCCTAGCTCCTTGTGACTTGGAATGGTGGCTTGGGATGGTGGTGCCCTACAGTGTACAAAATATGACTGAAATGACATATTTAAGCGTAACTAATATTAATATAGATAAAATACCCTGTAAACAGATCTTCACAATTGATTTGTTGGAGTTGCTGTTATTTTTCACTTACATCAAAAATCGTATGCCCTTTTTTTTTCTTTCATCTCCGGCGATACTGTTTGTGTGAAAAATGCTTAGCTGCACCACTGTAGCTCCTCCTAGAATTCGCTGGGTAAGTCACTAGAAATGTCGGAGGAGGACAAACTTATCCCAGTTGTAAAAGGAACAGTGCCTAGTAAAGTACTGTGGTGTTGAAACCAATCGTCGCATTCTTAACTGCTTTACCCTTCACCTTTCAAGGAAACTAAAAGATGTTGCCGTACGTTTACCCTTATACACAGAAACCGCGCGAAGAAAAATATTAAGTTACTTAAATAAGACATGTTCACTTATGTGAACTGTTTTACACTTTTTTATGTAATATAGATTCTTTACCGTAGCTAAATTTGTGCGAAAAAGTCGTACGGGAGCTGTGTTATAAAACTATAGTATTGTTTCTGTAATTGCAAAAAATTCTTACAGTCAATAAAACAGCAACCAACCACACTTAATATCGCTATTTACTTATAAAAGAGCGCAGGTAGCTTTCAAACCTTACAGTTGATCATCAGACTGCTGTTCACGTCTACACACATTTCTCGTCATCTACATTTTCCTTATGCTCATAATTGTGCCTTGTGGCATATAGTTCTTGCTTATGCGGCCACATCGAAAAATGAGCTCCACAGGGTAAAATTACAAACGTAACCAGAATGTGGATGACAAGAAATGCATGTATACGTGAACATCCATCTGATGATGAACTGTAAGGTGTGAAACCAGTAACGGCGCTATTTTGTAAATAAATATCATAATTAAATGTGGTTGATTGTTGTTTTCTTGGTTGTAAATATCATCCTGTATTTTATAGACAAGTACGGGCTCAAAATGTCAGTTTTCGGCAAAATACGGCTCTAAAAATTATTTTATTTCGTCCTATTTCATGTGAAATGTCTGAAAACAAGTTATTTTTGGTACAAAGCCCAGACAAATCACACAATTTCCAAGTAGTAGAGTCACGTACCTGTGAAGACGAAACCTACATTTTACTTTAAGTAAAAAACCTGGTAAGTGTCCGAAAGAGTTTTGTCATACATTTGTCACTAGTATAGGAGTTGCTGTTTTCTTCTATTTCTTGCGGACTGTCCGTACATTGCACATTGATCAGCCAGACCGCAGTTGTCTCAAATAAGAGTTTGCTAAGACTTTTGCATAATAACTCAATTTCAAGGCTTCCTCTTACCGTATATAAGCACTTTTTTATTTTATTGTATTTTATTTAATTTTTTTTAAATATAATTCTTTTTTTAAAAATATAATTCTCTTCCGAATGCGAACATATTTTGTTAGCAGCCACCAACATAAATAAAATAAGAGAAATGAGATCGAAAACAGAAAGGTTTAGGTGATCACTTTTCTCGCGAGCTATTAGAAAAAAATCTTCAAATATTTGTTAAGTCATGGGACTTAACTGCGCGGTCATCAGTCCCTAAACTTACAAACTACTTATGAACTAAAGACAGCACAAATATCCATCCCCACGGAAAGATTCGAACCCCCGACGGGGAGAGCTATTAGAGAATGGAACTCTAGGGAAATGACATAAAAGCGGTTCGATGAACCTACTGCCATGCACTTCAATGTGACTTGCAGAGTATTTATGTAGATAGTTCTCTTAACCCTTTAATTGGAATTGTTGCTCTCAAGGATCATCAAAATTGGATACGGTTTTCTGTGACACATTTCAGAGTTCATCCTCAAGTGGACAATGATGCTTACAACCAAAATTTAAGCATATGCAGATATGTTCCGTTGTGTTTTGCAAAAATTTTCACACTAGTTTGAGTCTCTACCAGACACAGCAAACATACCTGAACAGTGTACTAGTTTCATAGATGTGTGGCTGAAATTCCTCTAAATCGTCCGTCAGTCCCATCTGGTGTGGATCCCAAAATGTGTAGCAATACTGCAAAATAGGACGCACAAGTGTAGTGTAGGCATTTTTTGTAATAGAACTGTTGCATCTACTAAGTGTTCTGCCAATCAAACGTAGCCTTTGGTTCGCCTTCCCTACAATATTTTTCAAGTGTTCTTTCAAATTTAAATTCTTCGTAATTGTTATTCCTAGGTATTTAGTTGAATTCACGGCCTGTAGATTTGACTGATGTCTCGTGTAACTGAAGTTTACGGATTTGTGTTAATGGTCCTATGGATGACTTCACATTTATTAATAAGGGTCAAA
Organism: Locusta migratoria; assembly: GCA_026315105.1. Taxonomy (NCBI): domain Eukaryota; kingdom Metazoa; phylum Arthropoda; class Insecta; order Orthoptera; family Acrididae; genus Locusta; species Locusta migratoria. Next base: position 704,809,499 of record CM048745.1, on the reverse strand, counting down.
AATGCTCAAATGTTTGTACAGCTTATGGGACTTAACTACGGGGTCATCAGTCCCTAAACTTACAAACTATTTATGAACCCACTTATATTAAAGACGGCACAAACATCCATGCGCGAGGGGGGATTCGAACCCCCGACCGCAGCGGCCGTGCAGACCGTGACTGGCAGGCCGCAGACCGCTCGGCCACTACGGCCGACAATAAGGGTCAATTGCCAAATTTTGTACCTTGCAGATATCTTATCTAAATCATGTTGCATTTGCTTTTGACCTTCTGGTGACTTTACTAACCGATAAGTCACAGCATCGTCCACGAACAGTCTAAGAGAGCTACTCAAGAGTGTCTCCTAAATCGTTTATAAAAGTAAGGAACAATAGGGGCTCGTATAGCAAACCCCTAGGTAACGCCTGATACGACTTCTGTTTTGCTCGATTACTTACCGTCAATTACAACATCATGTGTCATTTTTGACAGGTAATCAGGAATGCAATCACACAACCGTGGCGATTGTGGAGTACAGTGTCGAAAGCCTTCCGGAAATGAAGAAAAACGAAATCTATTTGACATCCCTTGTTGATAGCACTCATCACATCATGTGAGAGCTAGCTCGGTTTCACAAGAACGATACTTTATGAATATTTGTTGACTATAGGTCATTAGGTTCTATTCAAGGTAGTACATGATATTAGAGGAAAGTATACGTTCTAAAATCCTGCTGCAAACTGACGACAATGATATAGGCCTGTAATTCTGCGGACCACTCCAACTGCCTTTCTTGAATATTGGATTGACCTGTGCAACTTTCCAGTCGTCGGGTTCGGATCTTTCCCTGAGTTAGCGGTTGTATATGATAGTTGGGTATGGGGCTATTGCATCAGCATACTGTAAAAGGAACGTAATTGGTACACAATCGGGACCGGGAGACTTACTGTTGTTAAGTGATTTAGGTTGCTTTAACCCTTCTATGCATGACCTATATTTTTTCCACATTTACACATCCTGGGTCCATTGGACCCGATACGTCTAATATGAGAATTTAAATGATAATAAGTGTTTTGTGGATATTATCATGCACGAATATTTTTATTTGAAGGTTCATGAGCATAATATAAGAAAGCTGTCCCTATTTTAATAATTTTACTGGCTTTTAAAATGTATAATTAATATAATTGTAACCCTGAATAATTTTCTGAATAGATTATATTATGAAAAATAATACAGACACCGCCAATATTATTTTTCGCAGTGTTCAAATAGGTGATTTTGCCACTGAAAAGCATAAATCATTTCACATAAAACATCACGTCAGTTTGCTGGTCCTTGTATAAATTTCACCACATTGTGAGCAGGCGTTTTATTTTACACTGGGGGCCTTTCACTCCATAGCATACCATTTGGAACACTTTCACTGCTTATTTGTCCTGAGATATTATTATCTAGATCACCATCTTCACCACCAGCAGTACGTGGTTCTTCATCGAAAGAGTCGTATGACACTGCCTGAGGAAGAGCTTCATGGTTTTCATCCGAAGCAGAACTTATATCTGAAAGGAAATCGTTATCTTCAGCTACCGATTGAGTAACGACTCATTCAAAATTCGGGATTGAAAAACGTATGCTATCCTCTTTCTGCTCCTTTTTTTAGATGCAGATCCTGACATTGCCTGAAAAATAATAATCTGAATAAATAACCTCAGTACTCTCTTCTCCTATGGAGTGTACAAATATAGCGACTCTTCATGTTACTTTTTAGTGTTACCAATAACACTTACCTTTCTTCCGAATGAGTATGTAATGTCAAACAATAATGCTGTGTAGCAAACTCCTACAGTCTTTCTGTACAGCGTCACACACTAATAACCACCCACTGCGAGATTTTGCTTCTTCCACAACACAGAAGTATGCTGTCTGACAGTTGAACATGCCAAGTTATAACAATACACTTTCTGCGATCACAACAATGTATATGTGTGGCAGTAAAGTATTCCTGGTACTCCAACAAAATGTAATTGATTAGAACCCAATCTAATTTAACGACACTTTAACGTAAACCACAGGGTCCATCGGATCCAGGTTATGTAAATGTATAGTCAACAATCCGAAGATTGGTTTGAACACCACAGTGCTTTACTTGGCATGGTCCTGTTTGGAGGTGGTATGCCGTTGCCTTCCTCCGACCTTCGAACTGACTTACCCAGCCAGTTATAGGTGGACCTACAGTTTAACGTGGGTTCCGAACCACGGTGCTACTCGGTATTTTTCACATGAGCAATACTGCCAGAGGTGAAAGAAGTGGAAAGCCACAGATAAAAATCCTAGGACCTCGCTGGGATCGAACCCGCAACCTTTGGATTTGTACCCTGGCACTCTACCACTGTGCAACCGAGGCGCACTATGTGTAGTACAAAGAAGAAAATTAAAGTGGCACTTAAACCAACACCACCTAGAAGACAAGGCCTCACAACAGGCCGTGCCTACGTCACACTTAGAGGCCCCGGCCGCCATCTGACTGGCCGGCCGCTGCGCGGTGGTAGGCGTGCCTCAGCGGCCAGCCAGTGAGTGAGGTGGCGGCCGCGGCCTCTAAGTGTGACGTAGGCACGGCCTGTTGTAAGGCCTTGTCTTCTAGGTGGTGTTGCTTAAACTAATGACACACAATTCAAGTAGTATCTGTAATGTAGTACTGAATATTGCCAGAGAGCAAACCTGAACGGTTGGGACTCAATTTCAAGTCTTTAATACACATATTAAAAATTAAAATTGTTCCCGGGTCCATTGGACACAGGGTATGCATACTAGGGTTAAATACTCGAGGGATATGTACTTCTAAATTGGGCATGCTGGCAGCTGCTTAGTGTTTCCCCTTATTGTTTACGTGAAGCAGTACAGTGGCGGTGTGCCGTGGTGTTGCAGCCGCCGCAGCCAGCCGAGAAGTGGACGAGCATCCGCAACGCGACGGAGGAGGGCCCGGTGGCGCCGCAGCTCAACCTGTTCACGGGCCAGCTGGAGGGCGACGAGGACTGCCTCTACCTCAACGTCTACACGCCCAACGTAAGCGCCACGCTCCGACCGCGCTGTGCAGGGCATGGCCCAGGCGCAGCGGTAATCACGTAGCTGGCTGGCTTAGAGTGTCCATGTAATCTTTATTAAGAGGGGGGACATTTTTTAAAATACCAGGAATAAAGAAACTAGGACAATTCAGGAAAAAATGGGACACCATTTGTATTGATAAAATTTAACAGACACTGAAGTTTACCTTTTCATAGTACACTCAAATGAAAGTTTACATTTAATCTGCTACGCTGCTACCATACTTTTCACTTTCATTTTATCAAGAAGTGCATGATACACCATTAAAGTGTGTTTTGACAATAAATAAGGCCTTCAATGTTTCAACTTTCATTCTGACTTTTTTTTTTTTTTTTTTTTTTTTTTTTTTTTTTTTTTTTTTTTTTTTTTTTAAATCTGGCCACGAAGAGTTAACCAAGGAAAACACACGTTCCACAGCAGCATTTGAACCAGCCATTGCCAGACAAAACTCCATCAAATGAATCATGTTTTCCATACTGATGTTTTTACTGTTGAAATATGCAAACATTTTACACTACATTATACTAACACTTTCATTGTCTATTACTTCACGTTCTAAATTTTAAACATGGCTGCAGTCCAGCAACGGTGGAACACAATCCAAAAGTCAACACAGTTTCAGCCGACCAGTTTCATAAAAACTGTGGTTGTGTGCGTATGGTTGTCTGAGTGACTGTGTGAATGTATGTGCTTCTTTTTCTAATGGTCATGGCCGAACATTTGTGTAAATTTGATTGTTTTTCGTGCCTGTCAGTGTCAGCAGCCTGGAAACCTTTACGGTGAATTGTTATCTAACCTCCATTATTGACATTAGTATACATCTGTTAGTTCACTGCAGCTGTTAAAGTAACGAAAGTAAGTGTATCTGTATGTTCCAGTTATTAAAACAATAGTACTCGTGACAAATGTATCTTAATTACTCGTTACTATCTTTAGCGACGATATAACTCGAATGGACTGAAGTCGCATTCATACGGTTACATCTTCGTACTTTGCTGTATGTTTTTGTACTTCAGTTCGTTTCAAGCTGATTTAAACCTCGCATGTGATACTGTGGTCCAAGTAACGCTGCTGTGTATTTTTTTTACTGTGTAGTACAACAGTGTGGCTACAATTTATGTGAAACTCAGTGTATATTATCTTGATGATGGAGCCTAAATGTATTTTGTTGTTATGGTCTTCAGTCCGGAGACTCGTTTGATGCAGCTCTCCACCCTATTCTATCCTGAGCAAGCCTTTTCATCTCCTCATAAGAACAGCAACCCACATCCACTTGAATCTGCTTACTATACGCGCATCTTGGTCCCCCTCTCCGATTTTTACCCCACACACTTCCCTCCAATGCTAAATTTACGATTACTCGATGTCTAAGAATGTGTCCTACCAAGCGATCCCTTCTTTTAGTCAGGGTACGCCAAAAATACCTTTTCTCACCAATTCTGTTCAGTACCTCTTCATTAGTTATGCGATCTACCCACCTAATCTTCAGCATTCTTCTGTAGCACCACATTTCAAAAGAATTTGAAAGAGTGTATTCCAGTCAACATTGTCAAACGCTTTCTCCAAATCTACAAAAGCTAAAAATATAGGTTTGCCTTTCCTTAATCTATCTTCTAAGATAGACGTAAAGTGAGTATTGTGTCCCGGGTTACTACGTTCCTCCTGAATCCAAACTGATCTTCCCCGAGGTCAGCTTCTACCAGCTTTTCCATTCTCCTGTAGATAATTCGTGTTAAAATTTTGCAACCATGACTTATCAAACTGATGGTTCTATAATTTTTACACCTGTCTTTTTGGAATGGGGATCATTACATTTTTCTTAAAGTCTGAGGGTATTTCGCCTGTCTCATACATCCTACACACCAGTTCAAATAGTTTTGTCATGGCTGGCTCTCCCAGAGACTTTAGTAGCTCTGAGGGTATGTCATCTACTCCTGGGGCCTTGTTCCGACCTAGGTTCAAATGTTTGTAAAGCTTATGGGACTTAACTACGGGGTCATCAGTCCCTAAACTTACAAACTACTTATGAACTACTTACGAACTAGGACGGTACAAATATCCATGCCCGAGGGGGGATTCGAACCCCCGACCGTAGTGGCCGTGCTGACCGTGACTGGAGCGCCTCAGTCACCTCGGCCACCGCGGCCGGCCCGACCTAGGTCTTTCAGGGCTCTGTCAAATTCATCTCTCAGTATAATATATCCTATTTCATCTTCATCTACTTTCTCTTCCCTTCTTACAACATCGTCTCTAAGTTCATTTCCTTTGTAGAGCTACTCCATGTACTCTTCCACCTTTCAGCTTTCCCTTCTTTGCTGAGAACTGGTTTCTCATCTGAGTTCTTGATATTCGTAGAGTTGCTTTTCTTGTCCCCCAGACGTCTCTTTTATTTTCCTGTAGGCGGTATCTACTTTTCCCCTTGCTATACATTCTTCTACAGATTTGCATTTGGCTTCTAGCCACTCCTGCTTAGCCATTTTGCACTTCCTGACAATCTCATTTCTTAGTCGTCTGTACTCCATTTTGCCTGTTTCATTTATTGCATTTTTATATGTTCTCCTTTCATCAATTAAATTTAATATTTGCTGTGACATCCAAGGATTTTTTCTAGGTCTTGCCTTTCTAACTATTTTGTCCTCTGCTGCTTTCACTATTTCATCTCTTAATGCTACCCATTCCTCTTCTACTGTTTTATTTCCCCCTGTTTCTGTCAATTGTTGCCTAAATCTCCCTCTGAAATTCTCTAGAACTTCTCTTTCCTTCAATTTATCCAAGTCCCATCTCCTTATTTTCCTACCTTTCTGCAGTTTTTTCTGTTTCAGCCTACAGTTCATGACTAACAAGTTATGGTCAGAGTCTATATCTGCCCCTGGGCATGTCTTACAGTTTATAACCTGGTTCCAGAATGTATGTTTTACCATTATAAAATCTATCTGATACGTTCCGGTGTCTCCTGGCCTCTTCCATGTATACAACCTTCTTTTGTGATTCTTAATCCATGTGTTTGTTACGATTAAATCATGTTCCGTGCAAAATTCTACCAGGCGACTTGCTCTTTCATTCCTCTTGCCCAGTCCATATTCACCTACTATTTTCCCTTCTCTTTCTTTTCCTACAACCGAATTCCAGTCTCTCATCACAATATATTTCTTGGATCTCCTCACCATCGGCAGAGCTAGTTGGCATATAAACCTGTACTACTGTTGTCAGTGTTGGCTTCGTATCTATCTTGACAATGATAATACGATCACTGTGCTGCCCATAGTAGTTTATCCGCATTCCTATTTTCTTATTCATTATCAGTCCTACTCCTGTGATACCCCCAACTGATTTTGTATTTATAATCCTGTACTCACCTGACCATCATCAGCAACAGCCGCAAATTACAAGTTACTCTGTCCATCAGATCATTTATATAGATAGAAAATAATAGCGGTCCTATCACACTCCCCTGGGGCACGCCTGACGGTACACTCGTCTCAGATGAACAATGGCTGTCGAGAACAACGTACTGCGTTCTATTACTTAGGAAGTCTTCCAGCCAGTCACAAATCTGTGAACCTATTCCATAAGCTCCTATCTTCGTTAACAGTCTGCAGTGTGGCACGGCGTCGAACGCCTTTTTGAAATCGAGAAAAAATCAATCCACCTGTTACCCTTCATCCATGGCTCGCAAGATGTCATATGAGAAAAGCTGAGTTTCACATGAACGATGTTTCCTAAACCCGTGCTGATTCATTGAAAGAAGCTTTTCCGTTTCAAGGAAATTTACTATATTCGAACTGAGAATATGCTCCAAAATTCTACATGAAACTGATGTCAACGATATTGGCCTGTAATTGTGTGGGTCAGTTCTCTTCTTTTGTTATAAACGGGAGTCACCTGCGCTTTTTTCCAATCACTAGGAACTTTGTAGGTAATAATAAAACAACTGATTGTTTTTCTTTTTTAACTCTATTCGAACGCTATAAGCTAACACACATCATCTACTGTGCCATAATACTGTATTTGTGCACCGCAGCCTCCGAAAGGCTCGATGCCGGTGATGGTGTGGATCCACGGCGGCGGCTTCTTCAGCGGCAGCGGCAACGCAGACATCCACGGGCCCGAGCACCTGGTCGAGCACGGCGTCGTCGTCGTCACCTTCAACTACCGCCTCGGAGTCCTTGGTAGGTAGGATAAGTTCCTCTCTGGTTGTCAGCGAGCTGTGTTTCTACAGCAGCAGTATAGAGCAGTATAGTTCGTGTACGTCTGATGTATGTATGTCGAGATACACTGGTAAGTCTGATGTATGTATGTGTGTGTGTGTGTGTGTGTGTGTGTGTGTGAGAGAGAGAGAGAGAGAGAGAGAGAGAGAGAGAGAGAGAGAGAGAGGAGGGAGAGAGAGTGAAACTCGCGAGGTAAGGGAGGATATTGTGAAGTGGTAAATGCTTAGCGGAAGGATGACGATTCAGATCTGCGCCCTTCCATTTAAGTTTTCATTGATTTACGTGAATCAGCTCGGGAAAAGTTGGAATGGTTCCTTAGAAAGGGCACAGCCGATTCCCTTACCCTTCCTTGAATAATCCCTAGCGTGTGTTCAAATGTTCAAATGTTTGTTAAGCTTTTGGGACTTAACTACGGGGTCATCAGTCCCTAAACTTACAAACTACTTATCAATTACCTTATACTAAGGACGCCACAAATATCCATGCCCAAGGGGGTATTTGAACCCCCGACCGTAGTGGCCGTGCAGAACGTGACTGGAGCGCCTCAGTCCCCTCGGCCACCGCGACCGGTCCCCTAACATGTGCTCCGTCTCTGATGACCTCAGTGTCAATTGGATGTAAAAGCCTAGTCTTCTTTCCTTCCTACCTAATGGAGCAACGATTTTCGAGGACCTTTTCCCCTATACCGCTCCTATAGTTTGTCTAAAACTGACACGGAATTACAGGATGATCAATAGAAGATGCGGAAAAAATAACCTGGATGCTTTCTCCCCGGTATGAACTGCCGCGTAACCCTGAACGCAGCAGTTGCATCGCGTTTCAGTCACCCTGTTCGTTCAAAGTAAAGAAAGTAGCTGAATTTCGTGGTGCAAATGTGTACATTCAAAGAAAGAAAGACGATTAGGGTTCGACGTCTCGCGACATCGCGATCACTAAGACTGAGTATACACACTGACAGTTTTTGTCAGGAATGGGAAAGGAAATAGGCTGTGCGATTTGAAAGAAAGTAGCTCGGAATTTACATGGTGTGATTTAGGAAAATCACGGAATTCCTAAATCAGGGTGGCCGGAGGCGGGTTAGAACCGCCATGTGTTGTGTGTGCGTGTGTGTGTGTGAGAGAGAGAGAGAGAGAGAGAGAGAGAGAGAGAGAGAGAGAGAGAGAGAGAGAGAGAGAGAGAGACTCACGAGGTAAGGGAAGACGTTCGCTCGCTTTTGTCCTGTGACGTGGCAAATCACTTCGTTCGGTTATTTCTTGAAGTGCTACTGGCAAACAGTGTAAATGTTACAGTGAGTAGTTCCTATTGAAACTATTTTGACGTTTTTTATACCTGAGTATCCGTTCATTAGAAGAAAAGTAATAGTTTATTTTCATAATATGAATGGTTCCACTCTGATGGTGCATGATGCCTAAATAGCTTTGTCAGCCTTTGTTTTCATGTATTAAATATCCATGTCCTGTTCCGATGCTTAAGATTAATATAGACAGTGAGTTTATATCTTTGTGACATAATTGTGGTTTGTACTCTTCAATGAACGTTACAACGAATATCAGCCAGATATGAGCATTGGAACTTAAATGTTGGCGACTAGTATTCACAACCGATACAAAAGTGTTACATTTTTGAACCTGTCACTGTACTTCAAAGTAGTCACTAGCGTTGCGTAGAACCCGTTACCAGCGATGTGGAAGGCGTAGTATACCATTAGCAGAGCCTGTTCTGTTGATGGTACGAATGGAGCGATGTACTGCCTGTCGAATCTCTGGAACAGTTCTGAAGCGAATGCCACGATGTGGTTCCTTCATCTTTGGAATCAAATAAGTCACAAAGACTTAAGTCCGGGGAGTATGGTGGATGGTACAATACTTCCCAGTCCCATCGACGGAACAGAGCAGCCACAGCTTGCGCTGCATGCGCCCGCGCATTGTCGTGCAAAATGATGGGTGGGTTGCGCAGGAAGTGTTGCCGCTTCTTTCGCAAAGCTGGTTGCAGGTGATGCTCCAAAAACGAAAAGTAATTCTGTGCACTGACGGTCTGCCGTGGAGGAACGTAATGCGTTAGGTTAACACCATCACAGTCGTACACGAGAATGCCCATAACTTTCAACATACTGGAGCTTTGACGCACTTTCGAAGACCTTGATGACACTGTCGTGCTGTACGACCTCTGCCACATTCAATCTTGATCCACTTCCGTTGATATTTTTTCTTTCTTTTTCTTTTTTTTCGAAAACCGTTATGTTAGACTGCTCGCTTACAAGTGGCTGTGTTTCTCTCGACTGAGCACCGGCCGGTGACGTGGGACGGGCGAGTCCATTTGCTCGGAGGTAAGGTTAGGGTTGCCAGATCTCCGGGTGCCGCCCGGAGTGCCCGGGTTTGGAATGAATTCTCCGGGTCTATGGGCCAATGACTCTCATCTCCGGCTTGAATGTAACCTTCATCTTAACTTCTTTTTTATTTTTATTTTTTTTAAATTTTTGTACGACGCTTTTTAAGTACTATGCTCATGTAGCGACGATCTACATCGAACTTAACGTAACTTAAACTAAGGACGAACACAACATCCATGCCATAGAGGGGGGGGGGGGGGGGATTCGAACCTCTGGCGGGAACAGCCTCGCGCACCGTGGCAAGACGCCTCAGTGCGCTCGGCCATTCCCGGCCGGCTCCTCTCTAGTAATTATAAATAACTTTATATAAATGTCAATTTCTTATTGCATCAAAACGCTACTTTTCTATTCTTCCTCTGAAAACATTTCATTGTTGCGTCGGTAGTAATCGGCTAGCGCATTACTAAGCAAACACTGTTGCGGCAACGTGTCAACTGGCGACGTCTATTATTTATGTTCGTTCGTTCATTGTTTGTTATCAGTTTACCGGCAATTTTTGGAATACTCGGATCGTGTGTGAACAGACAAGCTTACATTCACTCAGATTAGTGAGTAATAACAATGAAATGAAGAGACGATATCTTAGTTCGTTCCGCGAAGAATGGTTGCAGGAAGAAAATTATAAAAAGTGGCTACAAATAGTCGATACTGATGAGTGTATGTGTAAGCGCAGAATATGCAATATCTCATTTACTGTTAAGTACGATGGAGTGAAAGCTGTGAATAAACATTTACAATCAGAAAGACACAAAGCGAATATTACCAAACAAAAGAAGAATCAGTCGGTTCTTAAATTCTTGCCGAAAAAATTTTCCGCAGAAGACGACAAAGTCACTGCAACGGAATTAACTTTGACTTACCATGGTGTGAAACACCACCATTCTTACAATACTTGCTGGGAGGGAGGAGATGATTAGTATTTTTTTCTCTTAGAATTCACGTGTAATATCCTGGTTGGGGGGGGGAGGGTTGGGGGGAGAGTTGGTCGCAGTTGGGGAGGGGGGTGAGTCATTGTCCAAGGGGGAGGGGGGCACGTCTGGTCTCCGGGCCTGCCTCGAGTTCAATCTGGCAACCCTAGGTAAGGTAGGTATGTCAACAACGTGTACTATCAGCGACAATAGTAGATTCCATTGCATAGTGTCGCCACAGCATTGTTGCCGCTATTTAGTTTCCAACCCTCGCAGTTGCCACTATTTAAGTTCCAACACTCGTATATTACAAGATGGCCACTCGTACTAATTTTTAAATCACTCATAAAATACAGAAATGCTAAAATACAGAAATGCTAATGTCTTATTCAAACGGCAACATGAAATGTCCGCAAAGTTTCATGAGTACGGGAGACGCTTCCCGGTTTAATGCTGCTTTCGTATGAAAACGGGTATTGCGTATCAAAGCTAATGAAATTTTACCAGATAGTGAAATATTTTAAATGAAAATACTGATCAATTTTGAAGAGGAAAGGACAGTTTAAACAAAATCATTCGATTCCGCCATTAAATGGTAGCGGTCGTGATATTGGTAGCAAATACAACACCAGAAAGCAACATTACGGAAGAAGTCGGAGGAATCTAAATTTTACCTTATTCAAACCTTTGAGTAATATTTCTGCCATATTCTGCTGTGATTATGGAAGAGATAACTGGAATATTACTTCAATAAATTGATGCTGGGATTGCTCGTTTCGTTTGCTATTGTTCTATGACCGTGTTGAAAATTAATCACGATAGTCGCCAAAAATTGCAAAATTATCGGACCTCATAAACATCGCGAAGATTTTACTGGAGGCATTGAAATGCAGCAAACCATTCATAGTCACGAAATAAATTAAAGTTGCACATAGAATGTTCTAGCACAATAGCGAAGCGAACTGCAACAATACCCAAGCATCACTTTATGAAGTACTTGGTCTGCTGAAAATAAATAATATTAGTGAGAATGGAGAAGGGATTGTAAATAAGTAAGATCTTTAAAATTAAATTAAATTCATTAATGCATTACTACACCGGTAACATGGGGATAAAGGACCAGTTGATGGCCGCTCATACTAATTTTTGAACTCACACATAAACTACAAGCATAGGAGTGGTAGAGTATTATGCAAACGGCAACATGAAATGTGCGCAGGTTTCATGAGTACGGGAGACAACGTGGTTCCCGGCAACATGGGGCTGAAGGACCAGGTGATGGCTCTCCGCTGGGTGAAGGAGCACATCGCCAACTTTGGCGGCGACCCCAAGAACGTCACCATCTTCGGCCAGGACGCGGGAGCGATGTCCTGCCACGCTCATATGCTGTCTCCTATGTCTAGAGGTAAGTAACGGCAGTTTGGTCCAGTAGGGTTACAGACACTTGATTTGAACATTTTAATTGCTGTCATAAACACCAGAGAGCAATCGCAAAAATACTAATTTAATACAAATAAACAATACCTGAGACAGATTTTCGTCTCCAATTTGTCAAAGACAATAATGATAAATCTGAAGCATAGAATTAAAATTTGTGATGCGGCCCGGAATCGAACCCGGACCTCCATGCTTACTAAGTAGACTTGTTAACCGTTAAACCACGACATCACCAACGATTAATTCGCCTCGGAATAGTCAAAGTACGATTTCCCTCCACGTGATCGTTGGTGATGTGGTGGTCTAACGGTTAAGACGTCTGCCTAGTAAGCATTCCGGTCAGGGGGCTGAACACCCTCTGCAATAAAAAGCTGAGCCAACCATTCAAGGAACAACCACCAATGGAGGCCCGGGTCCGATTCCCGGCCGCATCACAAATTCTATGCTTCCGATTTATCATTATTGTCTTTGACAAAAATACTTTTATTTTCCTTGAAATAATCACTATAGTAAAAGTAAAGGCAATAACATGCATCAACTGACAACGAAGAAACGTATACGACTAAATATAAAAGATGATATATTTACCATAGATATTGACACCCCTACGCTGAGTTTTTCTTCCTTTTCCTTATTGTCTGGGTTGTCTGTTGTCTTGTTTGACGTTGGCCGCGAAATCTTCCTCTACTGAGAAATCTCATCGTCTTACAATAGCAGCTTCTCCCAATTTCATCAACCATTTTTATTTTCTTATTTCCATCATGCTGGGTGATGTGGGCCACAACTTGGTTATTTGACCAATTTTCTTTAATTACCGCGCGAATTTTTTTAATTTTTTTTATTACTATTACCAGTTACGGACATTTGAGTCAATTTTCAAATGAAACTTGTGAGTACTACATCATCGTTAGTTACATGATTATTTTTCGTGAGTAACCAGGCCTCTAGATGTATTTTATCTCCATTCTTGGTTAAGCCTACTGTTTCTGAATAATATAATAATTACAGCAGTCTAGATCGGAATATGATATTTATTTTATTTTACGATGATGACCGGTTTAGATTAATCAAGATCATGTGCAGATCATGTCCATGGTGAGCTGGCCCATCTCTTGAGGAGCAACAGTGCTGATCGCTGTTTATTTTCAAAAATCAAATGTTCAAATGTTTGTATAGCTTATGGGATTTAACTACGGGGTCATCAGTCCCTAAACTTACAAACTACTTATGAACTAACTAATACTAAGGACGGCACAAATATCGATGCCCGAGGGGGGATTCGAACCCCCCAACCGTAGTGGCCGTGCAGACCGTGACTGGAGCGCCTCAGTCTCCTCGCCCACCGCGGTCGCCTGTTTATTTTCCACGGGAACAACGTTCTATAAAATGTTACCTATAGTTTATGCCTCTACTGCTATCCCTCGTAAAATGGGACCTACTGTTTCACATCCTGCATCTAGACGGTTCCTGACACGTCATCCTTTCCTAAGATTTATTCTGTTCAACAGCCTTCTGTAACGCTACAGCTCATTCGCGTCTTTTCTCATGTTTCTAGGTTTCCCCGAGTGTATGATTGACTTCCACACGATGAAGCGATTCTGATATCATTAAAATTTCCTTTATCAATTTAGGCATAAATTAATTCTAATAGATTTATTTTGACGAGGAATGCTGTTTTTGCCTCTTCAGAGTAGCAGGATTACTTCAGAATGCCTGTAATTGACTGAAATGGGAAGCTTTTGTAATGGTGGTTCGTACAACTCTATTTCTGTCAAAGGTGAGCGCGAAATCTTTATCAGTTTCCCTATTATCATCATTATGTGTTAGTGTTACAACAGTATCTAACTTATACTCATATTTCTGTACTATAACAGATATGAGAAAGCATGCGAATGTTTCATCTTCTACACTAATACCATCTTCATGAAGAATGGTTCTTCGTAGCTTCATCTCAACCAATCGCAATACTTTAGCGGGATTGATTATCAATCGCCGCTCCATCTGACGCTTCACCACGCAAATAACATCACAAAACGTAACTTCGGAGGCACACTGCACCGTCCCTACTGCCGAACCGACAGGTCGAAGTGCAATGTGGCAAGGCACACGCAGAGGCCTCTAAAGGACGACTGCAGAGGTTTGCACATGCGGGAGTGTCACTAGTGCAATAAGGGATCTTTACATTATCTCTCATACGATTTTGGTGTATATGTGTTTGTTCGAGCCCACGTACTTTCCTTGTTAGATTCAACACAGGCATGTGCAGGGATGCCAAGCGCATTTCGTTCCAAATTTCTATTGGTGCGAAACTACGAGTGTTCCGAAATGTTTTGAACAGACCTCGTATTACACGTCCCTGGAATGCCTGTAGTTTTAGTATAAAGGCCCCTACATACGTTCCGATTTCTCGTCCGACCAACGAACTGACCCACCAACCAACCATATTCGTAGCAGCCTACACACGTTCCGACCAACTTCATGCAGTTCTGGTGTCTGTTTGTCGAACTATTTTTGTTTTTGCATGTTCGCTGTGCAGACAGCAGATAATCGAAGGCAAGAGGTTGGTCGGGTAGCACTACACACGGTACAATTTGTCGGGTGGAATGGCGGTGTGTGTGTGGGGGGGAGGCGGTCGGATGTTGAACGGTCAGGCCCGACCAACCATTCGACAAGAAAAGTTGGTCGCGAAACGCTTCCACTCGTACAATTTATCGGGCCGGCGATAAATTTGTCCCCACAAATCGGAACGTATGTAGTAGACTTGCGCATAATAGTTCGCGATCGGGAGCGCTCACTTCAGTTCGCGGCTCTGCCGCGAACCAGTTCGTTCTTTTGTTCGTCCGGTCCCAGTGACGGCCGAGCGGCGTCGTCTGCGCGTGCAGGTGGAGGGGGAAGTTCCACCACCTACCTGTCTCCTGCTCTTGCTGCTTGAGCCGCTAACGATATCACGCAAACCAAAAGAAACAGTTTGTGGATAATTTCTCGCGTTAAAGTTTAGAGTTATCTCAATATCTTGGCATTATGGAATTTATTAGTCAGATATTGCAGAATACAGAACACATCAAAACAGAAATTTTGTAGCACTGAACTATGTAATCTAGCAGGCAGACGATCACCTCGAAATAACTCATCAGCAGAAGACAAACACGTTGTTTTTAATTCTGCTACGCACCCTCTCACTATTGCCCGACGGTGTTCGGAAAAGAATCCAACGAACTATGAAGCGAGATACGTTTGGCATAATCGTCCACTGTTCCTAGTTCGTCCGCTGCTCCTAGTTCGTCCGCTCCTTCTAGAATCCGCTCTTTTTGGCTTTTAATACCGCTTACTAAAAGAGCTCTTACTTATGACAGCTTTCTTATATAATGAATCAATGTTGCCAAAGGGTGTGCTATTACCCGTATTTTTGGGCGATTTTACATCAAATACTTAGGCAAATAAACCAGTTATTTACACGAATGGGTGATACAATGGTATTCAACTACTTTGCATACAGAGTACTCGTAGTACTTTATTTTTAAAATGGATTTCTTGTGGCAGTGAACTATGGAACTTCAGCTGAGCTGCATTCAGCTCGAAATGAAGGTAACTGGCAGAAGGCAATCATGCGATTCTGCGCGCTCTCGCTCCATTCGCTGTTCCCCGTCAGTCTTCGGAAAAGGAGCAGACGAACTAAGAGGCGAGGGATCTGTGAACTAGTTCGCGTAGTTCGCCTGTGGGAGCGCTCTTCCGAAATAGTTAGTTCGCGAACTACACAAGACTAGTATGTAGCGGGCTTAAGTGAGACCAAGGAGGTTAGAATAAAGGGAGGTGGCATTATCTACGCCTAGCACATATGTCAATTGAAGCCTGTCCACTATCTTCGTCAGTTCAGGAAAGCTATTTCTCAGTTAAAACTATGCGTTAAGTGGACCCTCTTGCTGTTAATGCATTGAACTGACAGTCACGGCAAAGTATGTACTTTAAAACAATATACTTTATTGATTAAATAATAATAAATACTGATTATAATATATTTCAAAACTTAATTTTAACGGATAATTTGCAGTATTTTAACACGTTGTACATCACGGCAAAACCGTTGGACTTTTTAATCCCTGTCAGACACACACAAAAACCCACATAAACCCACAAAAACCCACATAAACTCTCCACCAAGACACATCACATCCACCTCAAAAACAAAAGTAAAACGTAAATACCAATAAACATCTAATTTTTCGCAACACATACACACGCACACACAGAAAACCACAAAACACACACACAGCCAGATCTATATGCACATACGAAATGTAAACAAGAAGAAAACGCATCCTCAATACTGTTTCACTCCAACATTCCCCATCAACAGACTAATATGACACAACACAAACAGTAAACACTCGTATTTCGCGCGCAACGCTTCAAAATAAAACTCCCAAAGAACAAATGAACAACTACCAGCTGTATTCATACGCCGAATATTACCACTGGTGTAATGCATAGCAAGAAAAAACGTGAAAAAACGAGTTACATCCACATTAAAATTAACAGCAACAACCAGATTATAACAGAAAAGAAAAGAATCGTAAGTACTACACAGAAATGACGCGTTTTTTCGAACCGTAAAATAGAAAGCAAGAAAATCGTAAACTGTTTGTTATGTTTTGCAGATGACAAGTTTGTACCAAAACAACAAATAAGTAGACTACTCAACGAATTTTATGTAGCCTAATGTAAAAAGGTATGTAACAAATGTGATACTTGTATATCTAGGCCTAATATTCACCAAACTGAAACAGTTATATAGTCAGATAACCTAAGTGAAATTTAAAAACGAATGAACCCAGAAGTAACTGAAAAGACTATTGTACAGTAAATATAATTTCAGAACAAAAATAAACCATCCCACTGATGATAGCACAAAATGTGCTGAAACATGTTTGGGAACAATTAAAAATCAGGTATCTTGCATACGGCGGAAAATCCAAACCATTTATCCAAGCAAGCACGGAAGAAAGAAGAACAGCAACATCAAAAAGATGATTATTTTTATTCCGGTTGTAAGTGATATAAAAAATTAGCTCTACAATACGAACACTTCTCCAAAACTGACCAATACGGCGGAGGCAGACTTCACTTTTTCAGCATGTTTTCCCTGTTTTCTGACCTCCTTGAGTGTGACAGGTAGCGCGTCGTGGTGACTGTTGGCGCCTCAGGCCTGTTCCAGCGGGTGATCGCGATGAGCGGCAGCGCGCTGTCGCCCGCCGCCTTCTCGACCGCCGTGCCGGAGCGCACGTTCGTGCTGGCCGAGCACCTGGGCCTGCGCACGCGCAGCTCCGAGGAGGTGCTGCTCTACCTCATGGAGTTCCCGCCCAAGGCCTTCGTCGAGGGCATGCGGCACGCGCTCGCGCCCGAGGTGAGTACCCCACCATACCTCGCAACAGCTAAAAAGGCCATACTTTTGCTTTCAGGAAATACACTAACCCTTAACTACCATAGACATTGACAGGAACGCAACTACTATGGAGGGGACTCTTAGACCGCTCTCTTATTTTCCATGTATTAAACTGGTGTTTTGCTAAACATATATTTTCATGGCTCCCTGTCGTTCATTACACTTCTTAGAGGTGGCATTAGTAGAAATTTGACTTTTTAAACAATGTAGTTTGAGTAACATAACAAGTAAAACACAGCGCAATTTGCAGTACATTTTTATTTTTTGTGCTACGAAAAGAACAGCAAGTAATTATTTCTCTACACACCCACAGACTATCATTATACAGATCATATTACAAATTCACAGCGTGATTAGATACAAAAATCCCATTTAAATTATAGTAAATTGTATGCGAAATCTCCTTTCCATTTACGATTCTCCTAGAAAGGCTGCCACATTTTCCTTATAAAACAAAAAGTGCAAAATAAAGATATCCTTTGAGCCGTCTGTCGCAGTCCAGGATGCTGTAAGACGATGTTGTGTTGCCTTGTTCTTACATTGGCTGCTGGCTGCTTTTTTCGCCATCGAAAACATCTGTTCTTACCGAAGAAGTCAGCTGCTTCGTCATCATCAGGTGTCAATCTTCATCACTTTCAGGTTCCTGCTCTGAATTACTGTCATGTTCACTAAATACCTCAAAATCAGGGTCATTATCGCTGTCGTCAAAATCGTCGGAGGATTCACGGAAACCTTCTTGATCATCCACATCTGCTTCACGTAAAATGCGTTGCATAGAACGATCAGCTTTTCCCGACATGAAGAAACACGACACGGAACAACAGCGAGAGAGATGCCACAGCCACAGCGCTGTCGCTTAGCTTAGCAGGCCGCGCTCACGAAGCCGACTGGCCAGGCGCTACGAGGCAGAGCCTGCGCCAGCGGCACGCAAACACTGAGGCCGCGCAAGGCTCATAAGAGCAGCAACACTGCAAGAATGTTGGCACGTGGACCTTGTCGGCCACCAGGAAGGTACACGGAAGAGTTCGTGGCACCCTCCATTGGTGACGGTGGAAATCAATACGGTGTCGGCCCACCCTTAGCCTTGATGACAGCTTTCACTCTCGCAGGCATACGTTCAGTCAGGTGCTGGAGGTTTCTTGGGGAAAGGCAACCCATTCTTCGCGGAGTGCTGCACTAAGGAGAGGTAACGATGTAGGTTGGTGACACGAAGTCGGCGTTCCGCCACAGGCAGCGCGTTATGAACAGGTGCTGCAATCGGCATCCCTGAATTGATCTTCAACAGTGGGAAGCAAGAAGGTGCATAAAAGAACGAAGTAGGGCTGTACTGTGATAGTTACACGCAAAACCAACAATGGGTGCGAGCCCCCTCCATGAAAAACACGACCACACCATAACACCTTCGAATTACACACGCTGGCAGATTAGAAATTAGATTAATACTTGTTCCACACATTATTTCGTAATGATGTGGAACGTGTCAGTTTAGTAAATGTTGTCTATACATGACAATCAATATTTTAAGGATTTTTTTATTGTTTTTTTAATTTTTTTAATTGTCTTTTAATTTCAATTTTTTTATTTTACGTTTTATCTAAAAATTCATCAAAAGTGTAGGAGTTGCCATGCAGAAATTTTTTTAATTTCTTTTTAAATACTATCTGTCAGACATTTGATGCTACTTGGTAAGCGGCAACACAATTCACCCCCTTCTGTGCCAAAGTTAGATTTAACCTTGAATAGTGAATATCACCCTTTCTCCTAGTGTTGTATCTATGCACAGTGCTATTACTTTTGACTTGGGTCGGATTGTTAATAACAAATTTCATCATTGTGAAGCTACAGTAAAGATCTCAAAATAAGTGTCTGCAGGATGATCTTGGGTGGGCTCCATCAATTATTCTGATTACACGCTTTTGTGTAATGAATACTTTCTTACTCAATGTTGAATTTCCTCAGAATATGATCCCGTATGAGGCAGTGAATGAAAATAGGCATAGTAAGCTAATTTACTGAGATGTATATCACCAAATTTTGCAATGACCCTGATAGCATAAGTAGCTGAACTCAAATGTTTCATCAGATCTTCAATGTGTTTCTTCCAATTCAATCCCTAGTCAATGCAAACACCTAAAATTTTTGAATACTAGTTGGCTATCTTTCAGACTTTTGATGCTACTTGTAAGTGACCAAAGGCTTTTGTGGCAGCATAATTCGCCCCTTTCTGAGCCAAAGTTAGATTTAACCATGAATAGTGAATATCATCCTTTCTCCTAGTGTTGTAGCTATGCACACTGCTATTACTTTTAAATTGGGTCGGATTGTTAATAAAAAATTTCATGAGTGAATATATATATTGTGAAGCTACAGTGAGTATCCCTAGATCCCTAAATAAATGTCTACAGGATGCTGTTGGGTGGGCTCCAGCAATTATTCTGATTACACGCTTTTGTGCAATGAATACTTTTTTACTCAATGTTGAATTGCCCCAGAATATGATACCATATGAAAGCAGTGAATGAAAATAGGCGTAGTAAGCTAATTTACTGAGATTTATATCACCAAATTTTGCAATGACTCTGATAGCATAAGTAGCTGAACTCAGACGTTTCAGGAGATCTTCAATATGTTTCTTCAAATTCAGTCCCTCGTCAATGCAAACACCTAAAAATTTTGAATATTCTACCTTAGCTACAGATTTATGTTCAAAGTCTAAATTTATTAATGGTGTCATGCCATTTACTGTATGAAACTGTATATACTGGGTTTCATCAAAGTTTAATGAGAATCCATTTGTAGAGAACCACTTAATAACTTTCTGAAAGATATCATTTACAATTTCATCAGTTAATTCCTGTTTGTCAGGTGGGATAGCTATACTTTTATCATCAGCAAAAAGTACTAGCTTAGCATCTTCGTGTATGTAGAATGGCAAGTCATTAATATATATTAAGAACAGCAAAGGACCCAAGACCGAACCTTGTGGGACCCCATTTTTGATAACTCCTCAGTTAGAAGAATTAATTGTTTCATCTATATCATGTGAACTGCTTATTTCAACTTTCTGCACTCTTCCAGTTAAGTATGATTTAAACCATTTGTGCACTGTCCCACTCATACCACAATACTTAAGCTTATCTAGAAGAATCCCATGATTTACACAATCGAAAGCCTTTGAGAGATCGCAAAAAATCCTAACTGGTGATGTCCGGTTATTCAAAGCATTTAATATTTCATCAGTGAAGGTATATATAGCATTTTCAGTTGAAAAGCTTTTTTGAAAACCAAACTGACATTTTGTTAGAACTTTATTTATACTAATATGTGTAGCAACTCGAGAATACATAACTTTTTCTAAAATTTTTGATAAAGCTGTCAGAAGTGAGATGGGCCGTTAGTTGTTGACATCGTATTTATCCCCTTTTTTATGCAAAGGTTTAACGATAGCATATTTCAGTCTATCCGGGAAAATACCCTGCTTTAATGAGCTATTACAAATATGACTGAGAATCCTACTTATCTCCTGGGAACAAGTTTTTAATACCCTGCTGGAAATGCCATCAATTACATATGACGGTTTACTCTTGAGAGTTTATTATTTTCCCAATTTCTGAAGGTGAGGCGGGTGGAATTTCAATTGTATCAAATTGTGTGGGTATGGCCTCTTCCATTAATTACCTTACTCCTTCTAATGAACATTTAGATCCTATTTTCTCTACAACATTTAAAAAATAATCATTAAAAATGTTCTCAACTTCTGACTTTTTGTTAATAAAGTTTTTCATTTATTTTGGTGGTAATACCCTCTTCCTCTGCTCTTGGTTGCCCTGTTTCCCTTTATATAAAATTCCAAAGTGTTTTAATGTTATTATCAGTGGAACTAATCTCAGACATGATGCACGTGCTTCTTGATCTTTTAATAACTTTTCTTGATGTAGCACAGTAGTTTTTATAATATTTTATAGTGTCTGGGTTATTATTCTTTGTTGCGGATATAGTTCCGTTTTTCGGCCACAATACATATTTATTCCTTTAGTAAGCAATGTTTTTGCATGGTTTCTTACAATTATATTTAACTATTTTCTTGGGGAACAGTTTTTCAAATACCCTTAGAAACATATAATGAAATGTTACATTTTAAATTAACATCATGTTCCTTATAAATCTCATCCTAGTCAAACTGCTTTAGACTTTCTTTGAAACTTATAGTTCTTAAGTCATTAATCGAGCGCACAACTCTGAAGGACTGTTTCGAATTATTGAACAGAGCTATGTCATATACTGTTACTAGCTGCGCACCATGATCAGAAAGACCATTCTCAACAGGACAAGCAATTATGTTGTTAAACGTATCTTGGTCTATAAAAAAGTTATCTATCAATGTACTGCTGTCCCTTACTACCCGAGTAGGAAAATCAATAACGGATGTCAGATTGAATGCGCCAAGTAAGACTTCCAGGTCTTTCTTCCTATTACACTCTTTCAGTGAATCATCATTGAAATCACCACAAATAATAATTTGCTTCCCCCTGACAGATATCACAACAAAGCATCCAAGTTTTCCAGAAATAACTGGAAGTTTCCTGAAGGGGACGTATATACTGTTACAATTATAAGATAATCATCATTGAGTTTAAGCTGGCAGACACATGCTTCAATATATTGCTCTAAACAAAACATATTTGTTTCTAATTTTTTTTACACTGTGATAGCTTTTGACATATATGACAACTCCTCCTCTTACCTTATTATCTCTACTGACGTCCACATTTTCCATACCAGTGACAATGTGATGCTCAGACAAGCATAGTATAACTATTAGCCCCCCAATATTCTGGTGAAAAATGCTAACATTATATTTTACTTTACTTTTGTGAGAAACATTTGATTTTTCAACATTTTAAGGACGTGCCTGCCTGAGCTTCTCACTGGACCCTGATCTTACACTAAAAAAGAAGTAATTCCTTGAATTGCAGATGACGTTTAGCGGTCATTCTTAACAGGACAAGAAATTATGTTGTTAAACTTATCTTGGTCTATAAAAAGTTATCTATCAATGAACTGCTGTCCTTTACTACCCAAGTAGGAAAATCAATAACGGATGTCAGATTGAATGAGCCAAGCTTACAATTGTAAGATAATCATCATTGATTTTTTAGCACCCGATCGTTTTTCCACTCTTCAATCGTGCGATGTTTACGCTCCTTAAACCAAGCGATGCGTCGTTTGCCATTGACCTGCGTGATGCGTGGCTTATGGGCAGCCGTCCGCCCATGAAATCCAAGTTTTCTCTTCTTCCGCTTAAGTGTCATAGTACTTGGAGTGGAATAGTACTTGAAATTCCTGTGTGATGGTCTGAATAGATTCCCGTCTATTACACCTTACGGCCCTTTTCAACTGTCGGCGGTTTCTGTCATTCAACAGACGAGATCATTGTGTACGCTTTCGTGCAGTATATGACCACGTTTCCACTTCACTATGACATCATAAACAGTGGACGTAGGGATGTTTGAAAATCTCGCGTACACACTTCTGACACAAGTGACACCCAATTACCTGACCACGCCGAAGGCCGTGAGTTCCGCGGACCGTCCCATTCTGCCCTCTTACGATGTCTGTTCTGACGTCTCTGATATGGAGTACCTGGCATTAGATAGCATCAACAGCGTACCTGAGAAACGTATGTTGTGTCCAGATATAATTAAGCTTAGGGTTTAACGACCCGTCGACAGCGTGGTCAGTAGAGACGGAGCTCACTCTCGGATTTTGGGATAAGGAATCCGGCTGTGCCCTTTGAAAGAAACCATCCCGGTATTTGCCTGGAGTGATTTAGGGAAATCACTGAAAACCTTAATCTAGATGGCCGGATATGGATTTGAACCACCATCATTCCTGGTGTCCAGATAGTTTTTATCACATAGTGTATAATCACATAGTGTATAATCTAATTTTCTTAAACCCTGACAAAATGCAGATATATTCGTGTTTAAAAGACTCGGTCCTCATTTCGCCTTTGCCACCAAAATTTGGCATGAAACATTTTCACGGTGTTTCAAAGAAGAACATACTTAATATTTTGTTTACCCCTCTCTCCATGCAGTGTTCTTTAAATACAAGGCATCTCCTGTATCTCCCTCCCTCCCTCCCTCTCTAACTTCCTCCTTTCTCTCCCTTTGGCACTCTCTTCTCCCCCACTGCCTCCGTCCCTATGTCTCCATCTTCCTTACCTCTGACGGCTTCTCTGCCACTTCCACTGACTCTGTGCCATTCTGTTTGTCCTATTTTTTTTCCCTCACAGCCTGCTGCCTATCGTTTAAATCACTCTACACGTGTCCGTGGGGATAGTTTACATGCGGTTGCAACTCCTACACTACCAAACTTAAACACGTGGTTATAAGGGATGGGAAAATTGGACTAAATTTTTGTTCTTAAAGTTCGCTGGTCTGGTAGATAGGGGAAGAAGTTTCATTTAACAATATGTTGTTATTTTAAGGTAGCCACCTAAGTAAAAAAGGTAAAGCAGTCAACAGTCGGAAGATTGGCTTGAACACCACAGTGCTTTAACCACCTAAGTATGTAGCTGAATTATACGAAACGGCTAGTGAGGATATACGCATGATGTCCAGTCATCCCTCTTTTCAATCCACAGTATCCTCCTTCTTTTGCTCCAACTTCCGTTAGCATCTATATCCATCTGACGCTTTTACTACCACCGTCTCTCTCTTTCTAGTCCACTCTCTTCATTCTTCAACCGTCTCTCTCTGCTCCTCTCTTTCAAAAATGTTCAAATGTTTGTTAAGCTTAAGTGGCCATGCAAACCGTGACTGAAGCGTCTCAGTCCCGTCGGGCACCGCGGCCGGCTCCTCTCTTTCAGTACAAAAGAGCGCGAATATTTTTGAATGCCAACATTTTTGGTGAGGAAGGCTTATTTCCTGTCTCAGTCTTTTAAACAGGAATACATTTATCTTTTTTATGATCTGACTGAAGCATTCTTTATCTGGCTGCCTTCTGTTCTTTGCTAGAGCAGCTTATATGAGACTGTAGCAACGAACTTCAGTTTCTCAGTGAATTACAGTGTTGACATCGGCGCTGACATGTCGATTTATTGCTCCGAAATTCCGTCGTTTATTCTAGTTATAACTCTTGCTTAGAGTGGTTAGTAGATAATTCGCCTTCATCACGAGGGCAATAAATAATCTGTCCGTATACACACTGTAAAACTTTTATCGCATGTACAGGACAGACGGCAAATCGCTATGTTACGATCATTGTGGAGACCTCGACGTGATACTAGCCTATGAAGAAACAAGAAGTGCGACTTAGTGGTATCTATTATAATGG
Organism: Locusta migratoria; assembly: GCA_026315105.1. NCBI lineage: Eukaryota > Metazoa > Arthropoda > Insecta > Orthoptera > Acrididae > Locusta > Locusta migratoria. Next base: position 704,784,691 of record CM048745.1, on the reverse strand, counting down.
ATTCGTCGTAGGAGATAATTTCTTCCGACTTGAAGTACGCTTGCCCATGTTCTGACCGCATAATGTGGCATTGCAGTTCGCGAATCTGGAAGCCAGTTTCCAAATTGCAGCAATTTCGTTGGTCTTCACTAAAGTCGCGTTGGGTGTAAGTCAGTCAGAGCACAGTGACGCAGCAGAAGTAGGCGTAATTACTGCACCGCCCGTAACTGTAAACCAGAATTGATGCGGCGAGTTACCGAGTCTCAAGAAGAGCGCATACGACAGGTGTTAACTCAAGAAGTCATTGGAGACCGAAAACCTTCCCAGTATCTACGACATGTGCTCAGTAAAGTGGACGTCGGAACTATGCGGACAACCTGCTGCGTACGTTTTGGAGCAGCCGCCTACCGCCACCAGTAAAGGCTATAAAAGAATCAAAGAGATTTACTATGCCGGGGACGCCGACTGATCAAGTGCCGAGACGTATCTGTGGCCGTCAAGACAAGATACAACCTGATTTGGGCGTCTGCCCGTCAGAACGCGCTTACGGCTCCTACTGGAAGAGTTCATTGATGCGCAACCATCAGAATCACTAAGTTCTCAGTACACTGACTTTGTCCTTCGACTGAGGGAACATGTTACTCGACTTCAACACCAAGCTGAAAGGCATGGCACTCCTACCACCTACTAGCACCAGGATCTACCAATATGCACCCATGTCATGTTCCTCATGGTTGGCATCAGACATTTTCTGCAACATCCATACAATGGCCTACTCAGGATACTTTTATCTTGAAGAACGCATGTATGAAATATTAGTAAACGGAAAGCCTTCTACAGTGTCAACAAATAGAGTGAAGTCAGCGTATCTTACAGACGACGATCGCCCACATAGCGTATATATAGTACTAGCTTAAACCCGCGGCTCCGCTCGCGTGTTGATTGATTCTGATGGATAAGCTTTCAGTAGTGTGCTATGAGACTGGTTTTGAAGGATGAAATGAAATACAACACCTTCTTTAGAAACAAACATTTTTAATCAACATTATCAGGAAAGTAAGTAGTGTAGATCAAATCACACGTAAAAATGCACTCGTTTCGCAGAATCCAACCACGAAATTCAACAATAATGATTGCAATAATATCACAGATCGATCACTTGATGTAACGCGCGAAACGTCAAATCGATTTTTTTAAAGTGCTGTATTAAAAGCAATTTCTTTTTTACTGCTTTATTTCTTTATTCTTATATTTCCTTATTCGTATGCTTATCCTTACAGAGAAGGAACTGAAGACATTGTAGCACGCATATACCAAAGATATGGTCTGTGGCATCACGTTTCGCTGTATGTAACCTCCTTGCTATTGAGTTGCAAATGTCATCGCTGGCCTTCAGTCCGAATTTTTTTATAATCTTACGACTTTCAACCACCATATCTTCCACCCCCTTACAGCTATCGGCATGGAACTGCTATGGGTACAACGGGAGGCTTCGGACAACAATTACACACAGACCATTCGTTTGCGTTCTGTAGTTTTCGCTGCAGAACGAAATATTAACACACACATACACGTAGAATTTTAGATTCACCGATAACTTTCCATCCCAATATACTCCACCCTTTTATCATTATCAACCCTCAAGAAACAATGCAACCAATAAAACCATTTTCAAAGAGTAATTATTGTTCCGCATTTCGCTTTATATTCTTCAAATTACTAAATATGTATTAGATCGCTATAAAACCGTACCTAAAACCTTCCTCAGGTACAAATTAGTAACTGTACAAATATTTAAGTCTCTGCGTCTTGTCGTTCGGATGTGATAAGCGTACACCGAACAGACATTCATATTAATATGTGTAGATAAATAGCTATCCGATCGACATAAAACCGTGCCTAAAGTCTTCCCTGGGTAGACATTAGTAACTGTACAAATTTTTAGCTCCTTGCGTCTTGTGGTTCAGACGTGATAAACGTACACCGAACAGACACAGCGTATATATAGTAGAAATGATTAGAAACTAATAATTAATACATTGCCAACGTGATTTGTTTAATATAACAAAATAACAGAATATTTGTCGAAAATATACCGGAAAAGAATTCTTCGATACCACAAGCATTGTAATTCAATAATATAATGAAACAATCTTCAAAGTCAATGGCAGAAGACAAATAATAAATATAATAGTATAAGCAACCATAGACGTAATAAGTGAAGCTAATAATGGCAATCGTTCTTGATATTCAAAACTTAATATTATTGAAGATGATGTTCTGATGCATACAAAATGGTATGATTGGTTTTATACCTAGCAATCAGAGTCACTATCGCTCTTGAAGTTCTCATAGTCAGCATCCATATCGGAATCTTCCATAGGCGATCGTGGTGTAATTGGAATTGCAGGGGGCAGTAACAGCTTCATTTCCTTCTTCAACAAAAAACGTTTCACATGTATTTGCGGCAGTTTTCTAATACTGGATATGTAATGATTTTAAACATAGCTTGTCGACTGCAGCAACTGTAGGTTTACAAATATTTGACAAAGTTCAACCAGCAACATTTGAAAAATACCTTGATCTAGATTTCGGCACCATGTAAGGGTGCCTTTATCAGAAGAATAAAAATTAAAATCTAAAAAATAATCATTGAGTTAAATTAGTATACATTACGTTAGAAAAAAGGGCTTTACATAAGACGTGCAACTACGAGCAGTGTGCTCAAGTCCAAACTTATAAAATTATGCAACATGCTAGCAAAAGGCTAGCAAGTCAAAAATAAAATAAAGGCAGCTCGCCTGTGTTAGGCTTACAGTGCTGCTCAACAGCCAGCCGAACGCCATCAAACTGAGGACAAGCGCGTACAGGTGGAGGCTGCGCCGCGTATGGCGTCTTCTTTTAAAGTTTATACGCAACGGGCGTTAGTACAAAGCGACAGCAACCGGTAACGTTACATTATGTGAATGAATAAATGATAAAGAATGGTTTAACAAATCAGCTGATACACGAAATTTAATACAAAATGTTCAATTTAGACCACAGTTCCCGACATAAACGAAACTGAATTTACATAAAATTTTCATTATGGTTAGTCTATGAAGCAACAGGTTTCATTATAAACAGAGAAACATTACTTGGAATAGAAAATAATATTACTGAAAAATACACGAAGAACCTGAGTATGGAAGCATAATCAGGGATCTTTGAGCAACAGCTTCAGAGCATTGAAAAAATCTTTCTTACGCAGATGTAGCTGTTCGTTAAGAATAAATTTGTCATTCAACGAAAAATGTTTAAAAATTTCCAATTCTTCAAGAACGTCAAATTTCATCCCTTTATTTTGTATATGTAAGACACTAATATGTAGAATCTCTTTTGGTTTATGGTTTGCAATTAACATGTGGTCAGCGAAGGAAGAATTGTGAATATTGTTACCTTTTTTTCCCTAAACAGTGCTCTTTACGTCTGGTAGCAAAAGCTCGTCCTGTTTGTCCTATGTAATAAGAGGGGCACGATCCACAAGTTATTTTATAGACTCCTGATTTTTGTAACGGAGGGTCATGTGATTTTAAATTACGGAAGAGATTGCTTTTGAGACTGTTTGAGGTAGAGGAGGCTACATTGCAGTTTCACTTCTTACTGAGAAGACATCCTATTTTGTAAGAAACGGGACCGAGAAAAGGGATCGAAAAATACTTGATATCTTTTGGATTGGAGAAGGAAGAACCGAGAGTGGTAACTCTTTTGTCGATTTTTGAATGAAAGATATTATCTACTAGAGTGGGTTCATATCCATTGTTCATAGCAATGGTTTTGATTAGTCTAATCTCGGAATCAAGATTTTTGTCAGGCAGAGGTATAGTTATAACACTGCGTATCATAAAATGAAAGAAGGCTTTTTTTGTGAAAGAGGGTGTGTAGAAGAGGCTGGAATGACTTGGTCAGTACACGTTTCTTTACGGAAAACATTAAAGGAAATTTTGTTATCAAATCTAGGTAATTTAGTTGTCTGTGTTCGTTTTGCACTTCACAGGTGAAAGAAATTTTATCATGAATTTAGTTAAAGATTTCAAATAAACGGTCTATACCTGCCACAGGGTCATTATAGATAATTAGAGTATCGTACACGTATCTGGAATAAGAAAGGATGCCCAAGTCAGTAGCAGAAAATTTTCTCCTCCAATGAATTGATAAAGACGTCAGCTAGAACACCGGCTAATGGGTTGCCCATAGCAAGGCCATCAGGTTGTTAATAAAGTTGCCCGTTAAATTCAAAATAATTATATTTTCTGACAATTTTAATTAAGTTCATGAAATCAGTGATTTGTTCGTAGACATTTCATTTTTGAAAAGACGCAAATGCCTTCTACGATAGCGAGAGCTTCTGCTACGGGGACATTTATAAATTTTTAATGTCGAAGGACAGTAGCTTAGTGTCTTGGTTGCATTGTAAATTTTGGAATTTTTTGAATGAGGCTTTTTCTGTTTGCAACAGAATAATTACTTTAAAATATGTATGATTTCTTTAATTTATCATATAGAAATTTTGCTAAGCCATGATAATCACTGTTAATACTGTTAGAAATTGGACGGATTGGAGGATTTAGGTGGTTTTGGGTTCATACTAATTTATTCCTTTTTCTGATAAGGTTTAAGTAAAAGTTTAGCATCATTGATGGTGGCTCTAATTTTCTTTTGTAAAGTGGGTGTAGAGTCTTCGTGCAGTTCAGAAATATTATTTTATTCAAAAAATTGTAAATTTTTAGTTATATATTCTTGTTTGCTACTGATTACTAAAGAGCTACCTTTATCAGATTTTGTGAAGATTGCTTCCTTTTTTTTTTTTTTTTTTTTTTTTTTTTTTTTTAATTTACGATTAATAGTTGACACAACTTTTCTTTCATTAGTGACAGTTTAGTTTTTGGTAATACATTTACTGGTAATGTTACATGTGTTGTAGGCTAATATAGTCTGCTGTGATTTTTCCATTTTAACAGAATCTAGACCAGTTTTTAAGTCTACAATTAAATTTTCTATAGTGTCTTTCTTGGTAACATCAGGCATAAGATTATATTTCAAGCCTTTCGCAAGCAGTGACATTTCGTCTATAGTAAAATTAATATCAGTCTTGTTAATTACTCTATTATAAAATACATGATCGAATTTTTTGAAATTTACAGAGTGCTTTGTTAACAGGAGGGAATCGATAAAGGTTCTTGAACTTATTCTCATGCCTTTTAAGGATGAATTTTTTTTTGGATTTCTAAACTATCATTTATACGATTCCAGAAGTTGTCAATTTGAAAATTATAATGTACATGAAAGATTTTAGTAAGTTCAACAATAATAGGCTTTTTCTTTTAAGGCGTCTTGTTTGGTATGTAACTCTCGTAGTTGCTACTGTAATCACTTTTTGAACTAGTGGTCTAAAAACTTTTGAGTCTTTTTTAAGATGTTTAAAGTTCAGAAACGATTTTACGTAATTGGGGATGAGTCCATTTTCTTCACAATACTTATTACAGTTGATGGCCGTACCTGTATTGAGGATCTTCATATTTAGATCTTTATATAATGACAAGGTTTTTGATGCCTGGGCAGGCAGAAATCTGATGATTTTAAACATAGCTCACCGGGACGTGGGTCCAGCGCGTCCCGTGTTCCTCTGTTCTGCTTCTGTCGCTAGTGACGAACCCTCCGGAATGTCGCCGGACATAGAGGCCGCGTGGGAGTGGCCGTGCGCTCTAACGCACGATGCTATAGAATGCGCGTCTGCTTTATTAATTATAATTTTCCTACATTCGGTCTGTCGTTGGACTCTGTAATTAATGGTTTGTTATTGAGCGTGATATTATACAAGGTGTCCCACTCAACTGTTTCACCTCATATATCTCTGAAACTACAAGAGATATCGAAAAACGACTTTTACGGTCATGGACGTACGGCAGGAGCTTATGAAAGTAGGTACTCTGAGACACTCCTAAACGTGAAGAAATATTGTTTTCAACACAAACTTATGTTTTTTAAATGGATAACTTATATTATTTCTTAAGCAATCGATAGAATGAAAAATCACAAAAAGAATGGCATTGGTTGCATCGCGATGCGTCAGTTACATGCGGAGAAATTGCGAAGCGAAGTTGATGTTTGAAATATATGAGACGTGGTGGTAGCGCATGTCCGAGGCTCAAGCGAGACTCACGGTTGAGTCTCGGACACCCGCTAGCAGCGCGCCTCATGTTTTTCAAACATCAACTTCGCTTCGCAATTTCTCCACATGTAACTGACGCATCGCGATGCAACCATCGCTATTCTTTTTGTGATTTTTCATGTGTCTGTCATTGCTTAAGAAATGATATGGGGAATTCATTACAAAAACATAAGTTTGTGTTGAAAATAATATTTTCATAAGCCCCTGCCGTACGTTCATGACCGTGAAAGTGGTTTTTCTATGTCTCTTGTAGTTTCAGAGGTATCTGGGGTGAAACAGTTGAGTGCGAAACCCTGTATACCGCTGCCTTTTGTAGAAACCAGAAAATTAATATTACGAGCAGCCAGAAAGCGATGGATAACATACTGCTCTTAATCCTCAGTCAGGTAGTCCACACTTTACCTCATCGAGACTGCAGTAGAATGTTCCTGATCTTTATGACATTCGGATGACTCGGGAACAACGACGAAAATGAATTACACAATTCTTAGTAAATTGGTATATTCTCTAAAAGAAAAATCACATGCACATCAGATATTGTATTGTGAAGTAAACAACACTCGAAACATTATAGGCACGCCTTTTAAGCGGCCAGCCAAATAATTAGCTTTACTGTTCTAATTATCAAACAGTTACAGTCAATTATGCTCGCCTTAAAAGTGGAGAAGATTCTCAACACTTGCCACGCGGATTTTCAAATGTCTGTGAGCGGCAACGCGAAATCAAACATCGAAATGCCATGCTCCTCTCCAGTGACAGGGAGTGTACTCGATCTTGGCTTGACTTGAACGTTTTTTAACTTTCATTCCTTCATGTTGTGGATGAAGTCGGGCTCCTGGAGGGCCCAAAAAAAAAAAAAAAAAAAAAAAAAAAAAAAAAAAAAAAAATGTTTTTAAGCTTATGGGACTTAACTACGGGGTGATCAGTCCCTAAACTTACAAACTACTTATCTACTACCTTATACTAAGGACGGCACAAATACGGCCGGCCCCTTTGGAGCCTTCATTATCTTATGTACTGCTGTTTCGCCTCTTTTCACTTGAATAATTAGAGATATTTTTTCTGAGGGACATGCTCGACTTCGGTATACACCTTACAGCTGAAGGAAAACCCCCAAAAACCTCAGCCAGAGTCGGGTGTTTTTCCTTGTTTTCTATTTCGTCTTCTTCTTTAGTCCAAATTTCCTGTCAATACGTAGCTCGGTAATTGTTTTCCTTTGAATTGTCGTAGGTGTGAGTACTTGTTCGGATGTCCTGTTTCTGTAGCACAAATGGGGCTGGGCAACATCTCCCGATCGTGACTGTGGCGCTGCCCTGCAAACAATAAAGCACATTATTGCTTAATGTCCGAAACGTGCCTTCGGGGAATCAATAAATAACATCCACCATGCGTCACCTAAAGGGCTCAACTGGGACAACGGACTGGACTTAGAACTATAAGAACTTGTTTAATGTGTACATTATTTAGTAACATACTTTGTACATCTGTTTCTGTACCTATATTTTGTTTATCGTTTCTTACACTGTATACACTTAGAATTATATATTTGACCCAAGTTCTGTATCATAATACGATTTAACAAACTAACAAAACTGACTTAATGAAGACAAATGAGTTCCCTAGGGCTCAATCCATTACAGTTAGTGTGTATTTCGCATACCCCTGGAGCAATGTGGCGTGCGCGTGTGCAGGACAAGGAGCGCACGGTGGTGCCGTTCGTGATGACGGTGGAGCCGCCTGACGCGGAGGGCGGCGCCTTCCTGACGCGGCCGCCGGCGGAGCTGGCGCGCGCCGGCAAGGCCCACCGCGTGCCGCTGCTCACCGGCGTCACCTCCCTCGAGGGAGCCGTCTTCCTCGTCAGTGAGTACCGCACCGTACCGTCCAGCTCTAGTGGCCAATCGACCATATCATTACGTTCCGCAGCTTAGCCTCGAGCATGACATCATTTCCAGTTCAGAGCACACTCTAGAGGCCTGGAGCCATATATATTATTATACACGTAACAGGCCTTTTATCAGACCACGCGAAACATTCATGACTACTTGTTCTTCCTGTTCTTCCAGTATTCTTTCATTCTTTCACTAAAGGCTCTCTTCCTACTTTCAGATCACTTTGGTCGTTGGGTTTTAGCTGCTGTTTCCTCTGATATCACTTCCCACTTGTACACTTTGTGTCTAAAGACGACTTTGTCTATGATATCTTCTGAATCTATATGTGCCCTTTCCAGATCAATTTTGACTTGTGTCATCCAGGGTGTAGTGGTCTTGAGGCCCTGGATGTACCTGAGGATTCTGTTGGTGAGTCTGGTCTGTGGAAGTCTGCTGATGTGGCCATAAAATTTTAGTCGCCTCTTTCTAATGTCCACTGCGATGTTAGAGAACTTCTCTGTCCTATCCCTGGAGTGAAGTATGTAGCCTTCGTCTGTAATTTTTGGTCCAATAATTTTCCTAATGATTTTTCTTTCCTGTGTATGTTCTCAGGGTCGGTCTTAGTGTGTAGCATCAGTGTCTCACTGGCATATAGCACCTCCGGTTTGATTATGGTGTTGTAGTGACGAATTTTGGTGAAGGTGGAAAGACATTTCTTATTATAGATATCCTGCGTTTTATATAACAATCTCTTCATTTTCAATATTCTAATACTCTGCACAATTTTCTCTTTTCCTTTAGGTTCGATCACTTTACCTAGGTACTTAAAGTGTGCAACCCTGTTAATCTTGCCATACTTTGTGTTCAAATCTGGTATGTTTAGCTTCGAGCAGAAGAACTCAGTTTTTTGAAAGGAGCTTTGTAACCCTACTTTTTCCGCACACTCTTTGGCTATATATATATATATATATATATTTTGCTCGACCTGCATATCGGTTCTGTAAGCCGAAGCCGTTAGTCATTAGATAGTGATCCGCTCGCCCTCGGCTTCCAGTACTTGTCCCCCACCCCTCAGATCTCAGCACATCCACCCTTCCTTCCATGCTGTCCTTGCCTCACTCTACAATGTCATCCTCTTCACTTGGGTTTTCCCCAACCTGTGGAAAACGTCCCACATCCTGATGTTCCCCACACCCAACAAACCCCAACATCGTCCTATTGTGCTATTAGCCTCAGTGTTCAGCAAGGTACTGGAAACCATCCTGTCTCGCTACATTCACAAGCGTCTCCATCAACACTAATTCTTCCCCTTCTCCCAATGTGTCTTCTGGCCCTCCAACGATCAGCTCCTCCGTCTCAACCCCTTCCCTCCATTCAGCTCAACTCCACCGCTCCGCCATCTTTGTTTTCCTTGATATTGAAAAAGCATATGACCGTTTGTGGCATTCTGCAATTGGAGCTGGACTTTCATTAAATTTGAACCACAGTTGTGGCAACAGCAACCATCTAGTGATGGACAAACTAATTCTGGTTTCCTTTTTAAACTCCTTCGCATTAACTATGTCCACTTTAAGCTTCCTTTCCCATCGCCCATGCTATGTCACTGTCAAGAACTGTTTGTTTTACGCCTCTGCTGGGGTGCACCAGGGTTCCGTCATTTCACCCCTCCTATACATAGTCTACTTTGCAGATATGTCCTAATCCCAGCGTTCCGTCCACCTCCTTCAATATGCTGATGACACTGCCTTCTTCGCTCTTGCCCTCTCCCTCACCTACTCCCAACACCTTCTCCAGTCCCGAACCCTCTCAATTCGCCACCTGGTGGCGCTTGTCTGTCAATCCTGACAAATCCCAGGCAGATGTCATAGGACATACCACCCACTCCTTCCGCCTCCATGATTTATACCTTACCGTCTGCCACAGCCCCACCCTAAAATACCTTGGCCTTACCCTTGATCGCTCCCTCTTCTGGACCGTTCGCCAGAAGCTCCTCTCTAGCTGGACATTGGGCCTCCATCCGTCCACCATTCTCTACACCTACTGCTTCATCTTGTGAAGTTTCCATCCTGCCTGGGTTTGCTCCTCCCCTACCTATTATAAATCCCTCAAAATCCTTGAACGCCACGCCTTCCGCCTCGCTTACCACATCCATCTCCCTTACCGCATGCGCTTCCCCTTCCATACGTGGATACTGTATCACCTTATCCAGTTTCCTCACCTACTACAGTTCCCACAGCACCTCTACATTCTGTACGTCAATGAGAAAATGCACTCCTGCAACCCAGTGGTATATCCTCTCTTCACTGATCCTGCGCCCCTGCCTCGCCTACACTACTGCATCCTTCCCTCCCTTCACCTCCACATGCTGCACTTCCTTTCCCAGGGTAACATCCACTTCCTTCCCCACCCGGATGAAGCCCTCTGTCCCAAAATCTAGTCCTCCTACCAGCCCTAATCCTCTCCCCCCTGTTTTCCTCATAGATACAATGCCTCCTCTCCCTTGCCCCTCCCACTCCCTACCCCCACTTGGCATCCTCCCCCTCTTCGCTCCACCCCTTCTCCCTGAAGTCTTTGTGCTCCAATCGCGCCCACAGCTCTCCCCATCTCCTCCTGCACCTCCATCTCTCATCACTGTTGGGCCCTCTTCTGCTCAGTTTTCTACCATTGTCAATGACAGTGCTTTGTGTATTGTCAGTATATGTTTTTAAATTCTTGCGACCGCCATCCTGGCAGAAGAAATGTTAACTTGTTTCTCCATTGTTACTTCATGTCAAGTGTTTGTCTTTCTATGTGTGTTTTACTGCCACCGTGGCCTATTATAAATTCTAAACATTATTTTAAACTCCATTTCTTTCTGTTTTTAAACTTCTCCATGTTTATTTTTAAATTCCCTCATTTCAGCTTCATGTCTATTTTATGTCTACTTGTTCGTTGTGAAAATCTATTAGCTGAAGAGCAGCGTGCTAAGCCAATGCCTGCCTGCCTCCACGTGGGGCTTGAAAAGTATAATAAAGATAAACAATGATAGTGATCTAATAGATCTTCTGTTCTACCATGGTGGACTGGTACCATGTTACCATATCTCTTCACGTCAACCAATCAAAGACGAATTATTCGACTACTGCGCACCTGCATGGAATAGAGCCAGAGCATGAAGCACCACACAGCCGAAGGGGCCAGCTGGCAGAACTGTCAGGCAAACTGTTTCATGTTATTGGTTTTAAATTTGCTGCACGTAGGACTTAATGATGGACAGAATGATGTTCTGTCATTTCACAAGGAGTTCATTTGAATCCATTGGAAGAAGTTGGCATGGGAGATATAAAATACTGCATCTGTCCTGAATTGCAACGGAACTATACTATACTTTGCTGCATAAGTCAGCAATGTGTTCCTCTGATCAGGGGCGAGTGGTATGTGTGTGTGTGTGTGTGTGTATGTATGTTAGAGAATGTGTACATAAGAGTCACATTTAGAGCATTCAGTAAATGGGCTAAATTCCATCAATGGCGTAGTCTGCTAACATTGGCAACAAAGTGTTTGCTTTGAGAGAATTAGAATTGATTGGACAAAGGTGCATACAACGTCTTGTCAGCCATAGAGCAGGAACGACATTAATTATTTATTTCATGGTAAACACTCAAGATTATTCCAATGTCAATAGGTTTTCAAAGAATATTCAACGGCAGTTGCCAACATGAGCACACTGTTGTAAATAAAATTATACTGAAAAAATAAAACACGAAGTGATGTGAGACACGTATTTAGACTTTTAGTGGTAGAATTTTACTTACGGCAGTGGCAGCGTAATGTGCTGTTGTTGCCCCCCTGATACTGTTGAAAGCTCAGTTGATCATAAAATAAATAGGCCTAGTAAGGCTGTCAATAGTCTCTCGAGGGATAAACAGATCCGAGAGTACGAGATTGAAAGTTTCTGGCAGAAAAGAACGCGGGAAGAGAAAAGTGCAAACATTATATAGACTGTGTGTGTGCATGTGTGTGTGTGTGTGTAACACAAAGAGAGGGGTAGACCACGTCATTGTTTCTGTTTTTTAAAATTGTTTCCCTCCTACATCACAGTATTAGAAACAATTGTCAGGTATTAGTAGACTGCAAGCGATGATGACAGGGGTAAAACATGGAAGGAATAATGGAGGAGATGAAGGAGAACAATAAGCCCAAGAACATAAGAAAGTTACTACTCTATCAGTCTCTTTTGTCTTTTCATATTAATGAAACTGCCAATATGCTTAACATCCTTCAATGTAGAATGAAACTTTCACTCTGCAGGGGAGTGTGCGCTGTTATGAAACTTCCTGGCAGATTAACATTGTGTGCCGGAACCGGGACTCGAACCTGGGACCTTTGCCTTTGCCTTTGAAAGGCAGAGGTCCCAGGTTCGAGTCCCGGTTCGGCACACAATTTTAATCTGCCAGGAAGTTTCATCCTTCAATATATTTAGAAACTTACGATCTTCCTTAGGCAGAAAACATTGTACCCTGAAGTTAACTGCTACAATAAGCAAACAGAAACTGAATGTAGGAGGGGATGTAATTTAGTAGCTAGCCTGTCGTTCAGTTTTCGGTGGCTGGGTGGACCGTGAAGAAAGCTCGTTTGCCATGGACGAGAATATGGACACTGTAGTCCGTGAGAGAGCATTTAACGAGGATTAAATATTTGTAAGCGATAAAGCGGAATAGTTTGATTCCATTTCTCGGTAGAGATCGTATGAATTTTGTTTGCATGTTGTATTGGAAGAAGGCGATTGTTGCTCACAATGTAGTGATATCAATTTACTGTCCTGGTACTTTTGTGTCGGAGTTGCTTCTGAATCGGCAAACAAGAAGCCCATGAACTTAAGAACATTATCCGTTACTCATTTCGCTGCCTTGCTTTTAAATTTGATATTTGTCAAAGAGTGCAGCACTGCGTTCGCAGAGAACGTGCGGAACGCCATCAACGCCTCGGCCGGCCTGGACACGAGCTTCCAGCGGCTGGTGCCGCACGACTTCAGCGGCCGCAAGGAGGACCGCATCGCGCTCTGCCGCGAGATGAAGAACTTCTACTACGGCGACCAGCCCGTGTCTTCTGATAACTTGGCGCCCTACGTCGATGTAAGTGCTGTCTCTCAAAAACATTCACTAACCTTACTTTTCATCTAAATAATGAGGGGGCCTTGTTTTTTTAACTTTCTTTCATTAGCAGTATTTCAAAAGATAGCCGCAGCGACATAGGAAAACAACAGTTCATCACTGTAGAATGGAACGGAACTGCTGGCTGTGATTAATTTACAGGAACTATTGAAAACCATTTATTTATTTAATTTATCTTCACCCTGGTCAGACGATGTATTAGACCTATAGTGGTGATAAATCGCGGCCATTGTTCTGTTCAGGGAAGTATTTGTGGAAACTTGAGAACCGACCGAAGATGTCAATTTATGAAACTAAGAACAAATAAGAAGTGGTCCCCACTATAAGTATCAGAGATATGGTAGAATTATTCTGAAGGTGAGGGCTGCAATCATACGGAAAAAATGATTAACTTCTGGAAGGGTGTAAGACGTGTTGACTGAAACCAACGGTGGCCGAGGGGACTGAGGCGCTTCAGTCACGGTCTGCACGGCCACTACGGTCGGGGGTTCGAATCACCCCTCGGGCATGGATATTTGTGCCGTCCTTAGTCTTAGTTAGTTCATAAGTAGTTTGTAAGTTTAGGGACTGATGACCCCGTAGTTAAGTCCCATAGACTACACAAACATTTGAACATTTGACTGGAACCAAGTAAGTAGATGCAGTAGAGAACGCCAGAGGAGCCGAATATCAATCTCACCAACGTCATGAAGATAAAAATGCCGTTCGTTTACTTGAACAGATACGCGCGGAAGACGGGTAAGTTCCTTTAATATGAAAATTCATCGTAAAGATGATGGAGGATCAGCAATTGGTAATATATAGAAAACAATTTATTTTTCCGTCACAGTTGCACTATTTAGGAGTTGGTGACTAGTTCCGGACTTAATCGTCCATTTTCAAACCGTTGGCCTTATTCCAACCGTAATAATACACTGCATGAAGCAAATGACTGATAAAATCTGTACATTATCCACTGTTAATACATGATTACATTAAAATTTAAAATCGGTTAAAACAGATGATGCATCCACAGGTCTCCAACGTGTACTCAACGTGCATCGTCTGTTTTAACCGATTTTAAATTTTAATTTAATGATGAGCTAACAGTGGATCAATTAATTTACAACGGTTTATTAATTTTCACCAACCAAGGAGCATCACAGAATGATTGCTTACTTAGAGGACAATCGAATGGAAGGGACAGAGTGATTTCTGCATTACCCGTTTGGTTAATCTAGAAAATATAGAATTTCCTGTAGCCGTTAAATTTAAAAGCAACAGGAAGCGACGCCGAGCCGGAGGCATACCAGCTTTGCCCCACTCTCCAAACAGGTGTCCCAACCTGAGTGTCCGAGACACAGTGCCCCAACGATTTCTCTCCCCTACCTGTAAGGTTGGCTACAGGAAATGTTTTTGAACATCACCCGCATTACCCGTTTGGTTAATCTAGAAAATATAGAATTTCCTGTAGCCGTTAAATTTAAAAGCAACAGGAAGCGACGCCGAGCCGGAGGCATACCAGCTTTGCCCCACTCTCCAAACAGGTGTCCCAACCTGAGTGTCCGAGACACAGTGCCCCAACGATTTCTCTCCCCTACCAGTAAGGTTGGCTACAGGAAATGTTTTTGAACATCACCCGCATTACCCGTTTGGTTAATCTAGAAAATATAGAATTTCCTGTAGCCGTTAAATTTAAAAGCAACAGGAAGCGACGCCGAGCCGGAGGCATACCAGCTTTGCCCCACTCTCCAAACAGGTGTCCCAACCTGAGTGTCCGAGACACAGTGCCCCAACGATTTCTCTCCCCTACCTGTAAGGTTGGCTACAGGAAATGTTTTTGAACATCACCCGCATTACCCGTTTGGTTAATCTAGAAAATATAGAATTTCCTGTAGCCGTTAAATTTAAAAGCAACAGGAAGCGACGCCGAGCCGGAGGCATACCAGCTTTGCCCCACTCTCCAAACAGGTGTCCCAACCTGAGTGTCCGAGACACAGTGCCCCAACGATTTCTCTCCCCTACCTGTAAGGTTGGCTACAGGAAATGTTTTTGAACATCACCCGCATTACCCGTTTGGTTAATCTAGAAAATATAGAATTTCCTGTAGCCGTTAAATTTAAAAGCAACAGGAAGCGACGCCGAGCCGGAGGCATACCAGCTTTGCCCCACTCTCCAAACAGGTGTCCCAACCTGAGTGTCCGAGACACAGTGCCCCAACGATTTCTCTCCCCTACCTGTAAGGTTGGCTACAGGAAATGTTTTTGAACATCACCCGCATTACCCGTTTGGTTAATCTAGAAAATATAGAATTTCCTGTAGCCGTTAAATTTAAAAGCAACAGGAAGCGACGCCGAGCCGGAGACATACCAGCTTTGCCCCACTCTCCAAACAGGTGTCCCAACCTGAGTGTCCGAGACACAGTGCCCCAACGATTTCTCTCCCCTACCTGTAAGGTTGGCTACAGGAAATGTTTTTGAACATCACCCGCATTACCCGTTTGGTTAATCTAGAAAATATAGAATTTCCTGTAGCCGTTAAATTTAAAAGCAACAGGAAGCGACGCCGAGCCGGAGGCATACCAGCTTTGCCCCACTCTCCAAACAGGTGTCCCAACCTGAGTGTCCGAGACACAGTGGGCCAACGATTTCTCTCCCCTACCTGTAAGGTTGGCTACAGGAAATGTTTTTGAACATCACCCGCATTACCCGTTTGGTTAATCTAGAAAATATAGAATTTCCTGTAGCCGTTAAATTTAAAAGCAACAGGAAGCGACGCCGAGCCGGAGGCATACCAGCTTTGCCCCACTCTCCAAACAGGTGTCCCAACCTGAGTGTCCGAGACACAGTGGCCCAACGATTTCTCTCCCCTACCTGTAAGGTTGGCTACAGGAAATGTTTTTGAACATCACCCGCATTACCCGTTTGGTTAATCTAGAAAATATAGAATTTCCTGTAGCCGTTAAATTTAAAAGCAACAGGAAGCGACGCCGAGCCGGAGGCATACCAGCTTTGCCCCACTCTCCAAACAGGTGTCCCAACCTGAGTGTCCGAGACACAGTGGCCCAACGATTTCTCTCCCCTACCTGTAAGGTTGGCTACAGGAAATGTTTTTGAACATCACCCGCATTACCCGTTTGGTTAATCTAGAAAATATAGAATTTCCTGTAGCCGTTAAATTTAAAAGCAACAGGAAGCGACGCCGAGCCGGAGGCATACCAGCTTTGCCCCACTCTCCAAACAGGTGTCCCAACCTGAGTGTCCGAGACACAGTGCCCCAACGATTTCTCTCCCCTACCTGTAAGGTTGGCTACAGGAAATGTTTTTGAACATCACCCGCATTACCCGTTTGGTTAATCTAGAAAATATAGAATTTCCTGTAGCCGTTAAATTTAAAAGCAACAGGAAGCGACGCCGAGCCGGAGGCATACCAGCTTTGCCCCACTCTCCAAACAGGTGTCCCAACCTGAGTGTCCGAGACACAGTGGCCCAACGATTTCTCTCCCCTACCTGTAAGGTTGGCTACAGGAAATGTTTTTGAACATCACCCGCATTACCCGTTTGGTTAATCTAGAAAATATAGAATTTCCTGTAGCCGTTAAATTTAAAAGCAACAGGAAGCGACGCCGAGCCGGAGGCATACCAGCTTTGCCCCACTCTCCAAACAGGTGTCCCAACCTGAGTGTCCGAGACACAGTGCCCCAACGATTTCTCTCCCCTACCTGTAAGGTTGGCTACAGGAAATGTTTTTGAACATCACCCGCATTACCCGTTTGGTTAATCTAGAAAATATAGAATTTCCTGTAGCCGTTAAATTTAAAAGCAACAGGAAGCGACGCCGAGCCGGAGGCATACCAGCTTTGCCCCACTCTCCAAACAGGTGTCCCAACCTGAGTGTCCGAGACACAGTGGCCCAACGATTTCTCTCCCCTACCTGTAAGGTTGGCTACAGGAAATGTTTTTGAACATCACCCGCATTACCCGTTTGGTTAATCTAGAAAATATAGAATTTCCTGTAGCCGTTAAATTTAAAAGCAACAGGAAGCGACGCCGAGCCGGAGGCATACCAGCTTTGCCCCACTCTCCAAACAGGTGTCCCAACCTGAGTGTCCGAGACACAGTGCCCCAACGATTTCTCTCCCCTACCTGTAAGGTTGGCTACAGGAAATGTTTTTGAACATCACCCGCACTACCCGTTTGGTTAATCTAGAAAATATAGAATTTCCTGTAGCCGTTAAATTTAAAAGCAACAGGAAGCGACGCCGAGCCGGAGGCATACCAGCTTTGCCCCACTCTCCAAACAGGTGTCCCAACCTGAGTGTCCGAGACACAGTGGCCCAACGATTTCT
The DNA here is from genome assembly GCA_026315105.1 of Locusta migratoria. Lineage (NCBI taxonomy): Eukaryota > Metazoa > Arthropoda > Insecta > Orthoptera > Acrididae > Locusta > Locusta migratoria. Next base: position 704,767,153 of record CM048745.1, on the reverse strand, counting down.
CTCCCCTACCTGTAAGGTTGGCTACAGGAAATGTTTTTGAACATCACCCGCATTACCCGTTTGGTTAATCTAGAAAATATAGAATTTCCTGTAGCCGTTAAATTTAAAAGCAACAGGAAGCGACGCCGAGCCGGAGGCATACCAGCTTTGCCCCACTCTCCAAACAGGTGTCCCAACCTGAGTGTCCGAGACACAGTGCCCCAACGATTTCTCTCCCCTACCTGTAAGGTTGGCTACAGGAAATGTTTTTGAACATCACCCGCATTACCCGTTTGGTTAATCTAGAAAATATAGAATTTCCTGTAGCCGTTAAATTTAAAAGCAACAGGAAGCGACGCCGAGCCGGAGGCATACCAGCTTTGCCCCACTCTCCAAACAGGTGTCCCAACCTGAGTGTCCGAGACACAGTGCCCCAACGATTTCTCTCCCCTACCTGTAAGGTTGGCTACAGGAAATGTTTTTGAACATCACCCGCATTACCCGTTTGGTTAATCTAGAAAATATAGAATTTCCTGTAGCCGTTAAATTTAAAAGCAACAGGAAGCGACGCCGAGCCGGAGGCATACCAGCTTTGCCCCACTCTCCAAACAGGTGTCCCAACCTGAGTGTCCGAGACACAGTGCCCCAACGATTTCTCTCCCCTACCTGTAAGGTTGGCTACAGGAAATGTTTTTGAACATCACCCGCATTACCCGTTTGGTTAATCTAGAAAATATAGAATTTCCTGTAGCCGTTAAATTTAAAAGCAACAGGAAGCGACGCCGAGCCGGAGACATACCAGCTTTGCCCCACTCTCCAAACAGGTGTCCCAACCTGAGTGTCCGAGACACAGTGCCCCAACGATTTCTCTCCCCTACCTGTAAGGTTGGCTACAGGAAATGTTTTTGAACATCACCCGCATTACCCGTTTGGTTAATCTAGAAAATATAGAATTTCCTGTAGCCGTTAAATTTAAAAGCAACAGGAAGCGACGCCGAGCCGGAGGCATACCAGCTTTGCCCCACTCTCCAAACAGGTGTCCCAACCTGAGTGTCCGAGACACAGTGGCCCAACGATTTCTCTCCCCTACCTGTAAGGTTGGCTACAGGAAATGTTTTTGAACATCACCCGCATTACCCGTTTGGTTAATCTAGAAAATATAGAATTTCCTGTAGCCGTTAAATTTAAAAGCAACAGGAAGCGACGCCGAGCCGGAGGCATACCAGCTTTGCCCCACTCTCCAAACAGGTGTCCCAACCTGAGTGTCCGAGACACAGTGGCCCAACGATTTCTCTCCCCTACCTGTAAGGTTGGCTACAGGAAATGTTTTTGAACATCACCCGCATTACCCGTTTGGTTAATCTAGAAAATATAGAATTTCCTGTAGCCGTTAAATTTAAAAGCAACAGGAAGCGACGCCGAGCCGGAGGCATACCAGCTTTGCCCCACTCTCCAAACAGGTGTCCCAACCTGAGTGTCCGAGACACAGTGGCCCAACGATTTCTCTCCCCTACCTGTAAGGTTGGCTACAGGAAATGTTTTTGAACATCACCCGCATTACCCGTTTGGTTAATCTAGAAAATATAGAATTTCCTGTAGCCGTTAAATTTAAAAGCAACAGGAAGCGACGCCGAGCCGGAGGCATACCAGCTTTGCCCCACTCTCCAAACAGGTGTCCCAACCTGAGTGTCTGAGACACAGTGCCCCAACGATTTCTCTCCCCTACCTGTAAGGTTGGCTACAGGAAATGTTTTTGAACATCACCCGCATTACCCGTTTGGTTAATCTAGAAAATATAGAATTTCCTGTAGCCGTTAAATTTAAAAGCAACAGGAAGCGACGCCGAGCCGGAGGCATACCAGCTTTGCCCCACTCTCCAAACAGGTGTCCCAACCTGAGTGTCCGAGACACAGTGGCCCAACGATTTCTCTCCCCTACCTGTAAGGTTGGCTACAGGAAATGTTTTTGAACATCACCCGCATTACCCGTTTGGTTAATCTAGAAAATATAGAATTTCCTGTAGCCGTTAAATTTAAAAGCAACAGGAAGCGACGCCGAGCCGGAGGCATACCAGCTTTGCCCCACTCTCCAAACAGGTGTCCCAACCTGAGTGTCCGAGACACAGTGCCCCAACGATTTCTCTCCCCTACCTGTAAGGTTGGCTACAGGAAATGTTTTTGAACATCACCCGCATTACCCGTTTGGTTAATCTAGAAAATATAGAATTTCCTGTAGCCGTTAAATTTAAAAGCAACAGGAAGCGACGCCGAGCCGGAGGCATACCAGCTTTGCCCCACTCTCCAAACAGGTGTCCCAACCTGAGTGTCCGAGACACAGTGGCCCAACGATTTCTCTCCCCTACCTGTAAGGTTGGCTACAGGAAATGTTTTTGAACATCACCCGCATTACCCGTTTGGTTAATCTAGAAAATATAGAATTTCCTGTAGCCGTTAAATTTAAAAGCAACAGGAAGCGACGCCGAGCCGGAGGCATACCAGCTTTGCCCCACTCTCCAAACAGGTGTCCCAACCTGAGTGTCCGAGACACAGTGGCCCAACGATTTCTCTCCCCTACCTGTAAGGTTGGCTACAGGAAATGTTTTTGAACATCACCCGCATTACCCGTTTGGTTAATCTAGAAAATATAGAATTTCCTGTAGCCGTTAAATTTAAAAGCAACAGGAAGCGACGCCGAGCCGGAGGCATACCAGCATTGCCCCACTCTCCAAACAGGTGTCCCAACCTGAGTGTCCGAGACACAGTGCCCCAACGATTTCTCTCCCCTACCTGTAAGGTTGGCTACAGGAAATGTTTTTGAACATCACCCGCATTACCCGTTTGGTTAATCTAGAAAATATAGAATTTCCTGTAGCCGTTAAATTTAAAAGCAACAGGAAGCGACGCCGAGCCGGAGGCATACCAGCTTTGCCCCACTCTCCAAACAGGTGTCCCAACCTGAGTGTCCGAGACACAGTGCCCCAACGATTTCTCTCCCCTACCTGTAAGGTTGGCTACAGGAAATGTTTTTGAACATCACCCGCATTACCCGTTTGGTTAATCTAGAAAATATAGAATTTCCTGTAGCCGTTAAATTTAAAAGCAACAGGAAGCGACGCCGAGCCGGAGGCATACCAGCTTTGCCCCACTCTCCAAACAGGTGTCCCAACCTGAGTGTCCGAGACACAGTGCCCCAACGATTTCTCTCCCCTACCTGTAAGGTTGGCTACAGGAAATGTTTTTGAACATCACCCGCACTACCCGTTTGGTTAATCTAGAAAATATAGAATTTCCTGTAGCCGTTAAATTTAAAAGCAACAGGAAGCGACGCCGAGCCGGAGGCATACCAGCTTTGCCCCACTCTCCAAACAGGTGTCCCAACCTGAGTGTCCGAGACACAGTGCCCCAACGATTTCTCTCCCCTACCTGTAAGGTTGGCTACAGGAAATGTTTTTGAACATCACCCGCATTACCCGTTTGGTTAATCTAGAAAATATAGAATTTCCTGTAGCCGTTAAATTTAAAAGCAACAGGAAGCGACGCCGAGCCGGAGGCATACCAGCTTTGCCCCACTCTCCAAACAGGTGTCCCAACCTGAGTGTCCGAGACACAGTGCCCCAACGATTTCTCTCCCCTACCTGTAAGGTTGGCTACAGGAAATGTTTTTGAACATCACCCGCATTACCCGTTTGGTTAATCTAGAAAATATAGAATTTCCTGTAGCCGTTAAATTTAAAAGCAACAGGAAGCGACGCCGAGCCGGAGGCATACCAGCTTTGCCCCACTCTCCAAACAGGTGTCCCAACCTGAGTGTCCGAGACACAGTGCCCCAACGATTTCTCTCCCCTACCTGTAAGGTTGGCTACAGGAAATGTTTTTGAACATCACCCGCATTACCCGTTTGGTTAATCTAGAAAATATAGAATTTCCTGTAGCCGTTAAATTTAAAAGCAACAGGAAGCGACGCCGAGCCGGAGGCATACCAGCTTTGCCCCACTCTCCAAACAGGTGTCCCAACCTGAGTGTCCGAGACACAGTGCCCCAACGATTTCTCTCCCCTACCTGTAAGGTTGGCTACAGGAAATGTTTTTGAACATCACCCGCATTACCCGTTTGGTTAATCTAGAAAATATAGAATTTCCTGTAGCCGTTAAATTTAAAAGCAACAGGAAGCGACGCCGAGCCGGAGACATACCAGCTTTGCCCCACTCTCCAAACAGGTGTCCCAACCTGAGTGTCCGAGACACAGTGCCCCAACGATTTCTCTCCCCTACCTGTAAGGTTGGCTACAGGAAATGTTTTTGAACATCACCCGCATTACCCGTTTGGTTAATCTAGAAAATATAGAATTTCCTGTAGCCGTTAAATTTAAAAGCAACAGGAAGCGACGCCGAGCCGGAGGCATACCAGCTTTGCCCCACTCTCCAAACAGGTGTCCCAACCTGAGTGTCCGAGACACAGTGGCCCAACGATTTCTCTCCCCTACCTGTAAGGTTGGCTACAGGAAATGTTTTTGAACATCACCCGCATTACCCGTTTGGTTAATCTAGAAAATATAGAATTTCCTGTAGCCGTTAAATTTAAAAGCAACAGGAAGCGACGCCGAGCCGGAGGCATACCAGCTTTGCCCCACTCTCCAAACAGGTGTCCCAACCTGAGTGTCCGAGACACAGTGGCCCAACGATTTCTCTCCCCTACCTGTAAGGTTGGCTACAGGAAATGTTTTTGAACATCACCCGCATTACCCGTTTGGTTAATCTAGAAAATATAGAATTTCCTGTAGCCGTTAAATTTAAAAGCAACAGGAAGCGACGCCGAGCCGGAGGCATACCAGCTTTGCCCCACTCTCCAAACAGGTGTCCCAACCTGAGTGTCCGAGACACAGTGGCCCAACGATTTCTCTCCCCTACCTGTAAGGTTGGCTACAGGAAATGTTTTTGAACATCACCCGCATTACCCGTTTGGTTAATCTAGAAAATATAGAATTTCCTGTAGCCGTTAAATTTAAAAGCAACAGGAAGCGACGCCGAGCCGGAGGCATACCAGCTTTGCCCCACTCTCCAAACAGGTGTCCCAACCTGAGTGTCCGAGACACAGTGCCCCAACGATTTCTCTCCCCTACCTGTAAGGTTGGCTACAGGAAATGTTTTTGAACATCACCCGCATTACCCGTTTGGTTAATCTAGAAAATATAGAATTTCCTGTAGCCGTTAAATTTAAAAGCAACAGGAAGCGACGCCGAGCCGGAGGCATACCAGCTTTGCCCCACTCTCCAAACAGGTGTCCCAACCTGAGTGTCCGAGACACAGTGGCCCAACGATTTCTCTCCCCTACCTGTAAGGTTGGCTACAGGAAATGTTTTTGAACATCACCCGCATTACCCGTTTGGTTAATCTAGAAAATATAGAATTTCCTGTAGCCGTTAAATTTAAAAGCAACAGGAAGCGACGCCGAGCCGGAGGCATACCAGCTTTGCCCCACTCTCCAAACAGGTGTCCCAACCTGAGTGTCCGAGACACAGTGCCCCAACGATTTCTCTCCCCTACCTGTAAGGTTGGCTACAGGAAATGTTTTTGAACATCACCCGCATTACCCGTTTGGTTAATCTAGAAAATATAGAATTTCCTGTAGCCGTTAAATTTAAAAGCAACAGGAAGCGACGCCGAGCCGGAGGCATACCAGCTTTGCCCCACTCTCCAAACAGGTGTCCCAACCTGAGTGTCCGAGACACAGTGGCCCAACGATTTCTCTCCCCTACCTGTAAGGTTGGCTACAGGAAATGTTTTTGAACATCACCCGCATTACCCGTTTGGTTAATCTAGAAAATATAGAATTTCCTGTAGCCGTTAAATTTAAAAGCAACAGGAAGCGACGCGGAGCCGGAGGCATACCAGCTTTGCCCCACTCTCCAAACAGGTGTCCCAACCTGAGTGTCCGAGACACAGTGCCCCAACGATTTCTCTCCCCTACCTGTAAGGTTGGCTACAGGAAATGTTTTTGAACATCACCCGCATTACCCGTTTGGTTAATCTAGAAAATATAGAATTTCCTGTAGCCGTTAAATTTAAAAGCAACAGGAAGCGACGCCGAGCCGGAGGCATACCAGCTTTGCCCCACTCTCCAAACAGGTGTCCCAACCTGAGTGTCCGAGACACAGTGCCCCAACGATTTCTCTCCCCTACCTGTAAGGTTGGCTACAGGAAATGTTTTTGAACATCACCCGCATTACCCGTTTGGTTAATCTAGAAAATATAGAATTTCCTGTAGCCGTTAAATTTAAAAGCAACAGGAAGCGACGCCGAGCCGGAGGCATACCAGCTTTGCCCCACTCTCCAAACAGGTGTCCCAACCTGAGTGTCCGAGACACAGTGCCCCAACGATTTCTCTCCCCTACCTGTAAGGTTGGCTACAGGAAATGTTTTTGAACATCACCCGCATTACCCGTTTGGTTAATCTAGAAAATATAGAATTTCCTGTAGCCGTTAAATTTAAAAGCAACAGGAAGCGACGCCGAGCCGGAGGCATACCAGCTTTGCCCCACTCTCCAAACAGGTGTCCCAACCTGAGTGTCCGAGACACAGTGCCCCAACGATTTCTCTCCCCTACCTGTAAGGTTGGCTACAGGAAATGTTTTTGAACATCACCCGCATTACCCGTTTGGTTAATCTAGAAAATATAGAATTTCCTGTAGCCGTTAAATTTAAAAGCAACAGGAAGCGACGCCGAGCCGGAGGCATACCAGCTTTGCCCCACTCTCCAAACAGGTGTCCCAACCTGAGTGTCCGAGACACAGTGCCCCAACGATTTCTCTCCCCTACCTGTAAGGTTGGCTACAGGAAATGTTTTTGAACATCACCCGCATTACCCGTTTGGTTAATCTAGAAAATATAGAATTTCCTGTAGCCGTTAAATTTAAAAGCAACAGGAAGCGACGCCGAGCTGGAGGCATACCAGCTTTGCCCCACTCTCCAAACAGGTGTCCCAACCTGAGTGTCCGAGACACAGTGGCCCAACGATTTCTCTCCCCTACCTGTAAGGTTGGCTACAGGAAATGTTTTTGAACATCACCCGCATTACCCGTTTGGTTAATCTAGAAAATATAGAATTTCCTGTAGCCGTTAAATTTAAAAGCAACAGGAAGCGACGCCGAGCCGGAGGCATACCAGCTTTGCCCCACTCTCCAAACAGGTGTCCCAACCTGAGTGTCCGAGACACAGTGCCCCAACGATTTCTCTCCCCTACCTGTAAGGTTGGCTACAGGAAATGTTTTTGAACATCACCCGCATTACCCGTTTGGTTAATCTAGAAAATATAGAATTTCCTGTAGCCGTTAAATTTAAAAGCAACAGGAAGCGACGCCGAGCCGGAGGCATACCAGCTTTGCCCCACTCTCCAAACAGGTGTCCCAACCTGAGTGTCCGAGACACAGTGGCCCAACGATTTCTCTCCCCTACCTGTAAGGTTGGCTACAGGAAATGTTTTTGAACATCACCCGCATTACCCGTTTGGTTAATCTAGAAAATATAGAATTTCCTGTAGCCGTTAAATTTAAAAGCAACAGGAAGCGACGCCGAGCCGGAGGCATACCAGCTTTGCCCCACTCTCCAAACAGGTGTCCCAACCTGAGTGTCCGAGACACAGTGCCCCAACGATTTCTCTCCCCTACCTGTAAGGTTGGCTACAGGAAATGTTTTTGAACATCACCCGCATTACCCGTTTGGTTAATCTAGAAAATATAGAATTTCCTGTAGCCGTTAAATTTAAAAGCAACAGGAAGCGACGCCGAGCCGGAGGCATACCAGCTTTGCCCCACTCTCCAAACAGGTGTCCCAACCTGAGTGTCCGAGACACAGTGGCCCAACGATTTCTCTCCCCTACCTGTAAGGTTGGCTACAGGAAATGTTTTTGAACATCACCCGCATTACCCGTTTGGTTAATCTAGAAAATATAGAATTTCCTGTAGCCGTTAAATTTAAAAGCAACAGGAAGCGACGCCGAGCCGGAGGCATACCAGCTTTGCCCCACTCTCCAAACAGGTGTCCCAACCTGAGTGTCCGAGACACAGTGCCCCAACGATTTCTCTCCCCTACCTGTAAGGTTGGCTACAGGAAATGTTTTTGAACATCACCCGCATTACCCGTTTGGTTAATCTAGAAAATATAGAATTTCCTGTAGCCGTTAAATTTAAAAGCAACAGGAAGCGACGCCGAGCCGGAGGCATACCAGCTTTGCCCCACTCTCCAAACAGGTGTCCCAACCTGAGTGTCCGAGACACAGTGGCCCAACGATTTCTCTCCCCTACCTGTAAGGTTGGCTACAGGAAATGTTTTTGAACATCACCCGCATTACCCGTTTGGTTAATCTAGAAAATATAGAATTTCCTGTAGCCGTTAAATTTAAAAGCAACAGGAAGCGACGCCGAGCCGGAGGCATACCAGCTTTGCCCCACTCTCCAAACAGGTGTCCCAACCTGAGTGTCCGAGACACAGTGCCCCAACGATTTCTCTCCCCTACCTGTAAGGTTGGCTACAGGAAATGTTTTTGAACATCACCCGCATTACCCGTTTGGTTAATCTAGAAAATATAGAATTTCCTGTAGCCGTTAAATTTAAAAGCAACAGGAAGCGACGCCGAGCCGGAGGCATACCAGCTTTGCCCCACTCTCCAAACAGGTGTCCCAACCTGAGTGTCCGAGACACAGTGCCCCAACGATTTCTCTCCCCTACCTGTAAGGTTGGCTACAGGAAATGTTTTTGAACATCACCCGCATTACCCGTTTGGTTAATCTAGAAAATATAGAATTTCCTGTAGCCGTTAAATTTAAAAGCAACAGGAAGCGACGCCGAGCCGGAGGCATACCAGCTTTGCCCCACTCTCCAAACAGGTGTCCCAACCTGAGTGTCCGAGACACAGTGCCCCAACGATTTCTCTCCCCTACCTGTAAGGTTGGCTACAGGAAATGTTTTTGAACATCACCCGCATTACCCGTTTGGTTAATCTAGAAAATATAGAATTTCCTGTAGCCGTTAAATTTAAAAGCAACAGGAAGCGACGCCGAGCTGGAGGCATACCAGCTTTGCCCCACTCTCCAAACAGGTGTCCCAACCTGAGTGTCCGAGACACAGTGGCCCAACGATTTCTCTCCCCTACCTGTAAGGTTGGCTACAGGAAATGTTTTTGAACATCACCCGCATTACCCGTTTGGTTAATCTAGAAAATATAGAATTTCCTGTAGCCGTTAAATTTAAAAGCAACAGGAAGCGACGCCGAGCCGGAGGCATACCAGCTTTGCCCCACTCTCCAAACAGGTGTCCCAACCTGAGTGTCCGAGACACAGTGCCCCAACGATTTCTCTCCCCTACCTGTAAGGTTGGCTACAGGAAATGTTTTTGAACATCACCCGCATTACCCGTTTGGTTAATCTAGAAAATATAGAATTTCCTGTAGCCGTTAAATTTAAAAGCAACAGGAAGCGACGCCGAGCCGGAGGCATACCAGCTTTGCCCCACTCTCCAAACAGGTGTCCCAACCTGAGTGTCCGAGACACAGTGCCCCAACGATTTCTCTCCCCTACCTGTAAGGTTGGCTACAGGAAATGTTTTTGAACATCACCCGCATTACCCGTTTGGTTAATCTAGAAAATATAGAATTTCCTGTAGCCGTTAAATTTAAAAGCAACAGGAAGCGACGCCGAGCCGGAGGCATACCAGCTTTGCCCCACTCTCCAAACAGGTGTCCCAACCTGAGTGTCCGAGACACAGTGCCCCAACGATTTCTCTCCCCTACCTGTAAGGTTGGCTACAGGAAATGTTTTTGAACATCACCCGCATTACCCGTTTGGTTAATCTAGAAAATATAGAATTTCCTGTAGCCGTTAAATTTAAAAGCAACAGGAAGCAACGCCGAGCCGGAGGCATACCAGCTTTGCCCCACTCTCCAAACAGGTGTCCCAACCTGAGTGTCCGAGACACAGTGGCCCAACGATTTCTCTCCCCTACCTGTAAGGTTGGCTACAGGAAATGTTTTTGAACATCACCCGCATTACCCGTTTGGTTAATCTAGAAAATATAGAATTTCCTGTAGCCGTTAAATTTAAAAGCAACAGGAAGCGACGCCGAGCCGGAGGCATACCAGCTTTGCCCCACTCTCCAAACAGGTGTCCCAACCTGAGTGTCCGAGACACAGTGCCCCAACGATTTCTCTCCCCTACCTGTAAGGTTGGCTACAGGAAATGTTTTTGAACATCACCCGCATTACCCGTTTGGTTAATCTAGAAAATATAGAATTTCCTGTAGCCGTTAAATTTAAAAGCAACAGGAAGCGACGCCGAGCCGGAGGCATACCAGCTTTGCCCCACTCTCCAAACAGGTGTCCCAACCTGAGTGTCCGAGACACAGTGGCCCAACGATTTCTCTCCCCTACCTGTAAGGTTGGCTACAGGAAATGTTTTTGAACATCACCCGCATTACCCGTTTGGTTAATCTAGAAAATATAGAATTTCCTGTAGCCGTTAAATTTAAAAGCAACAGGAAGCGACGCCGAGCCGGAGGCATACCAGCTTTGCCCCACTCTCCAAACAGGTGTCCCAACCTGAGTGTCCGAGACACAGTGCCCCAACGATTTCTCTCCCCTACCTGTAAGGTTGGCTACAGGAAATGTTTTTGAACATCACCCGCATTACCCGTTTGGTTAATCTAGAAAATATAGAATTTCCTGTAGCCGTTAAATTTAAAAGCAACAGGAAGCGACGCCGAGCCGGAGGCATACCAGCTTTGCCCCACTCTCCAAACAGGTGTCCCAACCTGAGTGTCCGAGACACAGTGGCCCAACGATTTCTCTCCCCTACCTGTAAGGTTGGCTACAGGAAATGTTTTTGAACATCACCCGCATTACCCGTTTGGTTAATCTAGAAAATATAGAATTTCCTGTAGCCGTTAAATTTAAAAGCAACAGGAAGCGACGCCGAGCCGGAGGCATACCAGCTTTGCCCCACTCTCCAAACAGGTGTCCCAACCTGAGTGTCCGAGACACAGTGGCCCAACGATTTCTCTCCCCTACCTGTAAGGTTGGCTACAGGAAATGTTTTTGAACATCACCCGCATTACCCGTTTGGTTAATCTAGAAAATATAGAATTTCCTGTAGCCGTTAAATTTAAAAGCAACAGGAAGCGACGCCGAGCCGGAGGCATACCAGCTTTGCCCCACTCTCCAAACAGGTGTCCCAACCTGAGTGTCCGAGACACAGTGCCCCAACGATTTCTCTCCCCTACCTGTAAGGTTGGCTACAGGAAATGTTTTTGAACATCACCCGCATTACCCGTTTGGTTAATCTAGAAAATATAGAATTTCCTGTAGCCGTTAAATTTAAAAGCAACAGGAAGCGACGCCGAGCCGGAGGCATACCAGCTTTGCCCCACTCTCCAAACAGGTGTCCCAACCTGAGTGTCCGAGACACAGTGCCCCAACGATTTCTCTCCCCTACCTGTAAGGTTGGCTACAGGAAATGTTTTTGAACATCACCCGCATTACCCGTTTGGTTAATCTAGAAAATATAGAATTTCCTGTAGCCGTTAAATTTAAAAGCAACAGGAAGCGACGCCGAGCCGGAGGCATACCAGCTTTGCCCCACTCTCCAAACAGGTGTCCCAACCTGAGTGTCCGAGACACAGTGCCCCAACGATTTCTCTCCCCTACCTGTAAGGTTGGCTACAGGAAATGTTTTTGAACATCACCCGCATTACCCGTTTGGTTAATCTAGAAAATATAGAATTTCCTGTAGCCGTTAAATTTAAAAGCAACAGGAAGCGACGCCGAGCCGGAGGCATACCAGCTTTGCCCCACTCTCCAAACAGGTGTCCCAACCTGAGTGTCCGAGACACAGTGCCCCAACGATTTCTCTCCCCTACCTGTAAGGTTGGCTACAGGAAATGTTTTTGAACATCACCCGCATTACCCGTTTGGTTAATCTAGAAAATATAGAATTTCCTGTAGCCGTTAAATTTAAAAGCAACAGGAAGCGACGCCGAGCCGGAGGCATACCAGCTTTGCCCCACTCTCCAAACAGGTGTCCCAACCTGAGTGTCCGAGACACAGTGCCCCAACGATTTCTCTCCCCTACCTGTAAGGTTGGCTACAGGAAATGTTTTTGAACATCACCCGCATTACCCGTTTGGTTAATCTAGAAAATATAGAATTTCCTGTAGCCGTTAAATTTAAAAGCAACAGGAAGCGACGCCGAGCCGGAGGCATACCAGCTTTGCCCCACTCTCCAAACAGGTGTCCCAACCTGAGTGTCCGAGACACAGTGCCCCAACGATTTCTCTCCCCTACCTGTAAGGTTGGCTACAGGAAATGTTTTTGAACATCACCCGCATTACCCGTTTGGTTAATCTAGAAAATATAGAATTTCCTGTAGCCGTTAAATTTAAAAGCAACAGGAAGCGACGCCGAGCTGGAGGCATACCAGCTTTGCCCCACTCTCCAAACAGGTGTCCCAACCTGAGTGTCCGAGACACAGTGGCCCAACGATTTCTCTCCCCTACCTGTAAGGTTGGCTACAGGAAATGTTTTTGAACATCACCCGCATTACCCGTTTGGTTAATCTAGAAAATATAGAATTTCCTGTAGCCGTTAAATTTAAAAGCAACAGGAAGCGACGCCGAGCCGGAGGCATACCAGCTTTGCCCCACTCTCCAAACAGGTGTCCCAACCTGAGTGTCCGAGACACAGTGGCCCAACGATTTCTCTCCCCTACCTGTAAGGTTGGCTACAGGAAATGTTTTTGAACATCACCCGCATTACCCGTTTGGTTAATCTAGAAAATATAGAATTTCCTGTAGCCGTTAAATTTAAAAGCAACAGGAAGCGACGCCGAGCCGGAGGCATACCAGCTTTGCCCCACTCTCCAAACAGGTGTCCCAACCTGAGTGTCCGAGACACAGTGCCCCAACGATTTCTCTCCCCTACCTGTAAGGTTGGCTACAGGAAATGTTTTTGAACATCACCCGCATTACCCGTTTGGTTAATCTAGAAAATATAGAATTTCCTGTAGCCGTTAAATTTAAAAGCAACAGGAAGCGACGCCGAGCCGGAGGCATACCAGCTTTGCCCCACTCTCCAAACAGGTGTCCCAACCTGAGTGTCCGAGACACAGTGGCCCAACGATTTCTCTCCCCTACCTGTAAGGTTGGCTACAGGAAATGTTTTTGAACATCACCCGCATTACCCGTTTGGTTAATCTAGAAAATATAGAATTTCCTGTAGCCGTTAAATTTAAAAGCAACAGGAAGCGACGCCGAGCCGGAGGCATACCAGCTTTGCCCCACTCTCCAAACAGGTGTCCCAACCTGAGTGTCCGAGACACAGTGGCCCAACGATTTCTCTCCCCTACCTGTAAGGTTGGCTACAGGAAATGTTTTTGAACATCACCCGCATTACCCGTTTGGTTAATCTAGAAAATATAGAATTTCCTGTAGCCGTTAAATTTAAAAGCAACAGGAAGCGACGCCGAGCCGGAGGCATACCAGCTTTGCCCCACTCTCCAAACAGGTGTCCCAACCTGAGTGTCCGAGACACAGTGGCCCAACGATTTCTCTCCCCTACCTGTAAGGTTGGCTACAGGAAATGTTTTTGAACATCACCCGCATTACCCGTTTGGTTAATCTAGAAAATATAGAATTTCCTGTAGCCGTTAAATTTAAAAGCAACAGGAAGCGACGCCGAGCCGGAGGCATACCAGCTTTGCCCCACTCTCCAAACAGGTGTCCCAACCTGAGTGTCCGAGACACAGTGCCCCAACGATTTCTCTCCCCTACCTGTAAGGTTGGCTACAGGAAATGTTTTTGAACATCACCCGCATTACCCGTTTGGTTAATCTAGAAAATATAGAATTTCCTGTAGCCGTTAAATTTAAAAGCAACAGGAAGCGACGCCGAGCCGGAGGCATACCAGCTTTGCCCCACTCTCCAAACAGGTGTCCCAACCTGAGTGTCCGAGACACAGTGCCCCAACGATTTCTCTCCCCTACCTGTAAGGTTGGCTACAGGAAATGTTTTTGAACATCACCCGCATTACCCGTTTGGTTAATCTAGAAAATATAGAATTTCCTGTAGCCGTTAAATTTAAAAGCAACAGGAAGCGACGCCGAGCCGGAGGCATACCAGCTTTGCCCCACTCTCCAAACAGGTGTCCCAACCTGAGTGTCCGAGACACAGTGCCCCAACGATTTCTCTCCCCTACCTGTAAGGTTGGCTACAGGAAATGTTTTTGAACATCACCCGCATTACCCGTTTGGTTAATCTAGAAAATATAGAATTTCCTGTAGCCGTTAAATTTAAAAGCAACAGGAAGCAACGCCGAGCCGGAGGCATACCAGCTTTGCCCCACTCTCCAAACAGGTGTCCCAACCTGAGTGTCCGAGACACAGTGGCCCAACGATTTCTCTCCCCTACCTGTAAGGTTGGCTACAGGAAATGTTTTTGAACATCACCCGCATTACCCGTTTGGTTAATCTAGAAAATATAGAATTTCCTGTAGCCGTTAAATTTAAAAGCAACAGGAAGCGACGCCGAGCCGGAGGCATACCAGCTTTGCCCCACTCTCCAAACAGGTGTCCCAACCTGAGTGTCCGAGACACAGTGCCCCAACGATTTCTCTCCCCTACCTGTAAGGTTGGCTACAGGAAATGTTTTTGAACATCACCCGCATTACCCGTTTGGTTAATCTAGAAAATATAGAATTTCCTGTAGCCGTTAAATTTAAAAGCAACAGGAAGCGACGCCGAGCCGGAGGCATACCAGCTTTGCCCCACTCTCCAAACAGGTGTCCCAACCTGAGTGTCCGAGACACAGTGCCCCAACGATTTCTCTCCCCTACCTGTAAGGTTGGCTACAGGAAATGTTTTTGAACATCACCCGCATTACCCGTTTGGTTAATCTAGAAAATATAGAATTTCCTGTAGCCGTTAAATTTAAAAGCAACAGGAAGCGACGCCGAGCCGGAGGCATACCAGCTTTGCCCCACTCTCCAAACAGGTGTCCCAACCTGAGTGTCCGAGACACAGTGCCCCAACGATTTCTCTCCCCTACCTGTAAGGTTGGCTACAGGAAATGTTTTTGAACATCACCCGCATTACCCGTTTGGTTAATCTAGAAAATATAGAATTTCCTGTAGCCGTTAAATTTAAAAGCAACAGGAAGCGACGCCGAGCCGGAGGCATACCAGCTTTGCCCCACTCTCCAAACAGGTGTCCCAACCTGAGTGTCCGAGACACAGTGCCCCAACGATTTCTCTCCCCTACCTGTAAGGTTGGCTACAGGAAATGTTTTTGAACATCACCCGCATTACCCGTTTGGTTAATCTAGAAAATATAGAATTTCCTGTAGCCGTTAAATTTAAAAGCAACAGGAAGCGACGCCGAGCTGGAGGCATACCAGCTTTGCCCCACTCTCCAAACAGGTGTCCCAACCTGAGTGTCCGAGACACAGTGGCCCAACGATTTCTCTCCCCTACCTGTAAGGTTGGCTACAGGAAATGTTTTTGAACATCACCCGCATTACCCGTTTGGTTAATCTAGAAAATATAGAATTTCCTGTAGCCGTTAAATTTAAAAGCAACAGGAAGCGACGCCGAGCCGGAGGCATACCAGCTTTGCCCCACTCTCCAAACAGGTGTCCCAACCTGAGTGTCCGAGACACAGTGCCCCAACGATTTCTCTCCCCTACCTGTAAGGTTGGCTACAGGAAATGTTTTTGAACATCACCCGCATTACCCGTTTGGTTAATCTAGAAAATATAGAATTTCCTGTAGCCGTTAAATTTAAAAGCAACAGGAAGCGACGCCGAGCCGGAGGCATACCAGCTTTGCCCCACTCTCCAAACAGGTGTCCCAACCTGAGTGTCCGAGACACAGTGCCCCAACGATTTCTCTCCCCCTACCTGTAAGGTTGGCTACAGGAAATGTTTTTGAACATCACCCGCATTACCCGTTTGGTTAATCTAGAAAATATAGAATTTCCTGTAGCCGTTAAATTTAAAAGCAACAGGAAGCGACGCCGAGCCGGAGGCATACCAGCTTTGCCCCACTCTCCAAACAGGTGTCCCAACCTGAGTGTCCGAGACACAGTGCCCCAACGATTTCTCTCCCCTACCTGTAAGGTTGGCTACAGGAAATGTTTTTGAACATCACCCGCATTACCCGTTTGGTTAATCTAGAAAATATAGAATTTCCTGTAGCCGTTAAATTTAAAAGCAACAGGAAGCAACGCCGAGCCGGAGGCATACCAGCTTTGCCCCACTCTCCAAACAGGTGTCCCAACCTGAGTGTCCGAGACACAGTGGCCCAACGATTTCTCTCCCCTACCTGTAAGGTTGGCTACAGGAAATGTTTTTGAACATCACCCGCATTACCCGTTTGGTTAATCTAGAAAATATAGAATTTCCTGTAGCCGTTAAATTTAAAAGCAACAGGAAGCGACGCCGAGCCGGAGGCATACCAGCTTTGCCCCACTCTCCAAACAGGTGTCCCAACCTGAGTGTCCGAGACACAGTGCCCCAACGATTTCTCTCCCCTACCTGTAAGGTTGGCTACAGGAAATGTTTTTGAACATCACCCGCATTACCCGTTTGGTTAATCTAGAAAATATAGAATTTCCTGTAGCCGTTAAATTTAAAAGC